>JAWWEE010000159.1:6531755-6711562 GCA_035221455.1 Xenops minutus | reverse complement strand
CTCTCCCCTTTCATGGGGCAGGATGTGCAGGCTCCTCCCAAGCTCAGCCCCCTTTCCAGAAAGTTCCATGCCACCCTTATATAAGCTGGCACCATTTTAATAAATGTGCCATTCCATCATACCCTGCCTGGAGTGTGTCTCTCCTTCTTACCCTCGAAGGGTCTCATCACACTTCCACCACCATCTTGCCTCTAATGTATCTCTTTTCCATAGCACACGTAGGCAAGGCCTTGTCCTCTTGGCAGCTCAGACAACCTTAGGTCTAATCAGTAGAGAGAGATACTACAATACATTACCTACCTTACACTGGAAAAACATTGTGACTTCACAATTAATAACTGCACCAAACACTGAGAAAATACACAGACATGGATACGCTCTGCCTGAAACAGCCTCCCTGCCACACTGACATGTAGAAAAACAGAGTTATAAAACACCCCTTCTGGCCTCACTCTGGTGGAGTGACACGTGTATTAGTTGCTCTCACAATCTTTGTTACTGCAATAATAAATACGAACCTGAAAATGAGAAAGAAAAAATCCACTCAGCTAGGAGACAACTTCTTGGCAATCAATACACTCTGAATAACCTACAAAATTGCGGTCTATAAGAGGTAGTCAGTCAAGTCTCACTGTCCATCTTCCTTTAAACACTTATGCTCATAATAGCTCCTCATTTAGAAGTGTTCATTTCCATCACTGCTGGAGTTCAGCTTCACTCTCTTTTCCAAAAGGGAAGGAGGAGTGAACAGACTGAGACGGCCTCTGACTACACACTTTCTTTCACTTACGAGGCAGTTCTTAACCTTGCCTCTCTGAAGTCTCCTCTAAGCTGATTTGCAAAGATCCAGGGGTATAGAAATTGGGGCAAAGCACACAGAATTACACAGTTGTTAACTTAGCTCAGTAAGAAGAAATAAAGCTTCACAGCTCTATTTTTTATAAGCCTGGTAAATTGGTCTAGGCAAGAGTTCTTTCTTTGCAAGTCAGTGTGCCTGAATCATGAATGTTCATTCTTCAAGCCCAGTTCAGGCTATTAGGGTGGAAAAGCACACAAACCAAAATCTTTCAAAATAAAACCCAGAGAGATTCACCTTTTACAAGCTGCCATCCTGAAAGCTTTGGTTTAGCATTGTTGGAGGTGTTGTTTCTGTAGAGGAAAACGACCCCTTACTCCAGGAAGTACCACTGCCAAAGCAAGGACATGCAAATGTTTGAAACACTGTTAGCACTCAGTTCTAGCACCACAGATTAAGACATGTGCACTAAACCTTCATGCCAAGCATGAGACAAGGTTTGTGAATGCTGTTTCATACTACCCAGAAACAGAGTGGTCTCTACTTTTATATCCTGTGCTTCTAACTTCTCCAAGGTGCCTTCCTGTGTAACCTCGTAGGCTTGTTGTTTCAAGCATGCTAAGGGTCACTCCCTTCCACACTGTCTCACATCACACCTAAATCTTGAGTCCCACAAGGCCATGTCTTCCTGGGGCACTCTTTCCAATGCCTCAGATTGCTTCGGGTGCAGATTTCGCCTCTCTTTTGGCAGTACCTCCTACACAGTCCCAAAGCTATGAAAGTAGCATTAAGCTCTCAGACATGCTCCAGCAAACCCAGAGTTGCCTTGCAGCTGTTCCACGCCCTAATAACCAGACCATGGTCAGTCAGAAAGCCAGCCTCGGGCACCGAGCAGTTTCACAGCCAAAAGAGACTCACAAAGCACAGAATGTGTCAGATGCCCACACGCTTTAACAGCACATGCGAGCTGGAAGCTGCTTCGAAAAAAAGACACAACAAAGAAACATTGAAAAGTCAGCTCAAGGCAAGGAAAGAGAGTATTTTGGGAAGCTTCCAACATAAAGCTGTAGACAGGCAGAACTCCCTCGTGCCTCCTGTGGCCACTGGGATGTTAAGTGACTGTTCTCTCCACCCTCCGTAGGAGTGTGGGTGTCTGGACAATGAGTAGTCATTAACATCGATTCATTAACTTGGAATTAAGAATGTCGTTCATCACAGCAGCATAAACGCCAAAGACTTAGAGATATCATGCATTAGGCAGCAACTTCACTGATGAGAAAGACAGGTTTAAAGTGCAAACAGCTGTCCATGAAAGGATTGGCACAGGTCATGGATCACAGCAGTGTGTGGACCCAGGTCTCACACAGCAAAACAGATTCATTTCTGACTCAGGCTCAGCTCTTAACAACTTAAGGCAGTAATCAAAAGGTGGCAAGTTTGGTGTATCACAGTCCTAATCCTCTAAGGCAGCTAAGCCACTGTTAAGATTTAAACTCAGGGGAATGGTCCAAAATGCTTTTATTAAGGCTTTTATTCAGTTGGCAGCTTTTTACAGTCTAAAACTAATCAGCAAGCCTGGATCCCTAATACAATAATTCGGTCAATTTAGTTTAAAGAAACAAAACTCAGGGAAAATAGAGAGCCCTGGTCAAGGACTGGTGGAACACAGCTGGAAAAGGGAAAGTAGCCCTATCTGAATCTGTTGCAGAGCTGTGTCTGACAATGCTGTGAGCCTTGAGACATGGTTCAGCCATGACAACACTACCAGGTACTTCCCAGGCTGGAGAACAACCAATTTATGCCATAGTCAGTACCTTGAACCACATCCAGGACTAAAAAGCAGAGGCAGATGAGAGGCATATGTACACAGCTCACACAGAGTAAGGTATACCTGGTTGTTCCACAGGGTGATGCAGTGATAATGAGAGAGTTCTAAAACCCTGCACTCCTGTTGGGTTGGGTGCTCAGCTCCAAGTCTCTCAGCTCCCTCCCATGGAGGTGAATAACAATTTCTTCTTGTGAAAGAAAGAGCATCTCATCAGCAGCTTGCTTTTAAGGGGTGATTAATTGAATACTGAAAATGAACGTTTCTCCTTTTGACCCTTTAACCTTGTTCAGGTATATTATGATGACACGGTACTAAATCTCTACCCTGTTTGTACCCACAATCAAGCTTGTGAAACCTAAAACCAGCAACAACACATTTTTTTCTTTCAAGAAATGTGCATGAATGAAAGACTAAAAAATCCTTCTGCTTCCATCTTATCATTCTCTAAAACAATTCTCTTTATGATTTCAAAATGGCAAGAAATACACAATGCAATCCATTGATTAAATATCTGAAAGGGTCCAAATTACTAGTAGTAACTGAAGTGCTTCAGCATTTTCTTTCTCTAAATATCCCCATCTTTGAGAGGATATAACATCTTAATTCCATGGATGAAGTCCATGAACAGAACAAACTGTATACACCTAAAATTATCCCACCAAGTGAGGTGGAATAAGATTCTAGCCCTTGTTTTCATTCCAGGACTGAGAATAACAACAAAATTAGACAGACATCACTGGAAGTACCTGAGTATTCACAATCCTAAAAGAAATCAGTGAGTAGCTTTGGAAATGAGAAGGTCATACAGTGTCAATCACAAGAGTCAAACTGCCAATACAAAACTGACCACTGATGAACCACACACTAACTGAAAAGATTCATAATACCAATGAGAGGCAAAATCCCATAAACACTTACTATCACTTTGCAGGCTGATTTTATTACCGCACATTGATAAGTGCACCTCACACAGGTTTAAATTAGTTATAGTGCAATTAAGATGTCGAAAGCAGCCTCTGAAATAGACATCTATTAACTCTTTCAATAGCCTAATTTAGATTGTGAAACAAGAAATACATCGCAAGGTAATATAAGTTTCCACCAGCTAAAAGCAGGAGCTGGCGGAAAGTGAGATAACATTACTATTTTTAAAAATCTTGGAGAGAAATTCCACAGGAAGGTGAAATTTAAAAGCAATTATTTTCAAAAATACTTAGCAAATTGAAAAACTTAAAGACACAAATTCTTCACTAAAGTCATCTGTCTTACTTGACTCTTTCACATAAATTCCTATTAATTTATTCAAGTGCTTCTGCAATCAAGTTACTCCATGCTAATGAGGTATGGATTTAGCCTGTAAATATTCTTCCTGCAGAAACCTTCTGTTCCTGCTTAAACCACAAAGCAGTGTCTCTGCCATTCATCCAGCAGCTGAGGTCTCTCCAGTTCACTTCATATTTTGGCTAAGACACTTCTCAGAAAACCACGCTGAAATCAAGTCCATACTCAGCTGTTCCCTAAAGCAGGTGACAAAGATTGCCCGAGAAGCCCTTGCTGGGACCATGCCCACCTGGATGAACTTGTGCCATGCATTCTCTTCCCACGGCAACCACACCAAGGCTGGCCCTGCAGGTTTCCTTTTGGAGCAGCACTATGAGGGATGGCCACGGGAGCACATGAGGACCACAGAGGCTTCAGGCAAGGCTCAGCAGACAGGCAATTTGTGTACTAAACACACTGTCACAGTTGCTCCTCCTGTGCGCAGGGGCAACCCCAGAACACCACATACCTGGAATTTAACTTCCTTTGACCTTTTCGGGGTTTCAGGTTCAGGATTTAACTGCTTGACTCCACTAGGAACAGCAAGAAAGTGAGCAGTTAAAATCCCTAAAAAGGCTTTGAAAATACTTGCCAAATGTTCAAGTGTCACTCTGCAATTCAGCAACTGGCAGGAGGGGGGAGAGGCTGAAGAATGTGGGAGCAGGTAGAGTAGGAAAGGGGACAGGGGGAATATATGAGTAAATTCTGGCTGTTACAAAACAAGCAGCTCAAAAAAGATCTTGAGGAAGAGTCTGGCAGCTCCCCCTTTGTGCTTCATTACACAGGGCACTATTCTTTTGCTAAGCTTTCCAGAGGTGGGGAAAGCTACTGAAGCTTCCAAAGCAGCAGTTCATTCTGTTCTTCAGAGACAGTTTGATTTGGGCTTTTTGCCCACTGCATCATGCATTTCGACACTCAGCCTGCAAAACTGCCTAGGCAGTTTCAGTGGCAGAGAGGATCCTCCAAACATCTCTGGCAGCAAATCAGTAGCTCCAAGTCCTGCAACACATTTCTTGTCTAAGGCCACTCTGTGTGTTGTTTCTCAGGGTCAGTTAAGAGCAGGGAGGGATGCTGTCCAATATAACACTTATTATATCTCAGAGAGGTGACAAGTCATTTCAACAAGGTCATTATCTCAGATATAGAGCAGACTATACACTGCCAGGCAATAGTTACATTCTTCTTCTCACTGCCTCAGAGCCAGATTTGTCTCTGGTCAGTACACCTCAATTATTTACTTAACCTATTTGTAGATCAATTCTGAGTGATGTAGACTTCTGGATGCTGGGAACTAACTTGTAAAATTTGCATAGAGAGGCAAATTCGGGTCCCAGAAAGTACAGGAAAACAACTCATACCTGTTGACATAACAGTTATGCAAGCCAAAGGAGTACAGTACTACAACTTTGCCCAGAGTGCACATAAAGAAAACCCAAGCAAAGAGGGGAGAATTAGAGATCTAAGGCCTCAGCACCACTGCCTCCATAAATATACAAAGCACCCACTTTGCCCTAACACTGCTGGTGCAGATGTCACTGGTCAGGACCTATTTATACGCACTTTTGTTAGACACAAATTGTGCAACTAAAAGTAAATCCTTGTTTGAACAGCAATAAACAGAAATCACACCCTGCTCCCACACAATTACCAGCCAGCACAACACACACAGTGAGCAGAGCAGGCCAGTTTAAGCTGAGGATGTGGTGATGTGCCTCATTAAGTGAGCCTCCCCCAGCACTGCTGACAGGCTGCAGGTAAGGCATGAGTCTCTCCGTCACTCCCTCAGGTATCAGGTGACAGCAGTTTTCCTGTACAGTGCAGTGGGCTGCTCACAAATAAACTGAAGGTGTAGGGCACTTGTAAACTCCCTACATTTGCTCTGCCTCCAGATTTACTATTGCACAGCTTTTTCTTCAAGAGTCATCAAGAAGCGGGGTCTGGAATGTCTGTCTCTGGTGATGGCTAACCAAGAACTGCTCCTCCTGCTTCACGACTCCTGCAGATATTGCAAGACATAGGACAGGATGATGTCCTGCACCATCTTCAGCTTTTGCCCGTTCCACAGGCCCCAGTTCTGACCAGGGGACTTGGCCAGGGGATAAAAGACAGTCGGTATATGTGCTTGTTAGAGGAATGAGCAGCCCTAGTGGGTCCAGCTGCTCTGACTCAGCACAGCCTATAGCTGTAAAATAGTGGAGGAGACAGACCAGCTCAGTCCACACCAAACACAATGAGGCATCCAGAAAACAGAAACAATGCAAATAATTTGATTTTCTGCTTTACAGCATGCACACCCTACACTCTGCAAGACCTGCCAGCAATAACAACCCCCAGGCAAAAGGAGGGAATAATATGGGTTGAAACAGCGAGCCAACACTGCTCAGTCCCTCTGAACAGTGAATCCAGTCCAACTGCAGTTCTGTGGAGAAAATCCTACTCTGCAAGAGTTCAAAATGAGCTTCAGGTAGCGGCTTTATGGGTCTCCAATTGCAGCATGATAAACAGCATGTATAGAAGCCACCACAGTCTATCAGGAAGGATATTAAGACCTTCTGGTAAAGGAACTTCAGCAAATGCTTAGCCTGAATTTATGATCTGATCCTTCAGTTCTTGGCTCCAGAAGTGACTCACCCTTGGTTTCTTTATACAAGCTGTGCTTGTTCCTGAGTATGGCTTTTGGAAAACACAGACAGGAACTCAGTTGAGAGCCAGCTCAAAACACTTGGTTGCTGTTTTACTTACCGTTTTCTAGTAACTCTTTCGTTAAAAAGTGTTAGCCTTCTGCATAAGCAAGGAAAAGAACCAGCAATAAAGGCTGATAAAAGAATAATTCAGAGCTGTGAACATAGATCAATAAATAAATTGGAGATCTGTTCAGTCACTGCTTCCCAGAGCTGAGGAGAATTAAAAACCAATTAAAAACTACACACCTGCCTCCAAATAAGTCAAATGGAAAGTGAAGGACAATCATAGGGCAAAGATTTTTATGGCTGATCAAATAGCAATTAACTTACAAATAAAATAACCCAAAACTCACTGTATTATAAACTAGTGGTTCTGGTTTTAGAAAACGACAGAACCTCATTGATCAGCTCAGCACAGTCGGCATTTGAGTCATGAAACTGCCAGTCAGGTTGCCGGGAACAGAGCTGCTCCTTAATTAACAATAATGAGCAGCAGCGCAGGAGCCTCACACTGACAGGACCCCAAAGGGGCACCAGCTGAAGCAGGAATCGCAGCAGGCAACTTCTATTCAGCCAGAAGCACAAGGAGATTAGTAAGAGAGGGTGTTTACAAAAGATGCGTTAATGATCTTTGCTGTTCTTTCACCGCATCTCTACCATTGCCAAGAACAGAACCTTTTTGGGTTTTAGCAAAGCACCAGCGCTCTTGAACCCACCTGAAAGGGGCTGCATCCCTAAATTTAACAGCCACAACTTGATAATAAACTATCATAAAGTAGTGAGCAAACTCACTGTAGCTGAGAAATAAAATACATTTGTTTTTCTGCGGCAAATTCTTCTGGCAAGGAGGAAAAAACTGAGGACTTGGCGTGACCAAACAACATGATGTAAAAGCATTTACACACAAATACAGAGAGAAAGTCCACTGAATGCCCACATTAGGCAGGAAGCATTCTGCCTTTAATTTAGGACACCCATCAGGTATATTGCATAGAGCAGGTCACTTGTTTGCAGAGTTCAATCCACTAAAGCTCAAGTGGCTGATGCCAGGTCAGAATTTTTTCTCCAGCTTCATCCCCAGGGAAAACTCTAAGTCTGCCACCAGTCTGACATTCAGCAGTCTGCTTGGCTCAAACAAGGTGCTGGCACCCAATCGGGGAAAAGGAGCATCTTTTGGTCAGGGCACTTATGTCAGTAAGCTGTCCCAGGGTCTGTTTGTGAAACAAACAGAAAGGTCACCGGAATGAACAGTGCTGTTAAAAGTAAACAGAAACTCAGCTGGCTTCCACGGAGTGCATGAAGCACCAGGACAAGAAAATGAAAACTATTTTGTTTTTCAAAACTGAGCAATCTTTTTTTTTTTTTTTATTCCCATTATTTAGAGAGGAAAAGTAACAGCCACTTAGAAGTGCCAAGAAAACTCCTGTATCTTTCAAACCCAGCATGAATCACACCCACACAGAGTAACAAACATCACTAATCCTTTCCAAGAATATGGATAGCCAGCCTGGTCAGATGCTCCAGCTGCATCTCTTAGCTAAACACCTCTGCACAGAGCACCTTGAGACCACACGCCTGCAGCAGCTCTTCTAGGAACTCCCAGGTCCCTGAGCAGCTGGTTATTCACAGCCCTTTCTGCAGAGTAGGGGGGTCCCCCCCAGTCTCCTGAACATCCCAAGACTCCTGCCCCTAGGAGTGCCCTCCATGCCATCCTGCTGTCCTGCAGCCGCTGTCACCAGTGGCCAATGGTGCACATGCAAAATGGCCAAAGGGGAGGTAGCTGCGGCCTCTCACTTACCAACATAATGCCTATGGATGGCAATTCCCCTTCCAGAAATCTCCAGAGACGTGGACATTTGCACCAGCATGGTGCTGCCTTGACCTCACCCCAGTGTAAAGTTCCCTCCTGGTCTGACATGGTCCTGAGGATCACAGAAGTCTCCTGGCTGCCTTCAGCAAAGCCACAGCCTCTGCAAAACTTGCAGACCACAAAACATGTCAGAGAAGCATAAAATCCAGAGACAGGGCTGAGGGAGGGAGTTCCCTGAGTGCCTGGCACTGGTACTGTTGGTCATGTTGAGCATCACAAGATGCATTAGGTCAGTCATGACAGGTGGTCGTTGTGACCAACAGAGTGTCAAAGCACTAGAGGGCATCCAACCTGAACTTAACACTTGCTGAACAGGCAAATCAGTTAGTTGCAGGATATCCAACACTAGGGCAAATGGCCAGAGATTCCCATGTACCTTCAACCATGGTAGGAAGGCACCTTAGTGTTCTGCAGGGATAAACCCAAACAAAACCACTAAAGAACCTAAGGAAACCAAAAATGCAACCAAAAAGACCATGACTAAATAAATGGTCCATTTTGGGAAATGGTCTGCTTGACCCACAGCCATTACCTTCCAAAACAAAAGAAAAAAAAAGCAAGGCAGAGCTCTGCACGGAGCTGTCAGCACCTGGGCCAGCTGCTTTTGGAGGCAGGGCTGTGCATTTCCATCAGATCCCACCCTGATCCCCTGCCATGGCAGCAGGCTCAGCTGCAGGGAGTCAGAACACAGGCAGAGGTGTGCTGAGAGGTCATGCGTGTTTTAATGGAGTAAATTAAAGGAAGAAAACAGAGGTGGAATCGTTATCAAAGCTGCAGCTTTAAAGAGACTTACAAATAGCTGACTTTAAATGAATTCAGACAGTGCTTGCTTTGTTTCTCTACAGAACAACCCTACCCCCAAAGCTGAGGAGAATTAATTATTCTTATACCTTTGATAGCACTAAGAGTGACAATAGGGCTTTGGACATCAAGGAGACATCTCTGAGGAGCAGACTTGGAACTGAAAGGTGATTTCCTTGGTTCCACTAGCAAGAGGTTAATTCACTGTCAGTCTGCATTCTGCTGTTGAAAGGCTCATGGCCTCTGTAGTTAGGCAATGATAAGACAAATTCAGTAATGCCCATGGCTCACCAGGGAAGAGAGGAACAAGGGACTAGTTGCCAATAATCAAAAAACTAAGTGCCAAATCCAAGTGTAATCTACAACTGACAGGAAAAGCAGGCAGTGACACATAGAACAAAAGTTAGGCTGAGTAAATTATCTGTAGTTGGCCTTAAAAAAGAGAAGAAGGGAATAGATCCAGAGTTCTTTAAGTTACGGAGCTGATATACTTATTTATAATTACAAATTAAAGGAACCCACACATGTAAACAGCTAAGGGCACTGTGGAGAAGCATGGGAGATGAGAGAAGCAAGAGGCATGTATATGCCCAAACATGATGCAGTCAAGTGGTGCCTACCTGAGATGATTTATTTTTTCAGCTACCATGCATACTTACTAACACAGTTGTTCTGCTACTTGTCTTGAAGTTACTGCAGCGTCAGGTAGGTCTGCACTGTATTCTGCTGCACAGCAAACCTGCTGATTTCATGGCCAGTCCTCCCTCCATCAGATTTTATGAGCTTGGATATTACAGCTTTCTCACATAGCTTCAGTAACACAGCATCCTTCCGACCCTCAGCAGCTACTGGCAAACTTTTTACAATTATATAAGTCAGCCCTACCTTCCTGTTCTTCACTCTTAAGTGGTAGGTACAAACAATAACTCTTACTGAAGCATCTGTGGAACATAGGAGAAAAA
This sequence comes from Xenops minutus, assembly GCA_035221455.1. NCBI lineage: Eukaryota > Metazoa > Chordata > Aves > Passeriformes > Furnariidae > Xenops > Xenops minutus. The sequence goes on along the minus strand of JAWWEE010000159.1, from coordinate 6,701,301 downwards.
GCCATCATTACTTGGGGAAAAAAAAAAAAAAGACCAAAAAACTCCCTCTGCTGGATTCAGTCTAAAAAAATTAATTATTCTACCGAATGGTGCAAAGCACCACTGTCCTGAAAAAATCACAGAGATCTCACAGCTGCATATTTGCTGAGTACCATGTTGTATTTCTACAGCTAACAGGCGAGGTATAAAGCTCTGGTTGCTTCCTGTTAAAATTCACAAAAATTGTCATTTGAGAGTGAACATTTAAAGGGACATTTTCACTGTTGCAGTTTAGGGGTTATTAAGAACACATAATTCATAAGTTCTTCTAACCTTAGTTCATACTTGCTCTACTTACAGAAATGTTATCCTTAAATTAATATGTTTCATAGGAATAAAATCAAAATAATTAAGTTTTGACTCCAAGCTAATAAACAAACAAACAAAAACACAGAACAATGAAAACAGGACCCAGCAGTGATGCTGATTTCTCATTATTTCATCTGTGTTATGTACAGTAAAGTTTACATACAATTAAACAGGAAAGTAAACACACAGGTTCTCCTTGAGTAATTTTCCGTAAGTGACCACAGGACAACAAATCCTGTCAGAACAGTGAAACAACCACCTCTTGCAGGCAGGAAGGATTTTCTCTGCAGGGTTTGTGCACTGAAAGAGCAGTTAAAGATTTCTACAAGGGCTTGGAGTTGCCAACACATTTGCACATTTAGTCTTTATCTCCCACATCCCTCGTGGTTTTCCAACCTGAGCAATCAGTGAGCTGAATGATAAATAGAGCTGGCTGGATCAAAACAAGCCTGTCACAGAGACCGAGCAGGGAAAACAACTAGTTTATTCCAGTTCAAATTCCACAGACTCTTCAGCTGAGGTTATCAATGTCTGTTTTACCTCCTCCACCTCCTAAACGATCATTGCTTCTTTCCACTGAAGCGTCGCTCCTGCTCACTGAAAAGAAATCAGGGCTGTTGAGTTTGGGGCTGGCCCATGAGGGCAAAGCGCAGAGGGTGAGGAGATGGATGGTCTGTGCCAGGCAAAGCGCCAGCCCCCCGTGTGGCCGGGAAGGGGCTGGCTGTGAGCGCCGTGTCCAGCTGCTTGCCTTGCACTGCCCTCTGCTGTCACAGCTGCCGCTCCAGCTGCAGCCAAACCGCGGCAGGAAGGGCCGCAAGGCAGCTTTTCGGTACCAAACTGATGGAAACACGGATTCGCTTTGAATCTGACCTCAGGAGGGAAAGGCAGCAGAGCGAAGTGTTTATTAATGGGATTCTTCCTAGACAAAGCATGTCATCTGGCTCGTTCTTATCCACCTGCCTGTGATGCATTTACAATTAAAATAGTAAACTTCATTCTTGTCTTTTTTCTGTCCATAGAGCTCCAGGTGCTTTTCTAAAAATTATTAGACTTCGTTATTTACTCTGCAGACACTGACTAAAACATGTTTGCTAAGTAAGGCCTGTGTGAGTGGTACTCAGCTTAGAGCACTTAGCACAATGCAGAGCCCCACGCTCCGACTTAGAGTAACAGCTGAAAAGCCCTTCTAGAACATTTATCCTGTGGCCATCAGTGTATTTCTAACACCCTTACTCAAATTTCTTAGTTCCTGCACTAGCACATCTCAGGATATGACTCCAGAAAACATGCAAAACACAGGTGATGTAGTGTTCTGTGTCAGCAATGTAAGAAACGTAATACAGCACTGAAAGCAACCTCCATGACCCTTTTTCTTTTTTAGAAGAATTTGTATGAAATCAGACAATATTAGAGCAGTAACAAATAGAATGGTAGCTCTCAATACCTTGAGGAAATTAACACCCTCAAAGTAGCTAAAAAAAAGTGTTATTAGAAACACATTTTAAAAGAAATACACATTTTTCACACATAAACACAAATTACAAATACACAGTATTTTTTTCAGTGCCCTGAATGTCCCAGAAATGCCGCACAGAGAGCTTTCAATAGCTGTTAACATAATGCACACCCATAGACCTTAACTAATGCCTTTGAAGTCAGAAATTGAATGCCAGGATAAAACACACAGGAGAATTATTAGCAGAGAGCTTGTGTTTCATTAGGCTTTCTCGCACAGCAATACCAAATCTGCAAGAGCTTATAAGCATATGGTTTGAACATCAGACTTTCTAGAAACAGAAGTTTAGATCATGGCAGATCAGCTCAGCCTGACAACCCTCTGCTGTGTGCCTTGCAGCAGTAACTGTTCCCTACTCCTGGGTGATACAGCAGCTCCCACAAAGGGCTCTCCTCGCTGCTGTGGGACAGCAAAGCACCACAGCAACAACCGCAGAAATTACAGAGCACAACTTGGGAGAGGCTCTAAACCAGGACTGAGCTCAGAGTCACCCACAGCAGCCTGAGCGACACAGAATGGCTTGGCCAAAGGTGTGGGAAATGAAAAAGAGACATACCCCACAAAGCCAATTTGTTAGTATAACTGTGATGCACACCTTAGCAATCCTCCCAGAAGACGGGGACACAGGTTCCCATTACCTCACAATCCTGCCAGTGTACTGAATGGGATACAGATTTCCACAAGAACTTCCTTGTAGGCCTCCACAGAACTTGTCCATGTACTGCATGTAACTCACACAGAGAAACCATTCCTTCCCATTTACACTTAATGAATTCCTGTAAATAATTGCTGGCAACGCTTATAAGATGGAAATTCACTGGATCTTGTAGTAATGGAAGTTACAACAAAGTGCACAAAACTTGCATGCAAGGGATTACTTAAAATAATTTTTTTAAGACTCCTGAGCAGGCAAATGCAGGAAGATTAATATAATGTTCAAGAAAATAAGGGAGGATTCATTTCCTCAGGGAATTTTTTTCATGCTGTCAGCACAGAATCTTGCAAGCCTTGACTTCACTAACAGTGGTATTATTCTCATTTTATATATGGGAAACTAAGGCAGAGAGATTAAAGGTAGCATGGGATAATTACTACAGTTTGTCATACTGAATAGCTATTAAAATGGAGTAAAGAATTGTGGGAATAATAGTTCTAGTTTTGTATTATCAAGCATTGAAATCTATCAAACCAAATGATCCACATCTTTAAAGGCTCATATGTTTCCGATGCATCCACTTGTGCTATAACTAAATTAGTGTATTTACCATCCCTAGACTGGCCTCTATGTACACAAAAGTTGTTCTATGCTCATGATCATGAGGGAAATTTGCACAGGATGATTTTCAAGGGCATCTCTCTAACTGTAGCGCCCAAGATAATGATATTGTCAAGTCTCTTCAGAATAAAATCTAATTGCTTTGATTGGAGAAGTGTTGAGAACCACATTCTGTCAGAATGTGAAGCTCCACTGAAACCTAAACGTTTCTCCCAAGTTGCCACATTTCTATGGAATTTTCAGGGAAAAAACCCAAACATAACAAAACAAAGCAAAGCAAATAAATTAACTGGAGTGTCCCATGTCTACAGCTGTTTTTAAATGCCTGCATTTGGGAAGCATTTTAAACAGAAGTTTTCAGATTGCAGTCTGCTTTGGCATAACCAAATTCGGAATCATTCTCAAAGCAGAGTTTCTGGTCACTTACCTCTGCCTTCAGTGTCTTACTGAGAACTCCCACTGTATTCAGCGAGGACTTGGCACATCATGCAAAAGCACCCAATGTATTGCACTAGACCCAAGGCCTTACTGCCTGTCCTTTCAGAGAAAACAACTGGAAACCCTAACAGAAAAGCACCTTTTTAGCTTTCAAGTTGACTAATTAGCACTAAATATTTGAGTAACTCCTTTTCAGAGCTGTAGCATTTATGTTTAAGTGTCCTCTCCTAAAAGCCAATTCTTGTCTGAAACAGCAGCTAATATCCATAACCCAGGGAAAGCAGACCTGCATAAATCTGGTTAGTTACACATGATTTTTTTTTCCCTCCTTGTGTCTTAAATAACAAGTCTCATGTTAAAAACCTGTAAAGTCTGTGGGAGAAAGACAATTCCATACAAAAACCCCAATGTTAGCACAAGTATAATCTCCTCCTCTCCCCAAATTTTCTCTCTACATTCTGAACAATGACTAAAAAAACCACACAAGAGTCAGAAGAGAGAGATACTTATTAGAATTATGACTTTTATTTTTTATTCACTAGAGCAACATTGAGGAAAGAATTTTTACATACAGGTTTTTGAATCAACTTTACAAGCAAATTCCAATATACAGTATTTACTCTGGCCTGGATTAAAAAACCAAAAACAAAGCAGATAGTAAGAGTACCTCTTGTTTTAGCTATTATTGAATTCAAGATTTCATTACACCAGAATTATATTGGGTTTATGGTGGTGCTTTTACAATTAAGTAGGCAGTGAGCAGCTTTACCACAAGAGTGACTGAATTTCCTTGATAGCATAGTTGTAAGATGACTATACTGAGACCGACCAACAGGATCACGTACTAAATCCACTCTGCTCAGAAAAAGCCTCTGTAACGAGATAAGGAACAGCTACGGAAGCCCAATTCAAGAACTGATTTCCATTTGTACAGCAAGAAAACGTCTGTATTAAGAGGATTATGTGCTGTGCAAATCCAGAAATACTTCCCCCCCAACATGCAACCTACCCAAGTATGACACTTTAGAATGTGCATATGGTTGTGACATGCAAACAAAGGAAAGCACGCAAATGGTATTCAGTTTTCTAGCATCATTACAACAAATCAGCACTTAGACCAAGGATGAAATGGATTTTACTGATCAATAATGCAGTCTACTTGCTATACCCAGTCTCACTGCTACAAGATGTGAAGTTGAGGAATCCGCATTTTTTGGAACTGTATCGAAATTCAGTGTTGTTCTGGAATTTCAGGGCCTTTGTGATTATTTCGAGAAAGTCTAAGAGATAATATTGCACTTCTTTTCTCAAACAAAAACATATGCTGGGACCATTATCCTTCCAGAGCTATGCTAGTCCTAGGGAAGTTTAGCTATGGGCTTTGATTGGCAGTAGGAAGTGCTGGCTTCAGGGAAGGGGAAGGTAATAATAATAATAATCTGGCTGCATCATCAGTGTTAAAATTCCACGTTTAAATTAAAGTCATTGCACAACAAAAACTCAGTACACTACATGAATATTTTTAAACATGCTAGAGTGCATATCGATTCTGTGAAAGTGATGTGAAAATACCTTGGAAACAGCAACACTACCAGGGAAATTGGTTTCAAACAAAAGCCACACACAGCAGGAGGCATCTAGATTATTGTAGGCACAACTCCAAGCAATAAAGCTCATTTAAAGTGCAATTCTGTTCTTTTCTTTTGTGTTTATTCACTTGTTAAAACGCGTAATTGCCTCTGTACACACATATTGAACAGTAGTTTAATACTTCTGTGAATATTGCACAAAAGAATGAGAAATCAAAACCAAAAAAAATGGCAATATACCAGTTTTACAAACCTAAAAAAACCCCCTGAAGATATCAAATACTTTAATGTATGCATTTTGGATAACTGCACCAGTACTGACGGTATATCTGCACCTTCCATAAGGTAGATATGTTACCCAAAAATACTTAATCCCATTTGACAAGCTCTACTCAGCGCCCTCTTCCCCATTGCCCCCCAAACTCCATTTTTCACCCAAGTGAAGCTTCAAACTTCACTTCCCCACTACTCTTCCAGCTGCCCATCTACTGACAGGCTTTGCTCATACTCTGGACTTACTATACATGCAACAGAGCCTTCCCTGGTCAAGTCTGAAGAGCCAGAACATGCAGTTGTCTTTAGAGGGATGTGAGGTTAGCAGCTGAACACAAATATAATTCAGGCTAGCATCTGTCTCATCCATGATCAAATCCTGCTGTCTCCAGCTCAATGTCTCACTAATCTGTCAGAACAAAATGGGAAAACTCTATAAAAAAATACTATAATCCTCTTATGTTCCTTTAACATAGACACCCCCACCCTTGTATAACTTTTTTCTTCTGGAAAGAAAAATTAGGAACTATCTTTTTTTATGAAAACCCTGATCATCTCAATTTTCTTTGCTTAATTTGCTTTGATCATCTCTCTCCTTAATTTTCAGTAAAGGTGCAGATCAATAATATATCTATACTTTTAATGTAAACATAAAAATTTTAACATCACTAAATCAGGCTGGCGATACCTCCAGAATAAGAAGCAGAAGAATTCATGACGAAATATCTCTGTCAATACCATTAAATGAAAATCATATTTTTACACAAAATCATATACAAGTAACAGTAAAATCAGCTTCTCTTCAAGAAAAGTAAACTTAAAAAAACATACACCTTCCATAGAAATCTATGTGGACCAGAAAACAAACCAGAAATCTGACCATTCTCTCAGCAGTCTTTAAACTCCTGAGAAACACAGTTAGCTGCCAGGAGCTAGTGCTGGGGATTCTAAAAAGCTGGGCTTATTTTCTAATTGAAAGTAAATACTTACACTAAAGGACATCCAAATTCAATGCTTTTCAAGGGAAAAAATTATTCCAGCAGAATAATTGTTACTGCAACCTCAAGTTGTAGTTACTTTCATCCTATACCAACTGTAACAATGAACATTAGCCTTCTTATGTCTTGCTTACATTGGCTTTGCCTCAGTTCACACAAAGTCCTGCAGGTCCCTTATTTTCAGAGTGATACAAGTAGTTCTGAGATGGAACCTCCCCCCTACCCATATTCCTCCTAAGCTTTCAATTTTTCCACTTTACTGTCAGTTTTAAAAAAATAAATTAGCATGACAAATCCAAAAACTCTTTCTTGAATATTAACTATGTACTGAAAACTCAGGTGAGACAAATGTTTTTTCCTTCACCCAACTGAGGTTTCCACCCAGATACCCCTAGTTAAAGGGCTTATATTACAGAAGTTGATCACTGAACTTATTTATGAAATGTCTACACCTATCCACTTCAGTTCTCTCAAAGAAAATACTGTAATATGTCAGTGTCCTACAGCCAAAGCCTAGAACAAACAAACGTGTTTTGCATTTTACTGACATTATGTGCTCTTCAGGAACAGATTTTGAGCAAAGCTGTTGCAACAGTCTTCTGCTGACTTTAAAACCAGCTCAAGGACAGGAAAAAACCCCCACCCAACCAATAACATCCAAGAGAGTCATGGGAAAGGGAAGAATTGGAGATGGGACACAGGATCAAATTTCTAGAGAGTTTCACTGATATGCATACATTTAACTCACATGACATGTGTCATGGTCCCATAGTGCACCATGATGGGCATGTATTTCCAGACTACTTTCAGAAAAAATACTTCTCCTAGAGAGCACAAAAACGTTGATTTTTTTTTTGCTTTATTTCCCCAAAAAGCTCCTTTCCCAGTTACCACGCACTTCTTCAGAAATTTAAAAAAAAAAAAATTTACAAAAAACCCAAAACCAAAATACACATCTCTGAAAAACTCTTAAGAGTACCAGCTCTGGTTAGGACATTATATGATTGCTCAAAGCAAATAAGTGGGGTTAATTATTTTTTTTTCCTTTCTTAAAAATAATTGCATTTTTAATATAAGTTTTATTCTGTAAAATAGTTTCAAATTCTTACACATACGGCAAAGTTTGTGCAAAATTTCAAGTCAGGTACTTCAGAGCCTTTCAATATTAAACAGAAATCAATAAATACAAGTAATACAATAAAAGTTTAAAACATTAATTAAAATGCATGTTGTGCAACCTCAACATAGGTGTTATGGACCCCTTATTCCCAGAGGCTCCTTACTTATCAATCATAAGAGCCTGCATTGGAAGGTTTTGCACAAGTATCCTTAGCACTGCGTTTCAAGAATCTACCCGGTAATGTGTCAATTCAACACAATAAAAACATACCACAATCTTTTAACAAATGATGATGTTTAAGCAAGAAGATTCATTTCACCCTGTGAAATCTGCTTAAAGGTCTGTGAACAGTGAAAATGGGATAAATAAAGAACAGAGCAACTTCAGATTACAGCAAAACAAAACAACACAACCCACCCAACCCATCAGATTAAATAACATTAAATATGTCAGTCTTGAGATAATGATAAATACAAGGATTTTTGCATAGGCCTCTGGAATACAGAGTCAGAATTATGGCCAATAAAATATCTGCTAATAAGTCTAATTTTCCACCACTCTGACCTAACGAGTACTCAGAACCAAGAAGTTAAACAGAAGAGCAATTTCATTGTCTAATAACTCAAAGAAACAGAGGTAAGAAATAATTTCTGCCATCCTGAAATAGATAGTGCAGCATTCTGGCATTCATGGTCACCACAGACTTCAGGATTTGCTTAATTACTAAGATTGCAATACAACCTTTATTACAGACCTACGAGAAGATAAAACACTCTGAAGAGAAACTGCACAGCTTGTAACATCAGCCTCAGAACGCAGCAGGATGGAGCATGCAAACCCAAAAGAAAGATGCTGCTCTGAACAGGGGCTCAGGATTTGCAGGCTGTACGTCCAGCAGGCTCCAAGACAGTCACGCCACAAGAAGTGGTTTGTTGTATGGCATCTTTCGGTGACATGTGGGTACGTTCTCAATGTGTCTTTGGTTTAGGGAGGCGGGAATGCCGATTGGAGGGCACGCTGTCCCCGGAATGCAAACTGGTGGGATGTGTTTGCACATTTTCCTTTCTCTGTACCAGTGGCTTTGGGATGTTAGACTTCAAAGAGGTGTTCTGAGGCTCTGGAGATATTGGTGTGGATTTCTGACTGCTCACTTGCTTAGATCTAACAAAGGACATAGTTGGTGGGCGAAGCTTAGACACTTTCTGACTCTGTTTACCCTTTAGGTTATCCTGACCAGATGTTGGCTGTAGTGGAGTCGAACTACTCGGTGGTAGAAGCTCACGTTCCTTGGAAGCAGCGGAATGATTTGCAGATCGTATGATAACGGCCATTGTAGGAGGCACTAAAGCATTTGGGGGCTTTGCGATTCTTAAAGTCTTTGGCCGAGGAGCCTGGTTTGTGAGTGAGGGCTGACCTTTCCCAGACAATTCAGTCTGCGCCTCTCTAGCATCAGCTCGCGTAGAGGGCTGCAAATGGCAGCGAGATGGCAACGTGCCTTCTTTGTTACTCACCACCTCTCCAGGGTCTTCAGTGGTTTTGTTTTTTAAATTGTCCAAATACGATGCATTTTCATCTTTTATGTTTAACTGTAGGCTCGTTAAAGAGTTTGTATCATTCAGGCTATTTGGGAGAGAGACATTTGCAGCATTTGGATTCTGATGATTGCTACTTTCATGCAGATCATGTTTCGGATATTCACTGTGGGCCTCGATATGTGGCATTTTTACTAGTTTTCCCTGGGCGAGGTCTGTGGAACTGGGAAGGCTGCTGGAAGGCTGTAGTACTTGAGGCTGTCAAAAAGAAAATAATACAAGAATATATTAGGCCAAGAAGACACCAGATAACATCCTGAATCCAATGTGCGCTGACTGGATGCTTGATAAGGGCTGCACATCTGGTTTTTTAAATAAAAACTTTGACTTGGGCAAAACAGGATGGTTCATGGAACACACACAAATGGAACTTGTAACTTAAGGGGAAAAAAATACACCAGCACTGAAATAAACAACAACGTAAAGACAAAAAAGAAATCAATTAGGTTAAAAAAAGAAACACGAAAAAGGCATGGTTGATGGTTTCACCTACACCTGCAGGACAGCGCAAGAACCGGTGCTGATCAATTTGCACTGAAGTGCTCAAACCAATGTCACAGCTGTCAGGCTGTATCCAGCTTTTAACTCCTACTCATTGCATACTGAAGTTAACTGTCCCAACCCTTTTACTGCACAGGTAGGAAAGGTGTTTAATGGACCACACGAATTTACAGGGCATTTTCCTTGCCTTACTGAGGCCAGAAAATCTGATGTAAGTATGTGGCAATCAGGCTACTGACTAGGCTTAGGGAACTGTTTAATCTGGAATTGATTTCAAATGGGCTGATAAAGGAAGGGAGTACATGAGAAACTAGAGATCACATACTACTACACTGATAACCAAGGGATAAAGATAACTGAAGATTTTACATTTGATCAGAAGATACAATCTAATTGGACATGCATCAGACAAGAGAACTGCTGGTACCTCTTCTGGGTCATTTCTATTCTCTTTGTTCTTCCCTGTAAAAGAACTTCAAAGATTAATGTGTGCACTAACTTCATAATCACGTCCTAGACCTGAAACTTGGATACAGATCGTGGAAGCATTAAAAATTCTGCAATTCATGGCAAAACCCAAAACCTGTTAAACCTTAACCTGCAGTTTTAACAGGTTTGGATGATTTTCTTTTTCTCTTTTAAAAGGAAGGGAACTGAACTACTACAAACTCGTCATCACTCAGCTACTTGAATTCTTAATGATTAACAGACTGCATGTACACATGTACATGTAAACAGGCTTGTTTACTAGTGAAATACAGTCAATAAAAAAGAAGCAATGTTTGTGCTTGAGAGAGTAAAAGCATCACTTCAGTCACTCTCTTGAATTGTTCACAAGCTTAAATGAGAAAACCAGTCATTTGTCTGGTCTTTTAAGCTCTTCTTAGAATCAGCAGGAAGAATGCAATGATAGCTGTGCATGCCAGGCTCCTGTTACATTTCTAGGGTCACAACACATCTCAGAACACTTTAAACTTTTCATCTTCTTCCTGGCAGGGTTACTACTGAAAACTGAATCCTCAGAATTCCTCAGGAAGAAAAAAATTAGTGGTAATGTGAGAAAAATCAAGGTTTCTCAATCTCTTTTTTATTTAGTAGCAGTTTTTCTATTTAGAATATACTGATTCTACCTGTAAGCAAAGGCAAAATCTAAGCTGGGCCAGTGACACCAGCAAGTAATAGGCTTGTAAATGCAAATATCCTGAACCGTCTGAACACAACCACTTTAGAAACATAGAGAAGATTAAAAACAAAGGAGCAAAGAAGCCTCCAAAATGTTGTCAAATGAGTACCAAAACATTAATTACGTGATCCAAAGCTACCTTAACTTTATGAATCCTTCTTAACCATGAGATGCTAATAATTCAATACATTGAGACGGTTACAGTTTACATAGAATTAATCCTCCAGATGTTTTTGTCATTTTCCAGTGTTTATGTAGTGGGTTACAAGAGTTATTATCCATCCAGCCTAGGAGCTGATAGGCAGATGTTAGCCAAAATGATTTACTCATTTGAGATCTCACCTGCAAAAACAAAACTGCTAATAATGAATGCAGAAATCAAAGCAATATGTACCTGATTCCCAAACAAATACTTCAACAAATAAATCACATTTTCTAATCCTACTTGAAGTAAAGAATTAAAACATTTATAGCAAACAGTAGTGTCAAATAAGGAAAAATACTTGTCAGAAACAATTTTCCCCCTCACCTAGAAAGCGTTTCTAAATGCCAGTCTTCAAAAACACAAATATCTAATCTGAGCATTACAATTTCTAAATTTATATCAAATAATCCTAGTTACACTAAACAACAAAATGAAAAAATGTCTAAGTTAAAGAAGACACTAAATTTGTATGGAAAGTTGAGTTAAACAGAAACACATCTGAAATACAGCAAAGCAGCAAGCTTTCAATAATGCTATTCTGAGTTCTTTTGACAGAGACTAGGTAGTATTTGAGCATTTCCCTTTGGGCAATTTTGCATTTTACATACAAAAATAGCCAAATACATGTTTTACCCAGTATCCTTCCTAACCTAAAAAGGTCTAAGCAGCTTAATGTGCAGAAAGTTAGCAATCCAAAGGCAGAAAACAGCTACATGCTCTAAATTGTGAGGACATTAAAGCTCTGGTATCATCTTTGTGAAGCTGTCTTAAATACTTTTCTAATTCTGTATTTCTACTCTAGGTCTGTCCAGTTATCATTACAGATTATAATCTCTTCAAATTGCTACATGCATTAACACTAAAAACTATACTGAAAGCAGCCAAATGCCACTTGCACAATATGCAAGTAACAGTTCCCACGATGTGTCACACTGACAACTGCATTAGTCACCTACAGCTCACAGCTTTGCCTTATCCAAAGGTTTCCTTGGACTAAAGAAGTCTTAGAGCTTATGACCCTGTCAGTAGTAAAGGAACACAAAACCCAAGCCAGCAGAAGGACTAGTACTTGGTGAAGTCCATCACAAGAAGGAGGAGAAATGGAAAGATAAAGAAACATTCTACCTTCTAGGCATAATATTTTATTTCATGGGAGTCTTTAAAGAAGGTTGTCCTCTGTGTTGTCTTGAGTACACCTCTGGCAATTCTTGTGGGGTGGGACAGATCCCATGGCTGCCGTGCTAACCACACTTCTTGTTGTGTCCCCTAAAGAAAATGTGCAGGTAGATAAACCCCTGCATTCCTCTGGGGTGCTGCTAATGTGCAAATTTGGACTCAAACATCTCAAGTACAATTTAACTCCAGAAGATCAGTTTTCCCCAGACTGAAAGTACATTACTGGAACAGACTCCCCAGGGCAGTGGCCACAGCACCAAGCCTGGCAGAGCTCAAGAAGCATTTGGATGACACTCTCAGGCCCATGGTGTGACTCTTGGGGACGGCCCTGTGCAGGGTCAGGAGTTGGACTCAATGCTCCTTGTGGGTCCCTTCCAACTCAGCATATCCTGATTAGACAAAATGCTTTGTGCACGTGGTCCTTTCTGCACAAAGGAACAGACTTTGCTGTACAGGCAAGAGCTTCAAAGCCTTGCAAGAATTGATGCACTAATCAAAATTATTTAATTACAGTCCCTACCTCGTTAGCTTAAGAGATTTTTCTATTATTTCTATCAAGTAAAACTGGCTGTTACATCACCCAGAGAAAAATTACATCCATGATGAGGATTACAATTACTGCTCAGTTATTAAACTACTGAGATTGTATTAGTTTTTTTTTGCTGAAAAACAAGTATGTTATACTGATAAAGAAGTTAAATCAATGTGGTCATGACAGTGGTATTCACTCAACATCATTACTTGAAAATTCCATTCAGTTTAGCTTTGGTTATCTTGATCTCTATCTCAATTCCCTGTGCAATATCTCTGTAGAATAAAAAAAAAAAAAAAGGCATTTTCTCCCTGCAGTATCTTGAGGAACAAGGGAAGGGATGCAATGAAAAATCCAAGAACTGCATGCACATCTCCCACAGACATGCATCATGCATAGGGCAAAGGAAAAAACCCAACAGTGAAAATGCGTGAGGAGAAGATGGGAATAAATCTGAAGTTGTACTGTACCACGCTTTATCACAGAAGTAATGGACTAACTTCTCAACTCCTTGCCAATGGCATAATGGGAAAGCAGAGACAAGAAAAAGACAAGGACAATGATGTCAGAGGACCAAGACAAAACAATGAGCAATTGCCCTGACAGAACTGCAACTTTTTACCATTTCAATTGCAATTACCATGTCCCCCCTCGGTTTTTAATCCTCCTTCAAGAAACAAAGGTAGCAATAGCATTTAAGTAACACAGTACAAGTAATATTTATAGCAAGACCTGCATGGAATACCTTTGCTCTTATAACTTCAAGTTTCTTAACACAGTTAATCTCTTACACTCCAAACACTGTATCTAGGATTTGTGTGTATCACTACAACTGTGTATATCAGAAATATTCACATCCATGCACATCCATGTTAGATATCTAACAACAAACACCACCGTCATAACAAAATGGTATCACATCCTCAGATCACGTTGCCCATACTGTTAATAACTCATCTTCCTACCAACTCACAGGTTGGAAGAGACTCCCAACTACCAGATTCTTTTTGGAGAGGGGCAGGGCAGAAGGGATACAAACTGTGCTACACAATTGGTTTCATTTCCTCATCAGTTCTGCCATCCCTCATCTCATCTCATCTCACTGCCCTGGCACAGGATAAGCTGTCATTTCAAATGAGGCCTGTGCAGACACAGCCCTACTGAACGGCTGCACTGGAAAGCTCTCATTTTCTGCCTCTGGAAAACATCAAAATTTCACACCTGAAATCTAGAGCATTTGCCAATACCTTAATTTTGAACTTTTTCCCGCCCCTCCCTCTCCCTTTTATGCAGCTATGGTAGTTCAACATTGTAAAATAGGATTCTGCAGTAAGGCATACAACTGCAAAGAATGATACAAAACAACCCTAATGTTTCTTTTAGAACACCATTCAGCACAGCATGAGGGTAGGAAAATAATCAGTATTATGGCATAGCGTAATTTTTTTCTGCATAGTCGGTATGAAAATCCCACCTCAGAAAGGCTGTCTTTGTCAAAGTAATATATCACTAAATCAAGGCAGGTATTTAATCCATAATTACAGACATATGTGCAACAAGCAAACAAATGGCCATATGCAAAATAAAGTTTTGTTTGCAAACATATACTTCATTAGGTACAAGAGCCATTTCTCTTGTAGTTGAATCTTGAGCTACCTAATCTGGGACAAGGAAACAAGGAAGTTTTACCTAAAAGACATTTCTTCATACAGCTGAACATTTAACTCTTGAAGCAAAAATAATTATATATAAAAGACAGCAATTTAATGATTCCAGGAAATTTTAATAGCTTGTCACTTTCTTAATGAGTCATATAACTTCTCCACTAATGCTCTGAAGCAGCGTTGTTCTGCTAACACAAACACTTTGTACACCCTACAAAGAACCTGAATTGGTTAAAGGCTTGGAAACATTTCAGTGTTAAGCAACAAACCTTTATTTAAAAGAAAATGCATGAAAAAGCACAGCATGGACCTGATTTCTGGTCACAGTGCATACAGTAGCTTTCCTTCTGGTGATAACAAGCTATGTGTCACCTCCTGGAATTGCTTACATTACCTTTATTTGTAATGCTTACATACAAAAAGTCTAAATAGTTTTCCATGAAGTGCACAGTAAACAGAGATGTGAACAACTGCTGTGCTTGAGTAACAGAACAGTTTTCATCAGCATTTCTGCGTGGAGAAGCACTTGGGGCAAGGGGCGAGAGAAGTTGGTACAATATTCTTGTATTACAACATGAGCTCATTGGCTCCTTATCAATGTGTATTCTAAGGGTTGTATTTCTAGAGCTACATCATTAAAGCTCCAGAATACAAATGGAAAATTTTGTATTTGTACTGGACAAAGTTTGATATTTCATTGAAATTGATCCTATAACCAAGAGCAAAATAAAGGACCACTGCACAGGAGTTTAGTTCAAGACACATGGGAACTACGGGAACAAAGTTATATGGCTTTTATTCCTAAAATGCCAAAATCAAAGTACTATTATCAAAGTGTTATTAAATGCAAAGTGCTGAATTGTTTCCAAGGCTAGTGAAACAACCTGAAGTTAATAAATGTGCAAGTATTAAAAATCAATTGTCATTAAAACTGAAAACAATACATCCAATTCTGAAGTGTGTTGAAGTGCAGTGATACTGTAAGTGCCTGGGGCAAGTTCAGCAATAGGTTTATGCTGCCATTGTAATTGGTGCTAAGAGAGAACCATAAGCCTACACTAGTGTTGTAATATTACCTAGCAGGGATACAGATACATTACCTGTCCTGAACAGCAGGAGTGACATTATATTTAGTTGTTTATATACTGTAATATGAACAGTTTACAGATTTATACCCTCATAATCTACAGTGCTTGTAAGTGATCTATGTGTTCATCAGCTGTCAACAGCAGAGTGAAGAAATCTGCAGTATTCACAGGCACAGACGATATTTTAGGGTCAGGATCCAGAAGTGATAAAAGAGATGCTTGAATTCCAAGTTCTCCAGACAGCAAACACAACTGGACAAAACCTGAGGCTCCTTCATGTTCCCATCACCTTCTCTCTATTATCACAAAAGAACTCTAACATTGTCAGTGTTTAAGGCTGCTTTCCTGTGCTCAGTTGTGATACCCAGCTCACTACTCGTCTCAAAACCCCACATTTGGCATTTCTTACCAGCTTGAAAAGCTGCAACCTAAAACCACTGAGCCAAGTGGGAAAGGATACTAGTGGGAGTTGCAGTGATGTTCTACTTTATAGAACTCTTCATACAGTGATAATTCAATGATTTCACAAGAATGCCATTAAAAATGTCCAAGAAACCTCTTAATTTACACTGTAGTTTCATTCCCAATATTTATCTTTTGATTAAACCTAAGACTTAATGAAAAGAAGCTAGGAATGCTCCACTAAAGGAAACTTATTTTCCTACACAATAGGTTAATTACAGTTTAGGTCAACTGGTCCAGGGCCCACTTTTGCCTACTTTATCTGCTTTATTAATAATTCATAGAATTTAATATGTAAGATGTATACCGAAAAAATCCAACCTGCTTTAGTAATAAAACTTTGCTATGGAAACCTGACTAAGAAGTCATTAATGGAGGAATGAGGTGGGGGCTCAGGGAACTGGTAAGAGATTAGCAAAGTTTTCCTCTTCAGTGAAGCAGCCCCGTGAATGATGTGGCACCAGGGGCTCACACCAGGCAGCTCTGACACCGTCCTCTGTTCTGACTCTCCAGTCACTAAGCCCCAAACCCACAACATTTGTATGCTCCTCAGATCTAAAACTCTCATTTTAAACTGACAGGGCAACAAATCAGCCAGGGGGTACTACTGCTGGCCCTCCACTCAGCAACAGGAGATGGGATCACCAGTTTTAGGGGCTTTGCATTCATTACACACACAGAGTCCCACATAAAACACCACAGGAAAATGAAGCACATCCCTTATTGCACAGAGAAAAGCCCATGAAATAGACTGTGCATTCCCGATGAGTTGTTTTAAATGAACATTGTCACAGAAATGCCAAGAGAGTATTTGAAACATGATTTACAAAATATAAGAATTTCTTTCCTTGTAATTGAAATCAGTAAGGATTACTGCAATCTGAAATACACTTAAACTTAGTTTTCCAAGGTGCAGCTTACTCTTCACATCTCCATTGGCCCTGGAAATGTTACTTTGTTTCCATAACTTTATTTTTTCCTTTCTTTCTTGTCCAAATACACTCTTGGGCTTTGCTAGGCAAACACTGTAATTCTCAAATTACAGTACATTTAAAAAATATAACTTTAGCTTTATGAAGTAGTTATATTTCTTCAAACACTTTTCTGTTTACAATGCAATACCAAAGCACAAAATAAGACTTACCATTCCTCTATGTCTACGTAAGCATACAGTTTTAAAATCAGCAATTGTCTTTTGTTTTGCAGATCCAAGCCAAGAGAACAAATGCATCTTACATCAGCCCACATTGTAGCTAGCACATAAGGAATGTTAATAAATCATGCAAGTTGTGCAACAGCCACTTCAATGTATTACAACAAATACCAAGAGAGGAATAAAAAAATTAGTTTGAGTGAAGCCATTCTGAAAAGTTAAAACTTTTTGTGAGAGACAACAAAAATGACAGTTTCTCACCAACATTTTTATGTACAACCACGAGGTATTGACGTAAATACATCCATGTATGCGGGCGTGCAGACGCATGAGCAAACAGGACACACACACACACAGAGGAGAGTGTATTACAGCCATGGAATACAGGGAAAATGCAGCAAGCAAGATTTATGTTAAGACAAGACTGGAAACAGGGGCCTACTCGGGTTTGCCTGAAGAACTGCTGAGGTCTATCAGCATTTAATAACTGTTATAAAGCTGTAAGTCGGAGCTGCTGATACACTGGCTGAAGGAAGCATGTTGGTTAGCCACAGACTATCGTGTGTGCCTGGAAATCTGCCTGAGAGAGGAGGATACTAGGAGATGAACAGTGCGTGCAAAGGGGAAGCTTCTACTGGAACACGGTGAGGGAGATGAGTGAGAGGTACAGACTCACTCTGTCTGCGGTGCGGTGGAACAGTCCGAGGGATGCCCTGGAATGAGCCCTGCCAGGGAGAGAAGGAGGGAGCAGAATACCCACCCTGTGCAGAAAGAGAGAGGGGGAGAAGTATAATAAAAAAAGAGAACAGGGAAAAACAAGACACCAAAAAGCCACACCATTCTTTTTCTTTTTCCCCCAGAAAGGCAGCATTATATTTCCCAGTTGTTCTACTTCGTAAAAGCAAATGCTTCATGTTACTGAAGCCCAGAGGAAAAAAGACATTACCATCTTCTAAACTAGTCAGAAATCTTACAAAAAACTTCCATTTTTGTTCAATATATATGCACACATTGCTGTCAAAGATGGTTTTTAGGGCAAGAGTATAGAAGCTGAACTTTTCATGCTAAAAATACATGGTAAAATTGTATTTATACAGCTTTCCAAAATATTTTAGAAATGCCTCACCAAGCAGGACCTCGCTCAGTTCTAATCTACTGGAAAACCAGTCAGTTTTAGTTTACAACAAAAAAATTTCTAAGATATAGAAATAAAATTTCTAGCAAGTCCTGGTGCTTTAGAGTCCACTCCTATTTTGACAACATTATTGAACATGGAAGAGGAGAGGTGACATGAAACTGTTTTCCTTGCACTCTGCCCTTGGAGCTGGAGTCTTCCCTTAAAGAATCAGTGCACATGGTGGCGTGCAGGGTTTGCCTGGCAGATGTCTTGGATCACCACAAGTGTGACACACTGTGGTTGCTGCATTCGCAAAACAAGAAAAAGTCATTTTATGCAGTCTATCCTTTTCTCCATACCCTTACCTTTGAAAAATACACCCAAGCTGCAACTTCCCTCCTAAATATCCCTCTTGATTTCCTATTTCAGCAGGACAGGTTTAAGTCTTTACAAGGCCTTGACCACTTGACCAGCTGAAAACTGCTTTTCTAAGTTCCCTCCTCTCCAGCTTCTCTGCTGGAATATCTACTGCAGATCAAACTGCCAGGGCTGGACAAACAATAAAATATTTTATCTCCATGCTTCTTTTAAAACAATGTTAAACAATATATTATTTCTATAAATAAATATTCTGCTTTTACTTATCTCAGGACAACTTTAAACACTTCCCTGATCTTCCAGTTATCCTAATCTAGTTAGGTTTTATCCACCACTATTCCAAGTTCCAGTACTGCTAAGATGTAACTTCACACATGCATTTAATCAAGTTTTAGAATCAGGTAGCCAGAACACTTAATCTAGAACAGGAAATAAAGGGGGGAAAAACAACTGACAAGACTGCTTTTTTCTTCTGCAGAAGCTGAGATAAACCAATTATGGGAGTAAAATCCAAGGGAAAAAATGAAACAAGTTCTTCGATCTGATTATCTCTAGAGGGAGATATAGATTACCTAACGTCTCCTTACAGCCCTCTATCAGTGAGCATTAACATCACGATTTTTAAACTGCTAAAACAGTATAGTTTCAGTCAAACAACAGGACAAAATAATATAATGTGTTGCACCAGCTGAACAGGTATTTTCTTGGGACCAAGATGAATCAATCAATGACTGATGAGAAAATTATCAAAAGCTTTGGATTTTCACAGCACCGTACAAAAGACTATTACATTTTTCATGCTTCTTCACACTTCATCTTAAGTTGTGTCAGGGTGGTGAAACAGCAACAAAGAATTCTCTCCATTCTCTGAACATAACTGAATCTCCACATGGTAAAAAGCACATTATCATTGCACATGAGTCTGATTTTGCACAGACTTATCTGAGTTGGCAATGGGCTTTCCCCAGACTTCTTTGAAATGTTTAACACAGTAAGAAGGGAGGGGAAAATTTTATATTCTCTCCCTTCCACTCCATGAGATGAGAGATTAAGACAAGCACAAGCCAGCTGAGCTACATAACAGATATGATACCATTGCAAAAGCAAGGAATATTTACTTGTCTTGATCCATTCCAGAAATTTTTAAGCCTCCATATTACCACTTCAAAGCACAGCACTTCTCAGTAGTTCTTCATGGTATTTTATCATCACTCTGACTGAAGAAGTAAATGAGGAAAGTGCAAGTAACTTCCTTAAGTCTTTTGCCTGCTAAACTGAACTGCTCTCCAGGCACAGAGCAATCCCCTTCTCCCAAATGCTACAGTTTACACTGCTCCAAAGAGGCACATGTCAAATAAATGCCAGATTTATTTATTTTTTTTGTAAAAGAAGCAAACAAAACCCCAAACCAAAACAAAACCCAGACCAGGATTGTTCAATTGTACATCGAATAAGGTAATTAAGATCAACATCAATTGAACCAAGTAAAGACCAGGAAATACAGCACTAGGAATTCATTAAGATGACTGCTATAACTTCCACTGATTTTATAAATTATAACAGATGTACCAATCCCATTGATATAGCATATTAAGATATAAGTATCTGCAAATAAGCCTGGCTTATGAAAAGATTACTTTTAATGGTATTTATTTTACAGAACTCCAACAAATTTACCAAGGTTTCTCCTTTAAACAACAACTGGCATTCATCTCCTTTTATTAGTCAAATGTGTACTGAGGTTCCCAAGAAATCCCAAGAAGAGAAAAAACCTCACACTAATAAACACATTCTCAGATGATGGTACATATTCAAAATATACAGATAATGGGGCAGTTTCCTACTACAGGTATGAATTAAGAAAAACCTGAATCATCATTCCTTTTATGCTTGATTATTACAGTGTCTATAAAAACTCACAAGCAAAGCTAGAATTGAGAGACGAGAACACGACTTACCTCAGCTTCTATAAAAAAAATAAAAACAACACAAAAGCATCTGACTGGATTCCTCAGGGTTCTGAAGAAACTCGTTCCACTTACACCTTAATGTTAGACAGCAGCCAGAAAGTTCCTCCCCTCAGCTGTTATGTGCATCCAGCCACTTAACCTAAACTCCATTTCTCTCATTTCCCAGATACTGGAATTGTGAAACAGCAAAAGATTCCCAAAGAGAAGTGAATCACAATTTAAAAAAACTCAGGAGACTCAGGAGTTGAAAAATAAGAGCAGCTGAAACAAAGCAGCCTACAAACCAGAAAAAAATATGAATGTTCTTCAGAGATCCTGACAAGTTGTACTATTGCTGCTCAAAAGCTTTAGGAATTTTGACTCTAACTCACTGAGAAAACCTGTTGGCTGGTTGTTTTTAGGTGTGTTTTGGTTGTTTGGTTTTTTGTTTGTTTGTTTTTTTATTTCAATGCTCGTATGAAAACTTTAAGGCCAGAGTTTTCCATTGCTATGAGCAGTCCTCAATCTTAGAATAATCAATCACATGAACAAAAGCAATTGCTTCCGCCAGAAAAGGAAAAGAGAAATGTTTCTAAGCTATTGCTGCACAGCAGTTTTAGTCCAACAGCCAAATAGCCCAGCTATTTTCCCAAGGACACCCCAACATCCAAAACTACTACTGCTTCAAACAGTCTCTTCTGCTGCAGAAACACAAAGAGCCAGTTTTATCCATACAACTGGAACCTTTAAGCACTTTGAAGAAGAGGTGATTTTGGCTGCATCTCACCTAGCACTGTGAGCTGTCTCATACAAATTCAGAGCTGCACACCATGAACAAACCTAGAATGACATACTTCAGTGCCAATGCAAACCAAAGGCTTTTGCAGCAGACTCCTCTTGCTAGCCTAGCACCCAGAAAGAGATTATGAACAAGCTGTTCTGAAATGGAAGTCTTTTTGAAAGTATTCAGTTGAAAAAAACCCAAAAAAACCAACTCAGTCTTACGTGCTGGTCCACCCTAAACCAACAAGAATTGGCTGTGAAGGGTTCAAGGGACCTCTCTCCTGTGCATGTGCCCACGTGTCATGCACAGTCACAGCACAGACACCGGTGCACAGCAGAACCACCTAGTCCAGCTACACTCCTGTCTCACCAGGAACATGAGTAAGAATGGATCATCAAGCAAACAGCAGAGTACTGGACAATGAGAGAAACCACGGCTGGATGTGAAGGTGAATACTAATATAGTGACTAGCTATCAAAACATGGAAGTTTAAAGTCATAATTGTAGAAGTTTAAGGCTAAGGTGGAAGTAGATAATAGAACTTAAAAGAAAAATGTACACAAAGACAGCCAAGGTATCACAAAGATTTATCAAAGCAATTGACATAGGCGGCTTTGGAATGATAAACTGGAACAAAATTCAAATGGAAGGCAAAGAATATCTCAGGGCAAAAGAAGAAAAAAGATGGAGCAAAGAACAAGAATATGCATGTTCCCATGAACACCAATGGGTTCCGTTGTCATTTTACCAGAGACAAGAATGAACTTGTACACACATTTTGGAAGCAAAGCTCATTTTCCTCACTGCGAGCTGCTCTGATACCAAGGGGAAATACCCAGCTTTTCCTGTACACACCATGTAACATTGCAGGGGATGGAAAAGCAACCATGAGCTAGGAGGAGTTGTGTTATGCTACGAAACTGAACCTCAGGGGTCAGAACCTTTTGCAGGTATCTTCAACCAAATTCTTGTGCTTTGCAATTTGCTCTCTTGTCTTTTACTTCTCAGCATATGCAAGCAGCATTTCCAGTTCAGAAAAACAAATAATTGATCAACAAAAGCTTGACATCTAACCCCTTTACCCTCAAAGTCTTAAAAAGACCAGTATCTAGTAGTACAGAAACAATACAAGACAGTTGTGGCAATGGATGCTCTCATTCTTCTTCCTCACTAGTTGTCCATGAACATTAATGTCTTCAGGAAATTTTTACCTTCTTCCAGGTTTCGGCGATTTTCTTCCATTTAAATGATAGATATAAATGAAATGTGATGAATTCTGCATAAGAGATCTGTAAGAAGTCCTTTAGGAATGTCATGGTTTACTCTGTCAGTGACTACTTGTACAAGCTTTCATGCTGAGAATGGTTAACCAAAACTAACGCACAAGAAGTTAGAAGTTACCTGAGTTTTGAGCATCCTTTCAGGAGACTAGTCACAAGAAATACTACATCACAGACACAGTAGGTAGCTACGTAGCAGCTACCTACCTATTAATTTGTAAGAAGCCCAATTTCCAAAACATTTCTTTTCAGTCACTGGGTTTTATTATGTGAGCACTAAATTCCAAGGATTAACCTAAAGATACATAGCTTCCAGTTATATACATATTTATATTTAAATACTAAAACCCACTAAAAGTACTTAAAAAAAACCTGCCCCCTAAAGAGAACACCATCAGACAAAGTTCATAATCACATCAGAACAAAGCTATTTTCTAGAAGAATCTGGTAACAAAGGAAGAGGTGTGAACATGACTTTTTAAAAAGAGTATGTTTAATGATATTCACTTGTCTATTTAATGGCAGAACCATGAAGCCATCAGAAATACTAGCTATTTCAGACAGCACTTTGTTGAATAGCAACAAATTGCTGTAATTCATACGGTGTTACATTCCTAACTGAAATCTTCTAATAGCTGATTTCCACTGTCACTCTTTCCTAGTTTATTCTAGCATCTATTCTTTATGAAGCACTTCTCAGTAAGCATTTAGAGTACTCCTTGAAATGCTCAATTACTGTGTTCTCCAACTGCTATTTACCTTTCAGGAATAAACACGTTGTATCAGTTCTGATTTCTACAGAATATATAAAATACATAGAATTTATAAGCAGTCACATTACTCTTGAAAGTTTTGATAACTGAGCTAAAGTAATTCCCTGATATCTACAATCACTTAAAGTGACTCACAGGTCACTACAAATAGGAAAAAATGAAATAGTTAAATATTCTTCAACACTGAAAACTATTACCAAGGAAATAAGAGCCAATTGTCTCCCCTTTCCATTACATGAGAAATTTTTTGGTCAGGGGGTTCTAGATCAAAACTGATTCCATACATTTATACTTCTCTTAAGCCAGACAGGGAAGCATCTAAATGCATATTAGCAGAGGAAGCATTAACCAGACAGCTGAGGTCTCATCACCAGAACCAAACTCAGCTACAACAGACTAGGGCTCTCCCTGAAGAAATCCCACATTAGGGAGTCCCTGTCAGTTTCTGTTGGCTTACAAATATGCCAGTGAAGATATTGGAAAAACAAACAAAAAAACCCCAAACAAAACACACCCAACACGTTCTGCCCAAAACTTTCCAGCTATCACTTACAAACAAAAGCTCCTGAGAAGCAGAGTATTTTGAAGTTTGTCAATACTTCATCATTTTTCCTAAGTCCTTTATCCATTTCAGGAGAAATTTGCATGTAGATAAAAATACTAAGATGTTTAGAATGCGCATCTAATAAATAAATACCTACAAATGCATGTGTACCATATATGTATATCCACACACCCACCCATAAATACAGTAGAGGTTTTTATTTTTTTAAAGATACTGTCCCTTAAGCCAAACTTCCTCCTGACAAAAAAAATGTGCCTTTTTTAATAAAACTACTATAAAGAAATATACTGACCAACGTGACCAAAACAGACAATTGTGCTGAGTGACTCCTTTTGCTTGAGACAGCAACTCAAATTCCAAATCTTCTCCAGTATCTTTGTCTTATCCATTAATAGGACAAGTTGCTCAAAATAAAACCTGTGTTGTTGGCAAGTAACTGTGCACGATTACTAATCTGTTTCTGAATTCATGTGAAAAATGAGACAGCAAAAAAGGAACATGGAAACAACAGCCACTAACCTGTAACAGTATCAATGCACAAAAACACCAAATGAACAGCACACACTCAGAATTAAAACTTAGGAAAAAAACACAATGCAAGAGGTCAAAAGCTCCAAAGGAAAAGAAGCAAATGGGATAAACAAAGACATGACACGTACATGCTGGAGCAGAGGTGTGGAAGCAAACCAAAAGCTATTTAAGGTTATGAACTTGTTACTTTGGGTTCTGATCAGACAAAAGGAGGTTGGAAAGCTTGGATAAAGCTGTTTGCCAGGAACTGTCAAACATACAGTGCGGCGGTGTTTCTACCCTAACACTATATATTTAGAGTAATTTTACAAGGAGAGCAGAGGTGATTGGTCTTCACTACAATCTTACATCAAGTAACTCAAGGTAGGATAAAAACAAAGAAACTAAAAAGAATTGAACCCATTTTTAGCCTTTTAATAAAATCTCTTGGGTTTTTTAGCTAGAGTAGTAGCTTCAAGATCCAAATGCTATTTGCTGGCGACTGACAAAAGCCTTGTTTTAGATTCAAAGGTAATTTCTTATTATTACATAATATCAAACATGTTGTCCCTCCCCATCTTAAGCAAAGTGCCTGTCTTTTGGCAAAGTGATTTTCACCCAATAACTCTTTTAATCAGTCAAATTATTAAAATAATCAAGATAATAATAAGAAATATTGAACAATATTAACTTTTGTTTTTACATCTATGCATTAAAACACAGAAAAGACTGTTGCTTTTCTGCAACAAATATGAGAACATCAACAATGAAAAGCTGACCAGGAAAAAACCCAGAGAAATACATATGACTTTAAAGTCAGGATAAAAGAAAATAACTTAAGTATGACTAGATACACAGCTTGGGCTGACTAACTTAAATAGCCCACGGGGTGATTATTTGAAGAGATGACTTCTAAAATTTAATTACTTCATTTAAAAGAAATGTTTGTAACAAATGTTTAAATAAAAGTGCTTCAAAAGTATGCCAGAGATTCCCAGCAGGAAGCAGACCACTCCCACACAGAGTACACAATCCCTCAAAGAAGGCCAACAGCCAAAGTAATAGAAGTGGGGAATGAAGTTCAGGAAGCGGTGACCGGGAAGGAATGACCACGAAGGAATGGCCACCAAGGAATGGCACACGGTACTCACAGAACTCCTCCTCCAGGAGGTTTGTGTAAATTTATCAGCGTATGCGCGTGTTCCCCCTGCAGGTTTGTGACTGTCCTTCTGGCAGTTGCACTTAGTGGCCTTCATCACCCCCAAAAACAGAAGAAAGAACAATCAGTTAGGAATTAACCAACTAAGCCTCTTGAAAAGTCCAGTCAAGGCCCAGTGTTCAAACATCATGTGACTGTAGAGCACAATATGATTCAACTGTAGACACTACAGTTTGCACTGCTGCACAACTGCTGCTGTCCCCAAAGTATATTTATAAGTAATCCAGAATAAATGTGGACCTTTGGAAAGAGTGAGCTGGGATTCTGTGGATTAAACAGTAGAGCAGAAAGCCCAACGTTAAACCTTTCATTTTTTTTTCAGAGGGAATGATCACAAGGTAGACAGGGAGAGGATGAAGACAGGTCAGCTCCAGTGCACATGTGTACAAAAGCATGTGCTAAACATTTCATGAGGGTTTATCACCACACAATACTATCTCCAGCTATGATAAATAAATATGGTGTGCACCTCTTGGCATCCCATCTACCCTATCTGTAAGACCTTGCTGTGGTTTGAAATGGCTTGAACATGTAGGGCTATTTTACGAGATTTGTCACAGCAGATGAATTTACCAGAACCAAATGCAGAGATACACATGGCAGAATCCAATCACAGATCAAGAGCAAAAAGGTGAAAGGAACATGTGAGTTTTGCTTGAGGCCTTGTGTCTTCCTGAATGTTATTTATTACGAAAGTGCTTTGTATTGCTTTTGCAGAAAAAAAAAAATCAACTTTGAATACCACCTTGCTCAGCTTTAAATTCTACGGTGCAATTCTTTATTAAAATAACAGACAGTAGAGGAACAGAGAGGGGGGGGGAAAAGAAACACTAAAGAAAGTTCCAAGAATGATAAGCCAAATACTTGTTAATGTTTAAAGTACTTTAAACATAGCTTTATCTTTGCTCTTTGTTATTTCTGAGCAGCTTCTATAATTTTATGTTCAAAACTGTTTTAGAAATGAGATACTTTTAACAATCAATCAATCAATCAGCATCTTTGCTTAGTACCATACATATAAAATCATGACTAGAGTACAGAATTGAAGATCCCAGGTGCACAGCTGCAAGCACATGGAACGTGTGGAATTATAGACCCCAAGAGCCAGGTGGGTCCAAAGAGAACCCAAAGCTAACTTTGCTAGAATGAAAGTGCAGGGAAAAAAATTAGCTGTTTAGCTCCCTTAAAGCCTTCAGCAGAATTGCCTATTAAAGTTGCACTCTGCAGTGCACACTTGGGATTTTGCTAAACTTTTAGCATTATACTTACAAGCTGATGCTCTAATTGGCTGATTGTTTCATCCTTTTTCTTCAGTTCATCTTTAAGCTGCCTGATCTCGTTCAGCAGATCATCCATCTGCAATAGAACAGTGGGTGCTATGAGGTTTGCTGTAAAGACCACAAGGGCTAAATCCACACCCCTCCAGGACATACTACATCAGATGTGCATGGAGGGCTGGCA
Organism: Xenops minutus; assembly: GCA_035221455.1. Classification (NCBI taxonomy): domain Eukaryota; kingdom Metazoa; phylum Chordata; class Aves; order Passeriformes; family Furnariidae; genus Xenops; species Xenops minutus. Next base: position 6,674,151 of record JAWWEE010000159.1, on the reverse strand, counting down.
GTATAATTATGTTTACTGAATGCAAATAACACAATTGATTTGAATACATCCTACTAAAACCCAAAGACATTATACTATATAGTTATGCAAAGTTCAGAGACTAAAAAGATTGGTAAATATGCAAGAGTGAATTTTTGTAAAACTAATTTTTCATCCCATGACAGTTTTCATGTATTTTATAACCCACCCTATATAGCCAGGCCATAAATTAAGGGGAATACTTCCATTTAGTAGCATGCATAGTTACTGCTTCAGGACAACACCTCATCTCTTGTGCAACTTTTCAAATCATATGCCAGTATCAATTAAAGAAGTGACAATTCAAAATGTCAGTTAAACCTCACAGTTTTTTATTAAGTTAAAAAGCAGTGCTTTTTCCTCTGAGACTAAGTTTCTATGATTTTGAGGGAGGTGACTGTAGAAGGACAAGTGCAACAACTATATATCATACAATAATGAAATGTTATCAAAGTAGAAACCAGGGTTGCTAAAGGATGATGCATATGGATCTACAGCTTTGACAAACTCTAAAGCCCTGCAACCACAACCTGGACAGTTGATCCCCAAACAGGAATTACATTTTAAGTGTTCTTCCTCTCCAAGAAGTATTTATAACTTCATTATATCTTCAATAAGTACTGTTCCCCTCCTATAAATACAGAATTAACGATCTTCTTTCACTGATATTACAGTAAGAGCTGGGCAATGCTATAAGGCCTTACCACCATGGAAAGCATAACACTGCAAATGTGACCACAAAAAATGATCCCTTTTGGAATATCCATTGTTACTTCTTCTGCCTTTAATATCCATTGTAAAAACACACTCACAACTCACTTTGTGGGCTTCACATTGTTTTTAGTTACATCTGCCACACCTGCATCTTTTTGGGGAAACCGGAACTTAGATGAAGATATTTTAAACTAAAATTAACAGTAGAAGTAGTGAAACAGAGCAAATAACTAAGTATGGTGTGATTACACTTGAAAGCAAAACCTGTCTTTTCAAATTCTAACACTTAGGAAGCAGGCAGAAGCTTTTTGGAAAAAGTTACTCTACAGCCATTAACTCCCATGACTGCTACAAGTTAATTTGATCATTTAAGTTGTGCTACCATTTGCAAGTATGCATTTTAAATGTTCAAATAAGCCCTTCTATTTTAACAAATCTGAAGAAATTAAGTGTATAAACATTCACTAGGTTTGCATTTAAACAGAAGAAAGGAGTAACAAACAGTACTTCAGAGTGACATACGAGCTTAGCTTTTGATGTGTTTTTTAAACACAAAGAGGTTTGTATCTCTTATTCTGTAGAGTCAATCAGTGTCATTTACCTTAAAAGTTGATTCAGGTTCTTGTGGTTCTGGACTCGATGGAACGGAGAGGTTGATGTCCTGGAGTGACACATTTTCATCATTCTATCGGAAAACAAAACAAGAATACAAGTATGAATTCCTTGCTGAAACAGCTCCACCATGGCAAATGTGCTTTCAAGGACAGACATACATCAGTTCTGCTCTCACCTGTTACGATGTCTGCCCTCTCCTACCCTTAATTTCCCCTTTTTTCCCCCTGACAGGAAAGCCTCCATTGTGCAGCATGTGTACAGTGCCCAAATAAGGGCCATGAACAGTCTTCCTCTCCTCACAAATAGGAACTGCTGCAGCTCTGTCAAAGTGTGTTGATTTTGCACAAAAATCTGGTAAAAATTTGGCATTGCATTAAAATGTTGCATCAGGAAAAAATGGTGATGCTACACGATGTCAACAGTTTGATTTCCTTTAATATTCATTCAAAAATATATGACTGAGGAGTATCAGAATATACAGATAATATTTCAGTTAGAAATTCTTAAGTAAAAATGCAACATTTGCTACAGGGCAGAGGGACACAAAATTAATTCACAGTCATGAAAACTAAAACCGAACTGTAAGAACTGGAACCACACAAAAGCATTTTTTCCCCTACCATGACAGCCATGAATTATGAAGTGAAACACAACAAGTAGGAACAGAAATAACTCAAGATGCCAATGATGATTGCCCAGCTGTGTCCTGACACAAACACGCAAAGCCATTATATGTGCAGTATTCCATCTCCTTCCCCTCCTTTCTTCTTAAAGACAAAATAAATGACTCCTGTACCTCACAGCAGCCTCCTTCATTCTTTAGGATTCTTAGAGAAGGGTTTCTTCACCTGATGACCTCACTGCCTAGAACTGCATTTACAGAATCTAAGAGCAGCTTAACAATCTGGCTAAAAACATTGAGCCAGCAACTCCCCAAAAATCACAAAATTGCAGCTCAAATGCTGAAGATTAGCTAAAGGAAAAACCTACAACAGACCTATTTATGTTCTTTATGTCCATGAGCTACTTCCCCCATTCTTCTAATCCACAATAAATATTCCTCATATTTAAAACTAATTTATAAGGAAACACAAAGGTAATTGTCCAGATGCAAAAAAAAATTAAAAATAAAGAAAAAATATTAAACTTTTAATAATGACATTTTTACTTTTTCCCACAGTCCCAGATTACTTGCATCCAAAATACGCACAGCCATCACCAGACTCAAAAATGCTAAGAACTACCACACTATCCCAAATTGCTTTTGCCATGCTACACACAGTTAATTAAACTTAATTTTCAGCAGTTGGATATAACTTTATATCTCACTGTTTTCTGATGCTGTTTTGTTTTGGGTTTTGTTTGTTTGTTTAACTTCTTGGACTGTTTTGTTTTTTTTTTTATTTAAAAAAGTCTATTAATTTTGAGACCAGTCAAATTTTGAGACTTCTGACTCCTTAAGACAGCAAATATTTCAGCTAACACTGCCCAGCACACAGTTGCACTCCATTCACAAGTAGCTGCTTGCCCTTTCTGGGCCCATCACCTGCAAATGACAGGCTGATGAAGCAGCAGTTTACATTTGATGCTAAAAACAAGTTTTAGCAGAGTGTTTTGAAATAATTTACACAATAATACCATAAAAACACATGCATTATTTAGCTCAGAATATTTCTGAAATGCTAGAGGGAAAGAGCAGCAATTAGAATCCTAGAATTATTTACAGATTAACAGATCATACTATATATATTTACATAGTATATTTATCTTATATTCTATGACTAACAAATATCCATGAACGTTTTATTTTAAGCAACTATTCAAACAAATACACACACTCAGAAGTAAAGCTACAGATGGTCACAATTACAACTGTGAAGGAGTAATCATGGGAATGGAAAAAAAACCCCACAAAACAAGACCAATTATTTCAAGCAAAAATATCTTGCATGGCTTTTCAAAGCTCTATACCTCAAGTATACTTTTTATTGCCATTAAAAAGCATGCAAGTGGAGCAATAAAACACTCCACAACAGCAGATTAAGGCCTAATTGCAAAGAAGGTTAGTATGTCACACAGTCTCTGGTGATTTAAATCAGCCCTGTGCTATACCTGACTCATTCACCGGCAAAGCAGGAACTAAGTTGGTTTGCAACAATTCCCTTACTGCCACCTTAATTATCTCAAAACACATGTAAAGAACACAGGGCAACTGAAAAAAATTAGTTCTAACACTATCAGTGGAAACTCAAACCTCCCATTCCAACACATGCTAAGATGAACGTATGGAAGCTGTCTTGAGGTACGCGGCCTGCAGTATGGAAGCTGATGGAGGACTAAAATTAACATGCAACCTTTTAGATTTAATGAGCTCTGTAGGGACAGCCTTCAGTTAGAGATCATCACTACCTTCTGCAGTGATTTTCAGCTCAATCGTACGTACTGGAAAGCTTTTGCTGGACTGAAGTCAACAGCACACACTTCAGCTTTTGGCCAGTTTTGGGGAGTCCTGATGTAAACTGAGGTAATCACACACCTTAAGACATGTTTTTAAGCAGTTTATAAAATTACAGGAAACCTGAAGTCAGAAATTACAAAATACTTAGAAAGTATTACAAGTATTACATTACAAGACTTAGAAAACAGTCCTAAATTTACTAATACTTGCATAAAGGGTGCAGGTGGTTGTGGTGCCAGAAATACACACACACACATATTCTGTTCACTTTTGGAATACTCCAAGACAGAAAGGCTGCTCAGAAAAAATCTTTATACTAACTTTTGAAGACAAGTATGAAGAGATGTAATTCCCCTCCTCTCTAACATTTTGGTATTTATCAGCATAGTGCCCACAAAACAAATCCAGAGGAATGTCTAAAATTCTACAGTCATGGCTATCCAAGTAACCTTGTTTCATGCTAAATATTACTTCAGCTTCATATTCCTTTGCAAAAGGTATCTGCTGAGAAAATTAATACCAACTCAGTTTTCTACAAAGCAATTGACTTATTTTCCAATAAGTCTAATAAACTCAGTGACAGCTATAGATACAAATTAAGTGTACATGTAGGCAAATTATGCAATAATTTTTGCTTCCTCACTGTCAGATACCTTATTTCTCTGGACAAATAATTTTCTACATGTCAAACACTTTTACATACCCACTCCCAAATGTTACAGTCAAACTGAAGCTCTTGATTACATTCTCAAGTCTTCATCTGTCATTTTTAACTCATCTCAAGAACATGAACTAATACTCATGGGAATAACTCTTCATCATGGCTGTCACAGGTATGCTGCAACTCATCCAAATGCAGTCACAAATTGAACCTGTACCTCTGAGTGACTGTACTTACCCTGCTCTCATGCCAGCATTTCACAAGAGTGAAATCTTTAGTACAAATGACACACAAATCCCTGAGCTCACTTCACCTTACAGATTAGCAAAGAACTCAATTATTGCTTTTTGTAAACCAAACACTAAATGTTGATTTTTATGTGGTGACAGATTATTATTTATGAAGAAGTGTATCAGATACAAGTACTTAGTCAAGAACAGACTAAAAATCCCTCACTACGTTTCTAACCTCCTGTGCTCATTATTCACCTGCTCTCTACTTGGCACTTTGAGTGTAGTTTCACTGAGGTATCACCGCAAACCAACTGCCCATTGTCCAATGCTGCTATTGTCACAGTCCAACAGTTAACCAACTGCTGAAACCTAAAATTTTTCAGTTTGAGTTGCTATTATTTGTTGATTTCTTTTGGTTCTGTTTCTTTCCAGCACAGTTAAGTCACTGAGGTGAAGTATTTTATGGCTAAGAAAAAGTAGTAATAATTGTAGTGGTAATTTATACAACTGAATACATGACACAAAGAAATGTTTGTATTTTTTAAGCCTGTTTCTTTCTTACCATCAGGCTTCTTATAAACAAAGATAAATCTCTCAGAGATATCACCAGAGGCAAAAAGAAAACACAATGAATATGTATTTCAAAAGTGCACAAGCGACTCACTAATCTAAAGCCTCAGCAACAATGTACTGATGCATTTAACAATTTTGCACTACATGGTTCACCTTTTCATACAAATGGGCTGGTCACACCTGCTAAGTTACACTAAAGATCTGTGCTTGAAAAACAGAATTTCATTTCCATTCATGAAAGCGAAGTTGAAAAAAAACGTTTTTTATAAAACTTGCCTCCCACAGAAAAAAGGGCTTTACAGATCTCATAGTTCTATGAACTGCTTTGTGTTTCAGTCCTCCTTAGAGCAGCAGTCAGGGCCTATCTGAGATAATGCAGGGTGGTTGCAAGGCATTACTGCCAGTCTTGGGAGGAACTTATTATACAGGATGGTCAATCCCTGCCTAGATCAAAGGCTTCAGGGCATTGGAAATAAAACATCCTTACTCAAAATTTTAATTGCATGTTAGGTCTGTAGCCTCAACCCAGAGAGCAAGTATATGAAATTAATTGAGGAGGAGGAAGAAACTTTTAAGATAAGAAAACTAACTATTGCGCATGCAAATGCATTACCTTAGTCAATGTTTAAAAGCATTAACATTTACATGTCAATTATTACTAGATTTAGACTTGCAAAGTATTTTCTTCTTACAATAGAAAGGTAGCACTCCAGTTAGGGATTAAAGAGACAGCATTTACCAGTAGTACATCTCCCTGTAAATAATTACAACTGCATCTAGTGCAAGAAGAATCTACACTTTTCACTCTGTATAAGTTTGTATAACATTACTGCCAAGTCAAAGAAGGCTTTGCTCACTACTGTGAAAATTTTTAAAAACTCTCCATGAGAGAGTCCTATTAGTGATTTCATGTCATTTGAAGATACAGGACTTTGGCAGTATGTGAGGAATAAGCAGACAGCACATGTACTGCTGGCATTGTTATCCTGGCCACGTGGAGCTCAGGAAGGGCTATATTACTCAAATAACTATTTATTTTTCCAAGCAGAATTGGGAATGCAACACCAAGCCCATGCTGCTGCAGCTATGCTGCTCCTAATACTCAGGGTAATTTATATACAGTTATGTGAGCTACAGTCACAGCAATGAATGCAGTACAGCACATTAAGTCTCCCTAGGAATCTGCTAGGTACACATTCATTACATGCTGTGCTCTACACTAAGTCACACTACAGCTGATTAGATAATTGTATAAAACAGAATTTAATTACTAACTCTTCCTATTTTACTCTAACTGTTGCCTGTGAGACCTCATGCCTTAGTCCTGACTACAGCTCTATTTCTACCTATCCAAATTAAATATTATTGCTGAATGTCATAACTGGACAAAGGTAAGACATACACTTAAATGGATAATACTGGTGAAGCTAATAGAAGAACTTCTGCTTCCTTATTAAAGTCAAAGTTTGAAAGCTACTGACTTGGTACTTGGATTTTTTTTCTATTTTTCAAGAAGAGATCTCATGTGACCTGGGCTGGGATCAAGTCCTAGTTCAGAGTTCAGAATGCTGAAGTTTAAGTAGTTTTTTTCAAAACTGTATTTCTGTTCTTCACAAACAGTTTAAAAAGTTGCAATATTTTTTACACATTGCTGTTAGTATGAAGCTTGATGTTTACAGTAAGGATTTAACACTATAATGTAATGAAAAAATATTTCATACAAGTTTTACGCTAATTCTTTAGCAAATGAAGGTAGTAAAGGTCTAAAGTTTTCCCCTCTGCAACAGGCTAATTTATTTTTACATTACTATTCATACTGTTTGATTAAAAGACTGGATAATATACAGGAGAGCAAAACTAACACTCAGAAGTCCAGTGATGAGTTTTGGAAGTAGTGAGTCAAAACAAGGTTAGGTTAGGTCAGGAAAATACAAGTATGCATGACAAAGTTTGAAGGGAAGAATACCTGTTATTACTAAAGTCAGTGTCACAGGGAGGGAGGTGAAGCTCAAGCTTTTGGCAAGAGAAGGAACAAATTTTGAAAAATGCACTTATTAGGAGTAACTGTTTCATTCTGTGCATTTAACTTCTTTTAAAAAACTTGATCTGAGCTTTTGCAGGCAAGGTTTTGTTCTGCAACCTTTTAGGAAAGTATGGCTACTATAAACTAGACTGAGATTTTAAATATGATATTGTGCAGGGCCACACATTATTTGGCTATAATGTGCATGGCTTTACACACATACACAGATCATTTATCAAGGTGTTTAATTGTCCTTGTGTTACAGACATTAAAAGCTGTGGATAAAAAGTTCCCTGCTACATGTGTACTAATTGCATGCTTGAGGCTGCTGGGGGCACCAGTTTATGCAGTCCACCACTCAGACACCAGGTCCTAAGAACACATCTTCCCACTCTGACACTACATTATTTGTGTTACAATTGATTTTCTACTGACAAAATCAGAAATTCATAGAAATACATCTCAGTTATCACAGGACGCAAATGTTCACATTTCTAAAAGGGCAGTCATACCCTTGAATTAGCCTCAAGGTTGATTTGCTTTTTGTTTTGCTATGTTTTATTTTAGTGTCTTACTTTTAAGACACAAACTTCTTTTCATTACATTATCCTATTAAAAAAGAACAGCAATAAATCTACTGTTACAAGACAACATCATACAAATACTTTCCAGTGCTAATCTGCATATGCCTCCAAAGAGGGTCCCATGGACTATTCATTATTTTTATGATAACAAAGGAATTTTTGTAGCTGAAATGTCATACTTCTGCTGAGTCATTTAGCAGTTTACCAACTCCCACAATTTGCAAAGTTTTGAGGTGAAATGAGAAAGCTCCTTAAAAGCTTACAACAATTTCATAAAATAGAAAGGCTAAATTTGAACACTTCCAATAGGGATGACCCAGTAGGATTTGCTAAGCTTCTTGTCAAAACACACAGGAAAGATGAAAAGAATGAGGAAAACAAAGCTTTAAGAAAAAGCACTTAGCAATGACTTGCTAAATACAGGTTTGATCAATGGGATCAATTTTAATATTTTTTAATTTTAAATCCCAGCTTTGTCAGATCTTATTGAAGAAAAGCTGGTCTTCACATCCACTGACTTTCTTTTTTAATTTGACATTTCCTCAGAGAAGTAAAATAATAATATTTAATACAGTTTGCAGACAGTAAAGTGCTGAAAAGGCAGAAAAATAGCAATTCAAATAGAAATAAAAAATACAGTCTTGAAAGCTGTAATTCAGTGTAGAAGTGAAACATCAATAGCCTAATAAGGCCATAAACCCATCTAAGCTCACTCTCCAATATACACTTTACTGCTTCTGATCTGTTTAAACAGCCCACCTGGTGCAGTAACCTCTTCAGCTTCAACAGCTGCGTTTTTACAGCTGTGCAGTCCTGGACCATGTGCCGAAGGGTCATCTCATCAAGCATCACAGTATTCTCCGGTAAACCCACCAGCTGCCGAGGAGCCTGGTAAAAACTGGGGGCTCCGTAGCCTTCCAAGTGACCAACAGGAGATTCGAGGTAGTTCGAACCCCTAAAGAACAATTCAAGACACAAAAACACTGCAGTTACAAACTACAGTTAGAAAGCATTTAGTAAAAGGAAAGTGTTACGTAACATGGGTTATACTTACATACTGTGGTAGCAAATAAATATACCAGAAAAAGTTAATGCTATTTCACTTAAATGCAGGGTTTTCCTTTCCACTTGTGGAGACCTGTCTCAGACTAACAACTACAGTACCCTCAAACCACTTTGTTTATCAGGATTTCTACAAACTGTCATTCAATCCTACAAGGACTACAGGACTACATTTCATTTACCAACAAATTAAAAAGTAACAAGGTGTTCAAACTTACAAAATGCTAGTAGTAAGACACAGTAATGTTTTTCCAAGGAACACATAAGGTATTTTAATCAAACATTTATAATGCCCCATCAACAAAAGTAACAAATATTTGGACTAAAAACAGAAGCATAAGTTTTGTAAGGAAATTGTTATAACCCTCAGTGATGCTCCCACTCAGACATACAACTATTCTGAAAATGTCTTGGTACTCAGTATCACTTGAGACCCTTTAATGCCAAAAGGAATTTCTCATTAGTATTATAAATGTTTGGGAGAGGAGAGAGAAGTCTTTTACCTGTTCAAATCATTTTTACCATGGATATAATGATCAGTATGGCCAAGATGATAATGATCCTGTGCATTCCATCGCTGCTGTGGTGTCCTTTTCCAGAATCCTTCCTGATGTTGTCTAGCATTTCTGTCTTGTCTATCATAACGGCTCATATTTTCACATTCCTCTACAGAGAGCATAGATTTTAAGAATTATAAAATTTGTTCCAGGGACCTCACAAATAAAATATTTACTATGTGCTGGTAACAAATGCAGTGTAAAATCTGTTTTGTCTTAGTTTCTTTGGGGCTTTTTAATGGATACAAAACTATGTATTTTAGAAGTGTCAAGCAGACTTGTATAGTGATGTCACATTGTTACTAACAAATAAACTTGTTAAAAGCATAAGAGTAACCTGTAGCAGAAACTACAGAATCCAGCCTGAATCTATTTGCAGTTCAAGCAGAAAATCATTTGCAGGAGGCAGAGCTACAAGAAAGGAAAGAAATCCAGAACTAACAGTTTCCTGTCTTCCTTAGACAGTATCTTCAGGCCCTTAAATAGTTCTAACAACACACAGAGAAAGACAACCTTGTAAGCAGAGAAGAGTATGCACTCCAAAAGAGACCTGTAAGTAAGAATACAGATACAGCTCACCCTATTCATCTTGTTTGTTTGCCAGCTTCAAAGACACTTAATCTTTATTCACCTGGACAACCAGCATGATTTAAAACACAGAAACCAGTCTCTCCAAAACATTAACTTTTGCAAAGCAACACAGATTCCACAAACTTCTTAAGGGCACAAATGCTAAATCTGGCAACAGGCTACAAACGACTAGAGAGAAAGCCAAAACACCGGCTGCTGCCAGGCAGTCAGGCACAGCAAAAACAGTCAGGGCCTGCTATTCTGCCACCACACTTTCTCCTTCACTTACCCAAGGAGTTTTTCCTCACATTGTCAGTCCTTTGCTAGGAGAAACTCCACACAAGGGAACATTGTTTATTCGGCTGCCTGCTCAGACAAGCTGCGCACAAGACGCTCATAAACAGGCCTTCCTTCCTGCTTAGTTCCCAGCCTGCGTGTGGTTGGGAAGGGAGCCCAGCCTTACCCTGTGATTGAAAACTGCCGTCCTCACTCCCTGCATACTTGTTGGGCTAGAACTGTTTCTATAAATAGTGGCCGAGCGGCATCCCAGACTCCAAAGTGAAACTAGGAGAGTTTCTGAGGACCTGGAAAGTCTTGAGGGGCTGACGTCAGTGAGATCGCACATCATTATGGAAAAAGTGTTGCCAAAAAGTGTTCTTACACATCATCCTAACCAATACTCATAGCTACAATTCGTGTTTTATCACATGGTTCAACCACCAAAAAATTATATCAGAAAACGAACTTATTCACCTAAAGCAACAAAATATTTATTTTCCTTCAGCAACACCTTCTACAGCTCATAACACATGCAAATTAACAATAAGTCCTCCGTAAGTTTTTCAGTAAACATGATTGTCAGCTTTGGAAAATTAAACTGAGACACTGAGTAAAGACATGTGGATATTAACTAAGAACGGTTCTGCTTTTGCAGGTGGTCAAGTTCACACAAGGAAAAGCCTGGAAGTGGCTTTTGAATTGTTTTTTTTCAGATCCTCTTTGCTAAAAATACAGCAATTTCAAGATAAGAAACAGAGATACCCAGTTTATGCCACATTAATTTTATAAGGAAACCCAACCTCTAAAAAAATGCCAGAAGTAACAGTAATTAGCTTTTTTTTTGTGGTAAACATTCACCTTTAAAACACCTGCCTTTCTAGCAGTTTTTAAATTAATAATTTGTAATGGAATTACTGATGCAAATGCAGTGCATGTTTCATAAAAAAGGAAGCTTATGAGAAACTGACCTACCCTTTAAAACGGTTTCTTAGTTTTTCCCAACAGAATTAGAATTACCCTTATTGAAAGAATATGCCCTAGGCTTGGACTGTTTACCTTGTCTGGAAAATTAAGTAAAACAAAAAAATTTCATACCTGCCAGGGTTGAAAAGTTCCATAGTGGCAATGCTGTCAATCATCACCTTTCACACAAGTACTTTGGAAGACTCATTCTGAGATTTATAAGATTAAACACTTCCTATGTGCGTGCACACTGTTAAAACATCATGTGCCACCATTCTGGTAGATGCTAAACTACGTATTTATGTATCTTGGCTTCATATCTAACACATATGCAGGAGCCTTCACTAGAACTCAGAGATACTCTCAAAAAAACTTGAACTTCCTCCAACTTCAGCAGACAGCTGAATATTAGATAGAATAAGGAAACCCTTCTTTGTCTCAGTGTCTGTTGGAACAGAGTAGGGCATAGCAGTGCTCCACATTCAGTGTTTCTGTTCATTTGAAGATATACTGACCTCCACTGAACTTGGAGGTAAATCTAATACCCATATTCACATGACAACAACAATTCCTATGAGTGGGTCAGCAATAACCAAAAGCAAATGCCTTAAAGTTTTCCACTCTGAGATTTGAGAAAGTGTAGCCATAATTTCCTTTACCAATTTCATTCTGTTCTGGATTTGTATTATTTCAGTAACATCTAGGTACCATTATACTCTGTGTGAAAAGTTTGCCAGCATCTTTCACTGAAAGTAAAAGTGTATAAAGGACAATCTGAAAAACTATGCCTTAAACTTAAGGCTTCTGTCACCCTGAATTTGTATACAATATATTAGGAGATATTACCATTTTGTAGAGTAAAACAAAGCCTTATCCCAAAGAATTACACTGTCATTTATCAAAGCTAAAAAAAAAAAAACTGTCCCAACATTTTCCACATTTTTAAATGTATCTGAAACATGAGACTGAAAGACTAACTTAAAACTTTGAAATTCATTCTATTGAAATAATTTTAAGAAAAAAAACAATATGAAACAAGGTTGCACTTTTATTAAAAAAACAGTAAATTTCTAACTTTAGAATTCTTCAAATATAAGAGCTGTATTGGGGAAACAGAAACATCACTCTTCCTATATTTCAGAAAAGAAACAACTATACTTTAAAAAACACCAACAGAAAACAACACAATTTGAAGAGTGTGTCGAATTTTTGAATCAAGAGTCAGAGCAAAGCAACCCAAAAACCTCTTAAGCCCACAAAGCACTTTCACAGTAATACTGCTTGGCTGATTTACTAACCTTTGTCACGAGGTGGGTCCTCAGGCAGGTCCACATCAAGCATAAGATCATCATCTTCAAGATCACATGAATCAAGATTATTCAAGATATCCTGCAAGAAAGAAGTGAGATGTAACTGCCTTTATGACATTTCATTTACCCTACTATCATAATAAAGTTTATTTCATGCTTTGTTACATTTGTATTGTACACACATCAAACATTATGAGCAACTCCTCTTTAGAGGCCAAGATCAGCCTTACTTGAGACCATCTATACGAACAGCAGCGATCAAATCTCCACTGATATCACACAATAACAGTGCTAGATAAAACAAGGACAGATTAAAACCTTTTTCTGCCTGACACCAATGGAGTACTCCAGATATTTTTCTATTCTTTAATATCTTGCCTTCTCCCTATTTGAAAGCATTTTAAAATGAAATTATATTTCTCACTTAGAATCCAAAAACAGTTTTGTGAAAAGATATTGTTGAACCCCCTTATTTCAGCTCTCACGTTATCATGACATCAGTGACAGGAAGGGCAGGGAACCTGCATTATCTTGACCTTTGGGGCCAATAAAACTTCAAATACAGTATTATCAGCATTAAGCTCTGCTTCCTTTTGTCTTTAACATTGTGGCTCTTGTAAAGTTGTTTCTCTAAGTACTAAGTCATCTTGCATGGGTGTGCTAACAGCGCAAGAAAAATACAACAAAGAGTTAGGACTAAATGGAATTATACATATTCAATAGTCAGTGAGGTATATTAAAGAAAACAGGACTGTATCATGGGCAAGTGCAGTCCATGTTAAAAAGACAGACCAATGCCTCTTCCTTTAAGAACACCAACAGCAGGAAAAACTCAAGCTAAAGGCTGCAGAACCCCAGCTCATGGCACAGCACTGGCCACTGTAAAGCCAGAGCAGCAAGCAAAGTGCAGCACTTGACCAGAGAACCCAGACAGTTTTACTTCATTATTCAAAGAAAACTAAACTTATAACACCAAGTGATTAAAACACAACGTAGGTCTGAGGAAACTGCTGATGGATATACAACTCTATCCCTTGATCTCACAAGTAAAAGCCATAGCTTTAAGGCCCAAGATCAGATTTGGGCACTTGACAGCTGCCTTTTTTCTAATAGCAGTAATGCAGATTTTTCTTAGTTTTACCAGCTACCCCTATGATTTCATGGGACCAATATTGAAAAATTTACCAAATATCAAGTCAATCAAGTGTTTTATAATTATTTCTCATAACACAATCATTAAATATTTTATAATACAGGCCATGAACACACAGCAAAACAATATTCCCTTGGAAAGCTGCCCCTTTGCTGGCTATCATTTATTGGATTTGCTTTGTCACAGACATACAGGTGAAAAGGAAGAACATAAGAGGCATTTGTCTGAACCGTTGTTCCAGCAGTTCTCCAGCAGCCTTCCTACAGTGCTCACAAAGGACTACTGTATTTTATTATAAATGGTGACAAGAGCTAAGTATATTTTAAGATTTTTTCGGGGTTTTGTGACACAACATTAAACATTCTGCATTTCTGCAGGGAAAGCTATTTATTGACTTAGAGTGTGAGATGAAAATAGTTAATATGCACTTTGTAAAACATGAGCAATATAAAGGAAAGATGGAACACTTGAGACAGAACCACCTGGTTTTGTTATATTCCAAAGTCCTGCTGGAATTGTTTTGTTTACACACAGTATCTTCGTATTTATGGGAAAAAATAGGAAAACCTGCATATCAAGGAACTGTGAATAATAATGATAAATCTAATTATGGAAAAGCTTCCTAAGGAAATGGAAGCCATTTAAAAGAAACATGGATTTGATGTTTGGTAGAAAAAACTGCCTGGATAAATTTACTTCTTTTTGTTTTCATTTATTTATGTTTTTCCAGTAACTAACAGATTGTGCGCTAACCCATATTTTTAAACATTTCTGTGTGTTTGAGAGGTTTGTTAGTTGATACATTGTTTCTATGTCATGCTTTGATCTTCAAAATTAGTACGAACAGGCATTATTTTCTTCTACTGCAGGAATTTAATGAGCATGACAAATAAAATGGAAACCGTGGCCACAAAAATATAAGAAAGTAGAAAACCTTTGCCAGAGCATTTTAAAATATAAAAATGTAGTATGTCAATGTTAACTGATAAATCTAGATAAGCCACTTTACTAGCTTTGCATCAAACTTTGGAACTCCAATTGGTGTCAGAGGAGGACAGCATTTGAGATTCCAAGCATACTTTCCTGTCAACAGCACATTTCATTATGCTTCTGTAATTATACATTCCTCACCACACTGAGGAAACTCCAGGAAAGGAAACTCCATGCTGAAAAACACAACTGCGAATACCAAGTCTTTGTAATCCCTGGACCGTGTGCTTTGAGCATTTCCCAGTGCTGGCGACTTGGGAAACATGATATACAAGTACATGTCATATTGCAATAGCCAGAAGATAAACAGCAGGTTTCATCAGCACATTAGTACAGAAACTCCCCTGTATTTAGAGACTTCCATTGTTATTCTTTCTACTGCAGTTAACTACTTGGCAGCAACACAGTTAATAATATGTGCTTAGCAGCAATTAGCATCATGAAGCCATGCTGGGCAATGAGCTCAAACAGAACAGGAAATACAAAAAAATTCTTTAGAAGTGCATCAGCTCCAACCCTACAGAATATTACATGTTTCAGCAACTATTACAAGTTGCAGAAAAAGAATCCCATTTTATTTGTATAGCTGAAAAGAATAATGCATATTAAAAAAGGTATGTTTTTCACCGTAAGCTTTTTCTCCCACCAAGAGTAGTATTTTTCAGTCCACCAATATGAGTTTAATTTAGCTTAACAGCCTAGGCAAGAGGCCTGATTCTCAGCTTTCCTATTTCTCAAGCTAAGTATTGTAAGGTTATAACACAACCAAAAATAAAGCATCAAGTGTTCAAGTTCAAAGAGAGATATATATTCACATTTTCTCCCTATTAAACATGAAAAAGGTGGACTAGTGAAAGTCTACAACACCACATATATTATATTGTAATTAAGGAGAAAAAGGAAGAAGTCAGAATTTGGGTTAGTGCAAAAATCCAAAACAATTCCAGATAAACAGCCCTCCAACAAATAATTTCAGAGAGTGTTCACAGAATTTAGAAGAGTCTGAGCTCAAACTACCAATACCAAGGCATAATATTTTGCTTGAAAAGCAATTGCTTTGAGGTAGTCATGAACTGGTGTTGAATATTGGAACAGTATTTTCACCTGTTACCACAGCTCATGATCTCACACCTCACTCATTTGTTCTACCTTTAAGAAATAGACAGTTAAAGAAAAAATAACTAATTGTTTTTGTTAGTGATTTAATGACTTGCTTCCAATGCCAATGAAAATGAAAACACCCATAGTAGAAGATAAGCATGAGCAAAAGGAGAGAACTAACTACAGAAGAATCTGGCCAAAACACTCAAAAGAAGTGAAGCATTAGAGAATAGCACAAAAAGTAACAAAGCATCATTTCAGGTATTTGAAGAATGAACAATGGAAGTAGCTTTTAAAAACAAACACTAAAGAGACTGGGTAAATCAGCCATCTGAAGGGCAGCTAAAGGATAACCGCCAGAGTCAAACACAATTCAAGGCTGACAGAAGAAAATAGGGAGACCTCCAGGGTCTTTTTCGATGCTATTTTCAGCATTTGGCAACAACCCAGACAGAGACAAAGATAAATAAAGAAATAGGAATTCAATACAAGTGTTCAAAAAGGCAATGTTACATAAGAACTGAACAGCACTGTGAAGGCAGAAAACAGAAGATGTAAACAGAGGAAAGCACATACTGTACTATACAGCTGAAGAGAAACTGTAAACAAAGTCCTTAGAAAAGTGAGAACTAGCCACTGAAGAGAAAGGATAGAACTCCACAGGATTCCAAAAACAGGATAGGAAGGGAGTTACTTTAAACTTTTAAACTCTGTACATTACAAGTCACATTAAGGATAATGAAGCCAAACATCCAAACAAGCACTTTGTACTTTTTTCCGTGGTCTGTAACGGAAGGTTGCTGTGACAACAAATGTAACAAGAACTTTGTTCTGAAAATCCAAAACATTTTGTGGTGAACTGTTAAATATAACAGTCTTAAAAAAAAGAGTTACTATTCTTGAAAATATTTTTATAGAGGCATTGCATGTTCTACCTAGGTTTACTGTCAGTATATAGGAATTAACTACTAGCCTGAAGTTATTACCCATTGTATCTTAACCAGCTATGGTTGCTGCTCTTTTAAATTTATGTTTTTTAAATTACAAAATCAATTTGTAAGAAATCTGAAGTTCAACAGCACAACGAAGGAAGAGAAAGAAGGAAACCAGAAATATTAAGCATTGTGTTGAGACAGCACTAATTCATAAACAACAGCACTTCCAAACACCCAGCCCACGCTACACCACCAGCAGCATTGCTTGACTGCCATCTAGCCTCTAGTAATGAACACACAAGAAAACTGAATGAGGGGAAGCACTTTAACCATCTTACTGCAGAATTCCAGCAAAATCTAAGAATGTTTTCTAATTTTTTTTTTTTTTTTTAAACAGGTAGATGCTTTTAAGTTGAAAATTTTCAATTTACTCTCAAGCACAATAATGGAAAGCTGACAGCAGTGAGGAGCAGCAGAAGCAGAGGAAAAGCAGCCCCTCCTACTCACTGCTTCCAGTTTGTTTGCACAAAAACTCCACCAACACCAGAAATACAGCAGTGCTTTTACAGTTTACCTAACCAGCAATGGAGTATTTTATACTATAGAGCAATATGCAATTGCTACAGCTACTCTTAACTGAAAGAAATAATTGTGAGTGATTTTTGCTCTACTGACATGCACTTGTACCAGAAGAGCAAGGTTTGGCTTAGAGGAAAATAGGAAGGCTTCAAATAATTCCCAGCAGAGAAAGGAACCCAATAATAACCTCAAATTCAGAGGATTATGGGCACAAGCTGCTACCAGGACCTCAGTTAAGTTTCCTTGTGCAGTAAGTTTAAAGTCTACCCTTGAGACACTTTTGAACTAACCTGAATACAACATGGTACAGAGCATTAATGTGCTCTATTATTACACAGTCAGTTTAATATACTCACTTCTATTTAAAATCAAAACAATCCTCAAATACCTCCTAGCTATTCTGGAGTGATTCTATTTTGACCCATCTCTAAATGAACAACAATTGTCCTGTCACTTACTGCACTGCTGCAGAATTGCATTCTCCCCAGGTTATCCTGACATATTTTAACAGTGTGAGCCAAGAATACAAAACACCAAAATGCTCAGATCCAACTTATGTGTGGGAAAATGGTGCTTTGTTGAGTTTCCAGTCTCGAGGAAGATGACAGAGTTATAAAGTGGTATCAGACTACAGCTGGTGTAAAGAAAACAAGAAAACGCCATATTTACAACTAGGGGCACTCAGACTGAAATTGGGTGAACACATTTTGTCAGCAGTACCAACCAAAGCTTTGTGCATTGTAAAAACAATTCACCTCAACAGGTATAAGACACTGCCTCTCCCCTAAATTTCTGATGCCTCACAACAGAAAATAATACAGAAAGGTTCAACAGCAAGGATCCTGTAAGAGGACACCATTTTAGGTAAACGGGAAGAGTAAAAGGAAACTGTGTGTCAGCCCAGGTGTTTTTAAGCAAGTTATCTCTAAAATGTTCAGAAAACTATTTAAATGGGTTAGATGTATGCCTCAGTTTGTTTTAGATATCTTTTAAAAATGCTTCATTGTTTATACTAGATAGATAGCTTTGAAAAATACTCCAACTTGAATACTACTGTTATCTGAGCACCTGCTCACTGTTTTGAAGAGTTCCTAGGAGTAAGGAAAACAACATGTGAGACTTAAAAATTCAGCCATACAGTTAGATGAAGTACACTAGAATAAATCTCAAGTCCTTCAGTCACTGAAAAATGATGCTACTTGGTGAAATAAAGAAAAAGAATAGAAAGGAATAACAAAACCTCATATTAAAATGTATCCCTGGATATACAGTTACCCAGTTACATAGGCAATCTTCCAGACAAGGTTATGAAATAAAGTGCTAACTTCTACCAATATTTATTCACACAACACCACGTCAGCTGTTGTTCTCTCCACCTTCCACCGCACAAATCCAAAAGCATTATTAACAGCTACAACAAACAAAACACAGGAGTACAGGTGAAGTTCCCTTACTCAGTTTTACCAGCACGAACAGCATGAGATTTACTGTGTCAGTTCCAAATGAAGCAGCTCTCAAAGGCTTTCCCATCCCAAAGGGAAAAAGGTAATTTGCCATAAAAGATTGTTCACAAACATCTGAAATCTCTCACCAACCTCACAAGAGGTTTGTGCACTGTCATACAGTCATATAACCTCCTAATAATGTTTGACAGCAGGGACACCTACATCACACGAGACTCAGACAGAAGAGCCAGTCATTAAGTAATTCAATGCCTCACTACCTCCCCATTAAGTTCTGGAGTTGAAGACTAGAGCAGAGTTTGGGAGGGTAGATGGTGGCTATTTTCTCTCTGAAGGCAGCACTCTGAAATCAGTCTCTGCTTCCATGACATTTTCTTTCTCTGCCATGAGCAGAAAACTGCCTGCCAGCAAACTCTGCTGAAGGAATGGCTGAGGAGCCCTAACAGGACACACTGAAACCAGTTCATACTCTGAGCTCTGCACTGACAAGCCACAACACAGACTGAGTTTTTCACAGCAGTTCCAGGTTTCTACTAAAAGTTTAACTGTTGGCATGTTATTCAAAGATGCTCTCCCATTAATTTAGTATGTTTGCAAATATTAGCTGTTCACAATGAAGACTAAATGCAAAAAGGTGGCACTGACTTTTGAGGTTTTGAAATCAGAAACATGCAGTCTAATCGTCTTCCAAATATAAATTTTTAGGCATACTAAAAATTCTTAGAAATCAAGAATATGAAAAACAAATGTCAAAGATCTTCTATACTTGTAACATTGGAAAAAATAAGAACAGTTACATTGACCTAATGAAAACCGTGAAGTCACAATACCTTTTGTCAGGTTCTGGAACATGACATTAAGATGCTGGGGCAAAAAAGCACTGAACTTGGCCATGAACTCATAAGCTAAAACAGAGATTGCCAAGTACAGAAGCTTCTGATGAGCTGCATGCCAATGAAAAACACCATTCAAGGCTGACACCTGTGTTAGATTCCAATTCCAGAATCACTATATATCTGAGCAGGAAGTTTGACCACTTAATAAATTTTAGGAAACTGAGTAAGAGGAAGCTTTTCCCTATGGATATCCTGAACAAAAATGGCAGCCAACCAGATAATGTATATCCAAGGAATCCTTCCATATCACAAGTAAAAATTTAGACATAGTGTATGCCATTTTCTAGAATGCATAAGTAAAAGTGAAAATCCCACTGAAGACTTGCTGTGCTGTAGTGATATCTCTTATCAAGAAAAATATTTGCCTAACCCAAAAGTCAGGCTTTCGGGTAAAGGAGTGTGAAGGACCAATGAAATATTCAATCTGTCCTACAGGATGCAAATAATAAAGTGGAAAACATAGAGCTCCACACTGCCATTCCACATTAGTGATGCTGTGTGTTGTACAGCTCTATCCATAAAACATGCTCTCCAGCACGCTGGGCACGGAGGGAACCCTTGAAGGAGGTTTGCGAAGTATCTGACACCCTCTGGGTTTGCTCTTAGTCACAAGATCCTGTCAGGATCACAGACAGTTTGTACACTAGAGTGTTTCCACACCCAATTAGACACTCCTGCCACTGAGAATTTCCATTACTGCCCATACACACCTCTACATCTGCATCAAGTGATTTCTGAAGTGTCTTTACCACTGGTTTGCTTGAATGCTTTCTAAGGTAAAAGGTGGATCAAATTACCTCCCCCTGCAAGGCACTGCATTCTCACAGTCAGTTCCATTACTCTGATGAATCCTAATTACACTAATGAATTCTGATATCCATTCACTCACCGACAGGGGGAGATTGCCCAGTTTCCTCCTCTGTGGTCGAGTTCTGTAACAAGAGCGGCCAGATAAACTTGGCAGCAGCAATAAAGACTAAAACCTCTGAGGTCTCACAAACTCGTTAGGCAGCACCTTCAAGTGCCAAAAAAGACAACAGTTACTGGAAAATCCAAATTATTCCAGTATAGGTATAACAAGGCTCCCTAAGACAAGGAAAATTATACATAATCAAATAGTTATACAAGAACAATGCCGCATCCTTCCTTTCAACCTCACACTGTCACTAACGTGCTGAGCATCGAGTAGTCATCAGTTCTCACTCTACCAAATTCACTAGCAAGAAAAAATAAATTGAAAATAATCTAATCACAAACAAAATTAGAACTGTCTTCTTATTAATGTCATCATGAATTTTAGTCACAATGGCACTGACTGAGGTGAAACCATCCTCTGCTTTCAGGCACAGAACAAATTCAGACCCTTCCTAAGGAAGTACCCAATTGAAGCACACAAATTACTTTGAGGAAGCATCACGGGAGCACAACATGCAATGAAGTCTCTGTATTAACCTTTTGTTAGCCAAAAGACATGTATTCTAAGAAAGGAAGAAATGCAATCATCAACACTATGCATCTCAGTAGGCTGTCAAAAAATGTGCTTTTTAATACTGTTCTCTGCTTTGAGAAAGATTTTTATTGCTCTTTTCAAGATGAAAAGCAGGAAAAAAATCAAATTTCAACTAGCTCATTGACGAAAAGTGCTTTATGTGTGCTGCTTGTAACTAGCTTGCACCCAAAGGATTCATTTCACAACAGCTCTTTCAGAAAGTTATAGCAAAAAGAGAAAGTCTGTATTGAGAAAAGATACATATTCAGTTTCACTACACCCTGTTAAATGAATGAAGCACAAGATCTTCTGAATACTCCATGGAATGCTGAAATAAATCAGCCACTGCTTCTTCTGAAAAATTTCCTAACAATGCAACTCCTTTTTAGTATACCACTTACATTGTGTTCAAGTCAGTAAAGATTATTTCTAATTCAGAAAAAAACTGTGCTGAAAATGCTTCTCATGGCTGTTATATAGTGCTGCTAGCACAGTATGGAGACTCAGTATTAGCCCAGTTTGGAATCAGCATTGTATCATTTCCAAAATAACTTCAGCACTCCTACCATAATATTACATGGTTCCATAAAAAAAATCCACACTGAGCAAGGGATATCTTAGCTCAGGTGGTAATCCCTACAGGATCACAATCAATAAAAATGTCCCAAATGCTACTTTAAAAACAAGCCTTACAGAGCTGAATGACCAGTCTATTCCACACTTTTACATTATGTTAAGTTCACTTGGACTTTTATTTTTATTATGACCATAAACAGCCCAGAATTTAGAAAGCCTGGACAAGAACTAGGGCTTTGGCACCAACATCCTGAAGAGAAAGTTCAGCTAAAGAAAGGAAGATGGAAAGAACACAATACCTAGAAGACTTCACTCCAAGGAAAAAAAACGTATTAGAACAACAAATGTTACAAATATGAATTAATGTAATAAATTACTCATTTGAGCAACAAAAGGGGTAACTTAAAGCTTATTAGAAAGCCATTTTGAGAAGTGAATTATTAAGAAAATTAAGGTAATTAACACTAAATTACTTGTAAATAACTAAATTACAGAGAGAAATTAGTGACTGAACTACACAATTCTATTTTAGCAAATAATTTTCACTTTCTCTAAGAAGTAGAACATATTTCACTGTGAGTACCAGTGTTTCAGGAACTAGAAAGCATTCTGACCAGTCCAAAAAACCAAATCAAAAGTGTCCTTTCCCAAATTCCAATCACAAAACGGACAAATATAACAACAACAAAATCTCATAAAATTTCAACAAATGGTCCAGAAGAAGAGAAAAATGTAACTATTTCATACTCCAGCTAAAATTCTGGCTATGTGTCAAAACAGATTCATTCCAATGAGATCCAGATTTTATCCCAAGAGCAATTAAATTCTCAGCAAAGCATTTAAAACCCATCTGTCTCTTCAAGCCAGATTTCAATTATTATTCTGTAATCCTATGTCCTTATAATTACACTGATGCTCACTCTGCATATACCCAAAATACTGGTTTTATTTCAGTAAGAATTAACATACCACAAAAATTCATATTTTTACTGGAGCCTTCTGCAAAATGAGGTCAGAGGACTCCACCTCTTTTGTGTTTTTGTAAGACAGGGTCTTGATATTACCTGATGTTACAGAGAACACTCATGAAAGTTTCCTGTCTAAACCTTCTTTCCCAAAAGAAATTGCTTTAAGAGAAAACAAAAAAACACCAAATCAAACCACAACTTGTTCTCTAGAGATTCTTAAAGAAGCTAGAACTAGTGGAATACTTTCAGTTTAAATTTTTACTTCTTGAAGACTATCAAGCATGAGAATAGTTTAAAAATAAGCACATACCTCAGAACAATAACAGCTCTATTATCTATCCTACTCTAGATGTAAATAAGGACTTTCACTTTCCAAAAGTATTTGGAGCTTCACTCTGAACAAACACATATGAAAGCTTATGTTTCTCATGTGTCCACTTAATGCAGTGGACAGGAGAAAACAGAACAGCTCAAAGCTGCTACAGCAAGAGAGTTTCATTATTGGTTAAGCAAAGGAGCCATGAGACTCCAGTCAGGATGCATATTTTGGGCTATATAGCTTACATATACGGGGAACAATATTTCCAGAGGAAAACTAATGAAAATGAAGTCCAGCAAGGTTGATACACCAGCCCAAGCCCCCATGCCAAGAAACAGGAGAAAAACAATCTATGTTTTCTGCACTCCAAAGTAAAATGACTTCAGCCCTAAGCAGCTATTAGAAATCAGACAGTGTCTGCAGATGTGTAACTACCAGACATCTACTGAGGGAATGCCAACACTCTCAGCTGTCAACTGAATGGGCACTGGCAAGCAAAATACTCACTGTCTCCTCCTTCAATGAAAGGCAACTCAGCTATAGGAACTAAGAACTCAGAATTACTGGTTTCAGCTTGGCTCTGTAAATTGCAAAGTTTTTTTGTTTACAGTCATTAGCACAATTCAAACTTACACACACAGCAAATGTGTAAATTTCCATTAAGTTTTGTTGCTTGGTTGTTTTGTTCCCTTTCTTTCTGCCACATAACTCCTTATTTTGTGTTCATAATTAGAAATAATAAAAATGTTTTCATCCTCACAAAAAACTTGCACATTTCCTACCAAGCTGTAAGTCTCCATGGCATCACCTTATAATATTATTTAGATCTGCATCACTTTTAAACCCCCGACAGTGGATCGCACATTTTCTCCCTAGCAGTTCACTCAGTAAAGAACTGGACTGTCCTAAAAGAGGCCAAAATTACTTTATTCTTTCCCCACTGTGTCCTTAAAACCAAGATATCAAAGATATCTGCTTTTCTTCTCCCAGAAAAGGAACAATAAGCTTAAGGGGCAAGCAAGCTCTTTCCACTGCCTTTCTATGCTGGTTGTCACTCCAGAAGCCCAGTTAAAACACCCTTTGCAAAAGCCTTTTCAAACATGGTCCAAACACTCCTAATCTGAGATCACCCAATAGAAGCTACACTGCCATCTATGGAGAAGTTTAGGAAGAGCATTTAGCATCTGTTGATAATAACAAGATACAGCTTAAAGGACTAACAATACAACAGCAGGATAGAAATAAAGAAAAAAAAGTAAGAAAAAGGTGAATTACACACTAAACACGACAAATTACTCACCATCTAGTTCCCTGAATTGCTACTCAGCTACATTGCTTCTACTCACTCCAGCCTGATGGCACAGAAGCTCCAGAGCCAACTATCTGCTTCAGGGACTGCCCTCGAAACACCAAATCCAAGGGGCAGGTCGGCTGGCATTAGCTCAAGCACTCCAAATTCTTAAATCTGACTCTCATCAATTAGATTTTGACATACAGATATGAACTGCTTTTACCTCACCACACCAGAGGACAGAAACTGCATAATTTGATCACGTATCTCCCAGCAATCAAAACATCAGATGAGTTGTGATTAGTCAATAATTATTCTCAATGCCTTTCCTTGTTTTTCTAACCTGTATTTATACTCCTTGCTTGCAGAGAAAAGGAAAAGATGGAAAAAAGCTTATAGCGACCTACCCAAGAACACAGTTCTTCAGAAACAATGAATAACTGCATCAGAAATTCATCTGCATCTTCAGATTACAGAAGCTAATTGTTTAATCTTCAGGCTAAAGAAATCAAATATATCATGATTTCTACAAAAAACAGGAAAAACCCCACCAAAAAACACCACCAAAAGGCAATGCAATACTTCAGAGCTACATTTTCCCCCCTCAAAATCCAAGCTGATTGAAAATACATTTCTGCTTTGTAAAAATAAAACAAGTATTATTGATGTTTTTCTCATTTAGATAAAAGTTCACAGTACAGTAAGCACTGATATTCTGGAGAAGCACTAACAGGATAAAAATCAAAATGGGTGCAAAACATGTGGAAACACATGACTTTCTAGATTCAACATCAAGCCTTATCACCTCCTCCTTTCTCCACCTACTCAAAGCCTAGCAAATTCATTCTTCCATTTTTAAGCCCTCTCTGAAAAATATTTAATTTCACTAAGAAAGAAATAAACCAAATTAGTGAACATGAATATCAAAAGCTTCTAATGTACCTCTGCTCCACATGGCTTACAAGAGCTTCTGTCAATGAGAACATTGATTCAATATCAATTCATACACATGCATAAACTAATGCATGGAGGTCACATGTATTAAAACCCAGATATATAGTCCAAAAGCATGGTAAAGGAAGTGTCTCCCATTTGTTTGTTACATTACACAGTATGCATCAGAGTATCCATATTTAAAACTTACCAAGGACAAAGTTTAAAATCTTCCCTCTTTTCCTGACACATGCAGGCATGTGTCTGGGATAAGGGTGTTTGTTTTTGCAGTAGCCTACATTAAACTTGTTTTTTTCTCTATAAACACCAATAAAGCTACAAAACTGATACTACAGAAGTCTCAAACAGCCATTCCAAGCTGGTCACAATTGCCACAAACCATTGCTAGACTCTTCCAAGCACTACACTCCCACCATTGTAATTTCAGACAGAGCAAACAATAACACAATGGGCTAAAAATACACCAGGAATTAGTATGCAGTTACACATAGAGAAGATAATTACATATCTATTTCGAATTTTCAGGAGCAATCTCTGCTGTTCTGCTCTTGGACTGCAGCAAAAAACCTTACTAAAATTCCAAATCAAAGTCTTTATTCTTTGTGAGCACTACTATGAGATTACATAAGGAGTGACTTTAGAATAAGGAAATAAAAATAGTATGCAAACAGCTTAATCAGGGTCACCTGTGCAGAAACAGAAGTTCCTAAGCAAAGTTTCAGAAAGCCTTCAATTACAGAGGAAAGAGGAAACAATTATCAAATTAAAAAATGCATCAATGTTTTAAATATATACTTAGTAAGCAATAGACTCAACACACATCAATCCTGCAAGTTATGTATATAAATACATACTATGCTGTTCATTTCTGAGGAGTCGTAACTTCCACATGGATGGACACTTCCTATAGGTTCCAACCCTTCTTCATCCCACATATACGTGCCATCAGAGCTGTCAGAAGGAGAAAGCTCAAAAGAGGACCCCGCTCTATAGTTCATCTCTGAAGAAATGACATTCTCGGTAGTGTGTTTTGTGCTTTCACTGTTGTCATCCACTGCTTAAAGAAAACACAAACACTTAAGATTCCAAAAACAAACCAATATTCAAAAAATAAGTGCTAAAACATGTATTACTGGTATGTTAACTTTTCTGAAGCTGCACTGTAACAGAATATATGAAAGCATTCTGCAATGTTGTTCCTTAATCCTAGGGGGTAAAAAAAAGCCCCTCAAGCTGGTTTGGTAGCTACAATAAGCATCCTTCCAATCTACATCTTTGATAACCTTACACACTGCCCTAATTCACCCACTGTGAAAGGTACTTTCTAGAATTCTGTTTCTCTTTAACATATTAGAAGGTGGGTCTAAAAATACATGCTTTGGATCTAGTCTTTCAATTGCAACATGTCTCAAAATGAGCTTTTATCATGATAAGCCCAAAGACTTGAAATGTGTGGCTCTTAAAAGTATCCTCTATCTTCAACGAATTTTTCAAGAATTAACATAGCATGCATGACGTAAAACAAAAAACCAGTAACATTGCTATTTATAATGTAGCTTATTTAATTAGACATCCTACACTTATTTACACCACTTGGAAGCAGTTACAGTTGTTCTCTGCCTACAGAGGTGGAGGGAGCAGGAGCTGAAATGTTCTTAAAATATCACCAGCCCAGAAAAATGCATGGCAAAGCAAAGATACGAGGAATCCCACAATCACACCACAATTGAGTTTAAAAGAGGTAACCTTCATTCTGATCACCAAGCCAAAGAGCTCTAATGCTTGGGAAAGAACTATTCTGCAGAAAAGGCATAAGAAAACAAATATGCCAGCACAGAGCCAAGTTCTATTCTGAAACAATTCAAAAGCAATGGACAATCATATTAAATAACTTCACTACTGCTACAGAATTTTGATTTAGTACCTAAAATTTCAAACAGGAGATTGAAAAAAAGGTATTTACCAGACACATTTATATCAAGCCAGTCATCAGCATTACAGCGAGATTCCCCACTTTCCTTGAGAGCCGTGAATGGCTCGATGGACGTTGCACTCCTGTGCTCTAATTGCTGAAGGCAGCTCTCCTTCTGCTGGACCTGTATAGTTCTGTTTGCGTCTTCTATATCTATGAAGTCATCACTGAAGTCTTCACTCAAATCATTCTTTTCAGAGGATGACAAAGAAGATATAGATATTTCATCCCCATCATCGCTCATACACATGACTTTTGAGCCATGTTTGCCCAGACTTTCATGCAGGCCTTCATCAGACTCTGTTCTTTGAGCACGGCTCTCCAGAATACTGTTTTTATCAACCGCTCTGTTAATATTTGCTGAAATTTCCGAGTTCTCCACGCTGTGTGTGTCAGGAGCGGTACTTCTGCTGCCAGCCACAGCAGTATTTCCAGCAAACTGCTGCCTGGTGGGCTTCAGCAGAGAAGGACGACTTAATCTGTATCCAAAGGAAGGTGCTGACCCAGATCCATTTGACAGTGGGGGTTTCTTGGAACAGGGAGCTGACATACTAGAGTACGGTCTGGTAAACCCATACTTCATCGGTTCATTTCCATTGGGTACATCCAACTGACATGCATTTCTTGACAGCAAAGTAGACCTCTGAGACGTCCTGGCAGCTAGATTTTGACTATGATAAGGCCTTGTAATATCCACAGCTTTATTAAAGGAATGTGACCTGGTTAGAGATGCAGTGGGAAGGAAAGAATTCTGAATGGAATGTGAAAAACTTTGTGATCTTACCATTTTTTCACAGGAAAAAGCATTGCTATTGTCTGTAGATTGTGCTAGGCTTTCTCCTGAACTTGTTCTTGCGGCACTGGAATTAGCTCTAGGTCTCTGCAAACCTACCACTGGCCTATTTCCATAAAATCCATTTAAATTTGATCTTGGAGCACTGAGTCCGGAATATGAGGTCCTTCCTGACAGGGTACCTTTGGTGAATTTAGCTGAACTAGCGAGTCCAGGTAAAGACTTTGGGTTTAATTCCTCAGTAGAAGACACAAACATATTGGTTTGCTTTGCTGCTTTCGATGCCACTGAAGCAGTACTGTTCAAACCCACCCTGAGCTCATCATTGCCCAATGCTCCTTGAGACTGAGAAAACTTCTCAGAATCAATTAATTTTTCATTGCAGTTACGTTTAGAGTTGGCCTCTCTCCCGTTTTGATCGTGAAGTTGATATTTGTTTGACTTTTTCCAGTTGAAAGAAAAGGAAGACATGCGGACAGTGCCATTGTGCTTGCCGAAGTTTCTGCCACCATTACTCCCTGCTAAGTTAACAGCCGTCCCGTTGGGCATAGGTTGCAAAACACCCCCTAAAGTTTTTGTCCCATATTTCGGTAGCCTGGAAACCAAGGATGTCCTGGTTTGATTTTTTTCTTCCATGAGCTGTTGGGTACATTGGTCCTTAAAGGGTGCTTGAATCTAAGGGAAAAAAAACAAAACAACAACATTAAACCTAGAGTAACCACACATTAAACAATAGAGTTTTATATATATTTGCATCCATGTGCTTCCTACATTCCTGTGCCTAACTACACCATGGGGACAAAAAGTAACCCATACGCATTTTGAGAACTCCAGAGAAACATCTACCACCAGAAGTTATTTGGCAGTAATAGGTCCTTCAGGTCACACCTCCCTCCCCCAACTTTCCTTCTCTACATAAACTGCCTTTTTTTTCTTCCCTTCTTTTGAAATCTATAGAATAAACTTTTAAAGGGGTTTGATTAGTTTTTGAGTTTTTTTCCATTTACACATTTTGACTAGCAAACCAAACTTTTCAACTGTGTTACACTTATTAAATTACAAATGTTGAGATTTACTATTTTTTAAAAAAGCATCAAATATAGCAAAAACCTGTGGTCTGCAATGTAAACCTGCAAAAATTACAATGTAAAATCTAACTGAAAGCTAATTTTTTGAGATTATTTTCTGTTTCCTCAATGTGTAACATAGGAAATCATCACTCATCATACATCCTCATCACAATTATTTTTTTCCCCAGACTTTCCTGATATCCCCAAATCAAGATTAACATTCCTAGCCATTTTTTTCCTCTGTATAGAGACTGTAGTCCATTTTGGAAATCATCTTATTAATGTACAAGACTTGAAGTACAGAGCAACAGTTGCCTAAGGTCAGTGTTAGTGAGTGTAGTCAGAAGTCTTACTTTTGTGCAGTGATACACAAACAAAACCCCAGCTACAAAAGTATGAGATAAAAATATAATTGCAGAACTCATGCATTTCTTTTATCATGAATTTTGCTCCCATCCACCTCATTTGGAATACAGGGACTTAACTGAAGTCTTTAATTGAAGATTCGTCATACCTCAACTTGCAGTCCTGTCATTTTGGTCTATTTTATAACAAACATTTTATAAAGCCATTTCTGCTTTACAGACATATTGTTGCCTCAAAAACTTTTGCCTTGAGAATTGTGATCTGCTTGTTTTGATATCCTTTTTGTTTCTTCCCTACTCATGTACATTTCCAGCCCATGATTTGGATAACTAACTATGCCTGTATCATCCTTTTGTACAGCACTAGTCTGCTCTACAATACAGTCTTGTCTAAATATACTGTTATTAAAGACTTGCAATTCAAACACCACCACCTTGAGAAGTCTCCAAGTTTCAATGTTGCACTTGAGATAAGTTTTACCCTTGTGTTAAATTCCGTATTTGCAAGACCAGGTTTCTGGGGTTTTTATTCAAGACATTTGTAAAAGGATATCTTGCTTTTGCTAGCCTGGATTTTAGGTTTTTATCAGTTCCGCCCACTGGTCTTACGTGTAAAGACAGACAATTTCAGTCATTCATATGTTATTCCCTGAATCTACTACCCACATTTGTCTTCCCCAATCTATACAGGTCTGGCAGACTGAAAAAAAAACTGAAAATTTTTAAACCATGGCAATCATGATGAGAACCAACACACAGCAAGCAGCATTACACTTAGTCAAAGTACAGAAAGTATCTCCTGTAACCACAGAAGGCATCACCCTAAAGTCAGCCACTCCCCAAGCTGCAAGGCCTCACTAAGAAACACCTTAGATAAAATCAAAGTGGCATTAAATCCATGCAAACTGAAGTACCCTCAGGACTTTGTCAGTGAATAGGATGCCCCAGAGCGTTACTTCTGGAAGGAGATTTACATTACCAAGAGAGAGAGAGAAATGTACTGAGAACATGGCTTTTAGGGGCTCCTAACTTGTGAAAACATCAGAATCCACATTCTACAACTGGTAGGTGCGTTTCCATTCTGAAATATACCCATGCCAAGTTTTTAAATACTCCACAACTTCTTGCACATCGGAGACAGAATCCTCACCCAGGTGTACAAAGGAGCACATAAGTATTTCCTCACCAGAAACAGCAGAACATTTAATCTATTATGTATGATACCCGCCTGTATGTGTGTTTAGGTTTCTAATGTTAAATTTCTTGCTATGGTGTACCCGCACACCTTGCAAAGGCAAATATTATTATGCTTTAACAACAAATGTCAACAAAGATATTTATGTCAGCTATATACAGTAAAAGCAATAAAGTACACTTAAGAAAAAAAAAAGACTGCGTGACTAAAAAACAGCTTTTAACATCCCGATGAATTCATTCCCAGCAAGCATCCCTCAGATGATAACCCAACTCCAACAAAAAGGCAAGTCTTGTAAAGAAATCTTCCAAATTAAAAAAGGTAAATTAGAAAGGTGCTAATTCAACTTTCCATGCTTTATGGATAATTCCCTTTTCACATCTGTCTACCATCTCTTAGGTAACTGCAAAATTTAAATGAGGTCATTTAATTAGATTACTTTAATCCTCCACCAAGTGCTGCAAATTAAACTTGAAAAGGAGACCTTTCAGTTCTCTAGGAAGGGTGCTTACTCATTTATCCTTGATTAGGCAAAGACAGCACACTACCTTCAAGAAAACTGTACTGATTACTTAAAACACTCCAGATAATTAAATTAAGACAAACAATACTTGCCTGCAGTTTATTAGCTACTTAACTGTAACTACTGTGCCACCTTTTCAAATTTGGGTTACATTTGTTTCATTGAAATACAACGAAAGGCCACCAAAACCCACCAAAACTTAACAGTATCATGTCCAGCAGACATTTCCCAGAAAATGGGAAACTAAGTTCCCTAAAATATCTTTATTCTTGACATGTATTTATCAATAGAGATTACACCATCCTAACAAAGAAACTCCCTATCAAGCATCACAGTACCTGCAAGTTATTGTATGATTTCTGCATCCCACAAAATTCAAGTTCAGTACAACTCAAATTGTAGTCTGCTGTATTATAAAGAAATTCAAAGTATTTTTATACTTAAACAAGTTATGGATTTTTTTTAAAAACAGACATTTGGGCAAACAAGTTTCATATTCTTTGCCTCAGGAAATACATTATCTAGTGCACACAAGCCTAATCGGGAATTAAGCTAATTATAAAGAGCCGAGCCTTACATAATGACCCAGGGAAAAGGAATTAAAACTCACAGACCCTCTCTGAAGTATAATCTGAATTAAAGGTAAGGATGTAGCAGCTTTTCAGTTAAGTATATTCAAGATTCTGGTGATAAGCAAAAGGATATTCATTCTCACTTTCCTTTGTACTTTCTCTATAGGATTATCTACACCTTGACAAAATCCTCCAATATTAGTTTCAACTTAAAAGCACAACACTGACTTACTTTGTTCACAGTTTGTTTCACCATCCTCAGGAAGGCAGTTTCCTATACATTTGCTTCTCAGCTTTGCATCTGAGACTGCACCCTACACATCGTGGAATGATTATTACAGCAGAAGACAGCTTAAGGCTCATACACTTCAAGGTTTGGGCTCCTTAAAACATTGTGATCCTATGGTCCATGCCATCAGAAAGCTAACAGCATTTGCAAGCTCCAGATTACCATCAGTGGGACCGAATTCCCCTCCTGTTGTCACAGCAGTGGAATACACAGCTGCTGGGTGAGACATCTCTGACAGACTGGTGACAGGCGAGACCAATTCCATTCTGCAGACCTATTTCTATGCCAGCAGTTCCAGAATTATGTTTTATTCACGAGAACTTAAGCGTACATGTATTTCAACTCTGTCCTGTGCATGACTTACAAAACCACCTCCCTCTCTGGGTTTTAACACCACAGCTTCTGTTTATTTATTTGTTTTTCTATTCAGGACACACAGTATGAAGATGTATCTTTTTACCACTTATTTGTGGTGAAACTGAAGCATAACTTAAGAACTATTTTTAAAAAAAATGTAATTAAAAATGCATTAGGGCAGTTATGTGAATAGATCGTATTTCCACCAGCATAGGGAGGTATTGAATGTCGTAAAGGAAAAATCAGGGAGGCCTTTGCAAATGATGCAGCAAAAAACTTCTTTATCACATACTTAAGAACACTGCAAGATGGGTAGCAAGGCTGCAAGTCATCTTTCTGCTTTAAGAGAACCATAGAAGCTTAGCAGAATGAAGAAAGTGGCAAGAGATCTGGCTAGCAAAGACCTGCTCTGAGCAGGACAAACACTGGGGAATTAAAGATCATGAGTCCTGAGGAAACTGTGCGTGCTGTATGAACCACATTGAATCAGAATGCAACCAGAAATTCTGATGGCTCCAAGAATGAACTTTGAGTATTTACAGCTGTCACATGGTTTATGTTGTTTACCCTACACAGACTCATTTCAGTTCAGTCACAAATGTCTCAAACATCCAGTAAAATTTATCAGCTCTGCAATAAAATCTTTCAACCTCACCTTCCTTCTCCTGTCTTCAGTTACTCCAAAACACCTCCTTTCTTGAATCAATATCCAATGTTTTATGAAGGCATCCATGAATTTTAGCCTCTCTCCCTCTCCTATGTCCAAACTGCAGTGGTTAACACTAACTTCCTAGACAGTCTGCCTTCTGAAGGTACCACAGTCATGAGGTATGGCAAGAAACTCCAGGACACTTAGTGCTTATTGTTCTATCTCTCTGAAACCAACTTCTTGTTCTGTGTCTGGAGTTGTGAGAGTCTGTTTTTAGATCTCAAGACAGCTTAGAGGCAAGTCCTTTTCTATTCTTCCTCCCTCAAGCTTATGATGTTCTACCCACTCGTAAGGGTTGATCTATCAGACATCAAGCAAACCAGTTATCCAAGCTTCTCCTGTGCTGAATTTTACTCACTGTCAGTCAGAATGCATTAGGACAAAGAACATGAGCAGCACATGATAATGAATAGAGATAAAGAGAAAAGAAAGCAAGAAATACGTCAGGAGGAAATTGAGATTTCTGTATTGCTAACACTGAACAATATCTTTAGTCAAAACAGCAAAAAATGTGACATCCCTTGCCATCTTTAAAGGCATTGTTATTTATCAGAACACGGTTTCCTAATGCTTTGTAAGGCCAGATGACACAAGCACTTACTAGAGAAAAAGAAATAAGGAAATGAAGCTCAGTTTTGTAGAAGAAAGGTACCAAAATACTTTCAGAATAAAAACCCCCATTCACATCCCTCAGGGCCACGTTTTCAATTCACTCTGCCATTAATGCTCTTTACACTGAGTATCAAGCACCTCAAGGAAGCAAAAAAGGGCTAAGTGCTATCTGCCCAGACACATATGCTTTGTAATCATTTGCCCACTTGTACTTTGCATATTAAAGAAATAGAGACTAAACATTTTAACCCCCAAATCTTTACATCAAGCATTATCAAAAGGTTGAAACCAAACAGGATATGAGTCATCATAAATCCTTAAGATTTTATTGAAAAAATGTCATATAGATTTTATCTGCAAGATAGCAGTCAAGGTCCAGATGCTTTGCCAGCTGCAGCAAGGAGCAGCTTCAGCACAAAGAAAAGAAGATGAAAGATGATACCTGGGGGTGAGGTTATATTACTCCCAATAAAGTAGAATACCAGGGTCTGCAAAAAGGAAGAAAGAGACTTAAAAGCACACTTTCACATTCCTCATAAATGTTACTGCAGATTATTAAAATTCATTCATAATAGACATGAAGTGAAATGACACTTTTTTCTGCATTAGCACTGACAGCCTAACTGTTCTCAGCGACAGAGGTCAGCCAGCAACTGGAATAAAGTATTGGAGAAGCACGACTCTGCTCTGAAGCTGCTATTGTTTGAAGAAGTCACGAATTCCCTTCTTCAAAAGGCCTTGTTAAAGCTGGACTAGCAAAACCAAGTCTGTACCTGAGAACATAAACACCACGCAGTCTCTGCATGACCAACTCCAAAACACAAGACCCAGAACAGAGTGCAGCTGTCCGTGGACACCCAAAGGACACTGCATTGGGTGTGCTGACCCCAAGCATGCCCTGAGAGCTGGGTGGGATACATTGTAATCTATCAGGGCCAGCAGACACCAATTGACAGTCATGACAATGTATCCAGCTCCAGTGCAGAAACACTGCTGCAGGAAGGAATTAAATTATGTGGATTACCTCATTTGTTATGTTACACAGCAAACAGCCTCCTGTGAACTGAACCAACTCAAGAGGTTCAACTGCAGTGAGCAAGTCAAGCTCCCTCAGTAGGGTTGCTCAAAAGCTCCTAAACTGCAAAAGACTCATTGTTCTCAACATTTTTGCTGGAGAGATACAAAGAGCCTTTATTTGCTTCAACTCTTTGATGACACTTTAAATTGTTACCAAATTTGCAAGGATAATAAACAGAAAGGGGAAAAAACAAAGTAAGAAGAGACAGACAGTATCTGGCTCCCTGACAGACCTAATGCCCTGTACCCAATGACAAAGTCACTCAGCTACAAAGAAACAAAATAATATTCTGTTACTCAAGCATTTCCCACCACCACCTCCCAGTCCCGCCCCTCCACCACCCAAAAAAACCCCAAAACCCCAAACAAGCACACTATAAAGCACATCTGTATCTAGGCTCCTCTCCTCTGCCGTCTTACGCTTCCTTGTATTTGGCAAGATTTCTGTGGCAAAGTAAACCATAATTGTGTATGTGCCTGTGTGCATGTACATACATATTGGAAAGACTGATCTCTCCCATCAGTCTCCTTCCTAAGGTTTCTCTAACAGGTAAATTTGCCCTGATTTTTTGCATTGTTACATGACTAAGGCAGAAGGCAGTCAGGAAGCCTTCAGAACAATTTTAAAGGTGACATTGCTGTTTATATCACAAACATGAAATTTTATGCTGTGGTTAAGATTGACTGAAAAATTCCAAATATCAATTGCAGCCTAGAATTAAAGCTTTCTACAAGTGAAATGGTGGATCTCAATCTCTGCTTTCAGGAATTTTGTGATTGTGTCAGCATCAAAGCAACTGACAGCAAAAGCAGGCCAGAGCTTTTGCTGATGGCATTAGTCCTTCAGCAATGGCATTTCACGTGGGTAATTTAATCTGCCTTGTAAGAATAAATCGAGAAAGATCACATCTATCTCAAAAGCATTGTCATACTGCAAACCAGAAGGAATCACCTACTGTTCTCTGGCAAATATTTCACATAAAAACAGAGGAGCATCCCTTTTTCCTCAGCACTATCCACTGTCACCAAATGATTCAAACACACCACTCCCACCTCTAAGTCTCCTTGGAAAGACTTCCTTCATCATTGATTCAGTAAGAAGCTCCAGTCAGTTTCTGGTTACCATTTTCTACTATTTATGTATCTGGAGCAGAATTTTCTTGCTGATAAGAACAAATGAGCTAAAAGCCAAGTGAAACTTAGAATACAACTGATTTTAACTGGAAATATCCCTTCTAGACTGCCATCTTGTTTATCCTACTCCTCTAGTTTGTTTATTCAACTGATTTATCTCCTCCATGAAAAAACACCGACATGCCTTGAGCTAGAACCATCTTACAGCAGTACAAACAGTTATTTTTCAATATATATTTTATAGTGATTAAATAATGACTAATGACAGAGAAAATATTTCCTGTCAAAAGCGCTGCTGAACAGTTTATCTATGTGGGTACTTAAAGATTAAGAATTTTCGTTAGTTTAAATTTGCAAGGAGGCTGTGCTTTCCACCAATACATAAGATTTTCCCCCCTCCAGCCACACATGATCATTCTTTCTCCTCCTGTCTGGGTAAGAATTCTACTTACAGGCTAAGCTGAATGACAAGCAGAATAATTGGAAGAGACTGCATATAATTCATAGATTCACTGCTCCTGAGCTATCTTCAATAAGCCTGAAGAGGTTCACAGGTGATATTTGAGCAAGATTAGACAAGATGAACCAGAAGAAAGAGAGAAGAAAATAGTTCTGAGACTTCCTTTTCTTCATACTGCCAATGCTACTTCAACATAGTTTAGCTTTTACGTAAGACGACAATCTTGAGACAAGAACATGTAAACACAAAGCTACACATCTTTAAAAAAACAAACATACTGTTAAGTCAGTCACTGCTGGATTAAAAAAAAAATACTAGAAAAAGGACTGATAAAACCTTTACTATCATGAAAGACAGAGTGAATCTTAAATAAGATAGAATTATACAAATCATGGTATTCCTCTGGGTTTGAATCTTGGCGCTTCAATGCCCAGATCCAATCCTCCATACAGTTTTCTTAGTCAACTTTATTTTAAAGGTGAGGAATACAAAAATGCTATTGTCTGCTCTGGAGGATCATCCTGGAGAGGATGATCATGGCAAACATATGATGTGACTTCCTCAACGTTCAACTGCTTTCAGTTCATAGGATTTCTTGAATTTGATGCAGCTTGTTTAGAAATCCTACACAGATCCCTTGTCCACTACCTTATGTAACCCATTCCTGAGCCCTCAAACTTTTTCCATCCATGACTGCCTTAAGCAAGGAGTTCCAGAGCCCTACTAATAATTCTTTTTAAAGGTTATTTCATTGTCTTGCACAGATTCCCACTGAAAACTACTAAAACTACTTGTAAACTCCCTATGTTATAAGAAAGGGCCACTGATTTCTGCTCTCCTTGCTACCAAACATAGCAATTTGTTTCACATCCCTGTGCTTTCAAGAAGATCCTATATTATTTGAAATTTGACTTCTCTTTAACATCCACCCTTAACCCAAAATACTGGCGTATTATAGCTTTCAGTTGAAACTTGCTTATTTTTGAACCACATATTCAAAGTAATCACTTTCTTTCTGCTGAATTTCATTTCATCAGGGCTGGACACATACAGCTTCTGGCTACAATTCCACTGCTATAAAATTCTCAATCTCAAACCCAAACTCTCTAAAAATATTCGAGTACCAAACAACATGGCATAACAAACACCAACGTGTTTTTACCCACAGACTGGCAGACTTCTGTATTTTGTGCTTTCCTACCAATTTTCTGATAGACAGCTATACTGGAATGTACCTACCAAGGTCAGTTTGCCACAACACAGAAGACACAGATACTTGTTATATCCTCACAGGTTTGCAACTGAAGGGAAAAAAAAGATCCTTGAAGAAACTGACACTTGAAACTTCAGCTAACAGTGACAGTTTGACCACAGGATCAGTTCCAAAGTTAATCAACTATGCTTAAATTAAATTTACAGGAAGGCAATAAATACAATTTGTTTTGTTTAATCAAGAGCTCAAATTTAGTCATTGTAAAGCTTTATTTTTACAAATTAGCATTCCAGAAAACTTTCATGATGAAAAGATTTTTTTTTCCTCTTTTTAACTCTCTTTATAAGGCTGTGTATGTTGAAAGATAGTAGCAGACTTAAGGAGAGGAGCACGAACAGCAGCAGCTTGGGCTTTGCTAAGTTCCCACCTAGGCAAGTTTACCTTACTGAGATGAAAAAACTCATCAAAAATACATATCAACATGGGTATGTAATAATTTTAACATATAAGATTAGAAAAACAAATGCATTTAAGTTAAGCCTATCATTAAAATGACTTTAAAAAGAACGTGAGTCGGCTTTGTATCATACTAATCCACACTGTAGTGAGAATTCTTGAGTCTTCAGCTAACAATATACATGGCATTACTGAGTCAGGAGAAGCCAGACTATTCAGTTCTCCCTGGATGCTTCCCTTGTGCTGTGTGTGTCACAAACCATCTGGCCTGATTGGCCTAAAAGCACAGAGTTTCTTTTGCTTCAGGAAATAAAATATTTGCAATTTAAGGCTTAGTCCTGATCTATACTTGTTCAACCACTTTATCAAAGTAAATCCTTATCAGCCATTTCCTCTGGCTGAGAAGCCAAGCCTGCCTGCAGCAAGAACCTTGCCAAGAGTGCCACACTTCTTCGATTGAGGCCATTAACATGCATTCTGCAGAGCTCAACCTCAGCTCAGCACAAAAAAACTCCAACAATCTGCAATGAAAAAAGCATTTTACTGAGAAATTGCAACATGAGTTCCCCATGTGACCAGGGTTAAGCATTCCCAACCTAAGACTTGCTTCCTTCAATTACTTTAGGATACTATCAACAGAACTGCTGCAGCTGGATCTTCCTTCCAGAATAGAGAAGAGCTAGTGAGCAAAGTCCACATCTCTACCAACACAGCTACTTTTGATCAAGGAGAAAACAGCATTCTCAGAATGTCTTCCAAAAAGCACCTATTTGATAGCAGTTTAAGAGTGAACTGGAGTATGTGTCCCAGAGCTATGAAGAAATGCAAAGACCTATCATGACTAAATAAACCTCAACTTTGGGATAATTAACGCTGTTAGCATTTTACTGTAACACGAATGTGGTTCAGGTACCCAGAGATTTACATAAGCTTTTTCTTATTGCTCCAATTGAAACACAATACAGGATTTTAAACCTAATTATCAAAAGCACCATTAGTATTTTGATCTCCTTAGTATCCCTGTTGGCATGGAACTTAACCCTGTCTGAAAGCTTCTAATTAAGAAGACAGTGCTGCTGTTTACACTTCCAAATAGTGGCTAAAAGAGAACATCACAACCACTGCTCTAACTGGCTACCTTTTATTCCTTTAGCTCTTCTCCATTTTGAGAGACTTGCACTTTCTAACAATTTCAGGCAAGCAATGTTCATCTGAAGATTGATGGCATGATGGCTTTTCATCTAGAGAGCGTGTGCCAACACTTCTTACTAACTGGTTTATTCCAAATAACCAATCCCTCTTGAAGGATGATCAGGTCCAAAAGTAATGGATTTTACTCCAATGAGCTTTTATGCGAACAGTTCCATTAAACAGGATTACTCATTAGTATAACAATACATAAATGAGATCATTATGTTAATTGAGACATTACTAATCATTTTTTTTCACATACAGGAAATTATTACTTTGGTGCAAAAACACCAGGCTTTATGGTGGCCAAAAATATCAAATATAGAAATCTTCTAAACCTGAAACAATTCTACTGTTTAAACAGCTTTACAATTAGAAGACAACCCTGAGCAGTTTTTGGAGCCCAAACATTGCTATCTCTATAATGAAAAGTACTATCCATAAGGAAAAACTAAACTCCAACTTTAAAAACAATTTTTCTGTTCTAAGTTGTACATTCACACAGATCCTTGGCATTTAGGTAGCTAGTTGTTACTACTGTTCATTTGTTAGGCAATCAAATCACCTGTTCAGCTTGGAGGCATTTAATTCAAAATGGGCCCACAGAATTTAAAGTTATGTCATCGTTATACACATGAGAAAACATCTAGCAGATTTCATTCACTATCACCGAGCAATGTACCCATTTACTGCCCCACACTAACCTGACCAAGAGTTTTGTATTTTTGATTTCCCCACATGGGAAATTTTTAAAGTTTCAGAGAATATGTAAAGTGGTTCTCAATTATAAATAGGTAACAAAATGAGACCCCAGGCCCCACTTCATTTCACTTTTAACACCTTTGTAACAAAAAATTCTGTTCTGCATCAAAGTGAGGCTCAAAGCCCACAGATACTAAGAACAAACCTGCTAAAAAAAAAAAGTGCAGACCCTGCAAGTTGAACTAAATCACTTGAAAAGTGTTTAACATCTTTACAGGGCATACCAGGTGGAGAACCAGATCGACAATCCTTACCTTAATTCGTTGCCTGGCCTGGACACTAACTCTCTGCTACAGCACAGAGTTCCCATGCAGCTCTGCTTTCTTTAGGTGAGGATAAACAGC
Organism: Xenops minutus; assembly: GCA_035221455.1. Classification (NCBI taxonomy): domain Eukaryota; kingdom Metazoa; phylum Chordata; class Aves; order Passeriformes; family Furnariidae; genus Xenops; species Xenops minutus. The sequence goes on along the minus strand of JAWWEE010000159.1, from coordinate 6,633,723 downwards.
TCGACCTCCTCCAGCTGGGAGTTAAAGGCTGAGGTTGCCTACGTTTCATTGTGAGCCAAAGTCCATGCGACAGACCGCGATGCGAACAGCAGGCTCTGGCTGACGAAAGCAGAGTCTCCGTGTCATTAAAGCGAAACCACCACAACACCCCCTCCCTCGCTGTAAACCTCAACAGCTACAGCCGATGCTCCACCGTTATTACTATTTCCCCCCACAGCTGCTATTTTATTATTTTTTTAAATACTTTGAGCTTTTCGCTCCCTCCCCTTTGGGGAGGCGCTCACCCGGGGATGCTCAGGCGCCCAGCCCTCAGGGGGCCGCAGGGGCCGCTCCCGCAGGAGCGTGTGCCCGAGCGCCGGGAATTCCATTCAGGGGAGCAGGGGAGACCCAGCAGGGGCACCGAGCAGGGGGACCGAGCAGGAGCCGCCCCGCCCGGCCGCCCCTCCCGAGCCCGCCGCTGCCGCAGCATCCCCGGCCCGGCGGCGGCGCGGGGAGCGGGCAGAGCCCCCGCAGCTGAGGGCCCGGGGCCCACCGCGCACTCACCGCGGGCCGCTGTCGCAGGGCAGGACACGGCAGGGCAGAGCAGGGCAGGGCAGGATAGAGCAGAGGAGGGCAGGGCCGCTCCGTGCCCAGCGCCGCCGCCGGCCCCGCCCGGCCCGCGCACGGAGGGCCGGAGGGAGGCGGGGACGCGCAGCCGCCCGGCCCGCCCTGACGTCAGCGCGGCCGCCCCGCCCCGCTAATGGCGCCACGGCCGGGCCCGCCCCCCTCAGCCCGCCCCGCCCAGGGCGGCTCGGCCGGGCCCGCCCCCCTCGGCCCGCCCTCCTCAGCCCGGCCGGGCCCGCCCTCAGCTCACCCTCAGCCCTCCCCCAGCCCGGCGCTGTCGCTGTCGCCGCCGCGGCGCATGCGCAGGGCCCGCCGCGCGGTCCGTGCTGGAGCCGCCAGTGCTGTGGGATTGACCCCGTGCAAGGGTTGGAGGCGATGGGTCTTTGTGGGTCCCTTCCAACTCAGACCAGACCAGACCCCAGGGGCGGGGGCTCCAACACAGCACTGGGCAGCTATTCCAGTGACCGACCACCCAAACACTGATTTTTTTTTTTGTTTCCCTAATACCCAACCTTAATCTCCCCATCTCGGTTTAAGGCCATCTCCTCCGGTGTCACCGCAGGCAGGGTGGGAGGGACCGGGCCCCACCTCAGTGCAAGCTCCTTTGGGGTGTCTGTGGAGGGCAGTGGGGTCCCCCCGAGCCTAAACAGACACAGCTCCCTCAGCCATTCCGTACAAAACTCGTTTTCAAACCTCTCACACGCCTGGCCGTCCTCGCTCCAGGACCTCAGTGTCCTTGTAAACGTGGGGGGCCCAAGCTGAGCCCATTCCCGGGGTGCAGCCTGGCCCACGGCAGGAGCAGGGACACGGGCGGTCCCTGCTGCCCACAATGGCACACACCGCACGGCCCCAGGAAAGGGAAAGGCCTCACACTGACTCGGCTACACGAAAACCCTCACAGACTCTTCCAGCCAGGCACGGGGGACCCGGCTTTCTCCATGCTCCTGCTCACAGAATGAACTGGGAGATTAACTTCCTCGCATTTCCCGCCTATGCCAGGAATTAGAAGGCACTGACAGAAGGTTCAGGAAATTCCTCGCTGGTTGTTACATGAGATAGATGGGGATTGTTTCACTGAGTCACTATTTACACCTCTGTGCCCAGCCCTGGGGCTTGTGTTTCCGCACCTTCCCCTGCTTTGGGACCTTCATGTTGGAGCTGTCACAGAATTTCAGCATTTGTATTGCTGTGCTTCAGCTTCAGGAGTTCAAAGTTTCTTTTCTCTCTAATTTTTTCTAAGTTTTTGCCTGCCTGTTTCTCTAGGCCTCCCAGAGGGAGGAAGCCAAGCAGTAGCTTCGAGCTCCGTTTGTACAGGAAAAAACCCAACACCCTGTAATTGATAAGCATCATTCACCACAGCCTCTTCTCTAGAAACTGGGCAGATGTCAGCCCAGGCACTGCAAGTGTCTCCTCATCCTTCCAGACACAGGGCATGAAGACGCCGGTACATTTGGCCCATAGGCAGCAGAAAAGCTTTTTTTTAAAAACAAAACAACACAAACAAGGAACAAGAAGTGAAGCTTTTATATGTCCTTTTGCCTAAACTTAAATGTGCCAGCCACATTAATGCATTTATTCTTAGAGCAGTCTGAAGCATAATGACTCCCCTGTGATACAGGAAGGACAAAAAAAAGAAAAAAAAAAAAAGGGGGCAACCAGAGAGATTAAATCTCTTGCTCAACACTGAAGAGACAGCAAAGCCAGGAAATGAACTCAGATTTCCTCAGTCAGGCATCAGTGCTTTAACCACACAATCATCCTTTCTTGCAGGCTTTCTCAGCTTCTGAACACCAACTGCATTAGCATAGATTTGATTTTTCCCTACTTTGTTCATCAAAACAACTCCACCATTCCCACTGAAATTTCCTCCAACTAACTTTCTTCTCTGTTCCCTTCCCCAAAGTAAAGGAAATTATTTTACAGACTCACTGGGAGGGTGAAATGATATTTACAGGCTCACTAAGAGAGTCTTAAATTTCCCACTGCCTTTCTGTAGGCACTGGCAGGTATTTCAGTGCCAACACTTGAAGCATCAGCTCACAAAGCCATTTTGGAGCTTCCGTGGTGCATCTGTGAGGCAGGTACCCAAAGGCACAGCGGACAAGATCAAGGCACAAAGATCAGGGAACTGGGAACACTTACAGCCAGCACAAAGGAGGAACATAAGCTGTGTGTGCTGACCTGGAAGTGGTGGAATAACTACTTCTTTAAACCCCAGCTCATACTTTTTTTAATCTGCAAATTATTATGAAACAGAACTCTAAAACAAAAGTACATATGTAAAAGAAGAAAACACCTTGAGGTATTTTAGGACAGATTTGAGAACCTGCACTATTTGTTTAGACATGTAACAGATTTTCACATGTTTATATAGGCTCTTTAGATTAAGATCCAGTCTTGAAGCAGAATTCATAGTTTTTGGAAAATAACTTCAAAAAGGGGAAGCATTACATACACAACTCCAGCTTCTGACTCAAAGACAGTGTTAACCCTGCTACTGACAGACTGCAGGCTGAAATCTAGCTATGATCAAGTGCAGTATCTGTTCTTGCGAGTTTAATATTTGATGTCTTCAGCTTGAGATCTTCACCTTGCATTGATTTTATATTAAACTGATTAACTGGACCTTATATTACACTGGGAGATGGACTAGAAGCTTATTATCCCCTTCATTCACTGACCTGGAATTGTGCTGGCTCCAAAACCTGGAGACAGAGCAGTGGGTAAGGAATACAAATATCTAACATTTCCATAGTTTTTCAGGATTCTGAAACATAAGTAAAATCTCTTCTTTTAGCTTGATTTACAGCTATGGAAAATGGAAATTATTTCCTTTTGTACAATTAGAAAATGTTCTAAATCAGGCCAGGTGAAAATTTTCATTGCATTTTCTAATTGAAAAGTTGACTAATAATCTCAGAATTCAAAAAATAGCCTTTTACTAGTGACACTGCTAAGGGCATTTAACTATTGTGCTTGTGGGTTTTTTTCTTCACCTGTGAGGTCATTCAGTTACACAACAGAAAAACTAACATACTTATGTTACTAATATTGACCTTCACAATTAACAGAATGAGAAAAGTTGACTGGAATTCAATGAAATCCCAGTAGAATTCAGTAGAAAGCATGAAAATATATTTGGGATTGTATGGGTTATTTTTCTGCAAACAGTGTTAGAAAGGATCCTGTTTTAAATTAATGCTAATCCTAAACTGACTGATGTGGATAATTTGTGGGTTTACTAATTTTGTTATTTAATAACAATTTAAATACTACAATCCTTAAAATGTTTAATGAAGGGGAAATGAAACCTTTTCTGTGTAGCCACTGTCCTCCATTTTAGAATATCATTAGGTTTTAATCCTGAGATTTGCAGAAGTAATAATCTACTTCTAATCAGCACACAGCACAGTGGATAGTGGAGCAATAGAGCTATACATATTTAGAAGTACAAGGCAGAAGGAAAGAAAGCCTTTAGGAAAAGAATACATACAGTAAGAGCATCACATTTATGTGTTTGTTTTCATTTGACTGCTCAAAGTACAGCATTCATGTTAACATTTATCCACAGGGAAGATTGTCTGCATCACTCACAGTTAGAAGTGAAGAACTCAACATGATTCTGCTGAGTCTTGCTCAAAAAATATTTGGAAAACACAAGACAGCTGGATGGTGCGACCAAAGATTCCTACAAGCTGTTAGCACACAGTTAAACGGGATATACAGAGTTCAGGTGTTGCTTTATAGCCCCACTGATGGGGCAGTACCTTGAACTGACCGACACCTGAGACACCAGTTTGGTTCTTGACGAACTGCTCAGTGTTACCCTCTCTGTTTCAACACCCAGTCATTCACCACCCCTAATAATTTGATTATACCATATTCCCTCAAATATCTTTTAAAATAAAACTCCTGCATTATCTCCTCATCTGTTTCATATTTGTTATTTTGCTTTAGAGGTTTAAGGAGTAGTTACCTTTATGAGCTATAATTTTATTTCATTAGATACTGTTTTTACCAATGATAGATATTCTCTGTTATGATGAGAGACTATATGAGAATTATAGAGTGATATCACAGAATGGTTTAGGTTGCAAGGGACCTTAAAGATAATCTCATTCCAACCTCCCTGCCATGGGCAGGGCTACCTTTCACTAGACTGGGTTGCTCCAAGCCCCATCCAACCTGGCCTTGAACACTTCCAGGGATGGAACATTCTCTGGGAAGCCTGTTCTAGTGCCCTCACCATTCTCACAGAATTCACTCACTCTTTCCATTTAAGAAAGCTAAGACAGAAGGCATTAATAATTAAAATATGTCCTCTGATCAATTTAATTTTCTTCTTATCAGTGCATATAGATAACAAAGATCACAGGAAAGAAAATGGATCCCTCACTGTATCTGCACTTTGCAGGGTTTTTGGCCACATGGACCTGAAATGATGAGGCTACAAATCCTCCTAGATTTGCACAGAACAGCTCAGTCTCCTGCCTGATAGATGCAGACCATATTCCATCTCCCTGAGCTTGGCTCACCTCTAAGCCCCCTCAGGAGTCCCTGCTGCCTGTGCACCACAGGACAGTCCTTGGCTGAGCAGCTGTACCTTGGGCTGGCACAGGGAATGCTTCCCACTTGCTCAGTTGAATATATTTTAAGAGGAATCATACATTTTCCAAGTCTTGATTCATAGCTGAAGCAGACTGCAGAAAGGAATTGACTCAAACAAAGTGATATTGTTTCTGTGAATACTACTTCAACCATGCTATTTTTTTAATATGAAATTAGTTTCAATTAACTTAGGGACTTGGAGAAAAATACAAGCAGATTGTTCCAGCAGCAAACAGTATTTTCAAAGCAGAGGTCAGGAATTTAAAAATAGTTTTATCCCATGTATATGTTTGACCCTAATCTTTCTTGTCTGAACATGCCATAAAGATAAAAAAGATAAAAAAGTGAAAGCTGAAATTCCATTACATTTGCAGTATTAAATGGCAGTGAAAAACAAAGAGCTCAAAGATGCAGATTAGAAGATGCAATTGCTTTTCCTCTGGGCAAATGGGAGCAACATGTGCACTGAGAAATGAGCTGACCTTACCCAAAATTATGTATGTGACCAAGCAGTAATTAACTGAATAACACAGTTCCAATGCTCCACAGGAACATCAAGACAGTAGCATTATATGCCCAAAATCATAATAGCTTGGAAAAATCATGAGATACTAACTCAAGAAAATGTTTTACAAGGATTTTTTTCTCCTCTCTACTTACTTCTACTTTATTATTTGTAGTTACTCAGGAAAGCAGTGTTTGTATATGCACATGTGTAAAAATATATTTCTTCAAAATGCAACTTTTACATATACTTTGATATACATGTGGGTGTATATATATACACACACATAAACAAAATTGTTCAAGGTATTGGGAATATCTGGGAGAATACTAGTGGAAAATTAAATGAGTGCTAAACAGCAACCCTGGGCTGCTGGAGATAAAATTTACCAGTGTCAGTAGGGATTGCTCCTCCTCGTGGAGCTGGGTAGCCCAGCTTAGCACGGGCTGGAGGATAAGCCATCAGTCTGTCTCCAGGGTCCTCCCTTAACACTGAATCTGTCTGGAAACTGCTGTCAAGGTCAAACATAATTCAGTTGCAATGAGTGTGAAGTACTTGCTTTCCTGTCAAGCAAGAAAGCTGGAATCTCCCAAAGACAAAATAGAAATGTTATGATTACAAGCCAGTGCCTGCCTCAGATATATGGACTTCTGAAGACATTGTCCCAAGGGATTCTGACAGTTTCCTGAAATACTGGCACCAGAGATTCAATCACTGCTTTGTCTAGTGAGGGTTCTGCTGTGTGTTTAAACCAGGGCATGTGGAAGGTGTTTTCCTCTGAGTTGGTAATTGTTATCTGTAGATAGCAGCTAGTTGGAGAGACACTGAACTATTTCAGAAAAGCGTGCAATAAATAATAATGCTTTCCATGGTTGTCACAAGGCTCAAGGACAAATTCTAAATAGCATGACTTTGGCATTTTAATGGCTAAAAATATGTTTTCAATCTACACTGGGAAATAGAAAATGCTGGCAGACAGAAAAGTTACATGCAAAGGCATGAGGAAAACTGCTGCTCTTTCAGTCCAACTATCAGGATAGTCAGCAGAAATATTCTGCTCTCTAGATTCTTTGAAATCAAGGAAATCCTTGTGCTCTGTGAACACAAACATATCCTCAGAATTTGCTTGAATAGAATTACAGAATATGCTGAGTTGGAAGAGACCCACAAGGATCACTGAGTCCAACTCCTGGCCCTGCACAGGACCATCCCCAAGAGCCACACCATGTGCCCGAGGGTAGGAACCAAATGCTTCTTGAGCTCTGCCAGGCTTGGTGCTGTGGCCACTGCCCTGGGGAGCCTGTTCCAGCGCCCAACCACCCTCTGGGGGAAGAACCTTTTTCTAAAATCCAATCTAAACCTGCACTGACACACCTTCAGGCCATTCCCTGGGGTCCTGTCGCTGTCAGCACAGAGCAGAGATCAGTGCCTGTCCCTCCTCTTTCTCTCACAAGGAAGTTGTAACTGCAGGGAGGTCTCCCCTCAGTCTCCTCCAGCTGAACAGACCAAGTGCCCTCAGCTGCTCCTCACACGCTTCCCCTCAAGGCCCTTCATCTCCTAGTGGTAGAGACAGAGCTGGAATCCACCATCCGCCCATGTCAGACCTGTATGTTTAGGGCTGAACCCTTACAGAACCAACCCATACCAAAGTGGTGTAGAGAAAGAAAATAGAATCTGATACACTGACTGTAAGAAGGCTTTAACAGTAACAACTGTGAGTAAATGGAAGAAATATTTGTTGCTGGTTAAATCTGAGATTCCAGAAGTCCCAGAGGTGCAGAATAGGCCAACACAAGGAAGCTGAGAATGCAGTTGAAGTGCAGAACTGATTCACACGGCAATGATGGACATAATTAAAGTATTATTAGATAAGGACACAGAACACACAGATAAACGCACAGAGGACAAGCTCTTAGGGAATGCCTGGTTCTCTTCCATTTAATATAATTTTAAACTGTTTATTTGATTGCAAATATGTTTTAGTTGCCGGTTAGTTGTTTTTCTTTCTATGCTACATTTTTATAACTCACAGCCATCCTTTTTTCAAGAACAGCATGGTACTCCGGCAATATGACTCTAAGTTGCAAGAAAAAGTGACAGCAAATATTTTAGATAATTAAATCAGTAATATAATGTCTCAGTAATATATTAACTGCTAATAAATCAGTCATCTAAGCTGCTGGGTTTGAATACAGTATCTGCATGGGAAGAAGGATCTTGGTGAAAGGGAATGTTTTGAATAATTCACTTATCAAAGTGAGAATGGTACTACCTGATCTAAGGCTTTTCCAGTGCATGCAGTGACATACATTGTTGTATGTTTATAGTATTTAATTCCTACTGAGGCTCAGGATTCCACTGCTGTGTGAGTGACACACAATGGCACACACCTCTGCATGGAACATACTTTTCTTGTGCTCATCAGAAAGCACTTTAGGGAAAAAAGTTCTCCTTTTGGAGCCAGAACTTCTAATCATAATTAGCTCAAGATGGACTCTGGTGCCCAGAGGGAAAAGGGGTTTGGAGCCACTTTTATTATAAAAGAGATACCTTATTAATCCTGTGAAAATCTGCCAAGATGACAACCCTCATTGATATGAAGATTCAGCAGCTGAAATTCTCTTACTGATTCCAAAATAGTTCACAAGAGGGAAATTAGATGGAACAAAAAAACCCCTTTCATGTTAATTCTCCTTAGGGCAAAATTCTTTACAAGTATAATTACCTGAATAAATAACTGCACCCTTCATCCTGGCAGAGGCAATGTGACAGTGTGCATTTAAAGTGAAGTATTTCAATACTAAGAAAATAGCAACATGTGCTGCTGATGCATTTAAATCATGAGCAGTATTGCAGGCTCTAGCTAAGGGAAATGAGTCTTACTTTTCTCTGGAGCTGTGCTGCTCTTATAGCTCCAGTGAAAAGGTTTTGCTTGTGGAAAGCATAAAAGCAGCTGCAGATGAGAATATGAAGCATTACCTCCTTAGATGCAGATGACCCAGAGTGGTCCGAAGATGGGAGAAAACAGAGGAGAATAAGAGAATAGGAAGAGGGGGAAGCAGAAAATTACAAAATAACACAGAAAACAGCTTTCCAAATCAGAAGTAAGATTAGTAAGAGAAGATCTTAGTAAGAGAAGACCAGGTCTCACGAAATATTGAAGAGAGAAGTTTAAAAAAATAGGCCTATCATTTTTCTCTGGATGGGTGGAAGCCCCTACTTCACACTCACTCCATGATGCTTTTAATTCCTGGTGTGGGATTGCCCTAGTGAGAGAGACAAACAAGGGTATCACTGGGGAGACACAAGTACAATCTGCAAGATTTTCCACCTGATGCCAATTTTAAGTACTTAGCTAAATATACACTTTGCATATTCATTGAGTGAATTAAAATGTATGTGTTGGATAGAAACACAGTCATCCTTAGACCTGCTTCCTAAATCAGTGTTTCTCTGAATCTCCCTTTGTCACTGAATGAATAAATGCCATTTCATGGACTTAGAAGTCCATTGCAGTTATAAAAGCAGAAATGCTTACCTGGCAATGTTAGTACATTAGTAACCAAAGTTACTGGCTTTTTAAGAAAGCTCAAGAAAGGATCTGCAGTCCTGTGACACTTGTAGTTCTGTCCTGCTCCTCCACATACAAATTCTATGTTCAATATCAGCTTGAGTAGTATTTTATTTCAAATATTTTATTTTCAAATATAATTTCAATTAATTAATTCTAAACACATATTCCTTGTAGGTGCATGATGGATGTGCAAATATTTCCTCAAAAGCTTTTCGCCTAGGCACAACAAACATATGGAATTACTGCTTAAAATAGTGTGCCTTCATAAATAAATTTTAAACATTAGCCTTTTGGTTAAGGCCATATTGGAAGACACAATCATTTTTCCTGCATCCTCCAAAGGTCTTTTATTTAAAAAGAAAATATACCTAATCTCTCACTACTCTTAGGGATCATAAAAATCACTGATCTGCCTGTTTTCTTCACTGAGCTGTTGCCCCAAAGTATGTGGATTCCAGCTTACATGCACCAAGACTTACTAAAGGGGTCCAGAGCTGATGACAAATGTCAACTCTTACAATAAAAGTTAATTTGGAAGAAAACCGACCCACAGGTATATTGACAGATCTATTCAGATCTTTGCATTATTAATAGTTCAACAGAAGATGCTTTGGGCTTCTTACAAATTTGGACAGTTATGATGATAGAGGTACCAGATTAAGGAACACGAAAACCATAATCCTGTATTTCTACATGACTTTGAAACAGCTTTAGGAAATATATATTTCTCTGCCAACATATTTCTTTTCTAAGCTAAGAAATCCTCTTCAGAGGAAAAGACACTTCAGGATCCACATCTAATTAGTCTATGGCCTTTTTGCCAAAATACTAACATAGCATTTGACCTTAAAGAATAAAGAGCACACGGTCACAAGACTGAAATGCTGATAACCACTGAGAATACCAGTTTTCACTGGCAGTTTGATCTCGGAGGACTGGGCTGGGACTAAAACTTACTCTCTTGCTCTTTTAATAGCCATCAGACCATATTGTGTGTCAGAAATAATACACGGCCTGCACTGAGATGTGACCCAGTTGGTGACTGCGAATTAAATCTCACTATGTTCCCTTTATGGCTCCTTTGAGATAAAGATCCTATTATCCATTACCTCTGTCTTTGTAGAGCATGTAATTTTATATGAAATTTACTCATTTAAAAGCTAATAATATGTTTAAAGCTCTGTATGAGATGGTCTTTGGTCACTGCCAAGAGGGAATGAAGCTAGCAGTAAAAGTTCATCCATGTGTATAGTAAACAGAAAGAATAAAACCAGATTAGTGAGAATGGTTTTTCTATTTGCCCTGCAACAGTGAGTTCTGTAAAATAATATACACAAGTCAGAATATATTTCTATATCAAAATGCATTCAACAACAAGAGGCTATATTTTAAATAGCATAATAAATTCAGTATTGTTTAGCTTACAAATAAACTGAGGGAAAGTATAAGAAGGAATATACTGGAGACCTGCTCTCTACAAAAATGTTTCTTTTCTTTTGTTTGAGAGAACAAAATCATCATTATTACATATGCTTTCTTGTTTGTACTTAATTTTAGGAATAGAAACTAGATCCATATTTTAGATTTATGTTTATTTTCATAATTCATTTTCCTGCCTCCATTTTTACATCTATTTATAGCAATAAGAATATATATAATGTTTATTTTTATATATGATAACCTTGGCAGCCTGTTCTTAGAGGAAGGAATTCAAGCACTCAATCCTAGGCTACTCAGAGACTTGGCAAATATATACCATTGCTGAGCCATTTCAGGCATTGCTTTTAGCTGCTTCTCAGGCCAGCAGCTTATGGAAACACTGAGAGAGGGTAACTCCTGTCTGGCTAATGCCCAGTTTTTTTAAAGCAAGAGATGAGAGAAGCAAAACAAGGCAGAGAAGAAAAAAGATGTCTTCCCAGCCTTTGTTTGCTAGTGGAGATGAGACCACAGTCTCAATAGTCCTTATCTCTGGCTTATCCAATCACTGTATATCCCTGGATCAGGCCCAGTAATGGTGCAGTTTTGAGGAGGGTGTGGGGGAAGCAGGTGTTCTTCTCCAAATCCCAGGCATCGTAAAGATGGCAGAGATGACAGTAAAATTCCTTCCATCCTCCCAGCCTCTTGCCACGGTCACTTCCCACACTTTTTAATTACTACAAGAAACATAAGGACCAGAGTCATCCCCCCCTTGCCCTGCCTGCCAGTTAGTTCTAATTGCCAGCACACCAATTATGTTCCATTAATTTCTGGTTCCATTCCTCTCTTGTTTACCAGACATGATGTCAACACAGTGCTTGGGTTGTATCAGTAGCTGTTTTTGTTTCCCTTCCTCCAATGAGCACCCTCTCCACCATCTGTCTCACCAAGCACTGTTATAGGCAAACAGGACATTTTATGAAATCTCTCTCTCTCAAAAATCCAGCTTGCAGTTTTGTTCTAGTATGTGAGTGTCTCCTAAGAATTGACTATCTTCACTCTATTTAAATGTTAAAGCAAGTGCCATTACAAATTCAAATTACCCTGCCCTCTAGACCTGTAATAACATTTATGTAGGGAAAGTATTATGCTCGATGTTCAGTCTGACAACTGTGCCACTCCTGAGTGCTCCTGGTACCAAGAGTATTTGCACAAGGGCAGTATTGGTTTTATTCACCCACTAGGTGCAGCATGTCAAGTCCTTCTTTCCACATTGTGCACTAATTAAAAAATAAACATGTAGCATGACAAGTCAGGCTCAAAAATCTCTGAAGGACAGACCTGCATACAGCAAACCAGTTGATACTTTGTGCCTTCAGCTATGACTTATTCCTATTCTCTTAAATTACATTCGACTGGCTGATCAGTTCATAAAGTAAATGGACAGCTGCAGCACAGAGCAGACATTTTAATAGCAGAGTGCTGTAGACATGGCTGTCTGCCAAAGAACACATTGTTAAAGCAAGCAGTATAAAATGAAAAATTAAGATATTGGCACCAAGACCTACTGGTAAGAGCTGAGGGTCAGTAAAGGACATAGCTATAATCCGAAAGATTTTTTTCCACTAGATTAAATTTAGGACAGGCAAAGCATCCTTGCTTTGGAGAAATGTTCTGCAGTGCTGGGAAATGAGATGAGTCTCCAAACAAACATAAAAGTCCCTGTTGCTCTCCTGGCCATCACGGCTCCTTTGTTTGGCAACTGGCAATTTGGTACAATCCTTCTTTATAGCACAGCTGTCGCAGCTGGACATAACACCCCTCAGATCAGCTCTGAAACATTCTTTCTCAGTAATCAATACATATTTTAAAATGTGTGTTTCATTTACTACTGTGTTTTGGTTATTGTTTATTTTGCTTATTTGAAAAATGCCAACAATTTATTGAAATGGCCTGTTGCCTGAAACAGATGCAGAATAACAGCAGCAAAGGAAAAGACTGGATTTGGATGCTCCTTCCTCAGTGGCTGCCACAGTTGTCACTAGTTAACATACATTGCCTATGAAAATGTTTTGGAGAAATTCTCTAGTTAAATGGCTGAGCATCCATTATTCAGGAAACTCCAAGCATATGAATGCACACCCTCCTCCTCTGGGTATATAAATTGTGCTCCAGTCTTTACTTACTTATCATCATGTACTCTTAACAGTACCATGATTTTTTTTTTTTTTATTGCTGTCCTATACAGTGACTATGGTACAGCCTGTGATGTGTCTTTATTCCCCTTAGTAATTCTACTGTCACAATGACCTACCGCCTCTTCTTGGACTCTGATTTCTTTACATAAGTTGTATTTTACTCCACAAACACATTTAAATACTTTGTCAGGATCCATTTGCCATCCCAATTTCTTCTGTGCCTGAGAATACTCTTTCCTTCAGAGCAATTTAGAGCTGAAGCAATTAAGCAAACAGCTAAGATTGAGAGGCTGAGACTCTTGAACAATGTCCTATAGGACCTGTGATAATATTACAGTATGAACTGCAATATTTTTCTGCTTGTTTGTTTATGTGGAATCTGTCTAGGAGTATACCCAGTGGTCCCTGGAGAGCATGGCTAAGAGTTGAAAGTCTTCTCAAGCTGTGGCTATTCACCAGCAACAGGCAATCATAACTGCAGATTTCATTATTTGCAATCCAAAACAAAAGGTACGCCTGCATGTGTGTGTGTGTGAGAAAATCTTGTCAGCTCGTTGCAGGGAGAGTTTCTCTTGCAAAGCAGAGCAGCCCTGAAATTTCTAAGGTGAATCAGCAAGAATGCCCTTTGGTGAATCTTTACAATAAAGCAGGAACATTACTGACTCTTTCAGTGATTTACAAAGTGTAGGGATTGAAGCTGAACATCTCCAGCACACTATGCATTATTCATCCACGTTAGCTGAGCATAGCTCAGCCTTCCCTGTGCTGCACTGGGCAAGAAAGCAGCATGTCTGTGATTACCTGCAAAGCCAGAGCCAACCTGCTGCACAAGGTGCTGAGAAGAGGGAGAGAGAAGGGGAGATCTGCTCAACCACATGATGGCAAATATATCCTAGGACGTGGGAGGTTTTGTGCCACATCCCACTGTGCTCACGTGGGAAAATGGGATGTGTATGCCTTCCTTGGTTTTACTTTCCTCTTCATCCTGCCTCAATATGTACCTGGAGGTTCAGACCATCTCATTGCAATTCTTACACTTTAACGCAAAGTATTTGTCTGACCTTGCTCCAGATTATTTTTACAGATCAGGAATGAATTACTGTTATGAACAATGATGCTTTCAGACATTTTTGATGAGGAACCTATATAGAAGAGCTTGGGAAATGGATTTCATTTTGGTGGCTTAACAGAAGCAGATGAAAATTAGAAAAAAAAAATAGCTTTTTTCACATTACACATTTTAACACGAAAGCATGTGACATTCGCACCATTATCTAATTTCTCTTATGCAAATCATCTCAACAGGACATGATATGAAGCATAGTAGATTCATTCTCCCAAGATTCCTCCATAAAAGTTTCAGCTTGGATAACCCAGTGTCTGACACCCTGAGCAAAAGCTGTTTAAAAATGTAAGCCTCTAAGATACATAACCAGATATAGATGCTTTATAACTGCATCCATATGGATTTTTGGAGGCTTATCCATGCTGCCCTAATTGATTGTGACTTTCCACTCACTTTGTTTTAGAGCACTCAGGTAGGCCGGGTCAATTTCTCATTAGAAAATTGAATTACATTTGCATTACGTTAATACAGGATGATGAAACAAGCTGGATATAAGGTTGAAATCTGGCACAGTAAAATCAGTCTGGCTCTGCTTATGCACAACTTCCTTGTCTTCTGCTGTACCAAACAGGACTGCTCCAAGTACAGACACTAAGCTTCCTTCCATTTTAAGCAGCATTATTAAGACCTGAAAAAGTGGGACAACTTAGCAGCTTAATATCACACTCACACAACGAGGAGAGTAATCTGTCCTATCCTTATTCAGGACACTCCTTCTCTGGGTTCTGTGCCAACACCCTTTCCCTGAGCCCTGTCTCAGCAAGACAAGGTCCGGGTCATGCAGTGATTGAGGTCACTGGGGCAGCCAAGCCCCAGCTACACAACCATGGGTGTTTGAGCCACAGAGCCCCTGGCTGGCCCACACCAGGGCACAGGGGGCACCCAGGCAGGCTCACAGCTGAGCCAAACAGCACATTTGCTCCAAGACCTCCAAACAACACAATTTCTACACTGCTCTTCAATCTCTGTGAGAGCAGGGGGCATTTGAAGCATCGTTTGTCACAAGGATCTCTGAGCAGAGAAACAGCACTACTGGTAGTTAACTGGCTACGTTAAAAATGCTACAACAGCATATTCCTTTCTGAGGGCTGCACGGAACAGGCTAAGTCTTATCAGGGGCTGAAGACTGAATGCTAATGTGAATAATCTTTATTCAAATGCCTCCTACATGCATTATTGCTGATAAAGTTGAGCTTTAAATGTGAAAGGCAATTTTAAGGAGAAAAAATTAAACACAGGCATAAATTAGTGAAGCTGGAGTCAAATATAACAGTAACAAGTACAATAAAAAATGTCAATTTGTTGCATCTTCTAGAGATGAGAATCTCAGATAATAAAGGTAATGTACATGCTAAGTATGTTCGAGGCTGAAGTAACACCAAGGCTCATTTGTTTCAGTTCCTCTGCCTTCTGAAATCCTCTCAAATCTTAAGGCTTCAGTGACATCTGCTGTTGAAGACCTATTTAATTAATTAGTTGTAATTTAACAGATATTCCCTCCAAGTGAATTCTTCTTCCACAGTTCCTACTAGACAATTCTATTCGTAAAGATCCCTACCACAACCTTTTAATCTGATCAGAAAGCCTCTGAAGCTGAGCTCTTTTGTTGTTCTGTTCATCCAGCAAGGTGGTAAATCAGTCGCTTTCTAAAGCAACACAATTTCTCTCCCTGCCTTGCTCCTGCCCTCCCTTCCAGTTTGAATACATGGAAGTTGCATGAGCACATGTTTAACTGCCAATAAAGTTACTCCCAACGTGTTCAAATCCATTGGTGGAATACCAAGGTGGAGTTTATGGTCAAAAAGCAACCATGAAAAAAGGCTCTGTGAAACACAATCATGAAACTTTGTAAATTAATGGTTCTGTGCTCTACAGTAGCCTTTAAGGAGGGCTTGCAGCAAACAGTAATTAATCTATGGTTCCCTTTCATGTGTGTCTTTAATGCTCCCGAGAGCAGAAAAGAAAGGCCAATAGACTCCTGTCAGGCCCCAAGCTCAAGAAAGGATAAAAGTAAGGATAAAAGTCTGATTCTTCACCTTAGAGCAGACAGAAGTATTCAGAACTAAACTTGCTGCACTGAAGGTCACACCTCCAGTTATGTGATACAGTGATTTCCATCCTGGATAAAAGGTGTCGTACTCCATTAACAAGATGTGGGCCAGCAGCACACAGAGTGCTGCTATTTAGTTGCATTTCTTCCCTCTCACTCTGAAAAAAACCCTTTTTTCACATTAAAATTAATGGCTTCACTTCTGTGGTGCACTGGAGTTAAGGCCAGAGTTGGGGCCCAGAATTTTGCATCCCGTTTCTGCTATAAAATTGCTGTATGAAGTTGAGTAAGCCATGAAGTCAAAGCTTCAAAGCATTCTACACTTCTGGATGATCAACTTTAGCCAGCAGTGACTGGTACCCCCATGGCAACAATGCAAGTGACTGGAACATGGGAGTGGATTGCCCCCAGGCAGCCCTTAGACCAAGGTGTGCCAGGCTGCTCAGCCAGAAGTGGGAGCATTCAGCATTAAAGTGTCTCTTGGAAATACAGATCTCCTGTCCCATTTCACAGGGGTGGTGTGGCTGATACATTCATTCCCTGGTGCTTAGGCCCTGTTTATTAGTATTACTGAGCTGTCAACGAATAAAAAGTAAAATGTGATGTAAAACCTAAACTACCACAGCAGGCAGTGACTTTTAAATTTTATTTCATTAGAGCACTCAACATGTTAGAAGTCAGAAGTGAAGGAGCGAAGTAAAGCAGCCAAGGGGAAATCTGCCATTGCCCCATCAAACTTTCAGATTACTTCACTGTAAGCCAGTGGAATTTAAACAGTTACCGAGCATAAGATTGTATTTTTTATCTCTAGTATTTTTCAAACTGTGGCTGTGACTGAAACATCCCTTCCCTTGAGCATTTTGACCTTGGGTACACCTGCAGTACACAGAACTGGTTCAATTTAATGTTTTTTTTCCCTCATTGGAAGGGATCCAGGTCCAATTTTAGCACCATTTGTAGATGTTTAAGAGTTCCTGTACAGCTGCCTTGGCAGGGCAGGGTCCAAGGATGTGAAAAGTAATTGACTGAGGAAGAGAGACCTCTCTACCAAAAAGAGGTAAGCATCAGCAATCCATGAATTTAAAGAACTGAACTAAGTGGGGTGAGGAACCTAAACTCCACTTTAGCTAATCCTTTTAAGAATAAATTGACAAACAGAGTAGAATTAATAAGAAATTAAAAAAAAATAAAAAAAGGAGGGGAGGGGGATGGGGAAGAGAATTCTGTCTTCCCAAATTGTTTTTACAATGTACTTTGAAGTTGGCTACGCTATGCATTGCTATATATTATTACATTTTAAAGCTGTGTTTGTCATAAAACTTTTTGCCAATGTTTACCAACTGAAGAAAGCTGCTTAAATATGGAAAGCTTAATCCAAGGTTATTTCCCTATTTTTGGAATCAAAACCACACAAATATTGTACCAGTGAGAGGTTTCTCTTGCACAGAATAAGCAGATATTGCTCAGTTTATATTTGGGACCTTGTCGCTTCTTTAATGAAGTATTGGTTGCATTTTTACTCATTTCTATTTCTGTTAGGTTTTTTGAGCTATAAAAAAAGCAAGAATTACAAAGTTACAGAATCACAGAATCTGCTGAGTGGGAAGGGACCCCCAAAGATCATCAAGCCCAACTCCTGGCCCTGCACAGAACAATCCCCAAGAGCCACACCATGGGCATGAGAGAATCATCCAAATGCTCCTTAAGCTCTGTCAGCCTTGGTGCTGTTTGGTGCTGTGACCACTGCCCTGGGGAGCCTGTTACCATATTTTAAAAAATTAAATATTTTGTTCCTATTATTAAATATTTATTCTCTCTATTATTATATTCTTTTACTAACAGTAAACAGGTCTAATTAATAATATTCTGTTAGTCATATGATATGTTACTCAAGAAATTCTTTCACATTTGGACTGTATTACAAAATCTTCCTTAACTATGATTAAGACCTTGAGTGCTAGTTGCAGATTTTCATAGAAGTTAAACATTCCAGGTTTGGCTTGCAAAAGATTCTGCAAGACTGTAACACACTTTAATCCTTGCTTTCATATTTTCAGGACCATATGGGACTCCAGCTCTGAATAGCTGGTGACAGTTCTCCATCATGTACCTGATTTCAGGTCCTCCCAGAGCCAGATACAAAAATCCTTTAGTCTTTGCTAAGAGATTAGTAGATCCAGAGTGCACCGTCTCCTGAAAGTTGTGAAGAGGCTGAATATGGAGAGAAGCAAAACTTTGAATATCCTATTTCCTCAGGTTTGTTGTGAACCCTTCCTATTGTTTATCCAGCTGGTTAAGATATTCCTTCACCCT
Organism: Xenops minutus; assembly: GCA_035221455.1. Lineage (NCBI taxonomy): Eukaryota > Metazoa > Chordata > Aves > Passeriformes > Furnariidae > Xenops > Xenops minutus. The sequence continues at coordinate 6,615,330 of JAWWEE010000159.1, read as the reverse complement.
TTCTGTATGTGCTGTAGTTGATGTGAAAAGCCTCCAAACCCTTTTCCATTCCCTTGAAATTATGCTTCAAAGCCGAATCATCTCCTTTTAAATGGCTTAAACACTCTTTTTAGTCCTTTGACTTGCAAAAATGCCCAGAAATATGACATCAAAGGGGAAGCTAATATGTTGAAACACGTTCAAGCCCAAGACCACCCAAACCAATCCATTAGTTTGAGAAAACTTGCATTCACCTGAATGAACTGTTAGTTCTACTCCTTGCAAGTGAACATGAAAAAATGGTTAGCTAAAGTTTCCAGCCAACACATTTATGAGAATTCTGAGCTTCCTGCCCCACATTTGCAGTTATGCAAAATGCTGTGTCCTACTCAGGTAATTCCCCATATTTGACAGGTTTTAATGTAAAAAAAGAAGCTTATAGGTAGCAATTGCTAGATAGCAACCTGAGTTTCATCACAGTGCTGGGAAACATGTTTGGATATGTTTTAGTATTAATGCTTCCTTCAGTGACATAATTTCAATTTTAGTTTCTTTTGACCTATGTAAGGAACTTAGAAACTGTGAAAACAACAGCCAGTAAGTGGATTGCTTGTTAGCTCTGTGTACTATGATTTGCAAACTCGTGGATATCCCTAAATTAACAGGGCCCAGGAGATGGAGTTCATATTTTAAGATACAACCTACAACTCCCAGGCTAGACACAGGCAGTAAGTTGGCATCACCTTGGCATGAATTCTGCTAGCATGCTAAAATTTTCCCAAACATCACAATGACCTAAGTGAGAGTTAAACTGACTGCCCTCCAGAAGCCCAGCTCACTCCCACTTCTGCAAGCAGGCTGAAGTTTGAAACACCACAGTCCTAGAAACACCCTTGAGCACATTTCTCTGAGAGGCTGGAAGGAACAGATGGCTTTTGAACCCTGATGCTATTGGCACTGTCGGCATGATGGAGCACTGCATCCTCATTTGTACTGATTGGGGTCAAATCAGCTCTAGCCTTTAATTTACCCTAACCACTGAGCCTTTTTTCTAATTAGAATATATGTCATTACCTATTCTTACAGTAATGATAACCTACTGAACTCTAATGAATCAATCCCATCTGCCTTGCTGTACACATACTTGGCTACTTCACTGCTCAGAATCCAAAGGATTCACCACAGCACACAGGCCAGGAATCACAAGTGCTGCTCCTTGTGCTGGAATGTAAAGGGAGCAGTTATTCTGAGTTCTGCTGTGATTTTCTGCAGAATTTTATTACTGAAGGGTTTGTAAGGTCATTCCCATGAGAACCTTTGACAGCCTGCAAAGCTAACCACAAAATCCAAAAGCACAGACACTGCTCTTCAGCTGACAATTGATGGTCTCTTGTGAAGGGGAAAGGTAAAGGACACCCAACAGATACAGTCCATTGAAACACCAAATTATAGGCTCCAGTCAGAGTTCATACATTATAGATTGAATTCTGCTGACTTTGATACCTGGTTTAAATCAGACACATTTGAGCATCACCCCCACAGGTAACAGATGTGATCCTGGCACCTACTACAAAGTGATGTTTGGAGCCCTCACAGAGCAGTTGATGTCCTGGAACACTGGTGCAACAGTTCATTTTATCCCACCAAAGATGCCTCCCAGGCAGAAGAGCACTGGAAGGCCCACGTGCCATGTGTTAAGCTCAGTAACAATCTAGAAACCGCTGCTTATTTAAAGAGGATTTAACTACTGATTCCAGCTCATTCTGCCATAGACGGGAGCATTTTGCAGGATAAAGAGGACAACAGCACTTAGATTACTAACATTGCATCCGGTTTAAAAAGTTTTCACAGGTCTGCACTTTGTAGAGAATAGATTTGCTGTATTCCCCCCCCCCCCCATAATTGTGCACTTATTATCAGCAGCCAGTAATGAGAGAGTTTTAGGGAATATGGACACCATGGTCACATTTCCTCAACCTAAACCACTGGCCACACACTTGCCTGCCAGAAGGATGGCAAAGAAACCTTTCAAAATTATGCTTTTACATTTCTGCCCATAGGTAATATTTTACTGTTAAACTGTACAGCAGCCACAGTGCAGCAAGGAGGCAACCTGAATTGGGAAAGCGATTGCTAGAGTGGGAAAATTTGGGCTGGCAAATACCAATCCTTCTCCATTAACTCACAGCAGAACCCAGGTGTCTGAATGAGCTGCAAAGGAGCAGCAGAGCTGCACAGAAGTTGCTTACTTGTGCAGATCAGCAGTGGCAGAAAAAAACTGCTTTGATCAGCCCCACAAGACCTTTCTGGAAATATTCCCTTTCCTCATGAGGGTGTTGTGTGACACTCAGCCTAGTTATGCTGGCAGAAGATTTGAACTCTCAAGACTGGTTGCTCTGAATGGGCCTGCAATTATACCAGTGGCTGAGAGGGAAGATTGATTAAATTGTTACATTCTTTTGGCTAAAACACAGTTGTGCTTACTTTATGTGCAGCTCAGGAATGAAAAGAGATGCTTCTAGTTTTCCAAATTCAGCAAAATTCACCTGAGACAAATCCCACCTATTATTTCCCAAAGGAAAGGCTTAGGAAAATTTGGCTTGATATGCAGGACATTTTCTGATCAAATTTGAATTGCTAGATTTTGGCAAGAAACTCGAATTTAATTTCCAGGTCCAGATATTTGCTTCTGGAGGGAGCATGAAGAACAAAGGGCTCATTTCCAGGTTTCTCCACTGGCAGTCAGTGATTTGCCAATAAAATACAGATGCAGCAACAACCCCCAAAGATTTTGTCAGGATGGGACAGCTGAATAGCTGGAAATCTGTAATGACAGATTCCATATCAGCCTCTTGCAGAAGGGATGCACCAAGGATGGATTTTTTACAGGTAGAGATATTAGATTAGTGTTATACAGCTATCCACTGTCAGCTGGCCTGGGGTTCTTTTGGGTCCAGCAAGTGAAATGGCATCAGGAACACCAGTGTGCCACCAGTATTAATTATCAAAATTACAAGCTGCAATTTAGTATACTTTTTTATGCTATATACATTAACAGTTTGGTGTACTGTTTTCTTTCTATTCTTTCTTTCTAACCTGGACTTTTCTAACCTGGAATTATCACAAAGAACAGACAACAAGTGCCAGGCTGGACAGTAATGCACAATCACATGCTGTGTATCTGTGGAGTTGAATGGGTTCAAGAGAAGGATTATCCAACGTGTTTGCCTTCAATGCCAGGGAAGGGAACAGAATGGCAGCATAAACATAGACGTACAGTTTCACAGGAGCCTGGTCTAGAAAGGATTTTAAAGGTCATCTAGGATTTAAAAGGTGGTATCTGGAACAACCTTTCTTCATCTGCCCTGATGAATTCCTGGAGCTGCTTCTTACCTACAGGGTGAGCCTCACAAATGGAAAAGTGCAATGTGACATCTGATTGTGACATTACATCCCATGGTGCAGCTTCAGGACAGGGTTTTGTGGGGTCTGTTTGCTTCCTGCACAACTGCACCAAGCCTGGAAAATGTCATTGTACTTGTACATCATCTATTTATACTTCTCATACTTCTATATAAAATCAACACTGTAGGGCTGAAATATTTTTTGTATTGATTATTTGAAATCATAACTGGAACAAATTCAAGCAGAGAATTACTACATTGTGCCATCTAAAAGAAAACCAACCACCAAAACCAAAACAAAGAAAACAAACAAAAAGCCCGCTGAAACAACAACAACAAAACACTAACAAAAAAAATTTATAAATCTGGGCTTCTGTGGTGGGTTGACCGAGACTGGACACCAGGTGTCCATCAAAGCTCTCCCCTCCTCAGCTGGGCAGGGGAGAGAAAATATAACAAAAGGCTTGTGGGTTGAGATCAGGACAGGAAGAGATCACTCACCAGTTACCATCATGGGCAAAACAGGTAATGAGAAACAAACACTAAATCTTATAGCATGTCTCCCCCACCCCTCCCTTCTTCCCAGACTCAGCCCCACTCCTGATTGTCCCTACCTCCTCTCCCAGTGGTGCAGGGGATGAGGAAGGGGGGTTGTGGTCAGTCCATCACATGCTGTCTCTGCTGCTCCTTCCTTCTCAGGGGAAGACTCTTCACATTTTGCTCTGGTGCCTGGAGCACCTCCTCCCCCTCCTTCTCCACCGACCTTGGGGCCTGCAGGGTTATTCCTCTCACATATTCTCACTCCTCTCTCTGGCTGCAGTTCCTGCTGGGCAGCTTTTTTCCCTCCTTCTTAAATCTGTTGTCCTAGAGGTGTTACCACCATCATGGGTAGGCTGAGGCTTGGCCAGCAGTGGGTCCATCTCGGAGCCCATGGGCACTGGCTCCATCAGACATGGGGGAAGCCTCCAGCAGCTTCTCACAGTAGCTCCCCCCCCCGCCCCAACCTTGACACACAAACCCAATATCAGTTTCATATCAATAGCTACAGTAACAGAAATAATATTAGAAAATAAAATTATTAAGCAGAGTATTTTTGTAGAATGCCTAGATTTTCTTCTAATTGGTATCTTTTTCCCTAGGATTAAGCAAAGTATTTGAAATCCTGAATAATTTTTCATGCACAAGAATTAGCATAAATGCTTTGCAGCAACGTGTGGTTTACCCCCTAGATTTCAGTTTTGAAAAATATTAGAGCTATTTCACCATAACTGTTACACATATTAGTCTTTGTTTATCAATGGCAATGCACCTATGCCCATGATAAATTTCTGCTTCACTGTGGCAGATATGTCAATACTAACTTAATTAAATTCTTTGCATTCCTTTACTAACTTGAAGCTTGTGATCACTAAACACTTTTCAGTCAATAGGATACCTGACAGCAAGACCATATAGCATGGAGTAAATCCAACTCAGTCAGTTACTCTTGAGAAAAAGCTTCAGGTGGCTTTTGACAAATATTCTGGCACCAATGACAAAACAGGCCAATTTCAATGCAGTCTGGAGGCAGGGATTTGCATGATATATTGTTTCAAGCTGCCAAGCAGAACACAAATAGCTTTCAGGGTCTGTCCTCGTGGTGTCAGAAAGGCAATAACAGGAGTTGCTCTAATGTTTTATCTAAAGCCACCGAGCTACAATTTACAAAGGAGCCTGTGAAAACAAACCGTAGTGGAAAAGACCTAGGACCACTTGCTGAAATCCCTTGTAAAACCAAAGCTTTAGATAATAAACAAGATGAGGAAAACCTTCCTGCAAAACAAAGAATTTCCATTCCAGTCCTTCCCCCACTGATTGCCAGAGTTTGATATATAACCTTGAAAAGGAAGCACTCTTAGCATACTGTGGAGCTGCAAGGATTAGTGATTACTTCCAGTATAAGCATGGACAAACATTTTGCAAGCAAACCCAGGGGCACACTTACACTGCAAAAGCTTTTACCTCCCATCAGCTTCAGGAATCTTCCTGATGCTTCCCACAACGTCAATTCCAGTAAGACTTTTTATTTTCACACTTTTCAATTACCATAGTTCCATATTAAAGTGCAAACAGAGCACAGACTTTTCTCTCTAGGCCACAGCAATGAACGTTTACTGAAGGTCTAAACTATTCTTTACAGTAATAATTTGCTTATGCACATGAAAACAGAGTTTAAGTCTACGGAGCCAAATTCTCAATAGGTACAAACCCTAATTCTCTTCCAGGCAAACACACCTATGGTGAGCAGAAAGTCTGAGTTCAAAACTGTTCTCCCACCCTCAGAGGCAGGGAGGTGTAGGTAAGAAGATGACAAGCAGTGGAAGAACTACAGTTACTGTTCCCCAAGAAATATTAGGCCAACACCTGATCTCTTATCCTGGTGCAAAGACTTGTTTATCTCTCTCACACTGGTATTGATAACAATTAAAACAACAGCACTACTTACTGAAATATCATTCACCCTCAGTACATCCGTTCCTTAGCACAGAGCTCCTCTGGTACTGTCCAAAGAGCAGGAAAAGGTTCACCATAAGCTAAGGAGACACCAGGTATCAGAGCCAGATGGGTTAACTGAGCAGGCCAGGGAATTGATTTGTCTGCAGTGATACAGCAAAACAATGCATCACAGGATGACACTGCAGAATGAGGGAGTTACACCCCAAGGGACCCAAGAGGAATTTTGCTGGTATCTGAGCGCTGTGGATTGGTATCTAAAATAGATTTTAATGTGCTCATGAGACTGAAATGGACCTGTGTAAGGGCATCCAGTAAATTCTGCATCAATAAACAAAAATGTTTGCCACATAAGTGATGTATAAGTTGAACTTGCAAATGCTACATAATTATCCTTACATTTAATATAAGGGACAACAATTACAGGACGTTGATGTAAAATTAACCAAAGTTTCTGCCCCCCCTGCCCCCCCCATCAGCAGGCTGGAATACATTCAGCTCAACCACTGCCTGATCCAATTTCATAGAACAGTTTGTCTTTTTCCTTCTGACTTTTTCTTGTTATTTGTAAATAGCTTGAAAATTGGAGAAGTTCCCCAAATTTGGATCAATGGGTTAATCTCTCGGGCTTCTGGTTCTTACCATCATCATAAATATGACAGTAATAAGAACAATCAGAACAGTAATAACACTCATTTCTGCAAAGCCTTTTTCCTGTGGCATCCTAAAATCTCTGTGGTCTCCAATGAGAGTGCTCACAAGGCAGGCTGTGGAAAGGCAAGGACACAGCCATGCTCCAGGGACTTGGCCTGCTGCACAAGGATCATTTATGTTTTTTCCTTAGTCATTTGTTATCAGCCTGGCAGCTTCCAAGCCAGCACAGAAACAGGCTTCTTGTGCTAGGAGCCCAACCCTTACCACTTCAGAGTATTACATGTATTACTTTCTTCATTTGCTGGAGGGGCCTTTCCTTTCTGAGGTACCATGTTCAGAAAGCACACAGAGTGGATGCTGAAGTTTCCATCTAAAGAAAGTGCAAGCAGGCAGTTGCTGCCCAGTAGCCTCAGGAGCTGCATGTATATTGAATATATTGTTACCCTGTGAAGGTGCTCAGCCTCCAAGAGATCAATTCCCAAGGGCACTGTGCAGCTCTGGAAGAGCACAGAGCATTAGTGCTGCTTCAACCTAGACTACAAACCTATTTCTCCATAACGCTGCTTATTAGTTGAAGCCTGGCTACCCACAGTATGGTGAATACATTTCAGGGTTAATTCTGCCTAGATGTATGGCACTCCATGGGAGTTGCTTAAGAATATCCAAACCCCAAATCCAGCCTAAAAAAAGGATAGAAAAAAAATCAAAGAGAAAAGGAAAAACACAAGTTTCAGCAGTCAGCACATTGAACAGAGTGTGCTGTGCATCTGCTCTTGAGTTACTGCAATGACATTTGTAGCTAAATTGCCGAATCTCAATGGTGATGCTGTAATTACAGTTTAGGAGCTTTTCCTATTCAGAACACCCACTTTCTTCCCTTTATAACTGTCTCAAGCTGTATAATAGCCTGGAGTAGATCATGTAGGTTCTGGCCCAGAAATACTAAATGAACAGTATAACCATTTTAAATTAGGAGATTAAAAAAAGTTTTATTTTAAAGCACCCCCTGCCACATGCCCCTGTTGGTATGTGCATTTACCTACCCCAGCCCTGCTTCATCCCAGCTCGTAAGCCTACTCATGGCAGCACTTAAAGAAGTGAGATTAATGCTTTCCATTGTGTTCAAGCCCTTTCCCTTTGCACACAGGGAGTCTTTAGAGCAGTCTTAAATGACCACCTGGATCTCAAGCAGCAGGAACCTGTGTAGGCCATTTTTATGGACAGCCTTACAAACATGCCATGCAGAGGTGTTGAAAAAATGCCCTTCTCCTGTTGGCTTTCTGGTGTATTCGCTGGGGTACTGTGGGGTTGTGCAGGTTTTGGAGATTTCTGGATGGGTCACTCCTTGCTACTCCAATCACAAGCACCTCGAGGACAGACATTTTTTCCTCAGCTATCAGATAAGCTGCATCAATAACCTGCTGCTCTGGTGGGTTTTGCATACAGGGAGATATTTGGATGGATAAATCCCTGGCACTCAGATCACATTAGAGTGCCAAAATACTCCCATAATCTGCATGTCCCAAGACAGAGTGCACCTGCAGCAGTGGGGGAACAACCTGGGCTACTCTTCCCAGAGAATTTACACTACGGGCATGTGGCCCTTGCTGTGGGTGTGTGACAGTTCTGCTCCCCAGCAGCTGGGGAAGCCCTGGGGTCAGGCCAAGGTGGCCCCATAACAGCTTAGCGCTTCTCAGGTCCCTGGTTAATCCGACACTATCCTGACACTGTTAAAGCCTGCAATTTATAGGAGCTCTACCCGCTGGTGTACAGACTTCCAGTCAATCTTCTTCCTGCCCATGGTGATTAACACCAGTTCCTTGTGGGGCTCAGTGCAGAGGCAAACTCACCTGCCCCATGTACCCCTTGTGCCAGGAAACTTGTGGTTGTTTGTGGTTGTGCAGAACAACATATGGAGCCCCTTCCCACAGGACTTTGAGGAAAACTGCTCACTGAGACCCACTCACTGATGTACTCCTTCATTGCTTGTGTTTTTTTCAGTCATTCCTTACAGCTCTGCTATCATCCCAAGCCCCACCCATACCTCCTGAAGTCAGTGGAAGAGTCTCATTGAAGCAGTAACTTTAAAGTTTTTTTTCCCCCATAGTCAATTTAGAATTGAATTAACATTACAAATTTTCTACTGTATTAATTCCCTCATTTAAGTCCCTTTATGCAGTTCAGTAATTAATTTCAGTTCTCAATAAAGGCTTTCATTAAAATATTGCTATTGTTGAAACTCTATTTCCGGAAAAGAATGGAGTGTTCTTCTCTGGGAAGATATTTAAATGATTCTGCAATTTCAGATAAAGTTACAGTGTGAATGCAATTACGCATTATATGCTATTCAGTTTAAGGTTTATTATGTTTCCAGGTCCATATCTAAAATTAAAATAAAAGCTAGCTTTTTTCCCAAGCTCATACAGGAACTGCTTTGTTTCTCACTCCTTAGTAGCCAGTTTTGATTTGAGTTCATACTGTACATAGATATCTATAATAAAATAATTTAACAAACTAATACACTGTACTTAATAATCACACATTTTAAAGTAAGTGTAAAGTCCAGGTGAGCACCTATATTTTTCACTTATACTTTGCCTCAGCCAGCACAAAACTTAATTATTCTATTGAGATTCATAGAGAATTGAAATCTCTTCTGTTCCCTTTTTCTTGCGTGCCTATGAGGCACTGACCAGCACTACAGCATTTCATGCACACGTGTCAAAGCCTGTAGAAAAACAGCGTGTGAGATCCCAATTCTCTGGGCTCCCCATGGGGAAAGGAGCAGGGAGAAGAGGTTTCCCTGTAAAACCTTAGTGCTTTGAAGTTCTTTTTACAAACATGGTCTTAAACCAGATCCTGCACAGTCAGTACAAACTGGAACCAGTTTGGGGATCTCAGCAGTAGCTCAGTGTGCTGACCTCCACCCTGCCTTTCCCAGGCTGGGCTCAGAGCTGCTCAGTGGAAAACTGGGATAAGTCTACATGCTTATTATTTAACTTCTTGCATTGCTTTTCAGAAGCAAACTATTTTTTTTCCTAAAGAGAGAAACTAAAGAGAGAAACAGGTATTTATTCTGTAAAAACAAATAGGGGTTTTCTGTCTGTGTTTTGAGAAGAAATAAAAGGGCAATAGCAAACAGCAAAGCTTCAGATTCAGTAAGCTACTTAAAGCAGCTGTGGTGATGCCTCCAGCCAGCGATATGCTCATTGCAGCAGCTGCATGGCATAAACAGAAGCTGCTCACTTATCTCTCTGCTAAATACAGGCCTATGGGCTTTAACCCCTGTAAAAATCCTGTACTGTTCCTTCAGGGGAAAGCGATGGTTTCCTAATTGAAATGCCTCCAACCACATGAGCAGGACAGTGAACTCCTATAGCTTCTTCTTTTGTACATGCTGAGAGTCACCAAGATCTCTGCCAGGGTCTGAAATGAGACAATCTGACCTGCTTACTTATCCCAGTATGGACATTGTCCAGACGATTTAAAATGTAAGAAAACAAAACCGAAAAAAACCCCAACAAAGTAAAAAGCAAAACATTACTTCCAACACTTGTTTGTTAAAAAGAAAAAAGCAAAATATTTCAGCTGCAAAACAGTGTCCAGAACTGTTTGCATTCCTTTAATTTGTGTTAAATAAAGTAGTTTTAGACATAGGAAAAACATTCCCTAAAAATAATTTACATAATCCTCTTCCATATCTCTCAGAAATTGCTTTTCAGATTTTGCTAAATGCAACTCACATGGTTTATTGGATACACAAACTTGTCTGAATTGTTTTTGAGATACCTAGTGAGGTGTATAGAAAAGAAGTAAAAAGACTATTATGGAGTAAATGCAATTTCTTCCTAATGAAAGGAGCTGTTTAACAGCATGCACAGTGATAGGATTCCATTGCATATATGAACTGGGATGTTAAATATTACTTTAAGAGAACAGAGTCTGCAGTGCACCTGACATTACATCTTCAACACAGGAATAAGGTTACCCTAATTATACAAAAAATACATTCTAAGATGAGGAATTACACATGAGGAAAATGAAAATATGGGGAAGGGGGGGGCTCTCTTTCTGCTATCTGCTCAATTACTGTTACTTCAGAGTATTTAATAATGCCTTGCAATCAAAAGTTGAGGCATGAACTATGAAAGCTCCTTCTAATAGAAAAATCCCAAGGGGTTGTTCATACATTCTCTTCTCTGCACTAAAATTTATCGCTTTAAGATCTGATAATGTTTTCCAAATTGAAAAATGATAGCAGAAATAGATGTTACAAGTATTTCCAGATGCAGCCTTGTAATTAGCATCAACAGCTACTTAGAACATTGTGCTAATTATATTACCCAAATACATGCAAATAATATGAAAAATGAGGGGGGGACTCATTCTTAGCTGCCTTTACAGCGCTGGGCAATTATCCAATTAAGACTAAAAGATGCCTCTAGGCTAATCCCTGCCTGGATGTTCAAGACAGTCAAGCATTTTTAGAAACCTTACTGATTGTCTGGAACTGTAATTTAATTGCAAAGCTGCCTGAATGTTAAGGCCAGAGCTGTGAGCCCTCCCCATCCAGCCAGGATCCAAAGAGAAAGCCCAACCAGCACAGAGAGCTGGTGAAACGGGAGTTTCAGGGGATTTGTAACAGGATAACAAGCTTTTTACCCTTGTGCCACTGGCTCAAATCCTGTCCAGATGGGAATTGAAAGTAACCAGAGGCCTTGACAGCTGGCTAAATGGGTTTGTACTCTCAAACCAGTCTTAATGGGTGAAGTCTCCCCTTTGGACTCCTGGCAATCCTGCAGGCATGAGCACCTGCTCAGGGCAGGCACTCTTCCTCGACAGACACACTGCAGTTATAAGCACTAATTACCAACATAAAGTACTTTCAGAGGCTGAGAAATGTTCTGCAGTGCATGGAAGAGATGCTCTGTGGGCCTCACCATGCTAAGCAGCTGCATTTGCTTTAGTCACACGAGGATTTGCAATCTCAACTGAGGCAAAACTCACTGATGGCTGTCCTTGCCAGCGTTCTGATTGATTCTAAGGGGAGCAGGACAGAGCTGCTTCATGCTTCAGCTCCTCCTCCTCAGACAGCAGACTGCTGTAAAGTCTAGCCCAAACTGAAACAACAAGGGCAGAGCAGCAGGATCAGTTACAGGGCTGTCTCTGATTATGTGGCACTCTACAATATCACTGCCTCCTGTGCTCCTGGCACATGAAAGCACCCAGTGTTGGGAGCTGAACTTTGCTGACCTACCAGGCACACACCATGGCCCCCTCAGAGCACTTTACAATGGATCTTTATTCTGTATGTAGCTGTGTTACACTGCACATGAGAAGAAATGGCACAGCTGGTAATATTTATGGCAGACTGTATGCATGGTTTTATGTTGCTGTGTCCTGATGGTACAGATACACAAGCAACTTCTGTCACAGTACAGAAAGGAGTCTTTTTCACTAGCCTTATTAATCCTGAATAAATAATGTTCATAACCACCTACTGCAAAGCTTTGTTTATAGTTTAATTAACCTACATCTGCTCCCAAGAATCAAAGGCAGAAAAATATTGTTCAAGTGTTAAATAATAGCTACAGTTGTTCTTTCAGTGCACTACACAGAATTGCAGACATAGAACTCTTACTGATTTTAGAGAGAATCATGAGGCTTAAGTGCTATGTAAGGCTTTGAAAAATCTAGGAATTCGAAAAATCCATCTGACTTGCTCAGTTGAACATCCAAGAGCAGTAGTGAACACTTAGTGCAAAAAACTGAGGAAAAGAAAGAGGTTGGAAATTATTGAAACTCCTAATAGGCACTTAAAAGATTTGAGTTGTATAGAAGTCTCCAGAGAAACCTCTGGAAGAAGCAAATAAAACTAGGAAATGAGAGACAGTCTGGAAAACAGTATAAGAAGGTAATGTCAGTAAGGAGTATGTCACAGCTTAGTATATAATACAGCAGTACTATTAAGTGATACCTCAACATCACTCGGGGCCCAAACTCTGCAAAAGGGTTTATACACCAGCTGAACATCTCAGAGGCAGAACACAGCATCAAGGTGCTGTTTCCTAAAGCAAGCTCATCATTTTTACTTTAAACTTTGTTAACCCACCCTCCAAACAGAAGAGGGCTGTTCTATCCCCGGCAGCACAGATAACCTTTCCAACTCACATCTTGACATAGTGTAGGAATTTAAGAGAATTGTTGTCCTGAAATCAAACATAAAAAGACCTTTGCAGCGAAAGGGCTAGTCAAAGCTATTGTGGACCAGTCAGAAGCAAGCTTTGACATCTCACTGCCCAGGCGTCAGAGGCACTAGACTGTGAAAGCAGTCAAAGAAGAGATCAGTAATGACCCAGGTGCTAGAACAGAGTGGGTGAAAGATAGGAAACTCAAAACAGACTTGAGGAGGCAGGAAGGTTTTTGAAGGATGAAGAGGAACACACTACAGTAAGAGATGTGAAAGGGTTACAAGTTGAGTGAGAAAGGAGGGCCTATATCCTCCACAGCTTTCATTCAAGGCCAGCTTGTGAAATAAAGAGCTGTTTTGGGCATAAGGACATGTACAGGGGTCTAAATGATATCCATACAAGGGATATCACCTGTCACAGTGGGACACAGTGGTGCCTGCAGCAGTCAGAAAGAAAAAGCTCAAAAGCTGTGCTGAGGTTTACACTGAGATGGTGCCAGCAGGACTGGCCAAGGAAAGGATTACAGAATGAGGAGGGTGCTGAAGTGTGTGCACAAAGACAGTGGTTACCTGGGGGTCTGCAGGCAAGATTTCCTGCAGCCAAGCTGTACTGGAAGAAAACAGAATCAAAACTCCTGTGATCTTGCCAGCAGTCTCTCAGGTCATTAGAGAAAAACCTTTCAGCAGACTCTGCTGAAGGGCAAAGGGCTAGACAACGTCAGCAATACAGAGAGTGAAGGACACATTTGGGGAAAAGAGCATAGGGAGGGATGTGGAAGGCAAGTGGCTGGCTCACAAGGATGAAGAGGGTGTGCTTGAGGTCTGTGTGGGTGAAAAGGCCAAGAGATTTTAGCAGTATGGGGAGAATTATTTGAGAAAAATCAGTCCCCCATGGCCAGGCTGAGAGGAAAAGAACTCCAGCCAGCAAGGACAGACAGCACTCACATCACAGCAATAAATGGCAGAGCAGGCAGAAATTGAAGAAACAGGTGGAGATCACAGGGAGGTTTCTGAAGAATATTGTTTCCCATTTTATGTTACCAGATGCGTATTTCTCACTGTCAAGGCTGAGTTCCAGCTCCCATCATAACACCTCTTTCACATCCTCATCACTTTTTGGAACCAGTTCCTGAAGGTTTGTAGCTTTCCACATTTGGTTGCAGTTTAGAGGGTGAAAGGTCCAGAGTGCTGAGGCTCAGCAAATGCCTGCAACACTTGTGGCTGTTCTACCCCCACCACACTACATTTCTGTGGTTCCCTACGCACATCCACGATTTAACATGCTCTGCGTACTACTGGTAGGATTGGTTTGACAAATAACATGCAAGAAGGAGGTGGTATCCCAAGTCATATAAGAAGTGACAGGGTCCATCTGGGCTTTGAACCTCAATTCTGCATCTCAAGCCTCAACCTCAAATTGCATTTCCTGATAAATACTTGGCTGTCAGTTTTACTATTCACACTAGCATTATATGTACAAAGCAGGAAGACAAAAGAATAAATACATTTGTATAAGAAATATAATTACAAAATACCATTGTAATGCTAGATGAAAGAAAGTATTTCCCAGATGTAATGTAAAATTGTATTAGAATTCAAGCTGAAAAATGCCATAGTTATTTCTTCCTAGACTGTTTTTCTAACAAAGTATTTTGAAAGTCCTATTTTTTCCTGGCAACAGCTGCATTTCACCCTTCTGCACGTAGTTGCTCCCAGATGGGAACACAAGTTTGGACTGGAGAACTTAACAAAATGGCAATAACACATTTTCTTGAAAACATGAATGCAGGTCACAACTTAGCACTGAAATATTAACATATTAACTTGTTTTGCAGAAAGGAAAAAAAAAAACCAAACACAAAACCCATGGGGATATCACAGAATGACCCAAAATGGGGAGACTTGTTGCCCACATCCCTGTGCTCAGCCCTCACTGTCCCAATGTTGTAGAAGCCTCCCAGGCTGGCTGCTGCCTCAGCCATGCACAGCGAGGGCACACAGAGAGGACATGATTTCACTGGCACAGAGTCCTCAGGGACAGCCCAGGGACTCTCTCAACACCACTGGAGCCACACAAGTTCACTGTTAGTGTCACTGTGCATAACCTCTGTAACACACCGCATGAATACCACACCAACTGAGCAATAATGCCCAATAATGTCCCTAGGTCTGGGACAGCAGAGGAGGGGACATTTCCCTGCTACAAGAAGCTGGCACAGATATCAGCCTGCTCAGCAAGTGACCCCAAAGTGAGCCACACTCCATGTGAGGGGAGTGGGGAGAGCCTGTGCAGCCCCACGAGCTCAGCAGTGTTAGTCTGCATATCATCCCAGCCAGGAAGCATCTACATATTGAAACAGGGACTGACACCGTGAGGCCATGCCCAGAGCTTGCAGAAACAGGCAGCAATAAGCTGCAAAAGGCAGAGTGTGATCTTAGTCCCAGCCTGGCAAACAGCCTGTCTGGAAAGAAGTAGGGCAAGGGGGTCAAACATCCCTCCCAATAAAGGACAGACAACATCTGGCAAAGAAAGATGGATTACACCAGCTGTGACATAAGAGGAAGTGAAGTGGCAAGAGGATAAAAATGGTGAGTGAAAATTCCATGTTAATCTTACAGGATAAACACTTTAGATGGATGCTTTCAAGCCCTAGCTTTAAATGTACATACTTCAAAGTAATTTTTTTTTTTAAGAATGAAATCACTTAATGACTGCTTTTATGGCTTTGTTTTTACAAAGATTCTAATTATTAGCATTTATTAATTTCTACAAAAGATGCCACCAAGGATGTCAAACACCACACTGCTAACTGAATACTGAGTAAAGCCAGCTGTCGTTTGCATAATTGGCAAGCTTCAAATTGAAATGTTTTAATCATAAACAAAAGCAAATTTGCACAGAAAGGCAATTTGAGAATATCAGCATTTCTAATTGGATTTTGACTGTTACAGGCCCCTCCGTTAAAAGAACAGCTTTTATCCTCAACTCCGAGCCCAGACTGACAGCTAAAGAAAACTTTTTCCTATATTAACCTTTCATTTAGTACCCTCTGCTGGCCAAAACAAGCACAGACAGGGAAGCCAGCAAGGAAAAAGATGCTGAAAAACCATCAGTGACCTTCAGCAGGGATGACCTAATCTGTCACAGGGGAGAAAACTCACAGGCACACTCAACCCAAAGGAGAAAAATCAATACAAAGCAATGCAATGCATCTCTCACTGCCGAAGCAGATTTTCACAATGCAGGAAGTGACACAGGCACTCTCAGATGTACAATCAGCTCTGTTCACTTTCCCAGCATTAGCTTTTGTTAAAAATAAAATTGCTGCTTAGTCACCCAGAAGGAATGGTGAAAGCCTGAGGCATTTGTCTGCTCCTTCCTCCTCCTGCTCAAGGAGAAATGTATATGAATCACATATAACCTCATCTTTGCTTCTCCTCCTTTTCTACAGCAAAACCTGAAAGTGAGACATTTTTCAGTAGCTATTATGTATGAAGATTTCTTGCCATGAACTGTACTGCCTTTGGCAGGACCACAGATGCTCAGTGAGCAGGCAGGCAGGGAGCACCTCCCCACTCCTACAGGCTCTCCTTGCCACCAGTGAAGCACTTGCCTTTGGGCAAGCTCTTGGGCATGGGGCACCTTTGAACAGTGCCCTGCCCTGCACAGCGGTTCCCAACCTAGGCTTATATCTTTCTTATATTGTGGTGCCCAAACCTATCCACAAAACCCAAGGTGAAGCCGCCCCAGTGCAGAGCAGAACAGGACAATCCCCTCCCTTGTCCAGCTGGCAGTGCTGTGCCTGATGCCCACCAGGAATGTTCAGCTACTCCTGCAGCCAAAATCCTTGGTGGCTCAAGTCAGACTTACAGCTCTGAACCTTTAAATCACCCTTGTTTTCTCATGTTTTAAAAAACACACAGTATGTCTGAACTTACAGTATTACAAAACTGCTTTGATTGTCCAACTTTATTTCTTCATTCCCTTTTGGAAATATTCCAGTGGAGACTACACCTTAGAGCAGAACGGAAACCACAGATGTAGCCAGCAAGAGCTGAAAGAGCTTCATTACCTACACCTTGCCTGGCACAGTGTGCTGAAACTCTTTTCCACTAAATGCTACAGTGAAAATCCCCTCCTGTTAGATAACACATAATTTTTATAAAATGGGGAGGCAGAAAGTTCTGCTCCTTTTTCCAAATGTGCTTCTCTCCCCTTAAACGCAATGCATTTCATTTCCAGGTGCATTACCTGAGGCCCAGGGGATGGGAAGGTACCTCCTGCATCTCTGGAAGGCTCCCCCATCCTTCTCGGTGTGGTGAAGCCTCATACAAAGAGCTGATGTGCTGAGTGCTCAGCAGGCAGCAGCACCTCCTGGAGCTCCAGCTTTGACTGAAAGTACAACAGCAGGGACCTTTCAGCTACACATTTCATACTTCCCAGAGGCTTTTACATGGCCACCTACTTAGGTGCAGAGTGCTGGGGGACTAGATTCTGGTCACCCATCCTGCCAGCACAGTACAGCAACTTAGTTTATGGACTGCATGCTCACCTTATGAGTGATTATCACAGCAGCACTGGGGCAAAGCTATGGTACGAGACACGAAGAACAAGCTGGTGAGCTGCATGTTAGGGTGGTGGCATGCAGGTACTCCACAAAAGAGCCTGCTAAGACATCCTGGCTGGTACTAGCATGGATATAACATTACTGACAAGCATCTGACAGTGCTTAGTCTGTTAAGTCTCACAGCTCATATTGCTGCTGCTTCATGTGAAAGCAAAGCAGACTTTGGCCGCACTGATTTAAACCAATTCACAAAGTATTCATATCATAGGGTAAATCAAGACACTATTTCCAATTTCCTCCCTAGAAGTCCAGTGCCCTCTGCAGGCCTTGGTGTGTCTCTCATTCCCCTGAGAGTCCCAAGCACTGCAAGCACTAGTGACTGACCTCTGCCCCTCCTGGGGCAGGTGAACTCTTTCTCTTGAGCAGATGCACCAAGATCAGATTTGCCAGAGGTTATTCTGAGAGACAGCAGAGAACTAAAATCTTTTTCAAGTCTTGGTTCAGCCTCAATTAGGAAGCTTTTTAGCCCACATAAGAGAGGACAAACTCAAAGACTAAACCTTGAGAACTATTACAAACAAAAAATAAGTCAAAAGTCTCATGTTTATCACCAATTACCTCCCATTTAGCCAAGTCAACTCAGACTCGTGAACTTTAAGACCAGGTGTTCTGTAACAGCAGAACACCTGATATTTGGCCAAGAGGCCAAATTTCCATGCTGTTAATCTATTTTAGTAACAAATTCCAACCTAGAGCAGAAGCGCCTTAAACTCTAATCTCTTCTACACATTTCTGCAGAAAAAAAGTAGGAAAAATGTTTTCTAGCAACGTGTATTTAAACCTAAGGAGGTGATAAGCAAAGAAGAAGAGAGGAAGGAGTGGAAAAAGAATCAAGGAAGCATATGAAAAAAATACCAATTGAAAAGTATGAATGACATAAGAATACTGTGATTTTTTTCCTCCTCCATCACATACTCCCCTTACAAACATCCTTTCTGTTACTTTTTGTTTTATTTCTGGCACTGGTAAGCCTAAGAATTTCTAAATTGAAAGTCCAGGCCCTCAGAAGTACTCCACTGACTTACAGATAGGAGATATTTACAGATAGGAGATATCTTGACAATAGCTCCCTGCCTTGTGCCTGCAGAGTTCATTTCTTCACAGAGAGCACATGCCCACAGGGAGCTTGGAGTAACAGCTGATACAATAAATACTATTAGAAAAGAGAAAGAGCTCCTTACTAGGTCTTCTTGGCTCTAGACTAGGCCAAGGCCAGCTATCTAAACCACAGCATTCTAGAGGCTTTTGTTTTTCAACTCAGACAAACATGCTTAGCTTACTAAACCCTTTACTCTGCTTTCTAGTTTTCCAGTTATTGGGATTTCCTCAGATCATGTTTCTTTGCAACAATATGAACTTCTCTTTTTTTTTTAACACAGAAGTTGTAAATAGAACTCATGAGAATTCAAAAGAAAGCCAGAGTTAGCAATACTCTGGCTTTCTTTCAAAAGTAAGCTTACTTTAATTGATATTTAGCTCAGAGGCATGTTGCAAACACTTGGGGCATTGCAGCATTCTCACAATCCTTCAAAGAGAGCAAGCCTGTTATTTGCAATCCACTTTCCATCCTCTGAGTCCTGTGATACAGATGGAAACAAGAAGGTTAACCTGGATGAGCGGATCAGCTGTTCGATAGATGGCTCAGAAACCTGGTATGAGGATTTCACATAAGTAGCAAATCCCCAAAACATTCTGTTAGCTTTGGAATCAAATAAATAACCCTTGCTGGGACCCCGGTTCAATCAAGCACACACTTAGAGTTTCAGTCAGGAAGGTAGATTTGTTATATATATATTTAATTATCTCATAGCCAGAAGGCTATAAAATTACCTGGTTGATGAGATATTTAAAACACCTAGCAGCTCATGGGATCCCAGAAACCAGCTATTTTAAGTACTAGCTACACAAAGCAAAGAAAAACCACAAGGAACAAAAGAGTTATTGAGAAGCCAAGAAAAAAAGCAGGTTATTAAAATTGTGAAGGAGACCTTTAATTACTTGCAGCAGTTGTGGGAAACATTACCAGTTGTATTTCTATCATAGATTTAAATTTTAAAAGTCATCACTGGAAGGTTGTAGTTAATCTTGCATTTGTTTTGCAAGCCAGTTCAAAGAAAAGTTTAAACATGGAAACAAATATTGTTGTCTTTTCTACAGAAAGAAGAGAATATTTTTATTTCTACCAGCTTCATGTTTCCACCAGATTATCTTTAAAAAAAAAGCTCTTAAAATACAGCTGCAATCATCAGGCTTGAGAGGTATTACAGAATGTGGAACCACGCAAAAGGATTAACTCCTAATATCATCCAGCTGAACAGCATGAGCTCATCTGGGCTTAACCTTCTGAATCCATTCCATTTGTAGGACCCAAGCAAAAACAATAAATCACAGCTAACAAGCAGGCAGTTTTTACTTTAAACATTGAAAAGGATGGATGACTGCCTTTGCATCTCCATTAAGGAACCAAATTTTTACTGGAGAGGGCACATTTATCCATTCATGGCTGCAATGCTCCCATTAGTGCCAGGCAAATAATTCATACGGGATCATCCGACACAGCACATCCCTCACAGACTGGCCATGGACACAACACATTTCTCTCCAACTCGTTTGTGAGCACAAAACAAGGAGCACAGGGCTGGCAGCTGGAGTGCACTGCCAGTTTACACATGGATTTGGGGACACAGCATTGCTCAGGGCACAGATCCATGCCTGGCCCAAATAACAAAAGTTCAGCAAATTAGTTGCAGACTATGCTGGAGAATGAAACCCATCTCTGACTTGCACCTTGGCCTTTTTATTCATAAATGTATTGCTGGAGTTGAAACCACCATGGAGACCTGCTCCAGGTAGGTCTGCTCAGAGCAGAGAGATGGAAACTGCCATGGGGCTGCAATGAACCCTGGACAGGGAGGAAGAGGGCCCAAGGAACCACTCTGTGTGGATAAGCTGCCACTGAAGGGCGGGTGGAATAGTAGGTAATGGGCAATTCCAGTGGCTCAGATATGAGTTTTCTCAGTGAATCTCTGACTACAAAGTCTGAGGAATTCAAAAAGGCCCAAACTGTTCTCTCTGCCTACAATGAAATAACAAGGTGAATTAAAAAGAAATTGGGACAGCAGGGTTTAGGAAAGCTTTGCATTTGGTAGAGCAACAGAATGCTACCAATGGGATATCTAAAAAAGCTCTTTGTTGTTTTTCTGTGACTGCTGCCCCTGCCCAGAACCTGTGCCTGCAATGTCTCAGTCCTCAGTGGCCAATGGAGTTAAATGGAAGCTCCACCGAAGTGAGACTTGGACATGGCAATAATCAATTCTGTGCACCGTTGGGCAGTATTTGGGTATCCCACCCCTGAGGCAGCTGCACTGCCACCCGGGGAGGGCACAGAGGGAGACACACTGAAATGCTTTGCTGTCCATCCATCCCACAAGAGGAAACACAGGACTGAGTCGGCAAAATGCATCTCTCCCTGCCCCTTCCCAAAATCCCCCATCTCCACATCTGAGAGCAGCCTTCCTTGCCTGTCCAAGCTCAGCAGCAAAAGCAAGCCCAGACCATTTCCCTGTACCCACTCTGTGCTGCTATTTAACCATCTGGCAGCAGCCCTGGCTGACAAACTGCCTGTGGAAGGGCTGGCAGAGAGCAAGGACCTGGCTGGGCCCTCTGGTACCCCTTGGCCCTAAGAAGATTTTAGCAAATGAACATAATGCTGTCAGTGGGAAAAGGGAATTAGAGAGCTCAGAGCTAAAGACACCATTTCAGCGCTCTCAGGAGTGGTGAGCCAGATGGCCAACAGGCTCTGAAGGAGCAAAACTTCAAGTCTTTCCTTTTAATCCCCTTTGCCCTTTAAACAGGCTGGGTCTAGAAAAATAAGTGGTCAGTGCAGTCAGACACCAAGCCAAGGAAAGGCTGTCAGACAGGCAGGATGTACCAGAAACAAAACAGAAGCACCAAACCAGATACTGAACCAAACGCTGTGGATAGGACTACACAGCCTGAACTGCTCTGGCAGCCTCTCTGCTCACCTTTAGCTGAGAAGAGGACTCATGGTTAAAAAACAAAAAAAACAGCCCAGCCCATCCAGGACAAAGCCAGGCCAGAGAACAGTTGAAGCTACTTATTCATATACAGCATGTCTGACTTACTGCACAAGGCAAGTAAAAAGAAGCAAAATTTCAAGTGCAATGCACAGCATGACACAGTAAACAAAACATTTCTGATTTGGGGGGCTTGCTCCCACCTCCACACAGTCTTAGGCTGCACTGGGAAGGCTGTGCTCTCCACCCAGCACTGCCCTTCCTCTGCAACATTCCTCACCATAAGCTTCATGGGAGCTTCTTACAAATATTTATCATTAATTATAAACCCTCATTGAATAATTATGCCATGGTTTACGGATTAATCAAATGTGATTGCTTGGGATGATTCAGAAAGGCCACATGACACTAGTTCTCATGAGGGATGAAGGCAAAACAGGAATATCCATCCCCATAGCATTTGAACTGCAGATATATGTGACTACAACATTCATATGTTCAAAACATTTTTCTAGAAAGAACAACTACAAGCTTATAGAACAAATCCTGGAAATCCTAAAAGTAAAATTGATGGAGAAATTAGAGTCTAGTCCCTTTTCAGAGGTGTTAGTGCACTCACAGCAGGTATGTGGCAGTATTCCTCTCACTTCCAAACAATATTGAATAGCTTTATGCAGGAACACTATCACACTTCAAGAACATTTCAATGCCTCTAAAGGGGCATCTGCTTTTAGTTAAGAGCCAGGACTCTGTCCCTTGACTCCCAAAATAAAAAGCATAAAACCAACAGGGGAAGGCAATTTAGGAATAAGACTCCCTAAAAATAAAAGACAGATAGAGACTTGCTGAGCACTTATCAAGTAATTCAAATTCACCTCCAGGACCACTGTCTGCTGGGTTTGTGCAGCTCCTGCAAAATTACTTTCAGCTGATGTAATCTGGCAAGTTGAATATCAAATTTAACTGCTACTTTGCTCTGATCAAGGCAGTGCATCTGGTGGTGAAACTCCTCCTTACTGTTAGCTTGCACTGTTCATCCCTCTGGAAATGCTGAGTGGCTAAGACCACAAGGCTGGCTCCAGGCCTTCAAGGAAAACAGCCTGCCAAGGTCACTGCCCCTGTCTGCATCCCTTCTGCCTGTTATTTATGTCCCCTGACAGGAAACACTAACACACAAAGGGCAAGAAGCAGACTCCGGATCAGTTCTCACTGCCCACTGTGCATGTGTGCCAAGTTTTGGTGACAGGAGAAACAAGCAGCATTCACACACCTGCTAGGCTGGCTCACAGCACCTGTGCAGGGATGCTTATGAACAGAAAGACTTTCAGGAATTAGGTGTAAAGACAGATTCAAAATGCATGTCTCCAGCTACTTCCACACATTAGCATATAGACACCTTTTCCATGTCTGAGCTGAAAGGGAGCCAGCACAGTGGTAGTTACAATGGTTGATCTACATATTTGATTTTTGTTTTCTTGTCTCTTTTTAAGAATTGCAAAATTCCTCTGTTTTCCTCTGCTGTCAAACTGGGACCCAGCAGTCTGCCAGACAGCAGGCAGCCAGCAATGAGAAACTGAACTCAGAGGCATAATCCATTTCCTCCTCACCTATGAGGAGTCAGACCAAAAGTGACCCACAGCTACTGAGACATGTGGGTACACTGAACACCTCTCAGAGTTTCATCTTTCCAAGCTCCATGTCAACAGCTCTCCTAAGCTGTGTGCAGTGCTGCTGGACTGTGCCTGGTTAATTGCAAACACAGAGGACACTGCATTTGCACACCTGGTTCTGCCCCACAAGTCTTCCTGGCAGCACAAAATTCACCTTGCCAAGTGCAGAAATCCAAACAGTACATGCCAAATGTAGCATCTAAATGTGCCATAGGGATCTTGACTCCTGGCACCTCCTGAGAGAAAGGAGCACCCATAACCCACATCTCTTCAGAAACAAGCACCTCTCCCACCATCCCATGAGACACTTACTCGAGTTCACAGAACACAGAGCTGTTTGACAGAAACCAGGTTGCTTCAACAGCTCTACACATCCTCGGTTTGGGAGCAGCAGAGAGTCATATCCAAATATTTAACATCACCCACACATTTACACATGACTATTAGAGAGACTTTTCTTTCCAGCATTCTCATTTGGGAAAACAAAACTCCCAGCACTAAGGATTGCCCCAGCTGGCTCTTCAGCTACGACCAGGACACAGCAAAGGCCAGTGTTCCCTAAGGGCCAGGAGGGAGGCAGGCACAGAAACAGGGCTAGCAGGACAGATCCCTTACCAGCCAGTGTCCCATCCTGCAGTACCTGGGCACAGCAAACTGGATGTACAGCCCACATCAGACAACTTCATGGTGGTGAAGAAAGTCTGTGATGCCCAGAGCAGCACAGTCCCCAGCCAGGCACCACCATGACTGAGCCAAAGAACAGCATTTCTGCAGCACAGCCTAAAGAGAGCACCTGGGCCATGGGCAGGGGCTGTGGGTGAGCCCCAGGTGAGACTCACCAGGGCCATTAAGGCCTATTAAGTGGTACTGGGAAGGACTAGTTTCTCTACAAAACTGGCAGCTTGGTATCCAGCAAAAAGATGAGTGAACTCTCCAGAGACTTTTTGTGTGGGTCTCAGAATAGCACTGATAGAGAGATAATGGCAAAATACACCAAGCTGTCTAACTCACTGACTTGTCCTTATCTCCTGGCACAGTGTGATTGTTCCTTACTCTAAAAATTAAGTGAATATTGATGAAAATTATTGATTGGCAGCTCTGGAGATAGATATATTGTGTCCAATCCACAGAGCAAACACTGCAAAGAAAGACATGACAAATACAATAGCATCAGATGCAGTGATCAGTGACCATTCTTCTCCCATGCTGTCAGGAGGAAACCACTTGGTAGAGTGGTTTCAGCACCACACAGAGTGTAAGCAGTGCTGGCTTAGGTTTTAGTCACTCAATGCAATGAGACTGCATAGACTCACTACTTAAAAATTTTCAAAACTGTTTAAAGTCTCTATAGAAGGTGATCTTTCAGGTCTCTCAGGGTAGGAAAGATTTTCACCCCATCTGCAGTAAACTCCTCACACCCTTTCCCTGTGTGGCAGCAGGTTCTGCACAGCCTCTGACTGTGCTGATGAAGCATTCATATGCCATCCTTAGCAAAAGTACCAAAGCCTGATTGTAGTGAGAGGTGTATTGGAAAACGAACAGAGAGACAGAGAGATCTTCCAGCCAGAGAACAGGATTTATTCCTTTTCACAGAGAACAGCCATAACTTTCAATTGCATCCCAAAGTTACCTAGAGTAGAAAAACTCCATATTATATTTCCAGAGACCAGGACAGTGAGATGCCCTGTAATTTAACCCCTGACACAGTGGCATTTTGTCTCCTATTTGAATAAGCTTGAGAAGTGCTGTCAGTGTTCAGTGATGTTAAACTACTGGTACATGGCAGTTTCTAATACATATTGATTTCTTAATGATACTGTAATTCAGCTTGCAAATCAGTGCTTGAACTTGTGAATTTATCCTTTTATCATCTTGCATCCTTTTAGAGAGATTGTTTTGTCATAGTTCTTCAAAGTACTATAAAAAAGTAACAGTGTTGAGAAAACCCCCAGCTGTTATTGTCAGCTATCATTACTGAGGACAAGTACCCATCTGTCTACATCTCCACCAATTACCAAAACTGGCTCATTAGTTTGCCCTGAGCTAAATTAATGCCTTTCAGCTCCTCATGGGGAGTTCCATGAACTCCAGAAAACACTCAGCCATTCCTCTCCTGTGCAGTGAGAAGAAAGTGAATGAGAGGGAAGAATAAAGTGTTGGGAACCAAAGGCCTGAATTTAAGGCTTGTAGCATGATATACACTCAGGCAGGTCCAAAACAGGGATCTGACTTGTGATCAGGTTCCTTATCTGATATCAGAAAAAAAGATTAAGAGCTGGGGACCTGTTTGGAAACATAGCAAAGAAATTTAGGACTTCAGTGGAGGTCAGTAAATTGAGAAACTATATATATGGGAGGGGCACAATCTGACTTCTGAACAGCAGCAGTGTGATGTAACAGTGAATCAATAAAGAGAATTATGAAAACATGAAAACCTAATGGACTCAGCATCAAGCTGTGCTGTACAAATCTGTCCACCAATCCATCTCAGACAACACTGATAAATGTCCTCAAACAAAACATAGGCAGGAGCAGATTAACAGATTATCATTCATTTCAGAATGCATTGAGCTATTTGTGAATGGCAGTCTTAAGGAAACAATTTTGCCTACTACTTGATTTTCTCTCTTCTAAAAGGCAGATCAGTGACTCCACTTCTCCCACTTGTGCCTCCCCACAGAAGAGATCCTTCACAGCTCTGGGTCCCAGCTAAATCCGCACCCCACCGTGCTCCGCTCAGCAACACAGAAAGGACAGGAGGGTCATGATCTGCAAACAGAACAGCTGACTTCAGTGTAGGAGGAGCTGCATAATCACATATTTGAATCTCGAGACTAATTCATGAGGGAGACAGGAAACCTGAGCTCTCATTTATGTCTGCTCCGTGAAACAAGTGGCATCACTAAAGCATGCAAGTTCTTATTCCTGTCTAAAGTGGAATTTTTTCTCTCAGTGGAAAAAAGTGCACACTTTCCAAAGGCTCTGGGGTTGGAAACACAGGTGTGAGGAATTCCTCCCCAAACTCTTTAGTAGAATTAGATGTTACATACTAAGCATTTTCATTATTTCATGTTACTAAGTTTATTCTTGTACCTATCAACCCTAGCATGGCTAAGGATTTATAATCCTTTACAGCATTATAAACACACCTATTTGTCAACCTGTATGATCATATATTTCATATTAAATTTCCATTAATAAAGGTTCTTTCTTTCCTCATACCTATGATAGAGAAGCACAAGAGTCATGCTAGCTGGTATTTTGTCCTTTGGGTAGCAGAAGCTCTGGAAGGAGGAAATCTCCCTAAAAAATAAAGACACAGCAGGTGAGGCAAGAATCCAGCCTTAAATCTTTTGAATGATGGGTTAGAGGAGGAAGCAATAAATTGGTCACAGTAGTACTACCAATGTTCAAAAAGCCTACATGCTTTTCTTTTTTAGTTTAAAAATCTGCTTTAATTCAAAGAGTTTAAAGATATTTCCCACATAAAAAGGGTTTCCCTCTGGCGATCACTGTCTCACAGGGACTTCTCATTTGGAGTTACCTCTATGCCTGGTGCAATTCTGGCTTGAGCTAAGTCTCAGATCTGACATTGCCCCCACCACCCATATTCCCATCAATGCACTGTGTGTACCACTCCTACACAAAGAACATGTTTGTAAAGCTGTGCTGAAAGCTAAGAGAATGATCCGGCTGCAAATAAATCCCACTGGAAGAGTTCATATGGCAGGGCCAGGGATGGCCCTGTTCACTGGCTTGGGACAGGGGAAAGGGTTTTCGCTGAGGACACATGCATGTCACAGAGCAAAAAAAAGTCATTCAAGCTGACACAGTGAGTAGATCTGATCATAATCCTCATTTACTGTTACAGTTCTCTAAATGCATGTTAAATACAAAGGCAGTCTCCCCAGAAAATAGGTAGAGTCCCAGTTGTGGCCTCACCCTGCAGAGCACCCAAAGCCACCAAGGCTTGGTTCTTCTCCCCCAGGAAAACTCCTGCTTGGTGCAGGTCAGTGTTACACCTGGGGCTTGTACACCACTCAGTCAAAGCCTCGTTGTTGTCTGTCTGCCTTCAAATCCCATGGGGGTGATGCAAAGTGTTAAAGCTCAGTCTGACTGTATCACCTCCTGCCAAAAGCAGCAGGCAAACATGCTGCCTCAGCACTCTCAAGGTCAGAGGCAGAGACCCAACCCGGGCTGAAGACACTTTATACATTACAACACAATTAATAAGCTGATATACCACCTCTCACATGCTGTCCATTACCAGAGGACAGAAATAGAGGTAATGTCACCACACAGAGTCATCAATTGGCTTTTTAGGATATGTCTGACAGCAAAAATTTCAAGGGCAGAATAAGGTGTCAAATTGCAGTGCAACCTCTCTACATATGGTTCAGAAATTGATATTTTAATATAAGGAAAATATAAGCAGCTTCAACCATGCTATTATTATATATATGTATATTATGTATATTCAAATGCTGATGCATATTGATGCCTGTGTAATAAAACAAGTGCACATCCCTCACGAGTGCTTGGACTACATCAGCTAAAGTCCCTGACAGAAATTGAGCTCTGGACTCACAGCCACTGGGCAACTTTACAAAGCACCTCCAGGAGGAAGAAGAGTTTTATCCTCTCTTTTCAAAGAAGACTCTTACCCACATTTGACATTTCAGCTTGTCCTAGAAGGAAACAGTTTTTCACTCTTTCCTAGCAGCTTCCAGTCTTTTTCTTGGCTGTTTCACTGGAAGGAGTATGAACGTACCAGTGGAGTGCAGGCCATTGGCTAGCAAGGGCAGCCAGGGGGGTAAGTTAAGACTACTGAGCCACACTTCATCCCCAAAATGGTAGTGGGGGAGCTGAAGGGGAACAGGTTTTTCCACCAAGGTATCATAGCAATCTCTTTCTCTGAGCACTAATACAATCTGCACCTGTGCTCTCTCCACCGAGGTTTTAGGCACCTCTGGCCAAGGACAAATCTGGTCCCCAGGGTCAAGCTCAGCCCCTGTGAAAATGCTCAGTCTGCCCCTCCAGTGTGGGGCCACCAGGAGCACCACAATGCTGTGACAGGTCTGCTGGTCATCACCCAGCTATGGGACTTGGCACCTCCCTCAGGCTTTCCAAATAACTAAGGAAGCTGCAGCCAGATCCTCCTCTGGGAGCTGCCAATGGGGGAAAGGGATTTTTGACAAGTGGAAAATCTCAGGGCAATCTCTTATGCAGAAAGTTAATAGATAGATACTCTCAAAGCAGCTTGGAGAAATGGTCACATACATTTTCTTAAGTGGAAAATATGTGGTCAGAGTGCCAGATTTGTCAGCCTCTTTTGTGCATTAAGCAGCTGTAAAGAGACTATGAAAATGTGGGGAAGTTCTGTCTCAAAGATGAGGGCATCACTTATGGTTAAACTGCACTTTTTTGTAACATTAATAATTTTTTTAATTGGCTTTTTTAACAGTGCAATTACAAGCACATTCTTAGCACCTTTCTAAGCCAGAACGGGTTCTCTGGGCCAAAGGCTTAGCTCTATAACCATTCACCCCTGTGCAGGGCAAGTCTTTTAATAATTCATGAGTAGCACTTGTAGATTGAAGCCCTGGAGCACTTTTACTGTTGTTGGGAAGAAAGGAAAAAGGGTTCACTCTGTAAAGGTATGACATTTATATTAAAAAAAAAGAAAACTTTGAAAAGACTTTGTTGGTTTGTTCATAAGAGCACAATGGAGCTAACTTGATCATCTGCTCTAAAGTTCACAAAGCTCACGTATGGGCTTCTGAGAGCCAGGAATAAAGCCAACTTCGCCCAAAGAATGTCTCATTTGTCTTATCCATTTAGACTGCTGACTTTCCTTAGCTGCCACTTAGTTTTCACATCCTCATACCACTGCAACATGCATTCCTGAGCTTCACCTTCTCCTATGACTGGATCAGATTGACACTTTGGAGTGTGAAGGTGAATTTCATTTCCTTGCGGTCTTGTACTTGAAATATGATGGCAGAAAGGCATTATTCCTTTGAATGCATTTCTCTAACAACCTACTTCGTATTACCAAATAGATGCTTTGGGGTAAATCTACTTTCTTTCCCCACCTTCTCCTCCAACTCCCTTTTAGTATTTTTCTCTGAGCCAAGAGGCATCATCAGATTTTTTCTTTTACTCCATCAGATAAATAAGACAGGTGCATACTGCAGTGAAAAAAACCCACTCTAATCAATTAACAGAAGTTCCCTGCTGACAGCAGTGCAATCACTCAGCTAGTATGATAAAGATGCTTATCAGAAGCGATTATGAAGAAATTAATTCCTTTAGGGATTAGCTGTAGCTTCCCTGACAGTACTGCTGGGAGCAGTTTTGCTTAGAAAGGTATTCTGCCAGAGTAGATATTTATCACTGTTGGTTTTCCCAGCAATTGCTAGTTCTTTGTTGAAAGTCTCACTTCTGATTCTTCCTCTACTCCCCTGTAAAAAGGGCATTTACTACCATAAATCAGAAATATAAATCTGGAATACCATATATCAGACAAACTCACCCCAGAAGCCAGGTGAGACAGGACTGATTTTTATTCTTTGGCCTATACAGTGCCAGGTTGTGGGAACCAACAAAACAGATCATATGTTCATGCAGGCTGTTCTGGCCAAGAAAGTCTGATTGTCAAAATGCTCCCCCCACCTGCCAGCCCTTGGCCTTTAGAGGCAGTGACCTGGAACTAAAGTGGTGTGGCTGTTCCCACTCCCTCCTCTCCCTGACCTCCCACCTCTCTATTCACCAACTCATTCCCTTTGCACTCCTCAGATGGAAGCTCCTCTCTCTTCCCCACTGCTCCTCTCTCTGTTTTAGGGAGCAGACATTGCTCCAGTGTTTCCCCTGCCATCTGGAGCAGCATCCCTATTGCTCTGTGCCTAATTGAACTTGAAGAGACACAGGGAGTTTGTCTTGGGAAGACACATTTCCTGACCCTGCCTTATGACCCTGACCCCTCCCAGCACAACATCTGCTGGGAAAATTCAACACCACCTGAAGCTCTCTTCCTTTCTCCTTCCACAAGTTCAGGAGTTGCCTGCTATTTACCCTGTGTCCCAGCACGTCTTGGAAAGATGCCTTTGTCCTGCAGCTGATGTGCACTTTAGGTTCCTTCTAGGGCAGCCTCTTCTGCAACACGAACATCCCACCCTTGGCCTAGACCCAATTCTGTGCCTTCACAGCAATGAAATCTGTTTTTCCCTATGTGGAAGGGTCAGACATGGCCCCCAGCTTGCCTCTCACTCTCCAAGTTGTGTAACAGAAAAATAAGATCCCGACAGACTGGAGGAGAAACAGCATCCAAATAAAACAGCCCTCCACCTGAAGGATGCAGGGAATGTCAAAACCCAATGGTTTCGCTTCCTGTGGCACAGGGTGGGCCATGCTGATGGATAACCTATTTTGTTGCTGTATTTCACCAGGAATAAAATGAAATTTCTATTCATTGCTCTAAGCAAGTATGAAGAAACATCAGTTTACATACAATCCACATGTGCTTACAGATACAACATTACAACATCAGGTACCTTATTCTTGGTATCCATCCTAATATTAGACAGACGTAAATGAGAATCAAGTTTGACCCAAGCCCAGAACAACTCCATGTAGAGAAAGAACAACAAGGCACTAAATTAAGTCCATAGAAGATCACAGAAAAGGAAAGTTCAGTGATTTCTTATGATTGCTCCTCTTTGACAACATGTTCTTCAGGCCTTTGAGAAAACTTCCACCTGAAGTGGTTTGGCATTACATTACCTGAACCCCCAAAAGGAAATTGGACTTGGGACCAAGATGTTGAGGGGCTGTCAGTGAGCAGGGCTGGCAGTGCAGGCCAACACTTAAGGGACAGGCTTCTCAGATCTCTCTGTGCTGGGGCAGTAGCAGCATCATAGAATATTCTGAGCTGGAAGGGATCCACAAGGACCACCAAGTCCAGCTCCTGAGTCCTACTCTGGGCAGCTCCCTGGAAAACTGTACACTGATAGGGAACACTAACAAGGTGGTGAAAATTTCATTTCACACTGAAATCTAGAGACAAGACTCAGTAAGAAATGGCCCCTGGCCAAGCAGTAAGATAAATGAGGCCACTGTCAGGAATAAATGTGGAAAGCTGGACACCAGCAGAGCTAGTCTAATGTCAGAAACAGTATTTTAATACTGACCAAGTCTGACACATAAGAAGCTGTGTCAGCAAAGGGAGAGCACTGAATTAGTCCCACCTGAGCTTGCGGCTGCTCTTTCTCTGCATATACAGCCCTCCTTCAGTGCAAAGCCAGTCCCAGTAAGCACCATGTAAAGGGTGGGGTTTTCCCAAATGCTCTACAGTCCTGCTTTTGCAATTCCGTCACTAATTCTCCTGTCATAGGACTCTCCAGCTGATCATCCATGAGTCCAACAACTTGGCCATAGAGATTAAGATTCACCTGAATACAACAGAGGCACAAAAAGAGCAACCTCTCATTCTTGCCCCAGATAGCTCACAGATGTGCCACTGGGGCCATTTTAGCCTTCCCCAGTCTCCCCTTGTGCCACAGAAATCTTGTAGGGCAAACTTGGTGGAGTCTTTCCTTGGGGATGGAGATGAAGTCATATGGTTCTGGAGTCAGGAATAAGTCACAGTTTCTACCTAGATCAGGCTGGGACTTTAAGGGATAACCTGGAATCTGCAGAATATGAGGACAAACATCTGCCACGGGAAAATGCCATTAGAAACTGCCAGGAAGCGTAAATGTTGATGTTATGCCAGATCCAGAGCAGAGGCAGAGAGATTCATTCCATTTCATTATGAAATGATACAAGCACCATAAAGTGTCAGCTTTCAAGTTCATAATTTATAAATTAAGTGTAAAATAGCATACTCTGAGCTCCTCTCCAGCCACTCATTTATCCTTCCTCCGTGAAAAATTAATGAGTCTATAAAATAGCTTGTAAATTCAAAGCAGTAATTTATTTTTTAAATCAACACTATGATTTTCATAGAGACCCTGAAGCATTAACTGACTGGAGCCACTGCTGTTAATCAGTGGTCTTGGGTATGCTACTATGCCACAAGAAAGGTTTTCCACCTTCTGCTAAGCTTTCTGATGCAGACCAGTGTCAGGCACAATATAAAGCTCTTTGAGATTATTAGACTGTCCTAGTAAAGCAATCCCTGCTTTCCACAGCCTGGCAGGCTACTTCTCTCAGGGGGGTGCTTGAGGACTTAACATCTTATCCAAGATATCAGGAAAAGAATTAGCAAGACAATTTTTATATTAAAGCTTTCTAAGTGGAAAATTCACCTCAGGCAAAATTTCTGGTCTATGGAAAGGAAAGCAAGCAGAACCAGATCAGCTAGCTCTGGATTTCCACTAAGAGGATTCCCTAAGGCACTCTTTTGCTATTTTGTGACCTTTTAATCGTGCCACTGCACAAAAAGCTGTGTTGGTCATTTTGCAAGGCCCTCCACAACTTTGGGAGGACCTGTATTCCTGCCTGTAGGTGTGTGCATTTACCAATCCCACGTGAAGATCAGAGAGGAGTAGGGGACAGGTAGACTGAGGAACAAACAGGAACAGGCACAACATTCCAGGTCTTGGAGTCATGAAGGACTACAACAGATGAACAGGAGCAGAGAAAAGCAGACTGTCCCGGGGTACCCACATGGGTGTGAAGGCAGATTTTGCATGCAGCTGAGGACATGCCCTAGCCATTCCCTTCTGTCATCTCGGGGGACTTAGCTCAACACCCAAAAAATTGTTTATAAAGCCTATTCAAAGGCAAAGATGGTCCTGAACAAGATCTCTGTATCAAAATGGGTTGCTGCTTGTTGGTCTGGGGTGCTCAAAGAGGGGACAGGATTTCACAGCTGCTGTGGCATCACAGCCAGGGATGGTCTGTACCACAAGGGAAGGAGACATCAAAAGATGTGGGGTGAGATGGCTGTAGGATGAACTTCCTAATTTTTATACTTATGCTTAAGATTTGGAGTGACTTCATGAATTTGCTCAATAAAAAAGGTTCCTCAGAGATAAACTCTTACTGTTAAGAGCACTCATGAAATACCCAGCTCTTTTTAATGGAAAAAAAAAACAAAAAAACAAACCAAAACCCAACACAGCAAGGTAATCAAGGCAGAACGAACAAAGCATGAAGAGAACTTTTCAACTTCTGTATATTTAAATATGAACACATTCAGTATTCCTTCTTCTCTACAGTCTATGATGAGCACCAAGCCACTGAATTTATGACAGAAGTGGCAGATTTTATTATATCTAATGTTAATTTACTAATTAAATTCCTACAATCGGATATTAAAATCAATACTCTTCCTCTGGGGACAAGATAGAGACGAAAACAACAACTTTATCTCTGCTGCACGTAAAATATCTAATTGAACAGAAAGCCTGATCCAAAATGCTTAAAAATATAAGGCTGAGGAAGCAAATGTGATTGGACCTCTTATAATCTAATCATTTTACTCCACATGTGGCCTCCAATCTGTTTAGGATTGTTAAAATTCCTGGATATTGTAGTGCCTTCCCCAGAGAACCCTGGGAAGAGCTATGGACAGCCCAGACCAGATGGGATGCCAGTAACTCCAGCCAGCAAAGGCAGAAAAGAGGACAGCAATTAACTCCTCCTCTGCTGGCCACCACAGAGGAGCTCTGGGCAGGGAAATTAGTGCAGGCTGCTTTCCAGCTCTTTCCAACTCCACAAAAGGCAGTTTTTAATTCAAAGCTCCTGAGCGCAAACTACTGCAGCCCATGGGGACAAACAAAGCAAGGACAGATAATCACATCCTTCTGAGAAATTGTTCAGTGCTGTAGGTGGAAATCTGTGTGGTTTGCAAACTCCTCTGGGTATGCAAAGGAAGAAGGGCCCCCAGGAGCCCAAGAGGAAGGTGAAATACTGTAAATGAAACCAGTACCTATGAGATGAAAGGCCTGTAGGTCAGATCAAATGTGTTTTTAAAAAGCCCATGAATTGCACAGGATGAGGGAGCATTCCTCCAGCTGCCTGGCATTCAGCAGGCCCGTTCTTGATTTAAGAGCAGGAGTCTGGCTGCTCAGAATTCCCTGCCCCTCTCTAACTTGCCACTGAAGGCAGCCAGCCCAACACTTCAGAACCTCCACCACAGGAAACACTTGGATGCTCCTTGTCCACCAGGGTGGATTAGTTCTATTTATACAAGTTTAATCCTTTGGCATATAAAACAAGACAACACTGTAGCTAAAAACAAAATACAGGATTACCCTATTAAAATGGCACACTGACTACAGATGCCACTTCATTCCTCCTGTGATTTTCTTAACTGGGATAGCCAGTGGGTTTTAGGTAAAATGTACACACCACATAACTTTTCTATACCTGCCCAAAGTGTTAGGCTGCTTGGATGACTTGAAGGGAATTCTGTAGGTGTTCTCTAAGGCATTATTTAACAGGACTTAAGTTAAAATCCTGAAAACCTAGGGGCACAGTGAAAAGAAAAGGAAATGAAAATAGCAACTTTGGACTTTCAGTATGTTTTCCTCTTTAATTCATAAAGAAGCTGTTAGTGTAATACTGACTTCTGGCTGAAGCCTTGAAGATTTTTCTGTTGTGCTGAATTTACATTTATGGAGGAACAAATTCTACCAATACAAAAAAGGACTTTTCCCATTAAGACGAATATAGTAACTTCACACATCCTGCAAGATCAGAGCTTTGCACAGGAAATATCTCCTACATCATATCCATCATCTCTTGACAGACTGCTCTGACTAATTAAAACCACTCTTAAAAATATGGAATATGAAAACAGTGAGGAGCAATCCTGTGTCCATGATCTTTAATTTGTCACTTACTAAAGGACCCTTCAAAACAATCTTTAATTTCAACAGCAAAAAGATAATTTTTAAGTGCCAGCATCTTAACCTGAAAAGAGAATTCTAAGCAAAACCTCATGTAATATTAGTAGATATATCAACAGTGTATAATTCCCTGGAGAACTTCTCAACACAGATATGCCATAATGGGGAC
The DNA here is from genome assembly GCA_035221455.1 of Xenops minutus. Lineage (NCBI taxonomy): Eukaryota > Metazoa > Chordata > Aves > Passeriformes > Furnariidae > Xenops > Xenops minutus. Next base: position 6,580,248 of record JAWWEE010000159.1, on the reverse strand, counting down.
TATAGGTCCAAAATGAAAGTCACTGGCTTTTTATCCTACAAACCCACTGTATACAGGAAAACTCACAGGCTCCTATACAACAACCCATTCCCATAGTCTCACCTGGTAGAGGCTGCAGGAAAACTTCAAGAATGCTTTTGACTTATAAGCAATTGCCTCTCTCCTGCTTATTAATGCCTCTGAATAGGAACAGACTAGGACTTTTCCTGTCAGACAGTCCTCTGAGTGCTTGTGCCTTGCCAGGATTTGATAAAACCTGGGAGAAATAAAAGCAGCTACTCCACTGTAGTACCCTCTGTAGGTTTTAAGTGCCAGACTTTTGCTTAGTCTTGTCTTTCACAGGTTCAAAGCAAAGTGTGATTCTTTCTGGAGCCCAGCTGTGCATCTGAGACTGTATTTCTGAGTGATAATACTAGCCAGAGGTACCTTAACTTCTCAAGGACATACCAGCTCCTGAAACTATAAAGCAATGATTTGGTTAACCTCTCCGACTTGTACAGAAATTTGCACTACCCTTTTTCACAGCCAAAAGGACAAATCAGAAGTTAGATTCTTTTGCTAAGAGGAATAAATTACAACTTGCAGCCATGGAAAATGCAAAATGCATGTAAATGCTATAATTGCCCTATCAGACATCCCACTACTTCTGCTTGGGGCAATGAAGATAGTCTATAAAAGCAAATGAGCTCAGAAGATATTTTGCAGGCAGACAGGTATCTGGGAACCAAAGACAATTCCAACTCAGTTGTTCACAGGATACATGTGTGCACATGTAAAAGACAGAAAGGGAGAACACTTGTCTTATAACTGCAAGATTAGATTTCTCTTTTCCCATGCATTTTTAACATGCTTACAGGGTTTCATGAAACAGAACTCCCTGGGCAGGGCTGGGGGCACAAGGAAGTTGCCTGTGCCTGGGAATTGCCAGAGTTACAGCTGGCATGGGATGGGATGACCGTGCAGACTTGTTAGCATTGTTCCCTTTGTCATACTATGGGGGAGGACTAGAGCAGGTTCCTGATGAAGGTGACCCAACCAGCTCAAAGGTAGGTTGTCAGGGCAGGGGAATTGCATCATCAGAAACACATATGGTCAGTTTTTGGCATCTCCTTGCCTGGTACAAAGCAGCGTGATACACTTCTTACAGGTGTGCTCTGTGCCATGAGCCAGGGCTGGCTGTGCAGCTCCCAGAGGAGCTCTGAGCATCTTTTTGCAAGGCATGCCATGAATAACAAGTGCTGCAGGGAGGGAGTGCTGCAGGACAGTGTGCTACCAGGACCACAGGACACTCCTCTGGCTTGCAGTATCCCTCACCCAAGTACGGAAACTGGGACTGCAGTTCCAGAAAATGCCTATCTGAAGCATCTTTAAGGAGCTTCAAACTGAACTCCTGATGATCTGACTTCTTTTGCTCCCTTTTCCAAGCAGCTCCTTTGTTTTAGCATTACTAATCATTTAGCAGAGCCACTACACAACTGAGTGTAGATCAAGTCTCCAGTGTCAAAGGTGGTCATCATCTCTCACATTTGTGAAAGGCGTGGATGGCCAGCAGGGTTGGAACAGATGTGGGATCTCTGAATAATCAGCTTAAAGTCACCAACTCAGCTCTGAGCCTGCTCAATACAGACTACAGTTTTCTAGTGAGAAGGCTGTTGTACCAATTTTGTGTCAAATTAAGTGTTTGATTTATCCCTGTTCTAACTCCTTTGAGTTCAATACAAGTCATGAATTTAGCTCTTAGCTTTGTCCACAGAGAATACTGTTTTTTGCCTTTGATTCTGCTTCAGTGAATCAATCAGTTTATAAGCATGCATCCTGCTCCAGTAAAGCATGTTAGCAGACACATGAGGGAGGTATGGGAAAAACTGCTGAGAGAGAGGGACTGGACTACTTCCACACTTAAACCATCACTGGTCTCTTTCACCTAACATCCTTTTATTCAGTGGGAAACAGGAGGCTCCCCCAAGCATTGAAATGATGGCCAATGCAAAGACTCCCATTGCCTTCCCTGGAAGCTGAACTGCCCCGTGGGTAATAGTTTGTCTTGATGGCAATAAGGAGATTGAGACAGTAAATCCATCCCTTCTATAACAAAAACGCCCACTGTGTCCAGATTGACTAGGGATTTTACCAGACAGGAGCAACATCTGCTCCTGAGCCCTGCCTAGAGATCTTCCTACTTAAATCTTTTCACTTAACACTGGTTACTGATCTACAGTTCTCCTTGCTGGCTTCCCTCCAAATTCGCAGCAAAACCAGACTATAGTCCCTGTACTTTTATTATGGCAAATGGTTTTCCTCTCATGCCCTGTTTTCAGGGCACACTTTTGATGCACCTCATTTGACCTACATTGCCCTCATCCAGGTCTACTCTGGGACCCTACCAGACTTTGCAGCACCTTTTTCTCACACTTGTTTTCCATCAGGGGAACAGTTTCCTTCTGGCTAGGGACTTACTCTTTGGCTAGTTCCCAGATCTCTTACACAACCGTTACCTGTTCTGGATTTCCCACCAGAATGATGGTTTGTCTGAAAGATCCTGTTTGCCCTACTTTTGAGAGTTTTAGAGCACACATCCTGCAATGTCCCTTCCTAGCTCCACAGGGCCAATATTCTGATCATACATACAGTGCTTGTATCAAGGCTCCCACGTGCTGTCCCTTTTCAAAAGCCCAGTTGCTCAGCAAAACATTTGGTGAACTTCCTAATTATTCCTGCCACCTTCCGCAGTGAGAGTAAACACACTGCAAATATTTCTCTCTCTTGCATCAGTTGTTGAGTGAATTTACATTTTCAGAAGGATCTGCTATGCAAGGCCTGTTGAAGCCTCTCTCTCTACTTCTCCCTCATTTGCCCTGCTTCTTAGAAAACTTTCAGTCCTGGAAGGGAGTAAATAACATATCTCCAAATTCAGGGAGACAATGCTAAAGGGTTACTGCAAGTCACTCTCTTCAAACAGTGAACAAGAGTCTTCATTTAAAAATAAATAAAAGGCCTAGCCTCCCTACTATACTCCGTCTGTACCCCCTGGAAATTGCCTGCCTGGAAGCTCATGCAGCTTCCTAGGGCTTGCCTTTCTGAGCAGACAAGGAGGACTCCAGGGTGTCTTTCCTGGCTTCTCAGGATAAGTATGACAAGCAGCATGTGAATCCTGGCCATCAACTGCTCTCCCTCAGCAGGAGTGGCCTGAAAAAGGACCATGGCTTTGCTACAAGTGCTTTGTAGCCCCAACAAGCATCAGGCTTGCTGTGAGGCATTTCCCATGCACCCTTTTCCCGCCTCCTCCCTCAGCTGCACTGCTTTCACCTCAGAAATACTCCCTCAGCACTTTCAGGGTTTCTTTCTTACACAGCCTCTGCAAGCCAAGAAAACCACTCAGCTCTATTCATAGACTCCTGACAGTCTTCAAAGAATTGCTAATTCCAGTCTGCTTTAAAAAAAAAGCAAAGCATTCCTTCCCCCCTTACAGCTTTTCTGCCTTCCCGTCTTTCCGAAGTCAGCACCTGTTGGGCCATAAAACAGCACCCCAGAAGCCGAGTACACCTGAAGTGATGTGCAGCCCCCGCTGTGGCAGGGACACGGCACTCTCCTTGGAGCGGCCATCCGGCTGCTAACACAAACCCAGCCTCCTAGAGCAGAGGGGGCACCCCTGGCTGGCTCGGACTGAGGGCTAACAAGGGTTAACAGTGTTTGCTGCTCTCTCCTCCCCGTGCCTTTCAGTCAGCCCTGCTCCCCGGGCAGCGGCTCCGGCATCCTGGCGGACAGTGCGCGCAGGAGGAGCGCGGTCCGTCCCGGGCTGCGGGGGCAGCAGCCGCCAGACCTGCCGCACAGCCCGCCACAGGCAGCTCGGGGACTCAAGGAGCAACAACAACCAGGGCTTCGAGGAGTGGAAAATCATGCAAGGCTAAAACAAGCTTTGAAAAACATCCAACCTAAGAAAAAACCAAAATTCTAGTGGTGTTTGCATTTGGGTTTTTTTTTTGTTGGTTTTGGGGTTTTTTCCCCCCCTCCCCTTTCTTGACTTCAAGCATTTAGTTACTATGTCTGTACAGGAGCCATATGGAAAAATCAGTTCTGTCCTGTTGAACTGGTTGCACAGTTTTGATTTTCATCTGCCTACAGAGATCTGAAAAAGTCTATGTTGTTTTATTTTATGATTTTCTGGCAAAGAAGGCAAGTGGTTTGTGGATCATCTGGCCAAGAACACAATAGGTAAGCACAATACTTTTTGTGTAACATATTTCCAAGAGTCTGAGAATATATCATTTGTGTAATTGAATGAAAACAGCATTTAGGATGATGTTCTCTTTGGGATAAGCTGATTATAGGTTTGTTGATCTCTTGGTTTGTTTTCCCGGACAAGAAAAGCTGAGCTGCTGTGATATCAGTGTGGTTTGCAAGATCCTGTCATTTAAGCAGCAGAAAGACTTTTTTTTAATCCTTTCCAAAGAGCAGAGCAACTCAGATTCCACTGTTGAAGGTAAACCAAAATATTTAGTGTTATATTTTAAATCTGTAAGTTGTTATTAGACTACAAGAATAACAAAGTAGCAAAGTAACTCTGAGTCATAAGGAAAGCTCTGCTATAAGAACATTAAAAATGGAATAAATATAGAAATCTAACTATTCTTTCAACTCGTTCAGGTGATTGTTTAAGTGTGCAATCAACCAGGTGTTAAAAGTAATACAAACAGAGCATACCAACTTCATTTGGGTGTTGAAAAGGACATTCAGATGACCTGTTAGTGATAATTTCCATAATAATCTCTGATACTAAAGATGTGCTTTACTTGGGGAAATCAGATTTTGTACAAAAGAACCTACAGATGTGTTCAATAGAATGTTTAAATGAATATTTAAACGCGTATGTTTGAAGTGGATTTAAAAAGGAACAGGTCCTTTTATAAAGTCACTTTAATTGCAATGGACAGCGAATCTGCTGAACTGTAGATTTGACTTCCTGATGTGTTCCACACATTTGCAGGCACCGTGAGGAAAGGGCTGATCTCAGAAATAAGTAATAAGAAGAAATAACTGAGCCTTTGTCTTTTGCGCTCTCTTCTATCACTAGCCAATAATCAGATTCGACCAGGATCTTTACTCTTTGCTGCCTCTAAGATGCAATAATGTACTTTTCCCTCAAAAAAGGGATCTTACTCACAGAGCTCCCTCTGCTTTCCAAATCCCTGAGCTACAGCAAGCACCTGTATTAAAGGTCTATGTCCATTCCACTTTGATACTGTCTTTTTTCTGGAACTGGGTCTGGCAGACAAGAGTTCTAAGCATAATCAATGACCTCATACAGTAGCGTACTGTCAAAGTTCTTATCCAAATGGGAGTCTCCTGTCTGGGTAGCTCTAGGCAATGTACAATTAACATAATGGTTTAAATAACAACAGCATTTGCTGATGACTTTTGGGACTGCTTGTGTACTTTTCTCTCAGATTCCAAGCTAATAATAAAGCCCTCCGGAAAAAAGGGACATACTTGATTTTTAAAAGTCTCCTGTCAGAGTGAATACAATAGAGTTGTTCCAGAGAGCAACAAATGCTGAGAGAGGTTGGAAGTGATGCAGGTATGAAAATGATGGGCAACACAAATCTAAGAACAAGATTACTGTCCTACAGTAACAAAGCCATCCTTCAAATGAGATACACAAAGACCTTAAACCTCGTAAGTTTTAGTTTAGGGATTGTTATCCAGGATTCTCCACCTTTCGTCTAACAGCTCTTAATAAGTTCGGCCAATTCTCTTCTCTACACATACCTACAGTCACAGTGGATGAAATAAAAATGCAGTGATCTCTGACAGAACAGCAAAAGCAGCATTTGGGATGTAGCAACCTCCTGTGAGTTTGAAAGTGACAGTTCCATTATAAACAGCTCAGCCTTGAAATTTAGGAAGTGAACACTATAAACTAGAAAAAGAATATTTTAATGTAATTCTCCACTCTGTCAGCAGTAGAAAATTTTTATTATAACTGTCTTGTGATATTGCACTTGTGCTACATTGACCATATTTTCATATAGTGAAAGACATCATAGCAGCTTTTGCCATTAAATCTTTACAGAGAAATCCTCTGAGAAATATTTCTCTGAACTTTAAGCGATTTAGCAAAATGGAGAGTGGGACTGTTGGAATGCCTGACTTGCTGTGATTATGATAAATACCAGTAAAGGCACAGAGTATCACTGATTATTTTCTCTGCAATGACAGCAGTTCCTATTCATTCTTGTCATCTCACTTGGCAGTACTGAAGATGTCCCGGCTCAAGTTTTATATGCCTCTCCATATTCTCCTGGCAGCTTGCTTGTGCCATTCTATAAAAGCACCTACCACCAGTTCCCAACAGAGCTTCAAGACTGGTCTCTTCAATTTCTACCACTCCCTGATACTTGCTGATGGTAAGGAAACTACAGTTCACCTGCTGAAAGATATACCCAAAAGGTAAGAGCAAATCAGCCACTCCCTGTTCTCCATACTTGCCTATGACACTGGTAGGTGCACACCACCAGCAAGAGCCAAGAATCTTTATGCACCTGCAGAGCTCTGCCAGTGCACACTGAAACTACAGGAAAAGGCCCCATTGCTTCAGTGCCATTCCACTGTCCAGAATCTGGAACACAACTGAGAGGAAGTCCAGATTCACATACACATTTCAGGCAGCTTTGTGGTGTTTGTCAGAGCAGCAGCACTGATACACAATGAGTGGGGCTCCAGCAGCAAACAGTTGTGTCACAAACAGCCTGCCTTCAGGACTACAGAGATATCAGGCATCCTACACTCATGGTAAACCACAACAATTTTACCTAATAAATTGACTATCCCCAAAATCAGTAGAACATCTGCACAGACATCTTAGCAGAAAAACTTCTGCCAGTATCCTGCATATCTATAGCACTACAACTTGCTAAGATCAAAAGTGCTTTGCAGATGAGAATTCCACAGTTTTTCTTCACCAAAATATCTGCACAACTTCCTGCCATACCTGGATATGTGGGTGCTCTAGATATTACACCTGGTGCTGTATCTTGGGTAGCAAAGATCAGTCTGCTTGTTTTGGAAAAGACATTTTGAGGGGTTTATTCAGACTCCACTGTGGACAGTCACCAACACATACAGATTTTTGACATTGACCCAAGTGGTCATGGAGCAGAGGGTGAGACAGATGGTTCAGTCTTCTTATGTATTGCACAGAAAGAGGTCATGGCACATGTTAGATAATGTGCTGATGCTCACAAGAACAAAACTAGGAGATCTCCATGATAAAGGAAAAGGGGCATTGAAATTTCTAAGAAAAGGGAGTTGTTCTATGCTCCTGTAGCATAACATTAAGACACCAATTAGGAAGCAAACCCCCTTGAGTTTAGCATGATCAGGTAAGGTTCTTATGAACCCCAAGCATCCAGAGAGGAAGCCAAGAGACAGCAAGTTTCAGCTTAGAATAAAAGACTAAACATTGTAGAACTGATTTCACTGAAGTCCGACTCCAGTCCACTAGCCATATCCTGAAAGTAAGCCAGACCTCTAGGCTGACAGGATCTATCCATAATGACTAGGCTTGTCTCACTAATGAACAAAAAAACCGCTTCAATTGCCTTCATTTAACTGCAGAGTGAGTGACCCAAGTTCAAACATTTCTGTGGCTATATACAGTCTGCATAAAAACAACAGAAATAGAGTGAGACAGGAGGCTGGACTTTTTTTTAGGCAGTAATCCAAACCTGACCAAAGAGACTGATGTCACTTGGTACTGCTCTTGCATAGCAGCCTTTGACACGAAGGCAATTAAGGTAGAACTGGCCTGGATGAAACTGCCATTGACATCTAAAACTGCTCAGGACTGGCTAAAGCCAGTCTGTTGCATCCACTTCATCTGACACCCAGGAAGACCCAGATACACAAGCACACATGAGGGAGGATAGGGTCCAAGAGCCTTCACTAAATTCCAGTCAGGAAATCCTGTGGAAAAGTGTACCAAAATTCCCCAGAGTTGGGCAACAAGTGGTTATCTAGAAGGCAATCAAGCCAAATCATTTCCACCATCCAAAACAACCAGCCAAGTACTGAGATATGATATTCACCTGAAGTGTGCTAAAACTCAAAAGGAAAAATATTGCCTAAGGTAAGCAAACAAAGCTTTCAGCAAATATTTGTGGATTAGAAAAAACCCCACAACATGTATTTCCCACACAGCTGAAGATTTCAGACATTCATCATGCCTTTGTGTTGATACACCTCAGAGAACAGCCATTTCTATCCAGAGCAAAGTAATGCACATTGGAATGGCTGATTACAAGGAATCTCATGCAAACTTGAATTTCCTGACACTTTCCCTCTGTTTCTAATCCACATTTACAGGTACTACTTTGTTCTGGAAGAAAGCAGAGTCCTTTCACCTTTCACAATAACAGTGACCCCCTGTGATGTTCCCATTGAATGGAGCATACTCATGCACAAGGCTTCAGCAAGTTTCTCAGGGAAAGAAACACAAGGTAAGACCTTCAGCGTGTCAAAGCAGAGGCAAAGAAAGTCTAAGTTACTCATAGGGAATTGAACTACACAAAACTCACCACAAGCCTAAACTTCTCATACTTCCCTCTCCTTGAAATTGGCAGTGACTGACCCTGTCTCCAGGTCACAGGAAACACAGGAGCTGATCAGATTTTGCCTTCAAGTAGATTAAGGTTATATGAAAAAAAAAAATCTACCTCTAAAGTTAATATTGGGGACAACTCTGGGTCTTCAAGGCTGCACAAACACAGATCAGCTTCATAAGCTCTATGTACTGGGCCAAACTTGCCTCTGCTGCCTCAGCTCTTTTTCTGTGGCTTAGGTCACTTGAGGCGATCATTTGCTCCCCACAGCAAAGCACAGAAGATTTATGCATTTCTTCTTCTAGGATTACCATCTACCATGGCAGTGGGTATTATATTGCCAGGAGCCTAAAACACAATTTCTTTCTCTTGCACTTCTTTTTTTAAATTAATGTTTCAAACTAAAAATCTAAAAGCCACCACTAACAATTCTTACATGTCTAACAATTCTTACATGTCAAGCAAGTACACCTGACTGAGTTAAAATTATATTCCTTTGAATTGCTAAGTTTTCCATCTTCATAGGAGGCAATGGCACAAAGCTAATCCAAAGAAAACTCCTATTCCACCAAAAATGAGTCTCCTCAAAGTCAAGTACCCTAAGGGACGGCTAATGAAAGAAGAAAATTGTAGGGACATCAAGCATGATAGAAGTTAAGCTTTTCACAAGCTGTGGTTTCATAATAATGGTATCTTTCAAAACATAATTCTACAGCTGCACAGCTAAAATAAAAGCTTCTCAAATTTTAATAAATTTCCAGTGGCAACATATTTTTACTAAAACATTTTTAGTTATAATTATTGTTTTCAAGAATAAAATATGATGTTCCCTCACATATGAGCAATAAAACTTCTATGATGTGCTTTATTTCACATCAGTTAAAACAGAAGTTACCAGTCTGCTTTCTGCCTGCAGGTGACCGTGACACACAGGAGGTCTCCATATCTCAGAAGGCTCCAAGTATGGTGTCCACCATTTTTAACTACAAGGGAAATTCTGTTGAGACTTACATGGGTATGTCTTCCCATGCTGCCCTTTACATGCTTGAGTTCTTATCCACTGAGCGAGACACACACATCACTGTGTACTTAACAACCGACACGACATCTGGGCACCTCTATCCAGAGCTTCCAATGGATCCACGCATAGATGTGGTTGGCGTTGGGCATACAACAGTGACTCTGACCTGGAAACACAGCCCTTCTGTCTTGCAACATCGAGAAAGCATCCAGTACTGTCTGCTAGTTAATGAAAAGCACAACTATAAGAGCTTATGTGCTGCTGAGACAGCAATCAGATCCTCTGGAATGAAACTGCCACCTACATTGGCTTTGTCCCTCTCCCCGTACCTTCTTGAGCCACAGCAGGTGATGATCTTGTCCAACAGTGAGCTGAGCATCATCAACAGAGCGAGCAGTGGGGAGGTGCGGCAGATATGCATGGGTACCAAGAACACTTACACAGTGCCCGCTCTCAGTCCCAGCACTCAGTACTACTTTGATGTCTTTGTCGTCAATCTCCTTACAAATGCCAGCGCCGCTTACACTGGGACATTCGCGAGAACCCTGGAAGAACCTGAACCTAAGGTGATGGAGCTGAAAGATGGCAAAGTGATTCACATAGTCCTGGATGGGAAAAAGCAGAAATTCTACAGTCTGCAGTACCAGGCAAGGCACAAGAAAATACAGTTTACCTTTCAGTTGTGTCGTGGCCAAGTACAGGTTCACATAACAAAGAATGGCAAAACAGTGGCATCAGAAAACCTCTCAGGGCTGAGGTATTTCTCTCTGAAGGGAAAGCTGCTGGACACATACTTGGTGCAGCTGAGGTCCACAGAGGAATCTAACTCCTCTGTCAAAGTACAGGTGTCCCCCCATGTCCACAAGCCCTTATTCCCACTTCTTCCAGAGAGCTTAAAAATAAAGTCCTTCAGTAAACTGAGAACCTGCAACTCTGTGACCATTGCCTGGCTGGGAACACAAGAGGAGAGCAAGTACTGCGTGTACAAGAGAAGGATTGAAGAAGATCAGGTCTGGAGGGAACTGCAGAGTGCAGACAGGTGCTCGGGACCTGAATCTCGGCACAAATCAGAGAAAGTGCTATGCAAGTATTTCTACGATCTAAACCTCCAGCGAGCTGTCACCACAGAGACCATCAAAGGACTGGATGCAGGGACACTTTACTTATTTGACGTTTACCTCTTTGGGCCATCTGGCATCCCTGTCAGATATCACAGCAAAGTTGTGAAGACCAGGAAAAAATGTTGAAGATTTTACAGAAAAGTTAAGTGACTGAATGAAGACTTATCAAAAATCTACACCAATCCATGTCATAGCCCATGCAGTTTGAAATGTGCTGAGACAAAAAAATTAAAGCCAGAGAAAAATATCTTAGTTGTCTAGATCATTACAGTTACTTTGACTTCTCTCCTGTGTAAGATGAGGTTTTTTGTTTTCCTGTCTCACTCAGACATCAAAACCAGACCTGTGAAGCAAACCCATACACATGGAAATAAAATATCCTACTGGCACCCATGAGAAATAGACTGGTTACTTAAAATGCTTCTGAAATCCAGTACAGAACTGATGGGAAATGCCTCACAAAAAGCACACTATTTTCAATTTCCAGAGAGGTTTCCACTTTAACTCATTCAGTTAATGAACTGAGAAATCCCTACAAGTCAGGATACTCTTGAAAAACCAAACTTCCTCAGTGCTTGAAGAGAGATGGAGAGAACAAGAAATTAAAAAAAAACTACTAGTGGAACTGGTGTAAAGCTCCATACTTTGAGTGAAGCAGGCTGAAATGTATCTGCCCCTGTTACCTGCATGTTTTCTTGGTTTAATTTCTAAAGAGAAACTGTGCTTTGTTAGAAATAGACAAAGCTCAGGCCAGGAACTGACTCTGGGAAATACACAAACACTGCTGTGCTGCTGCCCACTGAGGAAAGCACCAAGTGAAGGATCTTGTCACAGAAAGATTTGCCACCTCTAGCCTCAGATCCAGAGCCCATGTCTATGACTGTGTGACTCCTGAGTGTAATATATTCATTCTTGGCACCCTAAAGCCAGCCTATATCAATGAATGCATTGCTTTGAGAAAAATTAAAAGTGGCTTTCCTATTAAATATCATTGAGGAAAGAACTATTTGTAGTAAAAATCCTGACAACCACTTTTTTCTGTTGCCTTGTTTCCTTGATTACCTTCTTTACGTGAGACAGTAAAACAAAATCTGAAAAAATTACAAATCTTCATAGGCCCCCTTTATGTTCAATCTCAGTTATCAGCAGATAATATTTTGGACATAGGCTCTTGGCAGGCCTGGAGCTCACATATGAAGAGATACAATAGACCCACTGACCCAGAGGTCACCAGAGAAATCTTGCCTGCAGTATTTCTTTTTCTTCTACAATTACACTGAGCAAATACATAAATTATTAATTCCATTATTGTATATTTCACAAGTTCTCTTGCAATTCAGGGCCATCAAGGTTTAGTTTACTCTGAGCTGTTATTCCCTCCAAGCATGTTTGGAGGCCCTTGGTAAGGGCTGAATCAGCCCTGTGTGCAGCCACAGAGGTTCGTGTGTCTCCTGCTCCAAAGACTCCCTCACCCTGTGCCCCCTGTACAGCACACACACTACACCCTGGCAGGCTCAGCAGCCCCAGGTGAGGGGCTCAGGCCTTCCCAGGGGATCAGCTGCACTATCTGGGCTTTGGCTGGGCTTTACATTCCTGCAGGCACCACTCTGGATGGAGCAGTGCCACGGCAGGGGCCACGTGCTCTGCAGCCTCCTGTCCACACTCCACACAGGCCTCTTGGCTCATTACAGGAGCTGGCAGCTGCACTGCCTTCATTCCAAGGCAGGCCTTCTCTTCATCTGGCTCCTGTCCAAAAGAGTCTGAGCTCTGAGGGCAACAGAGGTCATCTCCACTTGGAAATGACAGTTTTCTGCCTTTTTCCTCCATTTCAGGCTTTTATATTCTGGATTAATATCTTCTAGATGCCCTACAGCTGACTAATAACCATGATAATAACAGGAGGAACAGGAAGATCTGCTTAACTGCAGATACAATATATTCCTAATCCACTGCCTCTGTCACAGCCTTAACCCTTGTTTTTGCCCTCTATAAGTGCTACAAAAATATCACTTGGCCAAAGAAGATACATCAAGATCTTGTCCGATACCAATGCTTCTACTGAAGAGGGTTTTTACAACAGACCTGGCCTTGGACTTCTCAGGGAAACCTTGGGTTTGTGCTGCAGCCAAGAGGTCTGAGGAAGGGACCAAAGGAGATCCTGGCAGAGAGCTGAGCAGTCAAAGGTGACAGAAGCAAAGGCTTGATGTAGCACCAAACTGACTGACAGTTAATCAGAATCTGGAAGGGAGGAGGTCAGGTTTGGAGAAAGGCAGATATTTCAGGGGGACTTGGAAAAGAGCCAGAAAATACTCCTCTTCCCCAGTTGACCAGCTCCTCCTTATTCCACCTCTCCCTAGCCATTGTCGCATGCTGACAACTGACTAAGAGACCAGCAGGAAGCTCTGAAGACCAAATTTAAGTGCTCCTGCAGCCCAAGCTATGACCAGTGCAGCTGCTGGAAGCGGTGATGCCAGTCCCTCACTCAGGAGGAGCTGTCCCCCACACATACCAGGCCCCCCATCAGCAAAAGCCCCTGCACATGGGCAAGGGAGCCTGGATATGCCCTGCTGTCAAAACCCATTGCCTCTAATATAAGCAGAGCAGGCAAGCTGCCCTCCAGGTATCAGCCCCCTTGGCTTATGCAGGCAGCCAGCCATGCTGTGTAATACAGACCCCAAGAGCAACACAGGATTCCTCTCCATCGACCTTTCCACTGTGATTCGCCTGTGTGCACCAGACTCCAAGCCTGTTTTCAATTCACTCATGCCCAGACCTTTTTTATGAGGCAGCCTTTGGGTGCGCTGGTTTAAGTTGTAACTGCTGTCCTGGAAGTTTCAGAGGTTTATTCCCAAGAAACCCAGAAGTGCTGCATAACACCATTGGTGCTCTTCCCACTCTCACAGGCAGCTGCTTATGCACACAGTTCCCCATCTCCAGCACTCAGCAAAGCTGTTTTGTTTCACTTTTTCTTGCAAAGCTGTTTGGTATCTTGACTTTTTTCTCATCTTCCCATTTAACTAGTCCTTGTCTACTGCAGTCTACCATGAACACTTCCCCAGCCATATTTACTTACTTTGTCTTTATAGTTTCTGCAGTCCCTGGCACCATTTTCAGGGGAGCTCAGTTCCTTCAGTTCAACCTGTCTTACACTGTCACCAGCTCTTCTCATCTGCTCCCCCATCCTTCCTTAATCTGAGTCACATCAGAATTGCAGACAGAGCTCTGTGGAGAACATTTCAAAAGCAATGCCTCACTCTTGTGGATCACTTGAGGTCAGTCATCAACATTGTTATCAGGCCAAAGTAGTTTTTTCCTAGCATTCAGTAGGGTCCCATCTCTTGTGTACTTCCAACTAATATATCTCAAGTCCTGTCACAGCCAAGACCAAAGGCCATGCATCTCTTCCCAACATTTTGACAGAGTTGCTCCTGCTGTTCTACCCCTCTCTCCACATGGCAAGGGGGCAGTCAAGGTACCAAAAGCAGAGTAGGCAAGTACGAGATTTTATGCCACTTCCACTCCCCCTGTGAGTTCAGTTTCCCAAATCAAAACTTGCACTGATATAATGGAGTGCTGGTATCCAAAACAGTGAAATAAAGGAGCACAGGCTAAATTCTACCATTGTGTATGGCTGTTAGCCACACACCAGTACAACGAGGGGCTCTCCAGCATCACCTTCCAGTATTTCACACAACTGCTACTGATAGAAGCTTTGAAATAGAACCTAGCATAGTTATAATTGCTTTTTTAATTTATACACTCTGAAAGATAGTGCTGCCTAAAACCACTGTAGAGGTTTCTGACACTGGGTTCAAGGACTGATGACACTTATGAGTTAATGTTTACCTGAAAAGAATCTGAAAAGAATCATCTATTGTAATTTCTTTTTTCTCTCCTGTATTTAACAGTCCATTTATTCATTCATTCCCTATTACTTTGAAGGGTATTCACATTTGTTAGGAAACTCATAGTGAATCTGAAAGTTCAGAAATTGCTCCCCATCTGCCCACATTGAGGGATGCAGTCACAGCTTTAGGAACATTCTTCATCCCCCTCCAATTTCATCTTTGTATCTTGAATGTTGGTTTCTGTTTTCTTTGTTTGTTTTTCCTGGCTAATGCTTTCCCACTTGGAAGACTCCCTTCTAGCTTCAGCAACATGTTAAGATAGTCCTGCTATTCTCGCCCCCGGTGCTGGAGAGAAATCCTGCTCATAATTTGCTTTTGACACAGAGCTGGTGTTTGTTTACATCTATACACATCACCTGCATTCTGGGCTTCATCATAGTTAGTCATTGGGTTTTGTGGGTGGAATTCATAAACCATGGACACTGCAGTTAAACATCCTGGCCATGTGCAGCTTTGCACAAGGCTTAAAATCTAACTTTGAAAGTCAAATAATATTAGTACTGACATCAAGTCCTAACCAGCAACCCCAAAATGCCAAAGGCTTTCAGGTGCTGTTACAGCAACTGAAGCTCTCTGCCATTACAAGAAAAATGGATGACTTGGCAGCTGAATAGTCATTCAGCAAAATAACCAACCCAGGCAAAACAAAGTAGATTGTGTCTCTGGGAGATGAAGATGAACAAAAGATGCATGGCTGCTCATCAGTGTTACTTCTGCACACACTAGATTGAGAAATCACCAGTGCAACAAAGCACAGGCAGGGCAATGCACTTCTCTTGCACAACAACAGGTATTTCCTGGGCAAGTCTGTCAAAGACTATTAAGCAACAGCATTGTAAAGAGCAGCTGAACGTAGTCGAAGAGGCAAAAAGCAAGTGTGTCTTGCTCCTGCACTGCATTGTTCCGCACAGTAACACAATGTAATTCCGGGACGAGCCCAGAGGACACTGGGCTAACAACCACAGCTGGCAGGAGCCGCTGTGGCTCCAGCAGCCCGCACCGCCGGGAGCCGGCCGAGCATCCCCGGCAGCGCAGGGAATGCACAGGGAGTGCCGGGCTGCCGCCAGGCACCAGAGGGCACTGTCAGGCTGCATGAGAGGCACAAAGAGCCGACCTGATAAGCCTTATCAGGAGGAAATAGTTCAGCAAATTTAACAAGTCAAGCATCTTTTTGATAAGATTACAAGGCAGAATAGATAGAAGGAAAAGCGAAGCAGCTTTGATTTTATTTTCTTTTAGTCTTGTAAGTCATCCAAGTTTGAGGGGTTTTTGTTTAAAATTAAAGTGCATAAAAAGTGACAGCAAAGGAACAATAAAAGGTAGGCACTCACTGAAAGGACTGCAAGACCAGTGCTCCCACTGTCCCCAAGACAGTCAACACTGCCATCACTGATGGGGCTGTCAGTGGGATACACCATCCCTGGCCCTTTCTTCAGCATTTTCCAGGCACCAGCACCACAGTGGTAACTGATACCAGTAATTTTTCCATCCTCTGTCCAGCAGCAAGGAGATTGTACTTGACTGAGCTTCACTACTGATTAATGTCTGTCTCCAAGAGTCACTGCCAGCATATAAACCCACTAAGCCCCTACTATTCCTGTAGCTTGACTCACACAAATAGGAGAACTCAGCATGAAGTGTTGTCTGTCCCAAGACTAGGATCCTAAGGAAATACTCAATCCAAGCCTCCTCCAGAGGCCTCTGGAAATAACCACACACAGCACACCGTCAAGGTAATGTGCTGCTAGACCTGGATCTCACTTTTAACAGATCCACTACATGAAAAACACCACAAAACCAAGAGAGGGACTTGAGGCAAATAGTCAAAGTCTGGCTGCCCTGCTTCTTTTCCTCTGGGAGACATAGTTCAGAATCACCCTGCTTCTTTTCCTCTGGGAGACATAGTTCAGAATCACCCTGCTTCTTTTCCTCTGGGAGACGCAGTTCAGAATCAGCCTAGCAACACTCAGAGTGGTTCTACACAGCACAGCTGAGGTGGTACCATTGTTGTGGAAAATCATCAAGTCTCAAGCCAGAAAGCATCAGTGTTGGGTCCCACACTCTCTACAGAGGCAGGCAGTGCTTTGAAGAGATTAAATGCACCTCCACTGTGACCTTATCTGTCTCACCTAAGGCCACAGACATAACCAAAGAGTTCAAGGTCAGCTATTTGAGTGGCTCTCAGTTACAGAAGTCCAGAAAAAACAGATTTCCTCACATACCTGAATGGAGAGTTTCACAGATACACCTCCAACAAATGGCTGTGAAGCACAGCTCAACTTGTTTGATTTTCCAGGCTTCACTAGTGAGGTATAGAGGATTCAAGAAATTAATAGTTCAAAATGTGCTACCTGGTGGGAATTTTTTTTAATTCAACACTTGTGCTTGCAAATAACTGACAACATTATGACATCCTAAGTAAATCTATAAGATGCATAGGTGGGAATCTATAAGGCCTCTTCTTGAAACTGTCTTCATTTACATAATTCTCTGCTCCAAACAACTCAAGCTGCACAGTGGTATCTACAGATACCAAGTTATCACTGAGCAATGTGTTTGTAGTGTGCTCTGGGCACTACTACCGAAGGGAGGATTCTTCAGCCCCATTTCATGTAGAAGAATCCCAAGCAAAGAGGGAACCAATATCAAACACTACAGTCAGTGCCTTTGAGGACAATAGCCATCCACCCACAGAGGAGGATTCTTTACCTACAACTCAAAGGAGGAAGCAGTTTTATTATTGGGTTGACCTAAAAAAAATTAAAGTGTTCCTATACAGGCAGTTAGTTGCATAAGTGGGCCAAAACCTCTGGGTTTATTATGTGGTACAGTCCTCAAAGCAAGTCTTTCAGAAGCATGTAGTGCCAGTTCCTCAGCTCAGACTGAGAACCCACAAATTGGCTAGACCATGAGCAGTGCTTTGCACATATTGCCTCCTGTTGAGACAAAATTTTGTCAAATCTGTCCATAACACAATGAAACCACAACAGTTACATCTGCAAACAATTTGGCCCATAATATTTTCCTCCCTAGTCATACTTATGCAAAGGAAAAAAGCTACTTTTACAGTGACTACTTTATCCATGTTATTCACATGTACTGATGCTCAGCTTTTCTGGAATACCTGGAAGAAAGCAGCCAAGTGGGGGTTTCTTGTTGTTCCAAAAAAGAGAACATAATTACCTACAAACAAGTAATCTCTGGTCAACTCTAACTCCACACTACAGTTATTCTTTATCTAAAAAGCAAATCAATTCACTTAGAAATGAAGTTTCTCCAAAAGTTATACCAGAACTCCTACTCATGCAAATGTTTTTTGTTTGCAAGGGCAGTTACTCTTGAAGGACTCAACAAAGGAATTTAAGGGTGATTCAGAACATGAAAACACAGTCCAGTTCTAAAAAGGACATTAGATTGTAAATCTGCAGCTCATGTTGTATTAGGCACAGTCAGTTCTGAGGAGAACTGACAATTACATGATTCAATAGCCTTTGGAGCCTCAGAAATTGGCAGCAAACCTCATATTTCAGCTATTTGGATAAAACTGTTCCTTGTCTCCAGGGTATTGCTGTTTATTTGCCTCAACTGTATTAATTCCATTCTTAACCAGGTATTCAGAAAATGTGTGATAGGGGGATTGATCAGTCAAAACATACCAAGCATTCTTTTCCAGAGGACTGCAAAACAGCTCATTTGAGTAGCTCTTTTGCAACATCCTTTGGCTACACTGCCCCTCCCACAGCTTCTTACAAGAACCATGGAATTACATCCATTATTGTCCCACTACAGGTTCCTTCTCGAACATTTGAGGAAAATACTCACCTGTCCTTTTGCTTCATTTGGAGCAGGAAGTCACTTTGCCCTCACAACAGAGCAGTTCCACACCCACTTTCTGAGGGTCATAACAAGGCCCAGTGGCATCCAGTGAACAAACTGGAAGCATGCTCACATCCCACTGCTAAAGTAGACTTAAAAGGTAAGTGGAATTAAAAAAAAATAGTGCAAAGACCAAACGTTAAGAAGGATATTAAAGAATTCCCCCCAGCCTTGAGACAGGCCAGAGCCATTTCCAGGAAGTCACACAGCCCCAGCAAACTGCAACTTTGTGGCAAGAACACAGGAAAAAACCAAAATAAACACAAAACTAGGATCGCCGTCTGAATTTTCTATTCCCAGCAGAGTAAGGGTGAACAGCATTTGGCCTTTGGGAAAATTATGGGTTATTTCCAGAGCACAGCTTTGATTTAAGTTCTAGTTGGTTTGGTCCAGGCTGGGGTCCAACCCTTTTAAGAAGCAGCTCAAGGAGGCCATAAGGGTTTACTGCACTTTTTTCCTAATCAGTGAAATGTTTGGACTGGAAGGAGTCTAGAGCAACAATCTTTTTTTATCATATGCATATTGAGGCCACAGGACTGATCCTGATGGGCTTAAGTGTAATAAATGCTCTGGACACCCACTGTTTAGTCCCACTCGAAAGTACCTGAGTCATTTCTACCACGAGGTGGCACCAGAGAATATTTCAACATTAGCAGGAAGGACCACTGAGATCTGGGATAGCCTTAAAGCACATGTAACCACTAAATTAAAAAAAAACAAGCATCTCTGCTATGCATATGAGCTCTTTAATCACTTGACCACAAGCGATACACAGCTCATCAGAAGGCAAGTGACAACTAAATCCATGATCTCTTCATTAGCAAGTATTTTTTTATTCTTAATCACACAAAGTGTTTAATGTGAAATTGCCGTACAGTTGGATTTAACTGAGATGAATGGCTTTGTAGCATTTTATTTGCTTAGCTGAAAAGAAAAATATATCTCTGTCCAGACAATTCCAAACGTGGGCTGTTACAAAAAGACCCTTTCAAGACTCCCTGTGCATATCTGGTACGACTCCAGCTAGGTCTATGAATAATTTACCAGCTAATGAGCTCTTCTCTGTTTATGAAATAATACTCTTAAGAATAATAAGGTAGGACATAAGCAGTAGCCATATGTTTCTTCTCAAATTCCAGCCAGACAAATGACTTGAAAACTGCTGTTGCAAGAACTTCTAAAGCATATGGCTAAGTACAGGGAATTTGTTAACTTCTTGTGTCAGATCCAAGAGTTTCCAATTATCAACAAAAGATGGCATACCAACCCAATTACTCCTGATATATTCCAGTCAAGACAGATTCCAAGTAACCATAGCTGTGTGGGTGTATGTGGTTTGAAATAACAGGAATCACTGCAAATTTAGTGTAAATAAAAAAGTAGACCTTCAGATCACATCCAGACAAATGTGTCCCAGTGTGCTGAATGTACTTTCAACAGGAAGCAGGAATTTTTAGGCATTCTACCAGCACTGATTTCAAGCCACCATAAACTATTAGAGGTACATTTACTTCCCAGCATTACAGAAAACTCCTGCAACAGCTTATTTCATTTGTCAGAGAGAAAAAGGAATACAGGCTTCTTACATAAAAGAAAAATGTACCAAATAATTTGATTTTTTAAAAATTATTAATTGCAGATTGCTTTCCAAGGCAACATCTTTGTCATGCTGGGTAAGCAGGAGGCTACAATTAACAGTCAGGGCACTGACATGCCATGCACATTGCTGATGCATCTGACTGAGCAGCTGAGGCTGCTCCCATGCTCTTACTCACAGGAGTGTTTAGCCCCAGACCCTGTGGACACACAATGTGTTTCCATACCGTGCCTTAACTAAGGAATCTCCAGCCATTCCACTTGACAGCACAATGGAAAAATGACAATATATGCACAACAATGAAACAGAACTCATAAAACCTTTAAGGAAAAAAACATGAGGAAAACATTTGTACACAAAATATTTCATATTCATACTGTAAAATTTATTACATCATCCTGAGGGCTATATAAACTGACAAGGATTATTCCCACTGGATTAGGTCAGTGTGCCAATCCAGGTCAATGATGGCATATTCTCCACCAAGTATTTTTCTGGGTTAATTTTTGTTTTATCACACATCTTGCAAGGAAGACAAAGGTCTACAGGTCACTTCATGCTGCATTTATGGTTGAAATCAGCACATTGAAAGCCACTGCTTCAGCCCTTTATATTTAGCTTCCAGCAACTGTGACAGTTCAAGGTTTAACCCATGGTTAGTAGTAAAACATACCAAGTGACAACTCCTGAGATGCTTGCCTTTTGGTCAGCCAGAGCCCTGCAGGCTCTACTCAAGACACAGGTCCTCTTGCTCAATCCCCACCAGAAAAGATTTCATTACTACACTCCAGACTTCTGGCTTGCTAATGGGAGTAAGGCCTGACTAGAGGCTGCTGGAATAGCCCTAATAGCCCATTTACTGAGGAAAAGGCCTGAAAGAAATCATGCCACTGCTGGAGGGAGAGCAAAAAGCCCTACAAAGCCTGAGAACCACCTCATCTTCCTCAAGATTTCCAGCTAGTGAAGTTGATCGTGAGGGAGACTGGTCCATTCCAAGCAAAGTAAACAAAATTTGTGGAAAATGATCCCCAAATACTTAGAATAGGCTAAATATTAAAGTAACTGCCTGTGCAAGAGATGTTTAAGAGTCTAGCAACACAATCTTTTTCTAATGGCTAATTTTTCTCTTGCATGAAAACTGCAAATCACTAACTAATTCTTCATTTATATTGACCTTAAGAGTAGTGCCCAGACTACTAGTTTAAAAAGCTGGCAGAACTTTTTTTTTAAACACAAGTTCGATCTAATTAATGCATCTTAGCAAAGAAAAGAGGTGAAGACAGACACTCCATACCTGTTGAAATTTATCTTTACCTACAGTAAAAAGATTTAAGGAAAAACCTTAAAGTCATACTGAAACTTGCCAGGTCCCTAAATTTGAGTATAGATTACTGATTTCTTCCAAACACAAGATTAAAACTAAACTCTAGTTCCTTATCAGAGCAAATAATACCTGGCACTGTTTGTGGGCATTTCCAATATTAACCCACCTGTGAACCAAAGAAAACATTTTCTCATAGCTCAGGAATCACAGTGCCATGGCAGCTCATTTCTAAAACACAGGAATGCTGCTTGTGAAACATAACCCGGTCTCAGCACATGGAAGTTTTTCAATGATTAGCTATTGTAATATCAGCTCCCTGACAGAAAAAGGTGAGTTTTTCCAGGATGTTAATGATATCTGACTGGCAAGGCTTCCTCATCACCAGAATAAATATTAGTAGCTAATACATTTTCTCAAGTGTCTTTATATATCTTTTTCCTACTACAATGTGAAAAACAATGCACAAGTCTGTGCCATGAACCAAAACATCTACTCCTAAGTCAGCAACAATCCACCTGCCAAAGCACTAGACCCCACTGCACACTATGTCCCTCTTGGCAAACTCTTTTCCAGCAACATTTAAGCAGACACATGAACTCAATCACATAATTAAGCCTATGATTTTGGTGAACCTATTTGTACACATGAAGCCAGGCTTAAGCACTACAGTGAAAGATGGCCTTGCCTTATAATTTCACATACTGTCTAGAATCACACAGCTATCTTAATATCAAGAAACCTACATGCAAGCAGTCAGCTTGATCTCTTTCAGCACAGTAGTGCCAATTTTTTTGTGGTATTAGCTCAACACCAATACTGTGGTACCTATCCCAGGGACTCTGAACCCTACTCACCCTTCCCTCCTGCAGGCAGGATGTTGCACGTGTATCACTGGAGTGTTACACTCTCCAAGGGGAGTCAAGAAGCCTGTTCCTCTGTCTCGTTGTTCAGCATGACTGCAGTAACCCTACATCCACAGGTGGATTTCCTGTTGTACTGTATTGCTGGACTGTTCCAAGCATCTTTCATCTTCTCTCACCTCAAGTCCTACATGCCCTTTGCCACTCCAGCACTGGTCAGTTTGTCACATGAAATGGGCTCAGGGAGGGTACAGATGAGTTATGTCAGCTTTGTTTAGCACACAGCATCTCTACAGAAGCCCTTGCATTGCAATATTACATAGCATAAATGAGAACCCTCCTCCCCCTACTCACACCACACTCCAAAACCACAATGATCTTCCATAACTCCAACTTACTTTCCTATATAATGGCCATATGCAAGAGCATTGCTTTTGTCTTTTGTTAGTTGAAATCACTGCTGCACCTCTTCAGATGAATTGAGTTCAGTGATCTCAGCCAGTGGTTTTGCATGGGATATCAGAAGATTTGTTTGTCACAAATATCCCAGCAGAGTCAGATAAGACACACTCAGCCCATTTTAGTATAAAATGCAAAACATTCTTACAGCAAAATGTGCAAGAGCCCCGCAACTATTTAAGTTAATAATTAAAAGGCCTTCCCCCAGGGTTAACCAAGTCAAGTTAGTTATTCATCTCACTTAAAAGTGCACATAGTAGGACAAAAAAAAGGAAGGACAAACTGTTTAATTATTTTGCATTTCATCCAGCATAGCTAAATATTATAACCACATATAGAAGTGCAATATGCTTCCATAGAAGTATTACTACATACTTTGGCATTTGTGGCAGAGTGCAGCAAACCACATACCTTGAAGGCACCCAAGCCTCTCAGACTGCCACAGAAGACATACCTGCATATCTGAAACTGCTCTGGGGACTGCACCAATTTAAACACTGGGCATGCACAGAGAACATAGGCAACCAAACATAAAGCAATACATTTAGGAAGTTACCTGTAGTGCCTTCCTCCTGTGCACACCTTTATACCTATCACAACTTGTAACTAGTAGTCCTAGCTAGTTACTTCTCCAAATAATATTTGAAGAGCAAATTCGCATTAATCCAAATATTGCTTATAGCTTTGCAGAAAGACTAAACTGTCAGATAAGGTAACAAGAAGGGGAACACACTTCTGAGGGGGGTTACAAAGACATTAGGATCTTTAATCCAAGTGTAAATCAGTCTAAATTGACTGCCTAATGACATTGATTTCCTAATGACATTGATTTCCAGAAAATTTTTAATGTATTCACCTGTACCAACTAAATCCAGAAAGACAATAATCTCAACAGACTCCAATTTAGCACTTTAGACAGCAGATCCCTATCTTTGGCTGCCAGAAAACTGTTCAGCAAAACCCCCCAGTGTTCATGTGGTCAGTCTTATAAAAGATGACTACTAGATATCAGCCAATTGTAACATGTAGCTCCAGGGAAAAGTCAAGTTGCTGACTCCACTGGGCAATAAACAACACTTTCATGACAAACTGAACTCTGTCCCTGTGCCACATCTGTAGGAATCAAACCAGAACAAAAGAAAAGCAGCAGCTCCAGTTATAAAAACAAACAAACAAAAAAACAAACACAAGACCAAAAAAAGGGGAGACTGGAAGGATAATCAAATATCATATCAGAAAAAATAATTAATAAGCATTTTTTTTAAACTACTAGGACAAAGAATGGCCAGATTTGGTAAGACTACATAATGGCTTCAGTTAGAGGATGTAGTACAAAGTACTAATAAGATAAGCCTTAAGCTATTTTCCACATAGCAACCTTATAGGTAAACCAAAAAATTGTAGCCTGGATTAAGATTTAGAATACGACTATAAAGTAGTTTGAAACAAATTCAAAAAAACCCCTTTGCTGTATTTCACAAAAGAAAACAGAATCTCAGTCCAAATTAAAGTCATCAAACCCAGTCCCATGGTCAGTGTGAGATCAGGTTGCTCACAACTTTATCAAGTTCTGGTCCCTCCAACAACACAAATCCCACTCTCCTCTGCAACAGTTGCAGTTACTGACTCCCCTTAAGGTGATGACATTCCAAATAAAATCCCCTCAAGACAGTGTGCTAACCTGTACCCAACACCCCCAGCCTGTCATCACCTGACTGCTTTTTTTTTTTTTTTAAGAAAAAAAAAGGAAAAAGAGTGGCTGTCCATCAGGCAGCCCTGCTCTCTTCAGCCACTGGACATGGTGCTGAGGGCAATATCAACTTTTCTGGAAAACACCATTAAAATAACTGTTTGAGTTTACAAATAAATACTACATTACAGCATCACTACTTTCCAGATGAAATATAAATTCACATAGAAACCCCTGAAATCTCATGATTTTCCTCTTTGTAGCCCATTCATGCAGTAAGATAGCAAACATTCCTATACAGTCTTCCTAGTAATTGCATTTAGAGAGTTTCTTTTAAACAACACAACACATCTGCCCCAAAATAATAATATTTTAAAAATTAGCATACCAGCAAATTGAGACTTATATATTTATTAGGTAAACAGAAAAACATGCTTCCCAGTGTTGCCAGAAAGCATTCATCACGCTAAGGTTTCTGGATCACATCTTTATCTATTACATGTGCAAAGTCATTTACTGTAACATGTCTGTGTAAAAGTGTCCAAGAGCAAAATGTATCCCTCCAGGTCCACTGACGTTCTTGGCTGCTTACAGCCACTAACCTGATAAAACACTATTACAGACTTGTTTTAGGAATGTAATTCAGTCATTTCAGTGTTTCCTGTCTCTGCCTCTGTGGGCTAGTAAACTTGACTTCAACAGTTTGGTTACATTAACCTAGCTTTCCTCGCCATTACTATGATGTTTTTCTTTCTTCTGAGTACTATGAGTCATTTCCTTAAATCTTTGCTGGTTTGGCTGCAGTCTTTAGGATAGTAGGAACTGCCAATGCTCCTCTTTCAGTGCTGGTTTTAATTTCACTGTGCTAGAACCACTTCTCTGCTACAGTGTATTTATCTAAGGTGCTTTTGTTGAAATAATTCGATTTTCACCTGATGCAAATCATTCAAGCTCAGTTGTCAGCATAACTTCTCTGAAACCTGGCAAGTTTATAGCCATTGAGGGTCTAAGCCCCATACTCTATCACCATTCTGATAAAGCCCTTGCAGATGACAGGCTGTTTGCCATGTGTTTATAAACATGGCTATACTACTCCAGTCTTTCATCCCTCCATTTAAACTGAGAGAACAAATGGAAACAAGTCTTTATGGATAACTATATGAAGCCTTCTGATGCATAGTGATGGCTCAGAGAGTCCTCTATGTATTTCTAAGCCTTGGGCAGAAAATTACACACAAAATTTAGAAGAAGGTTATCAATACATGGAAACTTTGATCCCCTAAAAGAGAACAAATTCTTCTGTTCACCTATTTCACTACAGGATCACACACAGAACTCCAGTTAATTTTAAATAAATGCATCCAAAGAAAGAATAGATGTTTCCAGAAAGATAGAGCACGACATGACAGGTCCAGAAAAGACCAGACAGAAGTGGTTTGCATCATCTCTGAACCACTTGAATACTCAAGACTGTTACCACTATGGTGCTTATTGATAGTGGACCTCAAAATGCTTCACTAAAGTATAAGTTACCAAATTGCTTGCTACATTAAGTGTCTGCTTCACCAAAGCATAACAGAAAAGAAGAAAAGAACGACTGCTGAATCACTAAATTGACAAAAAAACACCAAGACACACCCAGAAAGCACATGAAATAACAACAAGAAACAGGACACTGACCTACACCACACACCAAGTACTTGACCACAGCAGAGACAGAACACACGACTGAGCCTGAGAAGAGCTCAACCCAAAAGAGAACACCCAGGGCCAAGCTTAAATGGAGCTCCTGGGCCCAGGGGTGGAGACTGCAGGGGATGCCCAGGTGGGGCTGCTCAGGGAATCTAAAGCCTCTTAGCACCCAGAGCCCTGGCAGTGCAGCGAGAGCCTCTGAGTGCTGACGGATGAACAGTTGTGAGAAATAACAAGTGTATTTTAATTGCGAAATATACCCAGGTGATTTTTAGAGAATAACGATTCACAAAGTGCAAACCATTTTATAGTAATGAAATCAAGGATTAGACCTCTATGAAACAAAAGAAAAGAAAAAAATTCTCAAATCCCATTTTTCTGTTTAATTTCTGATAGATACCCAAAGGCTGATCTCAGCAAGTCTTATCCTGCACTACTGAAGTAAAAATCCATTAATTACACCAGCCATTCCATGCAATATAAAAACCTTGAGTGACTGAAGGTACATGTGCAGTGTAAAGAAGATTTTTTCTAACTTGAGGGACTACTGCAATAATTTAATAAATCTTACCTGCTGAGACAAATGGAAGAATAGATTTTTGAAATCTGTCATTGTTGAGTGCAACATACAGGATGCTAAGAATGTACACTATATGTACCAACAATAGCAAAAGAAAAATGACCAGAATATTACTAATAAAGAAGATTGATCCATTTGAAACAGGACTCCAGAAAACACTTTTACCTATCTGTAATTTTATTTCCATTTGTTTAGGAATATAGAGGAAAACTCCTTAAGTGTATATTTGACTTAAATTGAAATACTAGCTCACCTCCATTCTAAACTTCTATCAGATTTCATTGCCAGTACCCTCTTCTTCAGTAAAGACACTTTTTCCTGTTTTCCACATTAAACTTATTTGAGTGAAATAGAAAGAATGTGAAATACCTAAAAATCACCTGCAAAGATGACAGTGGGAAGAGGGGTTTTTCAGAACAGGAATAATTTTTCTTAATCTGGGACAGCTTTTTTCCAGGGGCTTATAAAGAAGAGAGAGAGCCTTCCTTGCTCTCAAGTAAGGAAGAAATACAGTTATCAAATTCATTATTTAGGTTTTAGATTACAAAGCAACTTTTCCTAATTTACAGACAGGTAAAGCAGGTCCTTTGACAGCAATGTAGGACGTTGCCTGACATGACAAAGCAATTGCCAGTGTAGGATGATTGTTTTCAGTCTTTTAGGTTCTTTCTAGTGCCATCTTCAATTTTAATTCATGCTATTATTTATTAATTACTCGGCTTACAAATTAGGCAATATCAATATTTTTTTCCTAATTGGTAATATTTTAATCTCTCTTTATAGCTGTTTTCTAATTAGATTTAGAATGTGAAATTATTACTTTGCTTCTGAGAGCCCAAAGAGACAGGCTGTACTCTTGCCAGAAAATGCCAGTGCAATTTCCAAGAGTGAAAATTCCTGGACTTCTTGGTCTCGTACATTTGTTTCTAATTCTCCTAACATTTCAGCGAAGACAAAGTTCACATAGTCCATCTGTTGAAAAGTCTCCCAGAGATTAAGATGTTTAAAACTGCATGGCTATAATAAATAAGGGTGTATATATAAGGTTATACAGCACATTGAATGTTAGCAAATGTTAACACCTTGTGTGTGATCAGTCAGACTTTTAAGCTGGAATCCAAAGGTTTTCTGTCTAGTTCGCCAAGGCTGTATTTATTTGCCTGCTCATTCTCACAACCATTAATGGCTTTCTTTAAAATTCTTTGGTGACGGGTGAGGTAACAGAAAACTGAAAAAGGTAAAATATCGTGACTATCTGTAAAAAAGGCAGGAGAGGAACCAATAAATTGTAGTGTAGTCAGTTTAACTTCCTCTCACGGGGGGGAAAAATTAACACACACATTGGACCAGGTGACTGGAATGGGTAACCTAATAACAAGATCTATACACAGCCAGTGTAGACATGACAAGAATAAATCATATCAGACTAATGTGCTACTATAACAGACCAGGAATGGCTGCAGGTAGGGAAGTAGCAGCAGAGACCATACTTCAGGGCTTCAGCAGAGCTTAAGCACTATTTCCTGTAACATTCCCATAAAATACAGCAAAGATTTTCAGTCCAGGACATTAAAAAGGTGACTAAGAATCTCTACACAGGACTGTTATGACTGTTTCACTGTGAAAATCAAAATAGACAGATCTTCTATTCTGGGCCCATATCTGTTCTGTGTTTCACTGATGATTGAAACGCTATGGAAAGAGTTTGTTGGAAAGCAACAAGGAACCTGACCTCTGAGAAGGAGCTGAAAGACTTAGGAGTGGCTAGAATAATGAAGAGAACACTGAGGGGTTGATCAATGCTTGATAAAAATCTACACAAACATAAAAGTTTGATAGAAAGAAGAAATAATCCATTCACTGTGTCCATGGTGGACAGCACAAGAACTAGGGGTGTTAAGTTGCAGGAAGAATAATTCAAGTTACTTATTAAAGGGAAAAAGTACTTCTTGATGGTAAGTGAAGCACAGGAATTTCCTGGAGAGGTCATGGAGACCTCATAATTAGAAATTGTAAAGGAGTGGATAAACAAATATCTATAAGGAATGAACTCAGCACAGTCAGGAGATGAACTTTTTGTGATATCTTTCAGTCTTTTTTTTATGGTTCCATGATTCAGTACAGCTAAAAAGATGTTTAAGAATCTTTCCAGTCTTATGGTTAGAAAAGGAATTTATCTTGGGAATGTCTAAGGGTGGAAAAGTTTTTTTAACAGCTGCAGAGGATGTTTTATTTATTTGCTGGTGGGCCTTAAGTGCACAGTACTTTAGGACACAGTAGGCCACATTATATTATTCTGAGAAATTTAAGTTAATGGGACTCACTCAGGGAATACAGCACAACATCATGAAAGACAAAGTATTATGGGCTCTTACTTTTGCATAATAGATGAATGCAATAAAGCTTTTCAAAATACCACTGGCATTAGTTTTCACCAGCAATGAACCTCTCCCAAATAACAAAACCCAAATTTAGCACTCTGCCCAGAAAAGCATTTCTGGATACTACAGATGATTAAAGACTCCATATGGCTGCTTCTTTTTCCCTACCCTTACCTTGCAGCTTTCCAAACTGGCCTTTTTGCACATGGCTCCCACCTCAGAAAACTAAGAGTAATTTGCTTCAAAACAGTGCTGTGATGTAGATGAATTCGAGATAAAGAATAATAAAAAAAGGCAAGTTCTGGAATACAGACTGTGCTGTATTGATGATAAATTACATTGCATTTATAGGTAACTTCTCCTTCTTGGGCTCGTGGAGTGCAGACACATCCAGCCATCGGCTCCAAGTGTTGGCAGCAGCCCTAAGGCAGCCCCAAAGACACCTAATGGTGTTCTCTGTGTGGTGACTGTCACTTCTCATCCCCAGGGCCAAGGGCAGATCCACATTCAGCACAGGAGGGATCCTGTACTGCTCTCAATTTGGGGGCTCTCTGCAGTCCCAAAGAGATGTGGCTTCTTACAATAGATCAACGAATTAATGAATCTCCTTTAAATTGACAGTATCTGTTTTACCCCCAAAAATACAATACAACAGACTCTGCAGAGAGGCTGAGTAAGAGAACAAAACGTTCCTCTATTCAGTTATGCTTTTTCTAAGATTTGCAGATATTATGTGTGTGTGAGGTGAGGAAAAGGGATTGGGATGAAAAAAAGAGGGAGAGAATATAGGAAAACAGACATGGTACACCAAAATGAGAAAGATCCTGTTATTCTTTTCTTTGATCAAGCTATTGACCACAGAAAATTGGCCAATGTGAATTGTATATGCCAAAGTCAACTTCAGCTGATGTTCTTTCTAGACATTTGATCTTGCATCTGCCAACTTTTACTCATTTACCCCATTTTATCTACATATAATATTATGCAGCCATTAAAAATGTGGTTTTCTACTGAGTTCAATTTTTCCATGTACCAGACATTTTATTCTCCCCTGCAATATACTAGATAAAGTGCCATTTATGCAACAGAAGTAATATTCTACTGAATATATTCTACCAATAATAACACCTAATCACTGTAAAATGTTCATTTTGTAAAGCATTTATATGGACTTAAATAGGAAATCAAAGAGTATACTTCTTATTTTTAATCTAAAACCACACCATGAAAGGGTTATTTTCAAAGAATAAAAACCCTAGGTAATTGACTAGAAAGAAGGTTTCTGTGGCTATATTACAGGAACTGATAATACATAAGGAAGGGAACCTCCTGGACCTCCTACGTGGAGAATCTCTGACTGTAAATCTCACTAGTTTATGAGGGAAAAATACACAATTTTCCCCTTTTTCTTGGAGGTTTTATGTGCCTGTAGGTGGTGCGGACTGTAATTGGTGCTGTTAACACTCAAAACTTCTGAATATTTACATTGTGCAACTCATGGTCCTGGCATCTAGAAGACAGACAACTCCAGCTGGTGCTGATCTGGGGTGAGGCAGCACCCTTCTCTGGATTTCAGGTTGTTTTGATAGTGGACAATGTTCACTTTCCCATTTAAAAAAAAAAAAAAAAAAAAAAAGTGGTTGATAATTATAAACTTTGGAACTGCGAAGGACTTTCAGTCTTTCCTCAGACTGCCCTACACACCTAAAGTGATATCACGCAATAAGCAAATAAGCAAACTCTTGAGAGGAAGGAAGATTACACAATTTTATTTTATGATAAAAAATTATTTTATCATCATCAAAAGTATTAGGGGATATTGTGAGCAAATGAGTATCTTGTTTGCAAACTGCTGGCTACCATTCACAAAGGCTGTGAGACCCCAAAGAGAATTAAATACTCCAATTAGATACTAGATGTTTTCACTGAGAAACCATCCCTTTGTGCACATGGTGTTCAGTAGAAATGGAACCGTGGGCATTGTGGAATTCATACAGTCGTGGAACTAAGTGGGAATTACATGAAGATTCGGTAAGCCAAACTCTGAACCTGTTTAAAAATGACTGCATGTTGCAACTGGACATGACACAGCTCCCATGTACCTGGAGTATCAGCATATCTCCTGACGCATTTTAACATGGTCCTTCAAGCTGCTGTTAAATATGAGGTGAGTTCATCATCACTTCAGCTGTGATTTTTGTATTGCTTTCCAGTGTGTGTACAGCGACCTGTTTTGGTCATCCTAAACGCATGGATGCTCCAGTTCTGGAAAACACACACAACAGGAATCTGCAGTACTGCAAGTGAGGTGTGACGCTCTCGGGGATGGGGATGCCTTGTGGGATTCCAGGATCATCTTCCAGCAGACTGCTTTTTCACTGGAAAACAGCGATCAGCACAGAAAGCTTTTGTTGGAGCCTGTGATGGGCAGTGTCACTGTTTTTGTCACAAAGGATTTCTCCCGTTGAGGAGAAACAAGCTGGCTGGCACCAGGCAGACCCAAAGAAAGAGGGCTGTGAACACTTCACCCTCGTGCCCCTGATTCGGGCAGTCCCCCCTGGGCAGCGATCTCCGGCCCGGGCCGCGTCCAGCTGCGGGAACAGCGGCACCGCTGCCAGCCGGCCCGTGTGGCAGCTCATGCTGATGTTTCCTGCCCACACCAGGGCGCGTTTCTGGCCCTAAACTGCTTGCAAAGCGCTACGAACTGCGCGGGTGTGAGCTGCGGCCGCGGGATTCGCGGCGAGGATTAGCGCAGCGACACCGGGAGGGGAGGGATGCGCGACCCAGCCCCTCACGGAGCAGCAAAAGGCACTCGGCCGGCTCGGGGCTTCGTGCAGCGACCCTGCCGAGCCGAGAGCCAAGGCCCTCCCCGCCGGGAGGGGAGATGCGGGCAGTCGGCATCCGCGGCGGCTCCGGGAACAGCGGCACAGCCCGGGCTCGCTCGTCCCCGCCGTCCGAGGGCCGGCCCGGGCTCGGTGTCCCCGGCACCGCCACCCTCCCGTGCTCTGCGCGATCGGACGGCGGGGCCGGGCGGGGAGCGGGGCTGGCTGCGGGGGGACCCGGGCTGGCTGCGGGGGGACCCGGGCTGGCTGCGGGGGACCCGGGTGGCCGCGACCCCGGGGGCGGTGCCGCTGGGGGCGGTGGCACCATCTCCCCTCCCCTCCCCTCCCCTCCCCTCCTCTCCGTCCCTCCCTCCCCGCCCTGCTGCGGGGCCGGGCGCTGCCCCTCCTGCCGGGGATATCCCCGGCCCCTCCCCGGCGGGCGGAGGCCCAATGGAGGTGGGGATGCTGTGCGGGCTGCGGGCGGGCGGGGGGCGCCGCCGAGCCGCGGACGCGCCGGGGCCGGGGCCGCGCACACCCCGCGGGGAGCCGGAGGCAGCGGCGGGCGGCGCCGGGGCCGGGGCCGTGTCCGTGTCGGGCGGCGCTGGGGATGGGGATGGGCCGGCGGGGCGTCTGTGGGGGCAGATAGCGACCCGCGGGGACGCGGCCGAGTGGGGCTGGGGGCGGCGGGCGGCGGGCAGCGCCATGGCGGCGCAGCGGGACCCGCGGGGCGGGCTCCTGCAGCAGCAGCAGCAAAGAGAACATCAGCAAAGAGAACATCTGCAGCAAAGAGAACAGCAGCAGCCGCCGCCGCTCTCCGACCCGGGCTCCAACAGCGAGCGCAGCGCGGACTCGCCCCTGCCCGGCTCCGAGGAGGACTCGGCCGGCCCGCCGAGAGCCCTGCACAGCCCCGAGTGGGGCGAGGAGCGATTCCGGGTGGACAGGAAGAAACTGGAGGCCATGCTCCAAGGTGAGGGCGGGGGGCGACGGAGGGGCGGGAGGGAGAGGGCCCCTGTCCTGCCCTGCCTGCCCCGTGCCCTGCCTGTCCTGCCCTGCCAGCCCTGCCTGCCCCGTCCCCGCCGTGTCCTGCCTGCCCCATGCCCGCCGTGTCCTGCCCTTCCTGCCCCGTCCCCGCCGTGTCCTGCCAGCCCTGCCTGCCCCGTCCCCGGCGTGTCCTGCCCTGCCAGCCCCGTGCCCGCCGGGACCGTGACCGCCTCCTGTCACCCCGCCGGTCTGTGGACGCGGTCCCGGGTGGCGCTCCCTGCTCCGGGCGCTGCCGTGCCCTCCCGGGCCGGGGGCGGGCGGCTCCCTGTCCCCCGAGGGGAGCGGAGCGGCTCCGTGCCGGGGCCGGCCCCGCCGGGGTGCTGTCGGTGCCCGGCCCCTCCGGGGTCGCTCCGCACCGCGGGGCTGCGGGTCGGACCGTCCCGCTCCTTCCGAATTCCCCGTGTGTGTAAAGGCGGCATCCCGCTCGGGCAGGGCGGTTCGGGCTCTCCGGGCTTTCGAGGAACAGCCGCTGGAGCCGGGTGAACCGGCTGGAGCAGCGGGGACGGCTCCGCAGGGCTGACAGCAGCCGGCTCGGCGCTTGGCTCCGCTCTCTGCCTCTTCTCTTGTAAGGTTTGGGTTTTTGTTTTTTTTTCCCTTTCCTTGAGGGTGCATATTTTGTCCCAGTATGTTTCGAATTATCCGACTCTCAGTGGAAGTTACGTAGGCAGCTTTTGACAAAACAGCAGTGGCGATTGCTGGGTTTGTGCTCAAGGGCGCATAAAGGGGTTTGCAGCACATGAGGGTACCGCGGAGTGGGGTAATGCCCCCGGGTGTTCCCTGCTGTCTGACCCGAGGAGCCCGTGAGAGCCGAGCTGAGTTTCAGGTCTTGCAGTCTCAAATGTCAGGGTGTTTTGGGATCAACAAGGAAAGATGATGGTGGTTTCAAGAAGGTGCGCTTTCCTTTGGAACTACTGTTTTGTAAACATTTAATGTTACACTTAACGTGGTAACTCACGTATTTATGTCCATTTTCAAAGCAAATAAACCCTTGGCAAATATTTCACGTGGCGTTTCAGTCACTTACTGGAAGCTTTAGGTGCTCGCTGCCTGCACATCCCCTGCCAGGGCACCTGCCCTCCTCTTTCCCCCTTCCAGAGGCTGTGGGAGCCAGCAGGGGAACAGGACCTGGGCAGTTGGGTGGGTCACTGAAGAGCTGCGGTTTGACTTGATGACTACAATGATTGGAATTTTTCTAATTGAGATTCTCTCTCCTGGGGGCGAGTTAATCTTTAATCAGTTAATACTTCAGTGCTGGTAGAAAAATCTCATTATGTAATGTAGTAAAGAGAAAGGAATTTGGAGAAACAGAGGAGCAACAGCTATTTATAAAGATGTGCTCATCAAAAGTGTCTTAAAACTGAAGCCACATGGGTATTTTTGTGTAAGAAGTGGTAGAAAAGAGTCAAAAGTGAGGGTTCTGTAGGAAGATGAAGGTTGCCTTAACTTTTTCCTCATATAGCCAAATAAATTTCCATTATCTCATTCCACACACAGTCAGTCCTTCCTTCTAGTGCCTGAGGTGGTAAGCACGCAGGGGTAAACAAAGCTCTTAAGCAGAACCCAAATACTCTGTAAGTTGTGTCACCCAGTAGTAGCCAGTGTCAGAATGTGTCTTCCTTTGCTTCTTTTAGAGATTTTATTTCTTATCTTTGGAAGAGTGTAGTAAAGAAGTGTATTGATAAAGCACAGTAAGTAAATGCAAGCAGAATGCTATCTGCTTTTTGTAGAGAGGTTCTACATTCAGTCTAGAATACACATGCTCCAGGTGATGGTTTGAGCAGGTTTTGCATCAGATAGTTGTCGTTGTTGTGAAGGAAAGTTTATGTTGGACTCTGTAATAAGTGATTTTGTGTGAAAACCTAAACTGGTAATGAAAAACTGCTTATTAGGAAACATGAGGACAGCATAGTAGCTCTTCCTGCCGGAAAAGTGAACTGTTTGTTAAATATTATCACTTTCTTTCAGTTTCCTCTCTGCAGTTTACAAGTATTTACCTCATCTCTTGACTTCTTATAAGATAGGTTTTATTTATCCTTTTCTTGTAAAATGCATCAAGCACAAAATAGCTCTGCCAGGGAAAGAACCTTGTAAAGCCTGATCTGTAAGTGGTACCCAGAAATTTAGAGTCAATTATGGTGCCAATGACAAGCCAATCTTGATTTTTTAACTTTTCCCTCCCACCCCTGTCCTCTTTTATTTTTTTTTTTTTTTGTGTTTGGGAGGGGAAACTTTGACTTGGCCTAGTAGAAAAGGGACAATGGAAAGGAAGCAGGGTGGCATGTCCAGAAACTAATTTTTTTAGGTAACTTGTGGGGTTGCATTCTCTATGGTTTCTAAAACCAGGTCCTTCACTGGAAGCTCTTAAAATATGCAGAAATCGCATCATGGAAGAGAAATGTATGTAGTCCAGGTGGTGATGACCAGATTTCTTATTTCCAAAAGTCAGCCAATTTTTTTGCCTTTTACTGTTTTTAATTTCAGGCTGGTGTAAATATGGCTTCTTGGCCACATATTAGATGCTTAAATGCTCCTCTTTTGCTTTTACCAGCTACTAGCAAGCTTGCTTACATTTGTAGAAGTTACTTTTTAAATTATTAAAAAAACTCATGATTTATTCCAGTGATCACCACAGCTTTCTTTTATTATGGAGGAGTGAGAACGCATCTTTAATTCTGTTGTCTTTAAAGCCAAGTTTGAAATGGCATGTGTTGAAGAAATCTATCAGGAAATGTTCTCATTCTTGCTCAGGGATGCCTTGCTTTTTGGTTGTGGTTTTTTTTTTTTGCTCATCAACATCTGTTGTTTACTGTACTAACCATGAAATATAAAAAATGATTGGAGAGAAAGGATATGAAGCAGCTCTGTGTTCAGTTTGGTGCTTCTGTTACTTTGTGGTTGCAATTGCTTAGTTTTATATGGTTATTTCCATCTTTCCTGCACTTGATAGTTTCCTGAGGGACAGGGCTGATGGCAGTGAGACTCATCTGGGTGTAGTTCATGGAGGACTGGGACACCTTCCTTTTGGATACAGAGTATATGGAGCAATTGCTGTATGTCTCTTTTAAAGAAGAGGTGATGCCAAGAGTTTGCTACAGTTGTATCTGAAGCAGAAATCCAATCTGAATTAGCATGTCAGAAACTCTTGATAGATTTGAGGGTGCTTCTGCTGCTTTTTGGTTTTGTATATTTGGTGTTCTGTTTGGAATTTCAGGAAATGCAAAAGCTGTGGTAAAAACATTGAAAATAAGAACAGCTTTTTTTCCTTGTGTCCAGCTACTGTGTATGTTTTATTACTTGCACAGAGATGACTGGAATAATGTTTCATAAGCAAATCTCAGTCTTTGTAGTGGGGTGTAAGCTATCTTATGCTCCATGTCTTCATCAAAGTTTGTTGGTGAACAGACTCCTGGAAAAACTTCTTTCTTAAAGCAAATTTGAGTAAAATGGATCAGATAGTCTCTCCAGCACTGACAGAAGATGGTATTTCATAGTGGTGCTGTTAATTATAGCTGCTCTGCATGAATTCTGGTAAATGCTCAGGTGACTTAATATTGGGGGATGATCTACTTAGTGTGTGTTTAAGTGCCTGTTACCATAGCAGCTGAGTATTGTTATAAACATGCAAAACATTAAACTGAGGAAAGCTGCCCAAAAAGTATAATCTATCAGCTAATGTTGCAGCAATCAGTAGGCTTAGACAAGTTGGCTATGAACACTAACAAAAACCCAAAACAAAATAAACCAAATAAACAAAAAAAAGCAACAGCTTTTTTGCTTGCATGGTGTCTTATTCTTGGTTATGAAGTGACATGCCAGTCTTGTATTTCAAATAATCCTTTCTCTATGTCATGTTCTTTAACAGACATTGGAGGGTTTTTTTATGTGATGTGTGTACAGCACATGCTCAAATACTTGGTGACTTTGTAATGCACTATCATACGATAGCAGTTTGGTAAAAAAAAAAAAAAAAACAAATCCATGCTGGTTTTTAATAAGAGTCTAAATCTAGCAATGGTGTGTGGACCATTTTATATATGGTGCTATCATTTAAAACCAAACTGTGCCTGTTGAAGTTATCTTTTTCTTTGTTCTGTTTTGGATGTTTTTCATGCATCTTTCATTTTCAAGACTCTTTGGGGTATTATTAGTGGTCTAAACTTTAAGGGGGGTGTTTTTTTTCTGTGTTTTTGTTGTTTGTGTTTGGGTTTTTTTCTCCCTCATGAGGCAATTCAGAATTTACCTGACTTGATAAACACAGGAAGAAAAGCAGAGATCTACCTGCCCAGGGAACTGAAGAGCACTCAGCACCACAGGCACCCTCCTTGCTCTTGAACTCATCTTACACAGCAGGTGGTGTTGCTACCAAGTGGGCACCTTGGAAAATAGCAGTGGCTTTAGTACTGACTGTCAGGGGTTGTGTCATAGGTTAGCTGGAGCAGGCTGGAATTACAGCAATCACGTCAATCTTAATTTACATAATGTAGACTTGATTTCTAAAAATAAGAACAGATCATGTGTTATTTTTCAGGCAATAAGGATAAAAGTACTGTAACATTAAGTGAGAGCAGCTCCTTGGGGTATCTTTGCATAGCTCTCTGTCCTGCCACTGTGGCACAGAGTGAGCTCTCCCCCATCCTGCTGGCCTACATTTTGGTGCTCTTTGCCCCTCAGAGAGAATTAGAAAAATGCTCAACTAGTAATTTTCCACCAAAACAAGCCCTATTTTTCTTAGGGGAAAGCGACACAAATACTTAGATAATTTTTTTGCATGGTTTAATCTAGGTGGAACTTAGTCTCTGTAAATCTACTGAAAATCAGTTGTTCATTTCTTTACCTAAAGGTCACCCTGAGGCCATTGTCCAGTCTTAAGATTGTACTTATGCAATCCCTAGTTCTGATGCCTGGGTGATAACCAGTTTTTGTTTGCTGATCTGTCAGGTGA
The DNA here is from genome assembly GCA_035221455.1 of Xenops minutus. Taxonomy (NCBI): domain Eukaryota; kingdom Metazoa; phylum Chordata; class Aves; order Passeriformes; family Furnariidae; genus Xenops; species Xenops minutus. Next base: position 6,542,337 of record JAWWEE010000159.1, on the reverse strand, counting down.
AACTTGTATTTAAACAAGTGTATTTTCCTCTGTTGGAAAGTGTACTTCAGTACCTTTCCTCTTCTTCTTGACTAGTTTGTTCCATCCTCAGAGAATGATAAATCAGAAAGTGTGACAGGCAAAGTTTGGGGAAAGCAGAGAGGGGAAGAAAAAGGCTTTTATTTGAATGTACTAAAGAAGACACATTATGTGAAACCCTGGTCTCTGCTGAGTGCTACAAACAATAGTTTTATTAGAGACTAGACTCTGAAGATAGGAATTTTGAGCAAACTAGCTGCCTAATAGGCAGTCATAATGGTCCTGACTGTGATGGTTTCTGTGCAGGGAGGGAAAGGTCTGTGATAAATTTATGTTGGAGTTTTATGTTTAAATGGCTAAGCAGGAATGGCTGCTATTCCTCTGGTTGTGGAGGTGGGTGGGGGGGTGTTTGGTGGTGGCAGAAATTTATATAGTAAAACTAAATGTACTGTGGTCCTTCAAATAATTAATGTACCTTGCTTGCAGCTGAAGGTAAAAATACTCAGAGTGCTGCTGATTTATAGTGCTGTTTACAAGCTCCCATGTCCCTCTTGGAGCTTCAAGGGTTGTGAAGTATGTCTTGTCTTTGGCCAGATTTGTACTGAAATACCTTTGCAGACTCTTTATTTTAGTAGGTCCTAACCACAGTTTCTTTTCCTAGAGGAAGAAAATGTGGGGGTTTTATACTCAGTTGTGAGATTTCTGTTGGTGGTTTTTATTATTTTTTGTTCCTTGAAATGTATCAGCATAACCTATACAAGGACATAGTTGTGGGGAAATTGGAACCTTCCTAATAGCATTTACATTTGGTCTTTAACTTATATGTAGCAGGAAAAAAATTCCCAGTTCTTTGTCAAGTTTTCAAATCCCTAAAGTGCTGAATAGTCTATTTCTACAAAAAATAAATACATGAAATGAATTTGTGTGACTTGCAGTTTAAAAATGTTCTTGCATTCCATTGTTAACAATTGTAATAATACCACTTTCTCATGTTTCAGTGTTTTTTAAGTAGTACAACGGGCTATCATGGTTTGGCATGGTCTGCTAAGTTAAGTATTGCTGGCTTGCACATTCCTGTTGGTTATATTGTAATCTTTACCTCCATTGGAAAATATGTCCTATTTTGAGTACTTATTTCAGACTCTTGCCTGTATGCCTTGTCAAACAATGAAACATGCTAGTTTTCTTTAACTTCAGACCTTTTTGAAGAACTAGTAGCTTTAGTAGCTTTCTTTTTAAAAAAAAATAACATTTTTACAGTTGTATCCCTTACTGTGAAGATCAGATCTATGGTGACTTTGATTAACTTTGAGGTTAAAACCTAATATGAATACACATGAGCGTTGGAGTTAAGGTACAAAAAATACACGCAATAAGTTATCTGAAGGAATGAGCACTTGATTGAAGGATTTCTTCTTTAAGATGCTGCCTATTAATCAGTGGTAGTTTCTAAAATAACTTTGACTTTAGTAATTCAAACAATTCCTTGAACGTAACTGCAACTTTTGGTCAGTATCTGGTTTTGTTTGATTAGGCTTGTGTGTCTCTGGCTCAGACCAGTATGACAATTGCACAGGGCAGTGCAACTCTTCATGTCTCAGTTACTTTTATAGCTGATTATATAGACATACAAATGTCTACAGTGATATCCTCTTTACTGGAATAGGAATACATAATTTTCAGAAAAGTTGTTTAACATTATTGATGCTGTGAGGGAATGCTCAGGAGTGAGTGTTATCTTGCCATGTAATACAGTTTAAGGAATCTGAGTATTCAACAAGTTCTCTTGTGTGAAAATACAGTTTTTGGACAGTGGGTGGAAGAGCTTTTGATGTCTCTGCAGGAAAAGATGGGTGTGATGGACAGGGAGTTGAAAACAAATACATAGCAGAACACTAGGTGTCTGAATAAGTCAGATAACATTGCCTAGTAGCATAACTGTAATTTTTCTCTGACAAACCAGAGAGGCTGATGGTCCTGTAGCAGCTGGTCTGTCCTAGTTATGATCCTACTGTGTCACTGTAATGTAATCAAACCCAGGGCATAGAAATTGGGAGGGCACAGGGTAGGTGTGTGCCTGCGGGACAGTTACAGGGGAAGGAACCTGTCCCCTTCCTGGGAAATCCACCTGAGTGGCACATCCCTGAAGTGCCTGAGGGTAGTACAGGCAGCAGGGGTAGCACACAGGGAGAAGTGCAAGGCTCTGATCTCCCTGAGGCTGGAGAGGTGTGGTGGGATTCAGTGCCTGGATACAGGCTCTTTAGGATGCACTTGCTGAGGAGAAGGTGAGAGAGGTGGGATTGCATGGAGTGCTGCCTTGGAGCAGACCGTGAATTCTGTTTGTCAGAGGATGTAAGTAGATGGAGGCACTCTTCTCAGTGGTGCCTAATGACAGGACAAGAAGCAAAACTTCATTTTATGACTTTTCCTCTTTCTCTGAAAGGAAGCAATCCATAAAATCTGAGACTTGTCAGCTTCGCAGTGTTCAGTGCTGAACTGGGGTCACTGATGTCTCCTTTGGAGAGCAAAGGAGTCAAAGGATTCTTAACAAGGCTGAATATTAATTTACTGCTTGAGATCTTACTGAGGCATCAGGGTTTCATTACAGGAATGGGATAGACTAAGTTGATGTTCAGTGGCCAAGCAGTGGGAGCTGGATGTGGGCTGGGGTGGCTTCTCTGGTTCGAGGGGTGTAGTTCATGGACTCCATCCACACTGTGGATTACACTGCATCCTGCTGCCCTCTGCCTTCTTGCTGATGGCATGTGAGCAGGTTGTGAAAACAGGGCTTGGTAATGCAGCTTGGACTGGAGCACAGTCCCGTTATCTCTATTGCTTGGATTCAGTTGTGTAAACCACAAAAATTCTTGTTGCTTAGTGTCCTTCCTCTAAGTGTCTTTCTTGCACATGTGAGTGTGAACAAACAGGAGATGACTTGTTTTTTAGGTTTCTTTTCTTTCAAGGGTGAAAGGTTTTTCAAGTATCTTTATAAGGGTATCAGTTGTGATGAGAAAGACTTACAATAATAGATGTTGCATTTAAAAGGCATGAGATTTCCAGTCATTCTGACAACCTCCCAAATGGCCAGCTGCCAGCAGCTGTGTCTTGAGTTTGGCATCTTGAGATGAACAGTTGATGAATGCTCTGGAGTAAAGCTCTTTTTTTATTGCTTAGCTTTTTTTTTGTTTTTGATTGCTCAGGTTGGTATGTCCTAGAACTTAAGAGATCTGATTTTGACCCATTCTGTTAGAGGCTGTGAGCTGATGGAGGGCACACTGGGGTCACTTTCCAGGACACTTGCACAATCCACCATGAGCTGAAGATTTTTGGAAGGCACAGCTAGTGCCTGATGAGTGAATGAGTACCTGTGCAGATAAATGTTTTTGCTGTTACTTCGTCTAGAGGGGCTCAAATGCAGCCTGGTAGAAATGTTACTGGGGTAGAAGGAATATCCTCCATTGAACTGCTTTGAGACATTGAATAAATTGCCTTTTTCCCCTCCCTCCACCTGATTTGACTGCTGAGCCTTTTTCCAGAGGCAGCAAGCTGGTCAGTGTAGTTGGTGCCAGACACAAGGCAGCCTCATTCCCCATTCCAATGCAATTCCAGGATTTGCCTGGTGTGTAAAAATTGCAACAAAAAATATTCCTTATTTATAAAACCTGATAAACTTGAATGGACAAGCTTTTCCTCAAATATTAATTCAAGAAAATAGTGAGTCCCCATTCCTCTTTTGGCTTTTTGCCTGCTGGGAACATGTGTAGATGCAAGGGAGGAATGAGCCATCCATTTTCCATTTACTAAACTTCCCAGCAGGCCAGGCCTGGGAGGCTTTGCAAAGTCTTGTTCCATTTTCCACTAAAACTATGTGATATAAATCAGGTCTGTAAGAACTGTTTTCGAGGAAAAGTAAGCAGCAATCTTTGTGCTTATGCGGTTATTGTCAGGCTTGCACATGCAGATGCTGAAGAACGTTTGTTATTCTGTGGCTTTTATAGGTACTTCCCCCCCCCATATAAAGGTTTTTCTCATTTGTTTATTTTCCTTCCCAACATTTTATTTAAGAAGCTATGGGATAATAATTTTTTTAGATCTTTCAGTCCTTCTCTAAAGTTTTTTAACTTGCAAAGATAATTTTTATTTATAGGAATTATAATGCCACAGAATGTTTCTGCTCTAGCTGCTAGAATGTTACAGAGGTTTGAAAGCAGAAAATTGTAAGTAGGAATGAGTGCCAAGAAAAGAAAAAATCAATTTTCATTCCAGATCATTCAAGTGAAATACATGCGTATTCAAATTACGTACTTAAAAAGATGGAGCTGTGTGTTTTCTCACTTACTTGGTACAGAGTATGTGTAAAAGCTTGAATGATTGTCCATACTGGTGATGAGATGACAAGCAGAACAAAAACAAAATACCATTTTGTTGCTGGAACAGGTCAGGTCATGGGTTTTGATTAAACTTCATTCTTGGAAAGGAATTGTGCTACGTTTCCTTGTGAGAAAATTTTGCAGCATTTTTATAATTAAGTTCAGCTAAATGGTATGTAGTGTAACACATCTGAAAATTGGTATTCATCCAAGTAAATCTGGCCTGAAAGAAGCCTTGTTAATAGATAATTGGAGGAGAAATTGGTAATACTAATGATTTATACTGTGGTTTTTTGAAGTGCTGTTTTGGTCTTCTGGAACGTATGATATACATGTGATTTTTCTCTTCATTTAATATGCACATATACAGTGGTCTGTTTTATGATCTACCTGCCCTGCTCTTACCTCCCACAATCCCAGAACGGGTCAGGTTGGAAGGGCCTGCAGTGCTCAGTCACTTGCACAATAAGGAAGTTCTTCCTCATGGTCAAGTGGAACTTTCTGTGCATCATTTTCTGCCTATTGTATCTCGTTCCATATTGTCATGTAAAGCTTTAAAATTTTTGATTGTATTGATAGTATGAAGTTTCATGCTGAGGTTACCAGATAATCCAAAGTTTTAAATATATGTTCACATCTTCTTTTTTGTTTATAAAGTATTTTATAGTTCTACATACAGGTGATGATTTTTTTCTATTTTAAGCAAATTTTGGGAATCTGTGTTGCCATTCTGAATTAGTTGTTTAAACTAACCTTTAAGTATGCCTTTTTCCCTAATGCCAATGACTTCGTGTGAATGGAGGGCTTTGATTATGTCTATTTTTATTGGCTCTGTTCTGTTCAGACTATGCCTGCAATAAATTTATGGCAGTTGAATACACGAGATTAGTAGTTTAAGACTAAGCATCTTGAGGGATGTAAAAAATGAAATCCCCAATTCCAAAATAAATATTAGGTCAATTATAAGTGATGCAGTAAAACACTGTATGCTAAGGAAAGCTTTAATAGATTGATGCCTTCTGAAGATATTCCCTGTGATATTCATGGTGAGAGTTCTGTGTTGCTTGAGGGTGTATAAGCTGGGATTGAGTGAGCTGTTTGCAGGATAATTAAACCAAAAGCTCTGTTGTAAGGAGGTGGTTCCTGTGCAGAACATTACACTGTGCTGCAGAGCCATGGCGAGGGAAAGGTTGACCACTTGCTGAAAAGAAAGTGGTTAAAATAATCTGTGTTTACAATCATAGCTCTGTGTGTAATACATGTTTTTAAATTAAAAATGTATGTATGTATTTGTGTGTAATTGAAATGGATACACTTGCATGTCATCCTTGCTGTGATATGGAAATACTTCATTTCATCTTGATCCTGCTTCAAGAAATATGAGACTTGATCTCACTTCTTTTGAATGTGTAAGTGCATCCATGGGTGAGAAGAGCTATAGAACGGTGAAATATTAGATTACGTTGGGTGGCCTTTGTTTATATGCAGTTGGAACAGTTAAAATAGCATTGATTTAAAGAGTCTGAATGTGGAATAGGTTTTTTAAATACTGCTTTATATAGCGGAAAAGAATCTTGGTACGTCTTTATTTTTTTAGTAAAACAAACATAAGTGTTGTTTTTCCTTAGTAAATTTACTTCCGGAGTGTGTGTAAAATAGCGGATAAGACAGAATCTGTTTCCAATCTATTCCATGTGCAGAAACAGTGAATAAATTTGATCAAATCTTTATTCCTTCATAAGCAATTCCTTTTTTGAAATACAAACATATTCGGCAGAATTTTCTTCTCTCCGTGTCTTGGAAGACATTACCTCCATTAGAATGCAGAATACATGGATTCTCAATATGTGTGAATTTTTTTAATGCACTAAACAATCAAACATGTAAGGGTGTTTTCTGGGTTGCTTAGCAGCAGTCAGGTTTTTTACTTTAAGTGGTCTTCAGTGACATCTTTAGATTGTTCAGAGACTTGGCAGAAATAAAAAAGTCATTCCAGGATTTGAAACATGAGGAATCGTTTAAGCCGTGGAAAAAAGTAGGGTTGGCTTATGGTAAAGTTTTGTTTATATTTAAACATTTATACAAGTTTATATTCTGTGTTGTTGTAAATGTCTAGGGGAAGTGAGTGTAGAAGAATATGGATTTTATGTATATTTTATGTATACTTCTAGGTATTTACCACCTGAAAGATGCAAAATTGGCCTACAAATCAATTGTATCTGATTAAAGCCTGTTTAAATTGATGTATGTGTAGTTGGAAGTGTATTTCCTGTATTTATGTAGAGAGCTGAGGGTTAGTGGTGTTTTGGGTGGAGAATACGATACAGAATGGAAGTATTAATATACTTCTTTCCTCATAGGATATTAATTGCATACCTGCAAGACACTTTTAATTATGTGGCTCTCCTGTGTCACTGCAGAGCTTCTGCTGGCACTGCCTGCCACTCGGGAATAGCCAGCAGAGAGTTGGAGGTTGGTTTTAATAAGGTGTTAAAGTATTAAGTGCTGTCAGCATTTCTGCAGCTCCCCGCTGCCTGGGGGTGCTCTTGCTGCCTCTGCTCCCTGCTGCCTGTTGTCATGTGAGTTAAAGGAGTGTTCATCCTCCAGGAGGAGTAGTGGCTTGGTCTGGCAGGAACGTGCCCAGGGCCGAGTAAGGCGTGGGAGAAGAGTGGGCTGAGTTCAAGGAAAGATTTACACAACTGTCCGTGCAGGTTCGCCAGAGCAGAGGCTTGGTGGGAGGGTGGCAAGGCCAAGTTTTTCAGACGGATAGGAAATTTTTTTGAAGTGGGAAATACTGGGACCCAAGAGGCGAACGGAGACGTGACTAAGAGGGTTATAAAAGTCCAGTAGCTTTGGATGTGAACAGGAAAGATCTCCCCATACATCGCCCGGCAGCCAGACTGGCTGCTCTGAGAGGAGCTGCTTCTGTGCAGCCACTCTTCTGCTCTCCTCTCTGTACTGTTTTATGGGAGGAGAGGAGAGGAGGAGAAACCACTCACCAGCTCTGTTCTGCCTCCCTTCAGCAGTGGGATCAATCGGGATCAACTGGGGCCTCTTTGGCATGGTTGCAGCTGGGGCACAGACCTGGGGCTGTGAGAACAGGCTCGGGAGCTGGGAACCTGCAGGGCTGGGTGAACTATTTTCCCTCATCTCCTAACCTGCCCCTTCAGATGAAACAGATCATTGGTGAAGACTTACAGGTGAATGTAGGATTTGGTGTAGGTGCTCTTCTATGTACCTCCCCAGGCTTGCCTTCTCCCCCATGTGATGTGTGGAGGAGGGAGGCGCAGTGCATGTGTCAGAGCTTCTCCAGTTCATCAGGTGTGCTTTACTGGAATGGAGGCAGTGGCAAGGTGGCTGGGACTAGTGCATTTTGTTTGCTGCAGTAAAGCAAATTCAGATGCCTCAGTGCATGTTGAACTTCATGTTGTAGATTTAAACTGGGGGACCATGATGTAGAGCTGCTGCTTGTGTGTCACTCAACAAGGATTTTTGTTGTTCTACTCTAAAAAGAAAAGCCACAGCCATAAAATAAATTTTGTGATCTTGTAGATAACACTAGAGAATAAGAGTGTAGTTTTGAGTACAGCTACATATTTGCTTTGTAAGGTGTTAGTGTTGTGGTGTTTTACAGATCATCTTAATGTCTTGCAAATAATGAAAAAATAATTGGGAGAATATACATATTTGTAAGGTAGATCAGTTTTACCTGGTAGTGTGAAGGTAGTGGTAAATTTAGAGACAGAGCTTCTTATTTTGAAACACTTAAGTCCTTAGTATTCAGCATTTTGATGTAATTTAATGTTTCTTACATCTTTTTTATAATCAAAGGAGTAAGAATGTATTCTCAACAATGAAAAAGTAATTTTGTCTCCTGTAATGGAGTTTAACATCAGCACGAGTAAAAACATGGTCCTCTCTTGTAATTATAAAATAGAAAATCTTTCTTTGTGGTCTTGTGGTGCCCAAGTGATGTAGTCTTCTCAAGCATCTTGCTCCTGAGCTGTGTCGTTTTAATTCAGGTTCAGAAATGCAGAGATGAATTTCTCTTTTGAAGTTGTTTGAGCTGAACCTTATTGAATTTAAAGGGATAGTATTTTAACATTTTTGAGGATAGAGATGAGGCTATTTAGGAGGAAAATGCCTTTTTAGGCAAGTTAAGTAACTTAATTCAGTTTTTTTCAATGTGCTCTTAAGACTCTTGTTTATTCCTCTGTAAATGGCAGGTACTGCTGCAGAGAGGTTGCAGTCTGCTCCTTTTGCTCAAATACTGACTGGTTTGTGGTTTTCTGTCAGGAACTGGTTAATTACTGCAAAGGAGAGATTGACAAGGGACTGAACACCCACACTGAATACCTTAGGGGCTGATGTTTGAGCTACCTCCCTGGTGCTCTCTCTTGAGCAATAGTTGCTTTTTCTGGAGAAACCTCTCTGATCTGTGATCAAGGGGGTTCTTGCAGGCACAGTGAGACCTGGCAGATATTTCACTGTGATAGCTTAGGCAACAGAAGCCAATTGGCTTTTTTTTTAAAAAAAAAAACAAAACGATTTTTTCTTCTGACGCCTTAAATCTGGTGATTATTTTTCATCAAGTTGCAGTAAAGATTTGTATCAATTTTGCCAAGGTTGTGGGTTCGTAGTAGCCAAGCAGTCTCATGATTTCAGGGTAGCAACTTACAGAGCTGAAAAGTATTTTATGGCTAAAGCCAGTTGAGTGGTAACATGAAACCCAAATTAAACCAAAATCAAAATAGAAGAAAAAACATAAACAGGAAATATTGCTGGTTTTGGCAGTCTTAATAATGGCTTATGAACTCTAGAAGTGGAGTGCACCATCCAGACTTTGACGTCTGTTAATTCTAGGTATATGTTTTGTATTATGCATGGTTATGATATGCAAAGACTTTTATTCTGGCTATTGCAATGTCCTTTCCTCTACATCAAGACAGCATTGGGAGTTGCGTCTATGGAAAAAGAATAATATATTAATTCACATGCTTGTCCTTAGAGAACAATCTACTAGTTTCCATATGACTTAATTTGTCCTAATTGTATGCAATGTCTCATTGTTTTTAGTAATGTGCCTCAAAAGAAAGCAAACAATAGCCAAATTCTGTTTTAAGGGGACAGCTCAAATAGTTGAAATAGCACTGGTAAAAAACCAGCATGAAGGAGGAAGCTTAAAAGGATAAATGAAGTGATAAAGTTATTGTGGGCACAGGAGAAAACACAGCACTGTCAGGTTTATCCCAAGACCAGTCAGTGGAAGCAATGATTTTTCTAAGATAATGGAATTGTGTGAAGTTTCAAGATTGGAACTGCATCTCATGGGTTATACTTGTGCTATTGCGGATATGCAATAAATTGTATGCAGTTGGTAGTTATACTTTTGTATTATCTTGAGCTCAAGAGTAAGTGGTATTGGTGGTAAGTATTGTCTTCATGCGAGAAATATCTCGACTGACATTTCCGAGACGCTGAAAACTGTGACACAAAGAACTTTATTAACAGCGCGTGGTGGGTGCCTCAGCCTGCGGGAGGGTCTGAGCACACCTGAGGGTTGGGGGTCACATGTTTTATGGGCTCGGACATTGGCATGGAAGCCACCCCCTCCCAGGGCGGGCCTCACTCCATTTCCCATTTCCATAAAAGGTGAGAATTGGTGGGTAATTGGCTTTTATTGGCTCCACAGGCCCAGGGCAGACCCCTCCTCTCTGCGGAGCTGCCCTTCCTTGGAGCCCAACTCCTGGCCGAGTGCGCCCCACACCTGCCCTTAAAGGGAGGGGATGTGGGTGCTGAACCCTTAGTGGGCACTTGGAGGCAGGAAAGGCCGTCATGGCTTTGCTGGAACTTTCCTTCCCTAAAAGGAAAGGTGTGAATGCCCAACTCCCACTGGCTGCCTTGAGGTGGGAAAGGCAGTCATGCCGTGTTCAGATTTACTGAGTGTTTCAAGGTAAGCTTTGAAATTTAATATTTTAAACAACTGTCAGTCCCTTCTCTGGCCGCCAAGGTCCCTTGGCAGTGGTGCTAGAAGAGACCCTTTTCCCTTTGTGCTTTCTGTTTCACCTGTTTTATACCCCCAAAACCCCAGAAACTCCCCATAGGCAAAATGGCGGCCCCGGGTAGCGTCCCCCCTCACAAAATGGCGGCCCCGGGTAGCGTCCCCCCCTCACAAAATGGCGGCCCCGGGTAGC
>JAWWEE010000159.1:6401097-6531655 GCA_035221455.1 Xenops minutus | reverse complement strand
CTCAAAATGGCCGCCCTCAGTAGCCCCACACACAAAATGGCCCCCGGGCAACCCAACCCAAACTGGCTCCCAGGTGTCTTCTCTGTCCATCTTTCATCTGCTTGTCGTAAGTCCATATTTTTAATCTTCACTTTGAGAATAAATATGTGTTTATAACTTTGTTTTTGTTAGACTACTTGGATTTCAGTATTGGGAGATGGTGTTTTGAATCTTGGGTTTGCATTTCTGGGAGCATTTCAAGTGTAAAAACAGACTTGTATAAAAATCGTAGTCTCTGCTAACTGAGGAACTTGGAAAATTCCTAGGGATTAATTGCAACTGTCGGAAGACCCAGTTAAATAAAGTCAATAGTAGAAGGCTTTCCTTAATCCTTATCATGCGTGGGTAGGGCTGTGTTTGCCATTTTGCAGGCTGAGGCGCAATGCATTTGATTCGAAGTGGGCGCTTCCAGTTTCGGGAGGATGGTTGTGAGCAGAAGAGGCGCCTTTTCCTCTGGGGTCCATTGCCTCTGCAGGGTGACAGCAGGGCTGAGCTCTGCTCCAGTGCTCTCTGGGGGCACTTGTCATGGCTCAATGCATTTCTGACTTAAGGTGCTTCAATGAGGGCAACTTCAAGAGTTCAAAAGCTCGTTCTTATGCAGATACTTCATGTCTGGAAGTGGAAGTTTCCAGTATGATACACTTGTGAGAAAGCTCTACCAGTATAAGTTTAGCATTATTAACCTTCTTTCTCTTCAAGGTGCTGTCTTCTGCAACCATGAGGTGCTGTTTGCTCTGCTTAAAGACTCCAAAGGTTCCAAACATTCAACAGAGGAACTAGAGCAGCAAGTCCTCAGTTTTCCCTTTCTGCACAGTTTTAAAGCTAATCCATATAACTGCATGAGGAACGTACTTTTTCTGTTAGGTAGCTTGCACTGCACTGAGCTATAGTTCACATTGTGGAACATCTTGAAGTCTAGATTATTGTAATGGAAGAAGAATGTTAGGAATCTTTTGTGGACAATTTTTTTTTCTGCAGAGCTTCCTGTGCCCTTGGATTGCAAAGAGCAAAGGCTATAATTGCTTTTTCAACTTTGCTGGTTCTTAGTAGCAGGCATTTTCTGATTCAAGGGCACCATGATCAATCTTCTCCTTCCTCCCTTAAGAAAATAATTAGTGGGTAAGATACATAGCCTTAAGTTTTCAGTTTTCAGCTGGTGGCACACCCCTGCTTTGCTTTGGTTTTGTTTTTCCCCTGGATGGCTTTGTGGCTTTATTCAGAATTACTACAGGCTTTGCAAAGTTCTTGCAAACCTGTGGGAATACTGACCTGGGTTCTTCCATCCTGAGTTCCTGTGTGTGAATAAAAAGGCTGAAATAGAGGTCAGGAGCTCAATATATCAAGAATAACATATAATTTAAGAGTTTGGCCAGTGAAGGTGTTTTTTTTCCATAAATTATAACGGGAAGAAATATTGCATGTTATTTTGGTTTTATTACATGCATTATCTAATTTTTGTTTGGTTTATATATACATTTTTTTAAACATGCAGCTTAACTTGCAGAACTTCCCAGCAGTGTAAATCTCACCCAACAAGTGAAAGACTTCTTTTGTGAGGGCTTGATAAAGAATAGAAGTAGTAATGGAGGCCTTGGAAAATTTCCGGTGTTTCTGGGATTGTAATACTTGTCTGTATGCACTGCAATTTGGTGTTGCAAAACTATGGGGCTTGAAATAATCATCAGAAAGGAAGTGAGGCTGACTTAGTGTGTTCACCTTTTACATAAACTGTATACTTTTTAATGGGATGTTTTTGTTCCTGCTAGTTGTTGTTTATCATTTTCTTGTATTACTCCCTTAATACAGATTGCGATAGAGAATGAAAACCTAATTTTTTTTCATAATTTCTTATCTGGATCTGATTATGACTGGGACAAGGCTTTGCTGCTTTTTTAATTTTTGGTTTTAAAATGAACTGCTAACTGGTGTTTAGGGGAAACAGTAGTGAAATGTGAGCCCATACAGAGTATTGACCAATCTGTACTTCGGGGGGCTGGTGGTGATTTTCACTGAAAAACAAAGCTAAGATCCTCTTGGCTGTTGAGTGGCAACTGTGCCATTATATTTTCACTCTGCAGCAAAAGCGAGTGCTTGACACTTGGTTCCTTGTTAGTTCTGTTGAACATAAAACATTCATATTGTTTGTTTTTGGCTGAAGAAATTATTGATGGCTGTTTCAAATGCACATATAGTCACTTTTTTATTGATGGGTAACTTGTCTCCTCCTTGGAAACCTGACCCCACTATGTTCTTATTTATGTCTGGGAATGCTGACTTTGAGCTGCTTTAGCCTGCTCTTGAGTGGACTGTGTTTCCTTAGGATGGTTTGCAGTCCAGAGACCTTTGCCTGCTTGAAACAAAACTGTTGAGTTAGAAATCATGCATTTATACAGTTGGGGGTTTTTTGCCCACATATCAACCTGGATATGGTTATTGTAAACTCAATATAGTGTTTGTATGCCTGAATTGAAAATAATTTACAGGAATATGCTTACTTATGCTTTTACATCATATAAATCAAACACAGTTAAGTACTTCTCAGTAGCAAATGTGGCTCTATAAATAAAGGAGTCCTTTTTCTCTTATTACATATCTTTATCATTTCTAGCTAGAATTATGCTCAAGAGCAATCTCTTCCACTGTTCCCTGGTTATGGCTGTTTGCTAAGATTATTTTGAAGAGAGTATTAGATAGTATTTTTCCTTTTGCCAGGCTTACTTGCTATTTTAGTTGATGCTTTATGTAATTTATTTCTTGGTCTGTTTTAAAATAACTTCATTAATTCCTCTGTACCTATTTAATAAAACTACGTTTCCTGTAGTTTACAGTCTAACTTATCTGCTACCATAGCAGTTTCTTTGTGTTGTTGGATAACACTTTTTGTCCAAAAACTGGCGATGGTTTTGTTTTTATTCACTATGGAGTCCTAAGAATGATGTTATGCTACTTGATTATAAAATATATCTTGAAACTCCTAAGTGCATTTTGTCAGCTCAGCTTCAACAGATCTGTGTGTGTTAATTATGTCAGTTAATTATGACCATTCCAAAGAACACAAATTGGCAGGTAACAAGGCAAATAGGTTTGAAAGTAGGCTTGATTTTTCTCTTTGGTTCACTGACATTCCTTCCAGATTACTAAGATTTCCATGTCACTTAAAAAGTGAGTGTTTTGGCAAAAGCTTTATGTAAGCATGAAACACATGGGCAATATTTATAAAAACTGGGATATTTTGCAAGTACAACATGCTGAGAGTTGTTACACAATGTTTACTCCATAGTGCTTTTTATGAATAGGTGGTACTGTCATTCTGTGTTTGCTGATAAAGATTACCACTTTTGTCTTTGTTACCCTATGACTTCAAATCTGCTCTGTGCTTTTGTGGTGTATTGCAGGTTGTCCTCGAGTATTTTTAAAGGAGCAGGGTGGTATGCTGCCTGGGTAAAGAGGCACTTACCATGGTACTTGAGGCAAATATGTATACAAAGACCAATGTAAATACAGACTTGAAGAGCAGTGTTTATGCTGGTACATGTCATGTCGGGATATCCTAAATGCTTGCTGTGATGCTTACTAACATTTCTTAGTTCATTATGCGATGTGTCCTGCCCTGAGCAGCAGACATGTAAAAATGGCAATTGGAAATACTAATTCCCACTGGAGATAATTTATTCATGTGCAGTATGATGTATGAACTCTGCAACAGACTGGTTTTTTATTAACTTCCTTGTTTCTTCTGTGTGCCTTATTACTGTGTAAATACTGAAAAAGGAGACAAAAAAAGGAAGAAAAAATATTGACATGAACTTTTACAGAAGGGATCCAAACTGAATGACACTGAGCAAAAAAGGCAAAATAGTCCTGAAAACAGGGTTACTTTAAATCAGCTGCAGTAACATCTTGCTACTTGATCCTGCTTTTGTTTGCAAAAATACAGCATTTCTTGAGCTAAAGCCCCCATACAGGAGCTGGAGGCAAAAGTGATCCAAACATTAGTTCCTTACTTGTTATTGTTTGTTTTTCTAGATTTTGGCAGAAATTGCACTTTCTTGGTTTTAATTTTTTGCTTCTCCGCATTTGATATTTTATATCTTTTAGGTTTACGAGTTTCTTTCCCATTTATTTTCCATGAACTTAATGGATTTTGGTATAGTATCAGCTCTTCTACGCAGAACTTTCCTGAGTCTTGAAAGTGGAAAAGAGGAGCTTTAATTTCAGACATAGTCAAGGCTTCTAGATAAACGAGTTGCGTAACTCCAAATTGCAGTTGTCTAACCCCAAAACAATGCTTTCTTGTTTACTTGTGGTCATTAATTTAGCTTAAGCATTTCCTGCACTGTATCACAAGGCTGTGTAAATGGAGTTTTGTAGAGGTTTATCTGGCTTATATATTTCTTATAAGCAACAGTTGGAGACATAGCTTTGAGTTCATAAAAATACAAATTAGCTGGCAGGGGGCAAGATACTGGTCCTTGAGATCGTGTACTGTAGGCAGTCATTTGCTTGTGTGCACAAAGAAAGGCATCTTAGGATTTGAGTAACATATTTTGGGCCTGTTTGTGTGGGCAACATAACTTCAGCTCTCCACTTCCTCACCATTCCTTAAACGTCTCACTCAGTTTCACAAAGTTTGAATAAAAGGTTCAGCAGACCACAAAGGCTGGCTTTCAAACCTTGGTGCACACACTTGTAAATGATATTTATTTAGAGTTAGTCAGATGCCAATAGCAGTTTTGGGATAGGTTTGAGCAGTCAAAGCGACTAGTAGAGGTTTCACTGCTCTGCAGGGTTGCTTCCTGAATACTGAAAAGTGCAAATCAAGGTTATTCTCATCTGCAAGTGCAGCGGTTCAAAGGTGTTGCCAGGACCTTTTGGTCCCTTGGGAGCATTTCAGTTCCCCTAAGGCCAGGACCCTGCCTCTAGGAGGTGGGAATCAAGAGGAATCCAAGGGTTAATACAGCTGGCTTTCTAAAGACCCATCTGTTCAGAGCCTTGGGATGGGGGAGCTTTGCATTTCTACAGATCTCTCCTGTAGCCAGAATACATAGTTTGGAAACCAAGAAAAACTATCTTGAGCGTGTTGCTGTATGTGAAAGCATGGCCCAAAAATACATATGGGATTTGATGGCTGAGCTATAAAGTTGGTGGTAATCTTTATTCCTATAGCATGTTCATATATTTTATTTAAGTACTGCAAAATTTACATCCTTGACTAATTTTGTTTTCCTGAGAGCAACCCACATTTGGGAGGAGTTCCCTTGTGAAGGGGTCTAACAACCCAGATCAGTGCTCTAAGGTGAATGGGGCAGTTAAAACTGCTCATCCATGTGCAGTCCTAGAGATGTGTGCTTCCAACATGTCTGTGTTTCATTTCAGAAAGAGCTTTGGGATCTCTGAGGGACAAATCTCAATAGCACTGAGGTATTTGAATAAATATCCCTATACGTTCTGCCAGATTTTGTTGGGTTTGTTTTTTAACCTTTAGGTGACTAACTTAAGGTCTCTTTCTGCTGATTTTCTGTAATACACAGCTTGAGCTCAACTTCATAATACCTGAGCCATCATGCGTTCCTGGGGGCACTTGTTCCCAAGGCACTCTGGAGAAGCTGGTGGATTTATAGCACCTTGGACTGTAAAGCATTAAACTGAGCAGTTCTCAGTGAAATGGTTACAAATACGTGACTTTGCTGCTTGTGTGTGTCACTTGAAATTCTGCTTTTATATGCCATTTTATGCTTTGTCTGGCAAGAATAGGGTTTTTGAAGTAGTATTTAGCAAACTGAGTGCAGTTTGCATCTGGCTAGTTTTTTTTCCACATTGAAAAAGATTTAACCTCCTGTCATTCAGCTCTTCCTTCAGTGATGCAACCCACATCTCCTAATGTGGCATGGCTTGAGCTGGTATGGATGCTGAGCTTCTGCAATGTAAACCAGTGCAGGCTTTTATCTTACTGTAAACTGTGTTGAGAAACTGTAATTATACAACTTGACATTCTTTATTCATTGAGTGTGTATGTTTTTATTTATGTGCATACACATAAATGGAATCAGTTAATGCTTTGGCAGCTGTATATAGGAGTTGTGTTTTTTAATATGGGGACTGTTCATAAGACAAAATCATGTAGATGTTGAAAATGTGCACATAAAACCAGCTGTGAAAATAGAACTTGTTCACCTTTACCAGAAGGGTCTAGACTTCTCCTGTGCTTTGATCTTCTTACCTAAACAATTACTTCATTTCCTTAGTTTCTTAGAAGAAGCAAAATCTTGGGGTTGTGAGTAAACTTTAGTTTGGCAAAGTAACTTATATTGCTGTGTTTTTGTGCTGATTCATAATTAGATTTCTTGCCTCGCTAATGTATGGAAAACACGTAGGGGTGACAAATTGGTGCACACTTTGCTGTGGTGATACACAGCTCTAAACTTGATGTATGGGTAAGTTTATTTCCTCTGCTTCCACCCTCTGGGGAGATCCATCCCACTCTCTCTTCCTTACACATCTGCTTTGCAGCTTCCACAGGGATGTTATTTGCACAGAACTGGGTCTGCTCTTGACTGAAGCAGATGAACTTGTTTCATTCAAATGTTATCTATGGTAATAGCTAAGAATAAGCTAAACTAGGATAGTTTTTTTCTGGTTTTAAAACTGAACAGTATAAACTGAGACACGCAATGTATTTCTGTAAATTCAATTATGTGTTAAAATGTGATTCTTACCTTTTTTCTTTTTTTAATCAACTGAACACTTCAGTGTCTTGTCCCAGTTGCTTCTGTTATATTTTTGCTTTTTTTCTTGGCTTTTTAAACTTTCTGTCTTTTGTTACCTAAAACTCATTTATAGTTCGGTTATTCTTTTCATGAAGTGTTTGTGTTGACTTTTTCTGTATGTAAACTTAGACTGGTGTTTTTTCATTTAGGGGGAGTAAAAGCTACAAAAAGGATCCTATTAACTTTTACCAAATATTGAAAGCAACAGTTGATGTCAATTGGTCACTGCTTCAGTAGTAGTGTCAGTAGTCTAACACATTATAAATTTGGTGTACAAGAGTGACTGTCTTACCCTGCCCTGGAAATGGATTGTTTGAAACTGAAAAGCCCTCTTCTAGAGTTCCTCTGTAGTCACATGCCTTACAGCCTAGAGTTAAAATACATTAAAAGAGACCAAATTTGATTTGAATAATGCTTGAAATATTGATGGAGGCATTTCTGTATAAAAAGGGATTTTATAACCTTGTTATGTATAAATTTTGATCATTATAGAACTTATGTTCATCATATTGTAGTGTGATAGGTACTGAGCTCGTGACCTGAGTACTAAATACCTTGTAAGGGCACTGAAGATGTGAAGCAAAAAAATAAAAGGATCTGTGAACACTATCTGGGAAAGAATTTATATTTGAGGCGATGGATATGTTTTGAAACTGATTAACACAAAATAGGAAAGGGCAGACCTTTAGACTTCTCAGGTTAAGGGAAAAAATTTTACCAAGCAGTCTGGATGTGTGGATTTGCAAGTGTGGTCTTTTTCATATGAGGTGTTCCTAGCTGTGTAGATGTGCAGAAGAAGGAGCACAGATGCCTAGAAAAGGGTTTGCAACATGTGTCCTTTAAAAACTCTAAGGCTCTTGGGTTTTTTTAGTCTGATAAAGAGACGGAAATGAAAAAGAGTGGATTTTGGACAGAAAAAGGGAACTGTTTGTTTTGTTATCCAAATATTCCAGTGGCATCCAGCAAGATGGAGTGTGTGGGGTTGGTTGGCTTTTAGAAAAGGAAGAGATTTCTTAATTCCCAGTAATGTTTTTTGTTCCTGTTGAATGTATTTCAGAATCCTGTTCAGCATGATGGGTCCAGATACACACAGTGTCTCATTACTGCTGGAAAATGCCTTGTAGCTCAGTGTGTAAAACCTGCATCGCAACAGCCTTAAACTGTTTTCCTGTATAAAGCTTTGTCTTAGCTTTTGACTTAGTCTTGGCTTCTCTCCTGTAACTCCACATCTGTGAATGACTCATAATAAGCAGGGCCATCAGAAAAATATTGTGTACATTTTTATCCAAATCTGTAGGGTTTTTGTTCCGAATTTTTTTCCAGCCTTGCTACATTCTTCCCTCCCATGTAATGAATCATACACTATCTGTACACACACCTGACAAGGAAAGTGGTTGTGCATTGAGAGAAAGTTGAATGCTAAACAAATGGAAAGAATATGCCCAGCCATCAATCTGCTGAGAGCAGAGCTTTTGTATTTGGCAGGTATCCTCTGTCAGTCCCCAGGGCACTTAAGATGTTATGATTTTCTTTCCTCCTATGAACATCAAGTTCTGTTAAATGGATATTGTGGCTTGAGGGCAGAGTTGGGTCTGTTGGGCACTGGCAAAAGGGATGTTCTGCCTCCTGAGGCATTCAAGGGCTTTTTCTTTTTTTTTTTTTTTGAGCCTTCACAACATCCAGTGATTCAAGAAAGCAGTCCTGCCACAGAGCTTTTTAGAAAAATGCCAAGCTTTACATCTCTTCTTCTCTCCTCACATGAATGCTTTGGCTGATTTTCAGATGTGTGACAGTAGTCAGCTCTCCTGTCCCTGCTAGGGTGTTTACAGTGGCTAGACTGAAGGGAAAGGGCCAAGTGCTAGAGCCTCAAAGCTGGAGTCTTGTCTTACATATCTTCCTCTTGCCTAGGGAACATTAGCCCCTAGATTTAGAGCAGGTTATGTGTCTGGCAGCTCATGCACTAATAATAATGAGGTAGGCAAGGTCAAAGTGGGGCTGGAGTGGCTGCACCCTACCACAGTGTTTGGATCTCTTCCATTGTGCCAAAGAGGAAGACTGTAATAGTGGAAAAATTGGTTGCTGGTGTAAATATTCATAAATTCTCTTGCTGTGATGAGAAACAGCAGTGGGTTGTAGGGGATGTTGGTGAGGTTTTCCTCCAGCTACCAGAGCTGCCCTTCTCCAGCTGTCTCCTCCAAAACTACCACTCTTTGCATCATGGGTCAAGGGAATTGATGACATCTAAGCCTGTTAAATGTGGAAGAGTGCTCTTGCTGACTTCATGGCTGGCTGCAGGCTGCCTCTGTCAGTTCCTGACTATAAAGGATTTGGAACAAATTAATACAACGTGAAAATTGTTTCTGGCCAGCCTATCACTTTGGCCATGGGCTTCCAAATTTCCTGGAAAATTGAAATGCTGAAAGGCATGTTTGAAGGAAGGGAGGCAATTAACTAGAATGATAAAAGCTAAATAACATCTTTCTTTTACACTTCTCAGGAGAAGTGACACTTTTTGGGTCAGTCTGACTTCAATTTTCATTTTTCTGGAGAGCAGCTTGGCCAGGGAGTGTAGGAAGACTGAGGTCATGGATGCTTTATTGTTATATAATTAGGTAGCAAAAATTCTTTATGAAAATGAAAAGCATAGACTCATTCTCTCCCCTTTTTAATACTGTATCCAGTATATTTTCAATTATGTTTCTCTCAAAATGGGGGAAGATATTAGGGTGAGCTACAGTGTGTGAATGTACTTAATAGAACTTATTAATCAGGTTTCCCTCCTGCTAATAACCATGGATCTTAGAACTGTCTTATTGTAATAAATAGTGTTTGAGTTTCCCTTGTAAAAAATGAGTAGCACAGATGCAGACTCTTTCTGTCTCAAGTGAAACTAGAAATAAGGTGTTCAACTCAGCTACTACAATATTTAATGTCAAAAAACTGTCTTTATCCATTGATTAAAATGGAAGAAAAATGTTGCTTGTAGTTAAAAATCCAATGATGATAATATGGGAATTGTTTGCTGGCAAATTATCACAAGTTAAGTCTCTGTTCTTGAAAAGAAACCTCTTCACAAAGCATAGAAAGCCTCAGTTTTCCCACATCAAGTATCTTCTTTAGCTTTGTATGGTATATCCGGAACTTTAATTTCAAGTCCTGGTGATAAAGCAAGAAGTAATTGAAGTTATGAATTCGAGTTGATGAACTCTTACTGTTATGTGCCTACTGTTACTCTTATTCCAGAAAAAATATCCATTATTTTTTATGAGCAGCAGCTCTCTAATTGGGATACCCTCTCTTCAATTCTTTTTCTTTGAGTCTCATCTCCTTTCTTGACAGTGAAAGATGAGCCCAGGCTCTAGAAATGCAAGCATCAAACTGAAGAAGTTGAGAAATGCTTGGAGGGAGGAAGAGGCAGTTGAAAACTTCATTTAGAAACATCAGCTGGCATATCTGTTATGGGAAACAGCAGAAGTCCTCCAGTGCATCTGAAGGATGGTGTGTGAGACCTTGAGGAGTGTTTTACCCAGATATAGAGATGACGGAATGTTTGTGGCTTTAGGAGTGAACAAGTGTCAGTCTGAGGCAGCTCACAGGGCAGTTTTAATCAGGTAACACAGTGCTCACAGCCAGTCAGTTTGCCTGGCTTTGTTCTTAGGAGTAGCTGGCAGGAAGCAAAGCAGTCACTTCATTGTCTTCACTAAAACCCTAAATCTTGTGCCCTGCCTGTGCTCCACATCACATAAGGAATTGTTCTGTGGCTGTGAGGATGAGCTAGGCTCCTGTGCGCCTTTGAAAGGAGGCGTTTCTAACAAGGAAAAAGGGGCTTCAAGCAACTCCAGCTTCACAGCCTGCATTCAAGCTGTGACTTGTCTCTAAAAATAAATAAACAAACCAACTTTCTCTATGCAGAGCCTTGGCAGACAACTTCCTCCCTAGAGATAAATTTGTTCTGCAAGAGTAGAAAAATGTGTTAAGATAGCTAAATTTTGTCGTTCTTGTGTATTAGATTCTTGGTTCTAGATGGACTTCTATAGTTATGCAACTCTAAAAATATTGATGGTGGAATTGACAAGGCAAGTAGCCTTTTGAATAATGCAGTGACTTTTTTTCCCCTTTATGCTATTAGTCACCAAATCTGTCAGGTCCCTACTAATATTACAAGCCAGTCTCTAGGAATATTTGTTCACAATAAATGCCTTTTTGGTCTGTAGAGTATAATGTTTTTTTTTCTTGTGTTCTTTCTTGGCAATGTATGCAGAGGTAGTGGAAAAAAGCCTAGTGTTTTCTTAACTTTCCCTTTTTCTTTTTGTTGCTGTTCTGCTCCTTACTTTATTCTATGCCAAAGATGAATAGGTGAAGCTTCATGGATTTTGATTGTGGATTGGTTGTAATTATTTGCCAACAATCCTAATTTTAATATCAGCAATTTCATTTTAATATATCGTATGCAGGGGAGTAAAAGGTTATTGAAAAGCAAATATTCTAAATATGCCTAATACGGTGCTCATGATTCAGTATTGTAGAGTAAATGTGGGCTTAAAGGCAGAATGAAGAATGGGGATGTCTTACCTGTCTGTGCTTACAAGCACACTCAGGTGACATAGACCTTGACTCAGGAAACCTCACCCAGCTAGAAAGTCATTCAAAAAGAGGCCACAGACACTGGACTTCCAGGTGAGCTCATGGACATTGTGTTGCAAGAGCAGGGTTAAAGTTTTCCAGCCTGCTTTTTTCCCAGCGCTAGTTTTGTCTGTCAGGAGTTACAGTGCATCTGGCCTCTTTATGGATAACTCAGCAGTTGCGTATTGAGTTCCTTCTAACAGGAGGAGATACAGTGGAACCCACCCAAAAATGTCCAGAGATTAAACAGTCTATTTATTTTCATTTACTAAGCATGCTGAAATTCTTCCAATTCTTCTTTGGCTGCTCTACCAGAGAAAAATGGTCCCTTATAAACGTTGTAAGCTTGTATCATGGGTATGTGTTTGTTTGCCCTGGTTTTGATTTTTTTTCCCCCTCCTGACTTCTCAATAAGAGGGGAAGCTTATTTTCAGCTTCATAGAGCACAGAATATGTAGGCAGTGGGTAGTGTCTCTAATATGCCAGATACCATGTGGGCCCTGACTTTCTCTTTAGTATTGTCATTATGATGCCACATGGACAGGCGTGTTTTGCTAGTTTTCTTGGTTGTTGAATGTTCTGGTGACTTATTAAGAATCTTGGAGTTTGTCTCCCTTCGCTCAGCCCCCTTTCCTGAACCCTTCACTTCACTGATGTCTGTGGTGAACATCCTCAAAACCTAGAGGTTGCTCTCTATATGAGTTTATAAAGTTTTAATGTCTGATTTTCCTTCATTGACTCTGAAAACCCTGGACATACATATAAAACCACATAAGACCCTGGAATTCTGAGACGGCTATGTGTAATAGGCATCTTAATGAAGTTTATTATACTCAAGAATAAAGTGAAAAAGTTAGGTAATCTTGTTTAAATGCCAAATATTATTCTTGAATTCTATTTTTCATGCAGATTTCTTCTTTGTTTGGACTTTGTTACTTCTCTTGCCAGACCTGTTCATTTTAGCTGAGTTGTCTCTCTGACTTCTTAATTCCTAAGCTGAAAACTGGAAGTGAGACTGGCTTTGCAATTACAAGAAAAATGGAAAATCATTTTGTTTGGATTTCAGCGAATTCAATTAAAGGTCAGATTTTTTCTTTAACAATGTGTGTTCTATCTTTCTATTCCTAAAGGCATATTTTCAGCAATTTGGCTTAACTCTGTGGTCATGGGGGTGGAATTCTTTATCTTGGCTTGATATAAGCAAGCTTTCAGAGTATGTGTGGGTTGGTGCCTGACTTTGTGCACAGGCAAACCATCTTTTTGTCAGGTGGTTTCTGGTTCAATCAAAAGAGTTTTTGGTTGTGTTTCTTTGTGTATGATAATAGCTTGGTAACTTTGAAGAAATAGACCAGGCTTTCAATGTGAATAACTGTTCATTGCATTTAAAAACTCATACTAAATAATAATCAACCTGGTTACACAGCTAGCATGTTTCCATGGCAGTTTCAGAAAAAAATAAAGGTAATGAGCATGACATAAGTGTTATGAGTTCTTTCTCATTCAGTGGATAGGAAAGGTAAAGGATAATTTAGTACTTTACTTTGGGTGTATGATTCTGCAGTTTCTTGCTAAAAATTAAAATATCTCATTACCTGCCCTGTTAAAGGGTATTTCAATGCAAGGAATGATTTTATTTCATCATAGCTGAGACCTGAAAAGCAGAACATACTTTCTTCTCTTAAAAATGTGGTCTTTCAATGCAGACAGAGGAAGAAGTTTGGGCCCTAATTAACATAAAGGAAAATTCACCAACATGTATTACCTGGAGTCTTGAGTAACAATTTCAAGAGATTGGAAAATAAGACACAAAGCTGATGTCTGAGGTCAACAAAGTTATGGTAATACACTGATTAAGTCAAATCTCTACGTGAATCTTGGGCTCAGTTCCTGTAAAATATGACCCGAGTTGTAATTTTTTAATAATTAAGATAACATTTGAACTGAATGTTCAATTCATTTTTCCATGTGAACTTAGAAGTAATTACAATTGGGCTCTTTTATGATTTGGTGATTAAGGAGACAAACGGTGTACTTCATGGGTACCATAACAGTTAACACCTGTTTCAACTGTTTGATATTTGTATTGGATGAAACCTCAGCAATCCAATATGTCTTGAAAAGCAAAAACGTAAAATAAAATACTTCATGGTATGGAAGAAATTATAATAAACAGAGTATAGCTTAAAATATAAAATGCTTATTATGCACATTTACATAGGTTTCATCTGGATCTCTGAAACTAATGTTACAATTTTGTGTAAAAGTAATCCTACTTTTTGTGAAGGTTGGCTAAGGAATTATTCAATACCATGAAATAAATACTGTTTCTAAGAAAACAGTATCTCCTGAGTTGCAGAGGTTAGCAGAAATGAGTCCATTCGGCAGTCAGAAGTTTAGTACACTATTAATTAACATTTGCGGTTTGGTTTGTCTCAGATTTGCTCTGGAGAGAGGGATCACTGTGAGAAGGGTGGAGTGGTCTCCCGAGGCAGGTGACCAGGCATGATTTTACAGGGCTCATATGGCAATCTTGTTAACACTCCTGCTTCTCCTTAGGGACTCTGAGCAGTTGTCCCTGTGCACATTTATTTGAGTTCAAGGAGCACTTTCACTGACTTGGTAGTGCTTTTGCTATAGAATGAGCTGTTAGAATGGGAACTGCCCTTCTCCTTTGTGCCTCATGTTTGTGATCCCTGGTTCTGCAGGTCCTGCAGGTCCCTGAGCCTGTGGTTCTGGAGGAGGCTTAGCAAAAGAGATGATTTTTGTCTTCTGAAGCTGTGGTTGCCTGAGCACCTCCAGCTGGGATATGGCAGAGCTGCCAGCAAAGGGATCCCAATAATCTCCATCCCTGTGCCCTTCCCAGCTCAGTGAGACCAGGGGACTCTTCCAGTAAATGCTGGTTTTTCTACCAGACAAAAAGCCAGACCCATCCCTGCTGTGGCTGCACAGGAAACTCTGCCATCTAATGAAGGAGAGCAGCAAAGGCTTTGCTTTTGGTTGCTGAGTGTGTTCTTGTAAAACTAAGTTCTTTCTGTCTCCTGCAACTATTTGGACTTGACTTTAAAACATTCTCACAGCGGGGCTCTAGTGACCTGCATCTCTGGGAAGGAAGCTTGAAAAGCTTGTTTTTAATTGTTATTTGAAGTGGAATTGAGCAAGCCATTAGATAATTGTACTTGTTGGTGTAATGTGTCCCAGATCAGGGTTAGTAATGGTAACTTGAGTGCTTGTGCGTTACTGTTGCTTCTAAGTGTTGTTTGTTACTTGTCTGGTCTTTAGAAATCATTAATTTAATTGACTAAATCAGAAAATGTGAAACTTTGTCTATTAAAATCTGAAAACTTGTTTCAAATCTATTTGAGATGGGCTGTGTTGTGCCTTCCATGGCTGCACAGGTACTGCTCTGCTGGCTCCTCAGCCTCCTACAAAAGGCTTGTTCTCTTGCATGTTTCAGAATGTGGAAACTTAGTGCTTTTTGAAGAAATCTTGGTTTCATACTAAAATTTTGATTAATATTAGTAAGATTACTGCAATCATCTGCTGGGGTGCATCCATCAAATGTACATTTTGGGAGCTTCTCAATATGGTATTTCAAAGATGAAGCATCTTTTCAGAGTTGGGGTTAATACTCTCAAGATCTGTTTAGAAAGAAGTTGATGTTGGGATGTGATGACCTGGCAGACTTTTTTACCTAAACACAGATCCAAGTTTGCTTTTATCTCAGTTTATCTGATTTGAGGTAAACCTCAATGACTTACTAAATTGCAGCTGCTTGCGGAGAGCACTGTAAATGGTTTGCACTCCAAATGACTTCTGCATAAATTTCATAACTCTGGAATGCTTCTCTTGCTCATGTCCTCGCAAAAGATGCTGGCTTTGTCTTGTTGAACAGAATCTATTTAGCCTCTCAATTGTAAAAGAAGTGGATAACTTTCTCCTTGTTTTTGGCTGCTTTTATTGTTTTCAAAAGTGCTAAAACTGCCTTTGCCTATTTTGGAGAGGAAGGAAGGCTTCAAGAGATTGTCACATGAATAGTAACTGTTTTACACAGATGTTGGATGCTTTGTTAGATATAGATACTTGCTTTGGGAGGAAACATAGGTGAAAATGTATGCAGTTGTGGCTTGCATCACAAAATTCATAAACTACAGATGAAATTTAAATTTTCTTAGCTGTAATTTCTCCTCATGAAAATAATAAAGGAAATTTTGTGAAAAAATGAAATAGTGAATCAATATAATTTGTACAAGGAGTTATATCAAGAGGAGGAATGGCAAAAGGAGGCAATAGCTGGAAAGCAGCTAACCTAAAAGGCAACATAATATATTGTTTCACATATTGTATCTTCAAATTTTTAGGCTTTTTTTCTCTTTTATAGTGAAATATCTCTAAGTGTGACTCAGTGATTTAAGCTACAGTTCTGAGCATTGTTTTATTCTATGCACAATGGAGATGGTGATTACTAGATCACCTTAGTATACAAAATCATTCCAATGAAAAATGATCCAAGACATACTTGTTCATGCATTAAATAGGGCTGCATCCTGGGCACGAAGTGACAAAATGCCATCATATTCCAGTGTGTCTCTTATGTGAAGCATTGCTTTGAGCTCCAGATCTCCAGCCTTTCCAAAAACCACCATACAGTCTTCCCTTCATTTTCATAGATATCAGAAGACCTGACAAATGGATTACCTTGAACTATTTTAAGTGCTGAAAAGTATCTTTATAGCATGGTGTAACAAGTAAACCCACCAGTTATTAACTAAAGATGTTCCTAAAGTGCCATTTGCTTCAACTTCACTGTTGTCTGTAGTGTTGTGGTTTTTTTTTTCTGTGAACCCAGTTTGGGATGTTTTCATTCCTTCTTTCTTATTTATCCTTGCTTGTTGGATTCTATCTGTTGTACCACCAGTTGTTTGTGGGGTTGAGCTGTAAATCAGGTCACCAGAATGATTCAGATTAAAAATAAATGTACAATAAAAGGCTTGGAATTTGCTTTGTCAGCTTTCTACTTTAATGCCCTGCAGAGCATCACTGCTATTATCTAAGCCATCTCTTGTTTATATTCAGTTTAGACATCATTGCATTTGCAGCTGGAATAAAAATCTATCTATTCTCAAAATTGCAACTTCAGCCTTACATCTGTCATGTTCTCCTCTTCGATCTATATCCTCTGATTAAAAGCATCTTGGTCCCATGTTTCACATGAAGTAGTGTGGTGGTACCCATTTCCCAAAAGCTTTTTATAGCTCTTCCAGAGTTAATGGAAAACTTGCAAAGCAACGTGCATCTGTGAAGTGGTTGCTTCAAGAAAGTTGTGCTCTTCTGCTAATATTGGTGGCTTGTAAATCTGAAAAACTGCAATCTTCCCTGAGTGTTTTCTCTGTTTCCAGGACACCTTGTTCTGGTGAAACATGCACCAGTTTTCTTATAC
This sequence comes from Xenops minutus, assembly GCA_035221455.1. Taxonomy (NCBI): domain Eukaryota; kingdom Metazoa; phylum Chordata; class Aves; order Passeriformes; family Furnariidae; genus Xenops; species Xenops minutus. The sequence continues at coordinate 6,514,789 of JAWWEE010000159.1, read as the reverse complement.
AGGCACTTAGGGGTTTTGAAGGAGAAGAGGGCATTATTTTCTGAGACTTGGGGAATTGGGGAGTCTGGAATTGTTCTACAGCAAGATGACTCTAGACAGGCTTCATTTGCTGCATCTGCTCTGGCTACCCTTGAGTTAAATAACATGAACTTCTGAACTGTGTTAGATAAAACTGCCTAGTGTACACTTCCCCCATGGTGTTTGTGTTGTTGTTGATATTTTGAGGACCCTGTTTCAAATGTAGTGGCATTGCTTCCTCTGGGGTAGGAGGAGTCATCTTATGCCTCTAGCCTCTGTCTGCTTGCTTGCATTTGTTATTAAATTGTGTTTGCTGACTTCACTTTAGCTTAAAGAGTTTGGAGTTGCTTGTGTAATTGGAAGAGTGGGGAGAACTAAGTAGCTGAAATATGGGTTTGGAGCCAAGGATGGAGTGAGCTAGAGGTTTGTTTTGTATGTGAGAAGTACAGAAAAATTGTGATAATAACCTGCTTCAATAGTCTGTGCTCTGGAGGCATCCTTTTCTCCAGGGAAAAGGAAATTATCCTCTTCGTAATCACTGTGAGCTGCTGTGTTTTGAATTGGTTGCTAAGTCTTGGGTTGCAGCACAGATAAGCTGCAGCATAAGCTATATGCAAACAGTTGTATAATTTTAAGTGCAGTCATTTACATTAACTAAATTTACAGCTGTGGCTTTAAATACATGTGGAAGATAATCCAGGCCCTAATCCAGGTCTTGCTCTTGAAATCACTGAATAATGCAATAGCTTCTTGTGAGCTTCCAATCTATGTTGTACAACAGTGTTTTGTTCTGTTGTTGTGGTGTGAGCACAATATTGAGCAGTGCTAAGAAATATTTAGGGTTTTTGGCACTTTCTCAGTCTCAATAAACTAAATGGCAGTAGCTCTATGCTTCAACATAAAGCATAGCAGAATACAGGAAAAGGGTTTTATTAACATGATTCTGGCTTGCCAGAATTCTAGGTTTGGTTCTAGTTTTTCATCTTGATATGGCAAGTCGTGTGCCGTCCGAGCTGTCTTTTGATCCTACTGCTGGTAGGATTGCATGGCAAAGTATGCAGTGTGACTGAAATGTTATACTTAGACCATGTGTACTTTGTAACTAAAGTATGTATCAGTGTGTTAGAGCTCTAGTATGCAAATGCAAACATCTGTTTGGACTCAGCAAGTGACTTGCAAAAAGTTGCTCTGGGTATTAGTCAGTTGTTGACAAATGCTTATTGCATGAGAAAAAATTACCCAGGGTATCATGTGCTCATTGAGAGTTTCTATATGCAAGGCTATAAACTTTCTCCTATGCATTTAGTAACCAGATCCCACTTTTATTTTACAGCTGCTGCAGAAGGCAAAGGGAAAAGTGGGGAAGACTTTTTTCAGAAGGTAAGATGTTTTAGCTCTATAACAGCAGCTGACTGGAGGAAAAAATATACCCATTGCTTATTTGTGAGGTCACCTAATTAAACCTCATGTGCAGTTTCTGCTGCAGTGATTAAATTTTAAAAATGTTTTTGTCATTTAATGTGTGGACTTGCCACCAGCCATGCATGGAATGTGATGAAAATAGGTTCTTTGGTGTATGGTATTGTCATCCATGCTCAACAACCTTTTAGCAATTTAACATTTTTAATAATTTTTGAACTGACAATGTTAAAATATGAGCATTTGTTTTGCTTAATAGCAGTGGGTTAATCCAGAAGATGTTGTGAGGTGGTCTTAAGGGGTTTATGTCTGGATAAACACTGCATCCTGTTATTGAAAAACTGACTTGCAACATATTGTGATATTGTTGAAAGCATAAATATTTGGTTGAGAAATGCAAAGGCCTTTTAAGCAAGAAATGCATGATCCACAAAGTGATTAAATAAAGTTTGTGGTCAGACAGAGACATGGAAGGACTGGAAGAAGTAGTCCTGCAGCAACTAAACGACAAAGAGAAACAGGGTCAAGAGTAATGACTTGAAAATAACTTTTACAAAGCAGCATGGTATTGGTTTGTTGCTGTTTGGATTTTTTCAAGAATAGTGTGGAAGATGTTAGTTACAAGCTGATAGTGAAGATCTGCATACTGTAGGCTAAGGAAAACTAATGAGCTGATTTCTCTTTCTGTGCTACAGAGAAGACCAGATTTTGATAATTTTTACTGAAATGCCTTTAAACTCCTTGTTGACCTGTTGTCCATTAAAGTAATTTGCTGTCTTTTTCATGTTTTCCTTTCATTTATAAGTGGTGTTTCCAAAAGGTCTCTTTAGATGTGAAAGAATACTTTATCCTGCACGGGGTTGTCAGATGCTTTGATGAAGGCTGGTGTGGAGGAGCCTGTATACTGCCAAAATGTTTGCTTTACGAAGCATTTTACAGGAGTCTTCAGATTTGGTGCTTTGACTGATGAGTGTTATTTTTCCCAAAATGGTGCTTGTACTCAACTGTCTAATATTAGTGTGCACAGAGGAAAACGTGTCAATAGTTTTTCCTTAGGATTTTATCAAAATGCATGTTTTGTTTTACTTGCTGAAACAAAGCTAAGCCATAGTAGGATGTGCTTCATTCTGCACATTGTTTGTTTTACCACAGCGTGTTCTCTCACTTGTATAAATTTGCTCATGCTTCTTGAAGCTGTAGATAGAATATTTCCTCTGTGTGGGATTGAGCAGTTTCCATATTTTACATGTGTATTTGGATTCCTGGTTATTTACTGTAGTTATCATGTACCTCACAATTATGTAGTAATTAGTGTAATAGAAAAAAATACTGGTTTGAGTTCAATAGGAAAGCAAAATGTGCTAAAGTTCAAGTATGGGAATAAGAGTGCACTAGTTATCTGTATGGATAATACAATGAATATTCTGGCATTAGTATTTCTCATATCTGTGTATAATTATTGTATAGGCACAGTGTGGGTGCTGCATTAGGCTAAAGCTGCTTCATTTTGACTGGCTTCTTACAGTCTCATCAACTCAATAGTGTAGATTTCTGAGGTTTCTAAGTACATATACACAATAGTACAGCTAATAAAACCAGATGGAAAGTATCTTTGAGTTTTGTTGGAAGAAATCTTTGGACAGTTGCTCATAGCTTACTCACTGTCTCTGTCTGTGCAATTTCCTTTAATCAGACCTAAACCTTTTCCTTTCTCATGTGACATGAATAAGGCAGAGTATCTGGAGGTAAAATGAAGAATCTTTTCATGTGTTTCAGGTTGTGTAGTGAGGAAGAAAGTGATTTGTAGCATTAGAAACACATTGCAAACTAAGGCAGCAAGATTGTTTCAGAAACTTGATATGAATTTGAAGCTATAGCAAATGCATTTTTTAAAGCAGCTTTGAAAATGAGGCTTCAGGACATGATTGGCAGGCTTTTGAGTGGAGCAGGGAAGGGGAGACGTGCAGCATTAGAGACATTAGAGCATTAGAACTTAAGGATATAATTTGTATAAATAATGCCATGTATAGTATTTTCTGACAAAGTACCCTCAGTGTGCTGGAGTTAAGCATTGGGTGGAAGTGGTGTGAGAGCTGAAACAGGTTTTCATATGAATGTTGAAAGGACAAGTTACAAGGCAAAGGTTTGAGAAGGTGCTTCTGTGTGTCAAGACATGAAGACCAAGAGGGATGAGAGAGTGCTGGCACTGGAGGGAGTGGAACAATGGTGGCTGCTGGCAGATGGCTCTGGGAGTGACTGCTGGGTCTTGCTCTGCCTGGTCAGTGGGGAGTGATGCTCAGTTCTTTATTAGCTTGTCCTCAAGAGGAGCAGAAGTTGCTCACATGCCCTCTGAAGTCACAGACTCAGCCTGCATTGTTACCCTACAGAGAGTATGCCCTCAGGAATCTGTCAGGATTTAAAGGAAGTGAAGTTTCCCAACCAAACAGGGTTTGGTGCTAAGTAGTCTTTTGTTGGTCTTTGAACATGTGAGAAAGCAGTATTACTTTGCTTGATTATGAAAATCCAACAGACTCTCAGTGGATGTGAACTGCTCCTATCAACTTCTAACTTGCAGAGTTTAGTAATAATGTCTCTTGACATCTAAATTACTTCACTGAGCATTTTAGCAGAAAGAAGCACATCCAATGCAATTGCTGGTGGAGTTACAGAATAAGCCCCTGTTCTTGGCTGCAAGGGCCAAATTCAGCTAATATTTCTTTCCTATCATGGCAGAGAGGATCAAGTAACAAAGTGCCTCTCCTTCTGCTTCTGAACTGAAGTCAAAAGTAGATAAATGTCTTTATGGTAATGGCACTTTAAAAAAATCTTAAGACTTTATCATACTTTCTTCTAATATTTCCAAGTTTTAATATTGCTTCATATAAGGGTGAACCTAACATCATCTAATCTGGATTTTTAAAAACCCATTGGGGAGCTGCTAATAATTTAGCAAGAAATAAGAAAATAATGATGAGACAGTTTTCTCTCTAGAGCTTTCAGATCTGCGGTTCAGTGACAGGTAATCTTAAATAAACATGGATTGGTTTGCTGTTACCATTTATGTAAAAAGTCCTTATGGACCTTGCTCTCTAAATTGTTCTAATTTATTCTGTGAGAGGAATACATAAGATGAAGTTATTACTTATTCTTGATCCAAAGCCTATTTTCAGTTGATGGTGGATTTTTTCCATTAAGTTCCATAACATCTGGTTCATGCTTCATAGGCAAGCAATGCTTTTTCCCAGACAAAGCCAGGACATAGTTCCAAGGAATGTATAATTTATGTAGCACTATAGATACACATGGCACTCTTATATAAAATGTAAGAAGGTGGTGAGTCTCTGCCCTGAAGAGTTCATAATCCAAAACAGGTGAGGGTTGGCCGTGTGGACACAGGAATTTAATACATCATTTCAGTTGGCTTTTAGCTCTTGCATCATCAAGAGTTTGTTGTTGTTTTTTTTTTTCTTAAACATTTGGGAGTCTTAGTGCTGATAAACTTTCATTTTGAAATTTCCTGGGACAGGAGTGTACCTTGAGCTTTATCATGGGACTGTCTGCAGTGGGGGTTTTAAGATAGCTCTGGATTTATTTAAGCAAAAGGTGTGTCTCAATGCTCATGCTTCTCTTGACCGCAAACTCTGTTATTCCCTGAAGGGGATGTAAAAGTGCTTGGAAGTATGAAGTTGCAATTGAGCGAATGTTGCATGTGTGTACCAAAATATCTTCTGTTCATTATTGTGAGTTTACAAGTGTCAAGGAAGACTAGGAGGTGTTTGTTTGTTTTTTCCCTTCCTATCCTTACATGTAACACCTTGGAACTGTAGCTTCTAATTTTATTAAATAGCACCTTAAAAGATACTGAGGCCGTTTTGGATGCGTTGTGCGGTGAAACTGTCCCTTAAAACCAGTTGTTCTTTCAGTACAGGTGTTTGGGAACAGTAATACCTTTTATTTGTTTAGGAGGCTCTGGCAGCAAGGAAGCTGCCTCCCTCAAGCGCTGTCTGCTTATCTGAGACTGTAAAAGAGCTTGGTTTGCAACATCCTGTATTTTTTGTATCTTTGAAAATTATCTGTTATGTTGATCTGGGGCAAGCCTAACCTTTGCAGAGCCCTTATCTGTAAATATATTGATACAGTGTTCATGTATACATGAATGCTTTTGTAAGTACAGCTAGTATATTCTGATACAAATAAGTTTAGCTAAAAGCAGTTACTTTTCTGTTTGTAGTAGGTCAGGCTGAAAGTTGATCAGTCTTCCTTTTTAATCTCTGAACATGAAACTTACCTAGAGCTTCAAATGTAGGTGGCTTTAGAGCATTTTCAAGCATTAAAAAATATTAATCATTGACCTGAGACTAAGATGTCTCAAGCTAATTATTATCCATGTTCAGCAGTGAGTTCTGAAGGGTTTTCCATGTGTCTTCATCCATGACTTTTCCCAAAGTGCCTATTTATAACTACAGCTTCCCTAAGGCCATATTCCCATTTCTGATGCCAACCACTCAGCTATGTGTTTTTTCCCATGCTATCCTGCTGGTGAGACACAGTGAGTTCACAGTGATTATACATTATCATCATGGCTCTTGTCTCTATTTCAACCACAGGGCCATTTTGAAATGTGGAAACTGGTTCCATGCATTTCCCTTTTTCTGGGCAGAAATCAGTACATGGATTAGCGTTAAAGTAAGTTCTAGATGTAGAGTTTGGCTCATGGTGTGTGACAAGGATTTATTAAGGCCATACATTTCCAGAATTGGCTGGAAACAGCCAGCTGTGGTGAGCTGGGATGGGAATGCTGGCATGCTCTTCTCATTTACAGGGAGCTTCCTCTCATGTAACCTCCTGGGAAGAGGAAATGACTGCTTGGAGAGGGCAGCATGGATTAGAGGGCCAAAAGAGTGTCAGTGTCAGTCAGCTTTTGCAGGAGATCTTGGGATTGAGATGTCTGTGTCCCCTTTGGCAAAACCACACCCAGTGGAAAGGAGACTTATTTAGGTTGGATCAGTTTCTCTGAAAAGGTAAATCAAGAATGCTTACTTAACTTTTTGCTTAGTTCAGGCACAGCTAAGTGGTGGGAAGGCTTCATTTTTGTGGAAAGCTGCATTCATCATGTCTCCAGGATAGCGATCATTCTGTCAGGGCAATGGAGTAATTACGAGGTTTTTTACTTTTGCATTTCATCTCTAGTTTCTTCTGTGCTGCTTCTGATACAATGGGCACCATTGTGAGAGTTGGCCTGTAGTATGAAAATGTTCTGATTGCCTCATCTTTGAAGTGCCCACTGCAGGTCAAAGTCTTAAAACAACTGTCCTTGACAAGTTGCTTGTGACTAATTCCCCTGGCCAGAAACAGTGGAGATTTTGATCCCATGGTGTTACGCTGAGTGGCTTTCTCTGTATCACTGCTTGGAGCTCAGTCTGAGCTCCAAGAGAATCAGTTTTAGTTGATAAAGTTCAGTTTTATGCCACTTTATTGCTATACTTAATGCTTTGTACAAGATCTTTTGCACTGTAAAGCAACAGAGAAGGAGCAATTTGTCACCACAGTCTCAATCAACTGAGATGCTTAATGCTTTTAGTTCTGGGAGTTAAGCCCTCCCTTAAAATAGAGAAGGGATTTCAGTCCTTAGAATTGCTTGTGTTCTTTCCCTCAGGAGAAAGAAGGAAAAAAAGGAGATGAGTATGATAATGATACAAATTCAGATCATACACGGGGTTTCTGATTTGCAGGGAGGAGACTTGCTGATTCTGCTTTTGCAGAGGAGAGTTGGATGCATCTTTGTTTTTAACAGTGTTCTGTGGGGGCTTCATTTTTAAGTTACACTTTTTCTTGCAACTTCCCCTTTTTTCCTGTTGCTTGTGTAGAATTCATAAATTCTTTACACACAGATACATTTATAGCTGGTTTTTTTGCATGCTTGAATGCCTTTATGTTTTTTACTATACTTCTAGTCATTTATTTAACGTAAAAGTATTACTCCTGGCCTTTGACTAATATTTCCATTGAGGGTAAACAAAACATTCAAGTCAAGTAAAGGAAGGAGTGTAATGTTTCTCCACAGGTAAGGGCCTGTGATTCATAGAGTTCTATTCTCACTTAACCCTATTTGCTGTGTTTGCAGATTAAGTACGAAGTTTGTAAATGTTATTGTTGCAGAAGGTTCACTTAATGCAGTTTGGGGCAGAAACAATACTGTAATATTTGCTTTAACAAGATCTGTGTTTTAGGAATGATCTTTCTCAGTTCATTTCAGGTGAAGGTTAAAAAAGGATGCATACATGTGTGTGCATACATGCATGTGTTCTTGTCCCTTCTAGGCTAAAAATCCTAAACTGAAAAAGGGAAGCAATATGAATTTCAAAGCCATATCCACATAGGTAGCTTTCCCAACTCCCTCTTCAGGGATTTGCAGCATTTATGTAGAGCCTGAAAGTCTGAGTTGTAAAGCTGATGTTTTTTACTCTGCTGCCTTTATTTGCTTTCATATTTAATTTGTTCATTATTATTTTTAAGTATTATCAGCTGATACACATTGATCAAAACTAAGAATAAACACATAAATACATTTCCTATAATGTGAACTTTGTCCTCTAATTTTAACTTTGGTAACTCTTCACTCTGCACATGCTTGCCTTAGTTCTCAGTAAAGTCAACAGGAATGATTGCGATTATCTTGTGAAAATGGCAAGTTTTTAAAGCGTCAGTCTGGCTAGGATATAGTCCCTGACAACAAACAGCCTGTTTGTTGCTTGGTGGAAGTCTCAAAGTCTGTAAATGCAGACCACAAAATTGTTGGTCATAGAAGCTGGAGGGGGAAGCATGTTGGCATTTTGCTTAGCTTGACATGAAGCTGTGTAGCAGTGTGCAAATGGGAAACAGGCAAACTTGCCTTCTGTTCTCTTTTTATATGTCAGTCTAAATTAGCTTGAAAGTTCAAAACCACTCTAATGCTTTTTTGATAGTTATTTTAGCATTTAATGAAAACTTGAAATAAAAATCAGTTTAACAAAGATGGACAATTGAGTATGTGAAGTTCAATTTCCTGCAGTATCGAAACAAATGACTTGGAGTGGAAGCATGAACAGAAACCTGGCAGTATTGAACTTTATCCATACTCCTCAGGGTAGCGTCTAAAATATTTTCAATATTTTTCAAGACAGGTGAAATTAGAGAAGAAGGACTGGCCAAGTAGTCCCCTACAGATACTTTTTAAAAAATGTGTTTACGGTTTTTTGCTGCTGAAATATAAAGTAGGATAATCAAGTGCCCCTATCCTACAAAAGACATGTGCACTCATGTCCTTGCACTTGGGAAGGCGTTTTTGTTGTAATGCTCCTTTCTGTACAGACACACAACTGGAGCTTCATCCTTGTCCTGCCTGTGCATCCTTTTCTTGTGTATTTTGAGCAGTTTACACTTACATGTATATTATTAATATTGATGTTGTATATTAATGAGTATCCTTGGTGACTTGACGCAGCTTCTTTGCGTCTTATTCTTCCTTTCCACCCTTCTTCCTGTGCTTTCTCATTCCCCCAACCCCAAAAAACAACAAGCCATTAAATATAATACTTCTGATTCCAGCTACACCCATTACTCTGTTCTTGGTGCCAAAACTCATGTTCAGGGATTAGTCATCCCCTCAGATCCTGCTGCATCACCCTTTCTGCATTGGAATAAGAAAAAATAAGTGTCTGCCCACCTAGAATTTTTTTTTGTCTGCTGTGACTCTTTCAGCTCAGGTCTTCTGCTCACCTAGAAATACATTTTTTCTTTCATTTTCATCCCAATTATATTCTACAATTCAAATAAACTTTGAGAATAAGCTTGTTTATCCAGGTTTAAAGTGTACAAACTGAGAGCCCTCTTACTTCTCTGACAGAAGAAGAAGCAAGATGAAGATTTAAAGTCTGTGAAGCCAAGTATTCAGAGACTGGCAAACTTGTATGTGTGTGTTCTTACCAGGTATGCTGAGGGCTGATTTTACAGTTGTCTCATACCCATTTATTTGGTTAATAGTGAGTTGGATTGAACATATGATGATTTCATTTTCTGAAACACTTGTTTAGATGTTCAAAATTTTTAGTCAGTGAAATCTTCAATTCTGAATTTAGGCACATTTTGGAGGAGAGTTAGTAAATTGGCTAACAAATCCTTTGTTTGGTATTCTTGTTAATTACAAGCAGATTTTGCATCAAAACTGTGACTGTGTTTATGTTGAACTGATTTTGTCTTTCTTCTTAGAAAGAAAAGTATTTTTGTTGTCCAAATTGAAATTGCTGATCAAGAGGAAATCCAAACTTCTAGATATTTTTTGCAGAACCCCAGATTTCATTATGGTTCCTAAAGCTGTGTTCACCAAGCATGTTTGTGCTGTTCCTATTCTGTTTGATTTAAAAATACTTTTTGAGTTGCTCTTCACTTTTTGTGGGTTTTGTCTCATTAATACTCCATGTTTATGGAAACATTTTTTGAAAGGCCATTATCATGGTACTGCTTTTTTTTTTTACTATTGGTATTCCTGTGTTTACTCTTTTTTTTTTTTTTCCTTCTGCTGTCTTGCACAATAACTCCCATCTTGGTCTCCTATGAAATTGATGGAACAAGTTTTTGTATCTGAGCAAAATGGCTTTCCTTGATGGTGAAATAGGGACGGATACAGTCATGCAACAAACCAATAAACACCTTCCCTTCTGCAGCAGGGGTGTTCATGGGGTACAAGTTACCCTCTGTAGAGTTAGTTACCTGTGGCCATCTCTAAAGAATTGCTGTGTTTTCTTTAACTTGATGGAGACTCAATTGCAAAACAAAGTTACCAAACATCTGCTTATAGAATTTCTGTTCTCGTCACCTTCATGTAAATAATACCTTTTCTAATCCTCTGTCCCTCCCTGTCCTTGTCCTGTCCTCACACATGGGATTTTCTCCTCTGCAGCAATTTTAACTGTACACAATTACACTGGGAAGCACTTGTTTTCCAGTGATATATAGTGTGGGTTATTTTTGGCTCCAAGTGCTTTTTAATTCTTGTCTTTTGTCAGTGTCAAAGGGGAAATTTGTATATAATAATTCTTTAGAGATGCTGCTCCAAGGTGCGTTCATGAAATATAAATGAGCAGAGTCTCTCTTGCATTTCCAGTCTCTCCTCAATATCTGCCTGGTGGAGAAGTTGGTCCTTGCCGTTTTGGTTTTTTGAAGTGAGGGAGGGCTGCTGATGTAGCTCAGCTATCTCCATTTTGTTTCATATACTTCAATGAATTTCTAGTTCACACTAGTTGTCTCCTCTTCCCCTTTTCTTTTTCCCTTGACTCGTTACACTAGCATTGCATCAAGCTTTTTTCAATCTTAACTTCATTCTGCTTGGTAAAATTGTTTCTCCTCTGGTCATTCCCTTTTTGTCTTGCTAGAAGATGATTTTATACTGAGAAATGCTCCCTGTGTGATGTGTAAATGTAGGGTTGAGAATGGCATAAGCGTGGCTCCAAAGGTAGTTCAGAATATAGTCCAGGTCCTGTCTCGACTGTGGTAATTACTCTGTGGTAATTTCTTTTTGCCTGCACACAGAGGCAGTTTCTGAGTGAAAACCAAGATCTAGGTGGATGGAATTATTTTTCCTTATACTCTTTTCTGCTTTGTCACTTAACCTGCTGAAGGAGGAAGACCTGCCCCCAGAGCCCCCGAGGAAACAGGAGCCCTTTTAGAAGGGTTTGTTGTGAGAAGAATCACTGCTCAGTTCCCCATTTCTCATCCATTGCTGTTTTACGCTGTCTCAGAGACAACCATGATTTTTATTTCCATGGACATGAGCACCTGTAGTTACTCAGTTTAATTTTCTTTTGTATAATTTACTCAGCTGCTGTGCTAAATACTCCATGCAAGATGTTCAGCTGTCATCATTTGTCAGCAGGCTCATGGACAGGGTTTGCAGTCTGCTATCAGGAAACGGGGCAGAGTCAGAAATACTCCAAGTAGCACAGAATCCAGGTGCTCCCTCAGGATTTTTGTTGTTAGACAGTAGAATATAAAGCATCTTTGCACAACTGCAGACGTTTAAATCTAAATATCTAGTGCCATTGATGTTGTTGTTCTGAACTGGTGTTTCTGTTTGTTTTCTACCTGCAAGAGGAAAATGTAGGGAGACTTTGAAGACCAAAACTCAGCTGTTCAAACATCATGTGGGCAGAGAAATAAAAACCACCAGTGGGCATACAATTTGATTACTTTCTAGGGTTTTTAATTGCATGAAAAATTCAGGGTATCTACAAAACCCAGTATTGTGGATTTAAAATAAATATATTTTTTGCCATGCAGATTGAGATGAACACAGAGCTGTTCTGAAGATATAATTGGAATATGTTTATTAGATTAACACCTATGCTTATACATTGTCTAGGTACTCTGTTTTGAAATGGTATATGCATCTTCTGTTGTATTGAACAAGGTTACACTGAACAGGCTAATTCCTCACCCTGAAAAAGAAGGTTTTTTTCTGTTGACCAAATACAAACTGGATTTTTTTTTAACAGATATTTTTGTAGTTTTGAGGGTTCCTTTTGTCATTTCAGTTGAATGAGCTGCTTGTTGAGCTAAAGTTGAGAAAACCTATTGCAGAAATCCACTAATAGGCACAAGTTTGTCTGACCTATATTTCTTCTGTGAATAAGAACTGAGGCAGAAGAGACCAAGATGCACAAATCCCAAAGGTGGGAAGGTCAGAAATAGGTAATTTACTGTCATTAACTGTAAAGAATAGTACTTCGATTTAATGTGCTTGTTTTAAATGAGGAAAGGTCTGTTAGATATGTTCTTGTTCATTTACTGCCTGTAAAATACTTCCTTTGAGTTCTGAAATGCTTTTGGGCTTTGGGGGAATTTTGGTTGGTTGGTTTTTCACATTCAGGGCATTCCAGTTTCCACCCAAAATCAGCTAAAAAAACTACAACATAAGAAATCATTTCTTGCTGTCTTAATGTAAAAACTCCCCGAAGTGCTTAAACTATAAACTTTTCAAGCTGGAATACAAGGAAGCCAAAAGCTTGTCTTCCAGCTGCCTTACAGCTAGACTTTTTTTTTCTGGGAGGCCCAGTGATTTGCAACTAGAGCCAATTTTTTCAAGGTCAGGGTACAGTCTTATTTGTTTTGTTGGTGTCTTCCAGTGTCTTGTTGTCTTCTGTTTGTTCTCCACTGAGAATAGCTTACATATTTTGGCTTGTAAACATTACAGTTTCTCTTGGGGAAAGGGAAGTTGTAGAAAGACAATTTCTTAGGGTTTCCCTCATTTTGGGAAGAAGCCTGAGATTACTAGGGGGATTAAATCTTGCTGCCAAAGATGCCTGTTCCCATTGGTCAGTTGATCCCTCAAGATGAAGAAAGTACTGATTAGTGCTCACTCCATCACTTGCTTTATATGAAAATAAGGCAAGCCCAAGCAGAGGTACAATCCTTCAGAGATCATGACCTGAGTCATCCCCAGGCTGCGTTTTCTGTGTTATGTAACTCAAGTATTTATGCAACTGGAATGCATGTTTTACAGCTATAGTACTTGTGAGTTCTCTTGTTTCGTTCATTTGATAACTATTGTTATCAGGGCATGTGGCCTAACACTGAGCTTTCACTAATGAAGCTGTTCCATTGCAACATGCAGTTGAGGTTTTCATGGAATGATTCCAAATTTGTTTCAGGAAAAAAATAACATCTTGGCACTTAAAGCTGCCTGGGCTGGAATGGTAAAACAGAACAAAAAGTCGATGCAACAATGATCTATGGAGTTTTCAACATGATCTTCACTTTCAAGTTTGACTGTTCTAGTAAAAGCTCAGTTCTATGTTTGCTAGAGCTTTATGTCACTCCTGCTGTTACAATAACTACAATCCATAATAACTTAAACACAATAATAGTTTAAAAAGCAAGTGGTATAGTTGATTTTATTCTTGAGGGTTCCTATAAAAGTCCTGATTTATCATGAGGGTTACAGCTTGGAGCTGAAAGCCAGCACAGACTCTGAGCATTTTGATACTTCGCAGAATGCTCTGTCTTTAAATGCAGCCAGACTTTTTTTGCCTAAGACAGGAGATGAACTTGTCTTGTAGTGACCAGACTGAATTGCCTTTTTGGTCTAATGTAGTGTTTAGCATTGCATTCTACAAAGAGCTTAAGGATATTAGGTGGCCAAATCTCAGTGGCTGCCAGTCAGACTACTTTTCCTTTGAAGACCTCATATGCATCTTTTGCATATGTCCCCAGAATATGCATTTCTGAAGTTCTGGGCTTTCATTTTATTTTAGTTTAACATAAGAAATGGGGAAGGTTTAATTTCTTTAAGACAGAAGTCTCCAATGTTTATTGAGTGATGGGATGTAACACTTGTCTTGAATGACATTCATTCCTCTTCTGCTTCCTCTCTTGTGGTTCCTTTCATCTTGGATCTTCTTTAAATGAGTCCTGCACCATTCTTTGTTTTAGCATCTCTCTTCTCTTTTTACCTAATGCCTTCCAATTTTCTATGTATTTCATTGCCTTTTGCACAATTGAGAATAATCCTGGCCCAAAGCCTTCTATCAGAGACAAGTGAATGCTTTGAAACGGTTTTTTTAACATCTGGATTGAAAAATTGTGAGAAGTATGTGTATGTTGCTGATGAATTTCACCCTCCTGGAAATGTTTTATTTCAGCTGCAACTTATTATCCCATAGTTGCTGAAACCAAAAATATAGTATAATGAAGTCTGCCTGACACTTTCAGTTTTTCCACATGGCGTAGTAATCTGGAAGTTGTTGTGGTATCCTTGGGATTTGGATGTAGAAGATAAGAATTGAACTGTTAGAGCAATCTGCCTTAGTTCTGAATTGTCAAAATTTTGTCAAAATTGACAAAAATTCTCAAGAAAACCAGAAAAATAGTTAATGGCTTGTGCTATTTAGAAGCAATAGTAGTCAATAGACTTAAAAACTGTGATAATATTTTTTAAAAAAATGAACGTATGGCTTTGTAGGACAACAATGAAAATTTAATTTTTCATAAATGGCTTCTTTTTAACAGATTATGGAAGAAACAAATACACAGATTGCTTGGCCATCCAAGTTGAAGATTGGAGCAAAATCGAAAAAAGGTATTTTATTTTGTTGTTTTTACGGGGTGGGATTAGTTGGTAGAGTAGTAAATACACATAATAAAGAATTCTATTTTTAGAGTTACCAATACTGGACACCTGAAATATTTTCATTTCAGTCTACTGTTTTTTATAGCAATTTCCTGTTGAGGTTATCTTGGCTTTATATAGGTATTTGACATACAAACCTGTTCTAAGGAGTTTGCAGTTCCCTGAGTACTTTATTCTCAATGCTGTTGTATTTACTGCGTTTAGCACACGTGCTTTCTGCTGTCCAGTTCTGCATCCAGTTGGAACAGTCTCTTCATTTTGCAGCAGCCAAAGTCAGTCTTTGTGGTAACGTTGTAGATGGGTGGCTGTGCTGTGGGGTTTTTTGTTTGTTTCTGTAGAGTGCAAAGATATGTGTTGGTCAAGCCCAGCAGAACAATAAATACTCATTGTGTCCCTGACAGAGACAGTCTGCATGCTTTTTTGGTTTCTTTAGGAAACCTAAGTGGAGCTGTTTCTTAGGAATGAGTGGTATTATGCTTCTCTTGGAAGTCCAGCCTATTAGTGTGAATGAAGTATACAGTCTGGAACATCTCCTTTTGAAATGAGCCTATTTATTCTGTTCTTAAGCAATCATAGTTGTGACTAAATGAAAATAACACTTTTTTTTTCCTCTCTCTTCTGCACAAAAAATGAAGTTGGGGGTGATTTGTAACATTGCATGTGTTTCTGTTCAGGCTGATACATGTTAAAATCTAAGAAAGGAGAGTTCAAATAATTTCTTTAGTGCATTTTATTTAGAATGTGGAAGTGGAGATGTGGCCTTAACAATCACTGTAAATGAAAGAAGGTCTTATGGGAAGAACAATTATCTCCTTAGGAAGGTGCAGGATTAATAACATTTTCATGGTGTAAGGTGAGATTCAGTCTGAGGTACTTTACCACATGGTATTGAAGTCCAAATTGATTTAATTGTTTTTTCCCCACTTGGGGGAGGGGGAGGGAAACAACTCGCTTAAGCAAGGACAATGGGGAAGGAGTTCACAGTGGAAAAATGCAGGAGCTGCATATCTATGCATTAATGTGTAGAACTAACATTTGTAGGAGTGACAAGGTGTGAGTGCAAACCTGTGTTGTGCCTGTGGTGTTCTGCATACCCTGCCTGAAGTGCTGTGAACTGATGCATAGCTAAAGCTCCTCAGGAGACAGAGGCACAAGAGCTTGTTTTTCTATTGAGTGAAGGAAAGAAGTAAAGCAGTACCTGCACCTTTTTTTCTGCAAATTTAAGTGAGCCTAGTTCTGAAGATGAAAGGTGGCTGAAAGGCCATGAAAAGAGGGTCAAGAGAGGTGGCTGTCTAGGTTTTTTTCATTGCTACTTGGAGATGCAGCTTTTTAAATAGATTAATTTAACCTCTTTATTAGTGGTCTCAAGAAGATAATGTGGAGAAGCTCTATGAGAATATGAAATGAATTTGGATACCAAGGGAAATAAAATGGCCAAGAGTTATGAGCTGATAATAAAACTAAAAATTGAGGGAAGGGAACACAATACAGCTGGGCATACTGAGTGTATCTCAGTGGGAATGATTATGCTGCAGTCTTTATGCCAAAAGAAACTTCAGATAGTGAGATAGTGATGGGCTGCAAGCTAGATATTTTAGCAATATGCTATACTATTAAAAAAGGTGTTTCAAATGCCTGTGGATTTCACAGGTGCTCTGGAGTTAAGACTTGTACTCTCTGGCTAGCTTTGCTCTGCTATGCTGTATATACCTAAGATAGGAAATTACAGTACATGTACAAAGAACCCCTTAACCTAGAGGTTGCTATTCCTTGTGAAATAAAGTGTGGTTTATATGTTCTGTTTACACTTGGTGCCAATTGTTTGCAATTCTGTAACTTTCCATTTGCAGCTACAGCAGCTGTTTATATAGGGGGAAATATTCCAAGTGTTTAACATACTCTAGCTTCACTTAATGATGTTTTGTGATTGAGAGGAGTCTGCGGCAAATGATAGGATGTCTCTCTGGGGACTTGAACTCAAAACATGCTCTCTTTCCCTGTCCCCTTGGTTGAGAGCTGACTCCCTGAGTCATGCAGAGAGGGAGAAGGTGTGCATGGTAAGGTTCAGCAAGGATATGACAATTAAGTCCTGTACAAGACCCAGAATCCTATTGTGATCTTATAAAAAAAAAAAAAGTGTTATGACAGAGCTGAAGCACTAAGCCTAGATGACCTGTGAGTTCTCAAATTGTTTCTTTTCTGTTATATGGATTATTTAAATTGATGATTGCAAAGTGCTACATATTAAGTATCGTAGTTGTAATTCATTAATTGGCACTTGATGAACATTTTTTCATGATGTTTTTGAACTGCAAAGGCTCATATCTGGATTTAACATGCACAACTTCTAAATTTTCCAATTAAAACATATTGTTTCATGTAGAATTTATGAAATAG
Source organism: Xenops minutus (assembly GCA_035221455.1). NCBI lineage: Eukaryota > Metazoa > Chordata > Aves > Passeriformes > Furnariidae > Xenops > Xenops minutus. The sequence continues at coordinate 6,497,793 of JAWWEE010000159.1, read as the reverse complement.
GTCTTTGCAAAGCTAGAATGATAAAAACCAATTATTTGCTCTCAACAGTTTCATAAGAGCAAAACAGGAATTTCCTGGGTTTAATGAACACCATATGCTGCAGTCTTAATCTAGTCATGAGGGCTGATGAGGGTTAAAGTGTTTTGAAATAAATGTTTACAAAACACAAACAGATATAAATCTTTCAGTAGCATCTTAAAACAAGCCATTTGTTCAGGTTGACAAAGAAATCCCATAACATCGAGACTAAGGGAGGTAAGGGAACAATTTCAAGCACTTTCATGACTGATTCCTGTCCATCAGTAATGAAAACATCAGCACTGGCATGGTCTGCTCTGCTTTGCTCTGGTGCTGCAGAGTTCAGAGGGCACCAAAGCCTCATGGCCTGCAGGTCTTCTGTAGTGCAGTGAGTTAAAGATCAAACTGAGACAGTCACTTTTGCTCTCAATGCACTTTTTCACTCTGTTTTAGTTACTGTTCCTTAGGAATGCTGTTAATTGTCTTTTGAAGATTTATTCAGTGGTCTAAGACTATCAGTGAATTGCCAAATCCTAAATGGTAGGAGGCTGTAGTTTCACAAGCACTTTCCAGACAAGCATAAGCTCATGTTTTTTCTCCTCTCCCTTCCCAAAAGACTGACCTGCCCTGTTCTTGTCCAACCTTTTCTGCAGTGCAGTCACTGATGCTTGTATTGCCACATGGGGGACCAGGGTGGCTTAAAACTAACCATGGATCATTTTTTGTTATTGGAGAGGGGCTGTTCCTTGTGCATTTGTCTTAACCCTCGCTGTATCCTCAGTCTGTTCCAGCACTTGTCTGTATGAACCTGTAATGCTGAATGCATTGGGAGCAGGTGAACATCATGTTACTCACCAGCAGTGCCTGTTGATGGTAACGTAAGGTGTTCTTTAGGAAATGGGAGTTCAGATTTCACCCATATTCCTTTCTCCCTTTTTATTTTTAAATCCACATGCCTGTTTGTATTTCAACAGCCATAAAGACATTATAGGTCATGTGTGTGCTCAGAGTGCAGACAGCCTTGAAATAGCATTTGGGAACAACCAGCATAAGAATCACTTCAGCTTTTGGAAACTTAGTGGCTGTAGGAAGGAAGTAATTCAGAGTTGGAGCAGGGAATATTTTGAGAAGTTTAAAAAGCTGCTAAGGGGAAATGAACTTACAGAGCAGGGATAACTCTGGGGTTTTTTTCACCATTTATTTGTAAAAAGGACTTCTTGTGGCATTTTTTCTTCCTGTTATTCCCATATTTTCCTTCCTCTTCCATTTTCAGATTAGTGTCCAGCTCCTTTTTATGTCATCTATTGAAGTTACCTTATTTCTTTTCTTTCTCTCTTGAGCTGCTATTATTTACCTCTTCTTTCCTTTGGTGTTTCTGTTTGGGTTTTTTGTTTGTTTGTTGGGTTTTTGTTTTGCTTTTCTGTTTATCCTCTCTTATTACTGGTGCTTTTTAAGTTAGTTGATAAAAATCTAGTCCATGTTTGGCATCTTTATTTTTCCTCACCTGATTTTTTTTTTACTTATTTTTTCATCTTTTTAAAATAATTTTTTAAAGTTTAAGTTCATTTCTGTTATCAAAACACTTACTACATGTTATTTTTCATTAGCATGTCTCAAACTCAGTCACGTACATAGCATGTCAAAATTACCGCCAAGGAGAATAGTAGGAGGAAACATAGTAGTCCTGAAGACATTAGAAAAAAGATGGCAATAATTAGCATTGGGCACTGCTGACATTCATTGCCTGGCGATATGATAGGAAGACTTGATAGCCCTGCACAGCATTGTTTTGTAGGAGTTAAGTGAGCTTTACACAGTGCTGTTAACCTCTTCTACTGTGTGTGGAGGTCTCTAGATTTCCCCCTTTTGCTGCCCCTTCCCCCCCACCTCCCCCCCCAAAAAAAAAAAAACAAACCACCAAAACCCTCCCAACCAAAACCTACAGCCTCCAAGACCCCACTAAACCAAAACACCCCTAAGCAAAACAATGGGCTCAATGAGGCAGCAGTTGAGAAACTTTGAGTAGAATTAAAAGTGCCTGTGTGGTATGAAGTGGTTTTGGACTCTTGCTTTAGGAGATTGTCTCATTGCATTGATAATATTTCATAATAAATGAAAAGCTTAAAGAAATTAATAGATTTCTCTGCTTTCAGGTATCTCTGGGATTGTAGAAATGCTTAAAGGGTTTTGCTCTGTGCTACTAGACTTTAAGTTACGAACATAATCTTTTTCTAAACACCAAGTGGCTTGGTGCATTTCAGAGACTGGCATGTTTGCAAAGTGCAGTTATATAATCTGAAATTTTCCCCAAGAAATTGCCAAGTCTGAGTCTAATTGAGCAAACATAAGTCACTAAAAATTCTGTTTATAAAAACAGTCTATAGCTGCAATTTGAACATAGAAATATTTCAAGTCAATTGGTATTTATTATATATACTGCTGGCAAAACTGAGACTTAAATCATAGGGCATGAGGAAGGGGAGTTTACATCTGCATATAAACCTGAGCTACTGTATCAGTGCATGGTTAGGTTTGTTTTCCAAAGAAATTAAAGGTTACGTATCTTGGAGATGATCTGAGTGTCCTAAAAACATTTTCTTACAAAGGCTTTTCTTAATTACACCTGATTTGATCTTAATCTTTTGAATATAAAAGTGGATCCTGCTGCTTTTGTAATGAGTGTGCCTCTGTAAATAGTGTGATAAAAGTGTTTATTTTTTGCAAGTCCTCTTTAATTTCATTTACTTTTAAAATTGCAATCTCTTCGTTCATTGCCATTATAACCTCTAAAACTGCATAAAAATGATGTGGAATTGATTATTATGCTTGCCAGTACTGATCTGTGTCACTGATTTATCAATCTTAAAGAAAAATACTATAAGTTACTCTAAAAGGAATTAATAGTTTGTGTTTCTCTAAATGGAATAATGCATTGAGTTTTATTTTGCACATCAGTGTTAAATGCTGAGTGAGCCCGGCCTGAGAACATCACACATCATCACAGAACTATCAGGTGGTTCAGGCTTCTTAATGAAACAAGTACTGTAACAGTAGTTTTCCATGGTTTTGGTGAATTCCTTCTCTTGACCTACTTTTATCTCTTTGTGTGCTGTTTCTAGTTACAATAATTGTGGCTTCTGCTGTTCTCACTAAAAACAAACAAACAAAAAACCTAAAACCCAAAAACCAAACCAAAGCAAACCAAGATAGTGGAACAGAGCGATTATGGGATATATCAACTAATTTTCCTACCTTAAATGCAGTACTATGAATAGCCACTTAATTGGCTTAGAGCCTTAAGCTCCAATTAAAAAAAATATGGTGGGGGAAAATTAATCAGGCCCTTGGAGACCTGCAGTGCTGTGTGTAGTTTTTTGACCAATTTGAGCTTCTCTTCCACTAAGATGTCTTTGGAAATTGTGCCAACTGTCCTGCAAGGCTGTACCCTCACTCTTGGTAAGAGGGACATCACTCCAAATGTATGGAGTGATGTCCCTTCCTGAACAACCACAACCTGTTCTGTGGCCTTTAACTAGGGATGCAGAGCCATGCAGCAAAGAGAGCACTCTGAAGTGCCTCAGTGCTTAAGCACTAAAACCAGAGGTAACTTCTGTCTTGGTTGATGATCAAGTTTTATTCGCTCTCATTCCTTTCACTGTGCAGATCGATGGAAATACTGGCACAGATTACTCAATGTCATGCAATGAAGGTCCTGTGCAGCAGCTGGGACTGCAGCTCTGTTGCTTCTGGTGATCCAAGGATTGGTTTGGGCTCTCCTGGTGCTGTTGGGTGCCTTCCCTTGCCTGTGTGGATCCCCACCTTTCCAGGCAAGGAGTCCCCTGCCAGTAACTGATCCAGCAGGGTGATTTGATGACTCTGCTGTGGGCACCTGTTCCCTCAGCAGAGGAGCTCTTCACCTGCTGGATCCACAGAGGGCAACAGAAAGATGAGCCTTTGTAGTCATTTCATGTGTCTTCCCCATTTCTAAGTGGAAACAGGATCTTAATGCATCAGTTTGAGACAGCATCATGTAACAGCAGTAGGCACAATGGGTTTTGATCCCCATACTGCTAGGACAGCATTATTCCAGATGTTGCAAGTAACCATAAAGGTGCACTTTGTGTGTTTTCCAAGCACATGGGAAGGCAGGACTATTAACTACTTTTGCTAGAAACAAAACCAGGGGAGACAGAACTGTGTTCTCAGCTGGTTAACAGTGCAGTTGTGGTGTTATCTCCCTGGCCTTGCTGCATGCTTAGGATCTGTGCCTCTGCCTCCATAGCTACCTGCTAGGCAGCCCAGCCCTCCAGCCTGGCATGCCTGGTGTCCAGCCCACTGACGGAGGGGGCATTTGGGGCCACTGGTGCATTGAGGCCAGAGCTCTTTTGTCAGCAGCATTTTTCCTAAAGTTATTTGGGTTTGGTTCCCAAGGTATAAAGTTGTGGGCCTGACTTTATACCAGTTCAGCAAAGGTTTTCTTAAAAATCTTGGCATTTAAATGCCTTGTCCTTGTTGGTGCCCATGACAACAGAGCCATTGGTTTGGGTATTCTGCGTCACCTCTCTCTGTGTGCAGCAAAATTCCTTTGCCACTTTCATTTGACCTTGCTAAAACCAGGAAAAAAATAATATTCACCCTGTTTTGCAATTGTCCAGCTGATAACTGTGTATATAAGTAGATTTAAAAAAAAATTATCCTCATATCTTAGAAGTAGTTGAATTGCACATGTTTCTGCAACAGAATTGAAAGTTACTCGTACCAGGAGACAGTGCTCTGTAATGCTTCTTGAAAATGCTGACAGGATTTGGGGGGGCGGAAAGATAATTTCTTATCTCTCCAGTTGCTTCAGGAAATAAAATTTGAGTCAGATCTGGTACAAGATCTGACAAACTCCAAGTTTTTTCTGTTCTTTAGAATGTCATTAAACTTATTTTTATGCTTGACCTTTCTAGAGCAAAACTAATGCCATTTTGCATTTCCCCAGAGGTAAAAATTAATTCACTTCATAAATGGGGCATCTTCTGTAGCTTTTTTTTTAATCAAGGAACTCATGTGAAAAAAATTGAATAGTTAAATAATCTGAAATGCTGAGTAGCTTTGTTTTGAAAGTTCATTAAAGATGGAGAAGTACTCGCTCAATTATTTTATGCCTTTCTCTAATTGTGATGGACTCTAATTTGGGTCCTCTTAAAACTGGTTTATCTGACCTGATCTTGGGCTGTTGCAAATCAAATATGCATTTTCAAAGAAAATAAGATTGTGAAAATGGATAATATCCTGCATCATCATTGACAATCATCAGAATATGGAAGATAATTTCTCTCAGTCAGTTAAGGATCTGGGTGTGGACGCTCAGTCTGTCAGGCTTTAGAACACTGCTCTGGCTGCAGTTGTCTGCTTATCATGCTCTATGTTATTAACAGCATGTCACCTGTTATTATCTGGTTTTTTAGTTTAGAGAAGGGATTGTTCATCCTTTTTAGTGTTTTTTTCATAAGGTGAAGCCCTGGTGTCAATGTTCATACTATATTTTTGGGTTTTTGTTTATCACCATGTACTTTGTCCTGGTTAGAGAAGTGATGAGAAAGATTGTCATGTTTCATCATTTTTTTTTAAATGTAATGTACTCCTGTTCCATGTGTTTAAATCACAAATGTTTGAAGGCTTCAAGGTTTGTTGAGAAGTTCTTGGTGCCAATCTAATGTGTTATTGTATGCAAACATTTGACTCTAAGATAAAAAACTGAGTGCCAATTTAAGCACATCAGTTAGATGTTAAGTCAGTGAATGGCAGTGATAGGTTGGTAAACATGATTTAAATTTTTGTTTTGATTTGGAAGTAAAATGGCTTGAGTGGAGGAGGCCAGAACCCTCCAGCTTTCAAAAGCACAGAGAAACTCAGGTGCATAGCCAGTCTACTTAAGAGTCTTATCACAGCTTAGAGGAGAGAACCAATAACTGCCTAGAGTTCCAGTGTATGTGAGTGTTATCCTATCTCTGCAAATCTCAGAAATGAAATTCTGGGGAGTTTTTCTAGTTGCTTTTGTTTCAAACATTCTTTATGCTTTGCATTCTAAATATAGACTGAGTCCATGCCAAAGATCAAGTGCAAACACACAAAGCCATCATTGATAGAAATTCTAGTATCTTTAATTACTTCCTCTGGAAAATATCATTTCAATCATATGATACTTTGGAGTAGCAGTAGGAGGGAATATCTGAAAAATAGCTATAATATGGTTTTCAGAATGTTAAGCTTTTCATCTGTACAAATTTAACTTTGTATGAACCGTATTAGTCATTTCATTCCTCAATTATCTGGCAAGACTAACATTTCCTGCAAAGCAGGTCAGATCTAAAAAGAACAAAATCTAGAGCATAACTAGTGCTCCTGTGTTTGTTTTTTTTTCTTTTCCAGATTTCTAGCACTTAGCAAATATTTCTTTTATGGCAAATGCTGGTTGATAACTGGTAGTTGTGGTTGTGTGACAGCACTGGAGCTGTGGAATTGCTTTAGTTTGACTGGTGAGACCAACACCATCTGGCAGTGTGTATTCTCTGTATCAACTCCTGTCAAAGGAAAAGGCAAATGAGCTCTTGTTAATGGCAGGAAAGCTGTGGGAAAGGAAATATTGGGAATGAGGTAGAGTAGGGGAAGTGAGAGGCATGGAAAGGAAATGAGAGGCTGATGAAGAAATTGAAGACAGTTGGAAAGAGGTGGATCTGATTCAGCAAATGAAAGGCATGCAACATGAGGTTAGTCTGAAAGAAATGAGGATTTTTGAAGGAATAAAATAATAGTGAGAAAGATGGTGTAAAGATAGTGGGAGAACAGATGGGAGGTGAAAAGAGGAGTGAAAGTGTGTATACCAAAAAGTGGAGAGGAGGATTACAGCCCTGGATTCATAGGTGTTCATGAACTTTGAATACATATCCCATTCTTGGAAATCAGACACAATTCTGAGTTTCTTCCTTGAGAGATATCCTGGGTAAAAGCTGGTAAACACCACTGTATTGATGTGTACTTCCATTACTGTTCTAGACTAGTGATTAAATATCCAGCATGTTACTTTTCTCATCTAATGTCTTTGTGCAGCTTCCATAAGGATTCTATTTTGATGACTGCAATTTCAACTTGTTAGACATTTAACAGATGTCTTTTTTTCTTGCATCAAAACGTAAGTATGACATAAAATACTGGGAATGTAAAACATTAGCTACTTGTCCATGGGAGTTGAAGGTATTGGCAGTTTATACTAAAAAAAAAAATCACAAAACAGAACCAGAATGTGTGCAAGTAAATCAAGATGGCAATAAAAAGGATTCATTTTGAGTACAACTTTGCTCCAACTTACTGGATTTGTGTCCAGTGCAATGTCGAATAACTTACTGGTTTTGCAACACTGAAGGAGGGTAATAGCTAAGAGAGCAAGCTGAGAAAATTCTTAACTTCATGAAAATGCAAGCTGTTTTGTGCAACTTGCTTAAAATACTCTAATGCTCAGTAGCTCCCACTGAGAATTCTAGCAAGGAATTTGTAGTTATACAAAGCTGTACATGTGCAAAATACATTTCTATGTATAGCTCTCTCCTGTTTCTCTTGCATTGAGTGCAGTGAGCAGTCAAACTCCTGTTAGCTCTTCTGCTTCTGGGTACTGTCATGTGGAGGGTCAGGGAAGTGAACTGACTTCCTTATACATGTACATTTGGTCACTTCAAAGAAATCTGGACTGTCAGGATGAGTGTACGCACTTTGTGAGGGGAGAATACCCACAGAAAGTGGCTGTTTGGGTGCAGTATATTGGTTTATTTTCTGCTTGCGGGAGATTTGCCTGAAACTTAGGACAGAAAGGCACTGGACTTTTACTTAAAATGATTGAAATGTAGCATCTTTCATTCTGTTAGGTATTAGGTTACCCTGAGGAGTTGTGGATGCCCCATCCCTGGAAGTGTTCAAGACCAGTCTGGATGGGACTTTGAAAAACCTGGTCTAGTGCAAGGTGTGCCTGCCCATGGTAGGGGATTGGAACAAGATGGTCTTTAAAGTCCCTTCCAGCCCAAATCCTTCTGTGATTTTCTGATGTTCTGTCCCATACTGTGCAGCTTTTTCATTGAACATTAATTAACGGGATAGGTTGTGTTTATAAAATTTGCAAGTGGCATCGAGTTGGCAGAACACAATTTACACTCAAAACAAATTGAAGAAACAATGCAAAATTAGTAACAACTCAGTAATTGTTACTCAGTAGAGGCTGCTTGGAGAAGAAAGATCAGGTGCACAGTATTCAAGGGGTTTAAACATGATCTTGTACAACAGAGGAAACAGGCACTACAGTGTGATGCTGTGTCCCAGAATAAAGCAAACTGGGATGTAAAGTCAGGCTCACTGTTTGTAAATAAAACAAATATCTGTTTTGTGCAACTTGGTACTGCTGAGGTCTCGTCTGTGAAATCATACCAAGTACCAGTGCTTATCCTCAGAGTTTGGAGAAAACCCAGGGGAAAGCAAAGGAGATGTTTGAAAACACAAATTGGGAAGAGTTTGAAAATATGTAATGTTATATATAATTTAAAAAAGAGACATACAGGAAAAAGGTGATTGTTCTGTCTAATTAGGTGAGGATTAAAAGCAAACATTTCTCTTAGAGATGTCTCTGGAGGACAGGGATAGATAATTACTTTGCTAAGTTGCATAGGTTTTGGGGTCTCTACTTGTGGAGATCTTTCAGGATACATTAAATAGCTGTCAACACTGCTCTAATGTACTAGATCCTGCCACAAAGGTGGCTTCAATGACCTCCTGTAATATTTCAGTCCGTCATTGCTGAGATTTTTTGAAAAAAGAAATTGATCCCAATTTAGCTGCTTACTGAAGAATGCTGCAAGAAGGAATTCCTATAGAAAAGCCATGATCATACACATGGGGGCACCAGGGAGGGGAGCAAGCTTTTGGATTCTATAAGTAAAGAAGGAATTGGTTCCAGAGTGAGGGGATTGGAAGAAAAAATAAACCAAAAGAAGTTGCTATAGGCAAGGCCATTTTTAGTGTGAATTATTGGTAAAATGCCAGATAAAGATAATGAAGCTTATCACAAAATGGGTTATGCTTTAATCAGCTGACTCATGTTAAAAGTTGCTACTTAGCTGTATAAGTAGTATATCAGTCCAAAGGAAGAAATTTTAACAAACTCTTGACAATTAAATCTTTGCTTCTTTTCTCCCTAATCTACAGTGGCAAACAGGGATATTTTTTGCATATTTTCTGCATTTTCCTCTTTTGTGATTTTTTTTTTGTAACTAAAACTTTGCCCAGTCTTTGCCAACATCAGCAGCAGCTGAAAATGAACATCTGTTAACTTAGATTTGAGTGCCTAAATTGCAGTTCCTAAATCTGTATCTGCAAGTGGTGTCCTTTGGTGCTGTGCTCTCACCTGCTGGCAGGTGAGCAAGAGCTGGGGGCGAGTTGGTGCTGGGGCGGAGTGTGTGTGTCTCTGTGGGGGGAGCCACATTGCACACAGATGAGACTCTGCAGAGGATTTTGTCTCTTTTTTTAAGTTCCTGCCACAAACTCGACCATGTGTAGTTGTGTTATTTCACAACCAGTACTCCGCCAGCAGCGGTGCCTGGGTGTTTAAAGCCGAGTGGTGAATCCTGTGGTGTCCCAGCCAGTTTTGCCTGTGGATGGCAGGGGACCCGGGTTTGTAGCGTCCTTGGAAGCAGGGCTGTGATGTGCAGCTGTTCAGCCATGCCTCCCCTGGCCTATCATCCCGCCTTTGGTGGGGAGAAGCCAACAGGTACAGAGCAAATATTTGGACTAGCTCAAGGAGTGGTTTTAAAGAGCCGCATGACAGCTCTCCATGTCTGGGCTTTGCCACCCACTGAAGCAGAGGAGGAGGAAGGTGTAGGACAAGCAGCTCTCAGACCTGGGCTGAGTTCAAAGGGCAGGCTCCGGAACTGCTGTGAGAGGATGGAGAGTGTGCTTGTTTCAGCTGCCACACCTTTCCTAAGGAAGGTGGGGCTCCAGAGGGTTGGAGGACTAAACTGGGACTTCTGGGACACAGGGTTTGTATTTGTGCCACTGAAGAGCTCTGTTCTGTGAATGTTGCAGATATCTACTTCTTGCTAGTAAGAGGGACTTTTTTTCCCCTCTCACTTGCTGATCGTCTTCAGTTGCCTCTGGCTTAATCACCCTAAGGATACAGGTTTTTGGTTTTGGTTCGGCTTTTTTTAGCCTGGGGAGACTAAAGTGTGTCCAGACAGTGATGTGTGTGAGGCCACAGGTGCTCACCAAAATCTTGACATAATCCTATGCCTAGTGTTGGTATTCAGGAGTTAAATTTGTATTGTAGGGTATGGGGAGCACTAAGTCATGTTTAGTTTCTCTCAAGCAATTCCTTATTTTGTAAGTTTTGTGTTTGCAGGTAATTTTGGGAGTGCCCTCTTATGCCTGATATAATACCCAAGTATTTACAAAAATCTTTGGTTTTAATTTTGGTTGGAATTTATCAGAATAAAATCACTTGAAGGCAACTTTTTGAACATGGCAGAAGTCTGTTATTGATTGAATTATCAAATTTTACCTTTTTTTAAACCATATTTGTGAGTTGGAATTTGACTTTGACTTTTCTGCAGTTAATGGAAAATTTGTGTTCTCCCAACAATATTTAGACAGATAAACTCTGGGGAGAATTTTCAGCTACCAGAAATGCATGCATGCAGGTTATCCAGTCTTTGCTGAGTGGCTGCTCCCCTCAGGGTGAGATATAAAGCTGGAAAAATTCTGCTGTTTCCTGTGTTCAGGATGTTTGGCTTGTGAGTATATTGAGGAAAAAATCTTTGTAGCTTTAATAGTCCTCCAAGTATTCACCTTCGGTACTCACTGCTAAGCTTCCTAATTAACCTACAGACTACCTGTTGCAGTTTAAAAATTGCTTACCCTGACACAAGTTTGTAAATGGTAAATATTTTCTGTAATGTGTTTTTGAGGCAATCAATCCATAACTGACTTAGATTTAAAGTGAGTCTCTTGCTGACATTGTGTTTATTGTTTGGAATGCTAGATTAATTACAGCATGTATTGCAGTTGCTGTGTTATGAGCTCCATCTGGGTTTTATTAACTTTCTCTGTAAATGAGAAACTGTCAGTGCATACTGTTTCTTACGTTCTGAAGAAAAATCCCCCTAACCCTATAATTGTGTACTTTAAAAATTAAAGAACCATTGTGTTTAGATCCCAAATTCGTTTATTTCTTTTGTTTCTGGAGCAGCTGACCCAGGCATAGATGACTCCTCCCTGTTTTGCAATAAATAAATGGACAGAAGAGACCATCCCGGGGCATTTGAAACTAGGCCACAGGAGTTGGTGATGATTCCTTTGGATCTGAGCAGTTAGACACGCACAAATCCACAGCATCTCTTGTGCCAGCATCTGGCAGCAAATCCTTCACTTACTGGAGTTATTTACATGAGCCACTTCAGAAACCAGACCCAGCCATTAATTCTGCCCTTTTGCGTGCAGCGTAGGTGACAACCAAGAAAGCTTTTCAAGTCCCATTTGCTGGAGCCTTTTGTCGTGTTTGTTGTTGGCTTGTCAGTTTTTCTGTGCTCTGGGGTGTGTGTGTCTGTAGCCATGTTTCTGCACAGTACTGTAAAATCATTGATTTGTATTGTTTCAGAGGAAGATAAAACACATTTATGGGCATATGGGTGAATATTTTTATGGAAACAAAGTCTAGGTAGCACGGGAGCCAGCAGGTGGACATTGTACTTTTAAGTACGCTCACAAAAGGGTGATTTGAACTTGCTTTATTCCCGTAGGAAGAGTAGGAATAAGATTTTGGGCTTCTCTGTGTTTGATCAGGACTTGTTGTGCTTTCTGTCAAGAACAGCAGTTTGCTTATACTTGGGCAGATAAGGGAGAGGCAAAATACAAACACAGTTGTAATATGAAGGGAATTATCAAGGGGCTTAACATCCAGTCAGAGTGCTTGGCAGTAACTGCAGTAAGAACTGAAATTTCAAGCTCTGGAATGTAGTAATATAAACTCTTATTACTGTATTTAAGTTACTTGAGAGTACACATTGGTCATGATCTTTCATTGAAAATTGGAATTAGTGCATGTATTGATTTTGGTTTTTTAGGAGCTTCTAGTCAGCAGCAGATCCTTGCAATGTGCTCTGCACTGCATCTGCAGGAAGACTGCAGGGTGACAGTGTTCCACTCTGATTACCATCCTTCTATTTAAACCCAATTTTTTGGACACAGAAAGCAATTTAGCAGACTGTCTGCTGAAATTCAATCTCAGATATTCATGATTAATTTCCCAGAGGTGAATTTTGCTCTTGATCTAATACTGGGGAGAGACTGATGGACAGGAGTGATGCACAGAAAATTAATCTGAGAACAGCACAGGAATGGTTTCTTGATTTAAAAGGCAACACTGGACACCTTTCAGCTGTCTGGTGGCTTTTGGTTTTGGGTGTTTTTTGGGTTTTTTTTCAGTGTATCGCAAACACATCACCCTTGCAGAGGAACAGAGTGGGCAGGGAGTTGTTTACTTACTGTGAACACCTCCCTAAAAAGAAAAGCAGAAGCTTTTGAGTAGGTCACTGTCCTTCAGGAGTTGAAGATTCTCTTCCCAGGTCAGCTACAAACTGGCTGTCATACTGGAGAAAATAATATCTGTGAATAAGAATAACCTTTTAATGTAAGATATACCACTGTTACAGTAGCATATGAATATTGCCATGCTAAAAATCAAGAAATGGTAGATTATTACCTTATAAGAATGTGTTATTTAGTATTCATGTAAGAAGTTACTTGTATAAAAGCATCTAGTATTTTTTAATAGTTAGAAATAATTGTCACCAGATGGCTACTCTTTTTGTTGATTAGGTGCATCACAAGCAGGTTTAGAAGGAAGATGAAACACTGCTTTCCTGCTCTGCCTATTTGCCTTTTTCTTTCTGGAAACTACAGCCTGCACAGCAGTGATCCACGGGAAAAGCTAGTACGTTGCCATGCTGTCTGTACAAAAAATATACACCTTGTGTTTTTAAAAGATAATAAAAGAAATCTATTTCAGTGAATGGCAGAAACCAGTTGATAACAAAAATAGCAATTTCCGAGTCAAGTTTCATACACCTACTATTTTAGTAACTTCAAATACTTGTTGATATTTCAAATTTCAAGCCCAGGATGTAGAGACAATGTATGTGACAATGGTCTTTGTATCTCAGAGAAAATTACTGCCTTCTTATAGCTTCCAAAAAGGAGCTAAGGAGATTTTTCTTCTTTAGTACCTGTCTGTTGTAATTTGTATCTGGTACATGAAAAGAAAAAATAGGCAGTGAATATGATCTGCTCATACTAGAATTCTTTATGAAAGCCTACTCAGCCATTAAATAAGTATTCCTGTGTACTGTTAGACTTTTGTCAGTGCTGCAAGAAAATGCTTTGTTGTGCTGCTGTGAGTGCTGGTTGTGCCTGTCTCTGCCACATCTCTGTGCCCTCACACCACCTGGGCAGCTGGTGCAGATACCTGTGCCCTGGGATTTATGAGCAATAAGTCCTGTCTACATACAGGGGTCTTTATTATAGGTAAGAAAAAGTAAGTACTGTCAATAATGTGTTCAAGATGAGTAAAAAAAGTTCTGTTAGAGCTCTAAAGTAAGTCTTCAACAATAGTTCACTCTAAAGCAAGTGGTGAAACCATCTAATGGGGCTTTTTGTGCCTGATGTTTGCATTATTTCTTCAGATCTTACTGCTGGCAATGCAGGGGTCAGAAACATCTTTCTCCTTCCTGCCAGCTGATCATCAGTCACCATTCATATTGCCCAGTTGTGGCTATTCCTGATGCTGGGATTTGGGCCTCAGTGGGCACCAGTCTGTAGTTTCCCTTGGTTCACAGATCTCCTGTTCCAGCTTTTCAGCTACTTGTTCCACCTCCAGTCCTGGCTCATCAGGATCTGCCTGCACTGCCCTGCCCAGGCTGTTTGCTGACGGGGATCTCCTCACTGGGGTGCCCTGCTCCCCTGTGGGGTGCTGCATCTTTTCACCGTGTTCTTTGCAGTTCACATCTTCACATGGCAGCTGATCAAGTCCTTGATTTGTTCACTTTGCACCCCCTGTGCTTGGGTTGGAGGGGCAAGTTTAGAGGTACTCTTTAGAAGGCAAATGCACTCATAGTGCATGATCTGATTATGCCTTCCTGTAACTTGAAATAGGATTCATTGTCATGGACTCTATGTAGCTGTTGCTACTTGGTTAGCTCTCAGGAAGGCTGTTGAGATATTTATGTATTGGACTTTTCATTTTTCTCTTTATTTAGAAAAAAAAAAACCATGCAAACAAAACCCCTACCTGTTCATCAGGAATACTGTTGAATAAACCAGGAGAGGAGAACTTTTCTGAGGAGAATTCATTTCACAGTGTGATACTAAAACAGAGAAAGTAATGAAGTATTTGTAATGACCAAAAATATTATATTAGCTGTCTTTCTATAGTCACCAGATGTCTGATGTCCTATCGAGAGCCAGCTGTTTCTGTCTTTCCAATAACATTTTATTTCATACTGTTCTCAAGAGAACAGTTGTGTTTGTCCTGTTGACTCAGGTGCTTACAGTGCATTAGATTTTACTGAAGACTAAATGCATCCTCCTTGTCCAGCCCCGGAATTATTACTTCCCAGTGGCTGCATCAAAACCAGCTCACACAGCACGGTGCAGTCAGTGGGAGCAACACGGCATTAAAAGGTGCAGCAAAGTGCCATGGGAGTGTAGCTGGGTTTGGATGTGAGAGCACTGCAAAGAAGGTTTGAGGCTTGCTTTTAGGCTCATGAGTCAGATGATGTTTTTTATGTAGCAAAACACAGTCGCTATGACTTTTTTTGGAATGTTGGTGTAAGAAACTAAAATTATCTCATGGCTTATGCATCAAAATTGTAAACCTGAGCATGAGTCTGTGTGCAGTGAAGATATGATGGTGTTATTTTGGATAGGAATGTTGTGGGTTGGTTTTTATGTCCTCTGTCAAGTTGATCTTATAATACTATAGCTATTTTCTTCCCTTTATTTCTTATTTTCTTTCTTAGGCATTGTGGTTCTGTGTTTATGCTTTGAGCTACAATGACAACAGTGTTCAAGTAATGAAGTGTGAATTCATTGGTTCCATGCTGAAAAAAGCAAGACATAACAGACTTTGTGTCCTGCTGAGAGATTGCCTTGCTTTTTTGAGTGGCTACTTAGGCTGAAGGCTGAAGTGCAACTGCCCAGGAAGTAGCAGAATTGCAGCATGGCATGTGCCTTTTGGTGGTTTGACTGCATTTATCAAATGTCCCTAATGCCTTTTTTTAGAAAAAGTAAAATAAGGAATGTAAGCTAATTGTGGTGATAAGAAACTGAAATTGTGTAACTCAAACGGAGTCTCTGGGTGATTACAATTAATTTGTTCTTATTTCTTCTTTTCAGGTTTTCTTCTTCTCCACCTTGGCCTTCCCCTTCATATCTGGTCACTTTTCTGTTTAAATTGCCATAAGATCTGTTACGTCTTCCTTGTCTTACCTCTTTGCTTATGCTTTGAGAAGTCTTTTCAGCCTCTGTCACTGGTCTGAAATCCAGCCATCAATAGCATTGTTTCTCCAAACGTAGGTGCAGGTAATCTGTTTTTTAAAGCTTATTTGATGTTCCTGGCTAACTTTCATTTAATTCTGGGCATTCTGAACATGATTTTTCAGTCTGCTGCTGTGCTGTTTCAAGGCTGCTAAGAGGCCCAAATGTGGGATTCAGCTGTGATTTGATGTACAAGTGCATCTCATTTCATTTGTGAGGCTACATCAAACAGATATTTCAATTTAAGAAGACATTTTATGAATAGCAGCCTGCTGCAGATTTTGCAGGGTTTTTTTTTTTTGAGCTGCACTGAAATATTTGAGAAACAAGATTCTTTGCTCTACCAAAGGTTGCACAGCATTTCTTAGGGTTTCTGTGTGCGTAAGGTCAGTGTCTTGCTCAGTCTCTGCTCTGTGAATCTCTGCCTGTGTATGTATATGTGTGTGTAAGTGCATTACTATAAATGATGAAGTGGGGAGGGAATTGTAGGTTTCACATCAGACAGTTGTTGCAGGGCAGGGTTGGAAAGCAATGCTCCGGTGGTTAATGCTCCTCAAGAACCCAAAGGAGGGAAAGGTTCCATGGGAACTGCTTTCCCTGGAGCTGTGGCAGGAGCAGTGCAACAAGTATTTACTTTTTCTCAGCCTCCTTCTCATGTTCTGAATTGAGCAGAAATTCTTCTCAAGACAGTTTGGACTTAAATACCAGTAAGTGGGGAAAGTTAAGAGTCAACAGATTCTGAGAAGACAAAGAGTCTTTCAAATGTGTGTGCACATATAGGCAGCATTTCTAGCTCTTCCCATGGATGTTGCATAATCACTTGTTTGTCCACAACAAACAGATCCCCTAGAATGCCCAGAGCCTCGGGATATGTCTGCTCTGAAGACACTATTAATTGCTTGCAGCCCATGTTGAGTTTCATGGTGCTTTTGGTAGGCTTTTGATCGTGCCTAAGTTGAAATCTTGTTCAGAGATGATGATGCTGCAGTCTAATTTCAACTGAAAAGAAAAAAAAAAGTCCCAAGTGAAAAAAAAGTGCTGAGTGATGTCTTAGAATACTCAGGAGTCTGCAGTAGGAAATGGTTGGTTGTGTACTGCCTTTACACAGGAGTACCTTTTTTCTTCTGTGGTTTAGATTCTGGGAGGTAAAGTAAGTGAATTGAGGTGCTTTGGAGAGAGGGTGAGAATTCTTTTAAACTGATAAGCCAACAGCAACAATTGCCCAAGTGACAAATATACTTTATTTATTCTATTGAATTACTTTGCATGTGCCCTTGCTCATGAGCATTTGCTGAATGCTTTTAATGTTCTCCATGGCAAGAGTTTGGTCCTGTGTCAAGTCTGTCTTGGCTATTACCAATCCATCTCATTTGGTCTACAACTGTACACAGTATTTCCTAATCTATTTAAAATCATTAAATAAATTGTTTCAATTCAATTATCCTTCCCTCTCCCATATTAGTAGGAAGCCTTACTCGACCTTTTTGCTTAATTCACTTGTTTTATTGGCCTATCTTTTTGTTGTAGGGTGAATAATGTGCTTGCCCTTTCCACTGAGAACCTACCAACTTCCACTTGTTCACTTGACTTTCCCTTTTTAACTTCTCATATAGCTTAGTGTGTTTTTGCTGGTACTTTTGGGGTAGATATTTTCATAACTTGTCCCTTAAAAATGCTGGGTCTCTTTTGTCTTTGTTTTTGTTTGAATGGCTCAAGTTCAGTAACAGTCTCGGGCTATTCAGATCCTAATCAGCCACTTATTAAGAATGACTGTCATCTGCCCTGGTGTTGCCCAGTTGTCTGGCTATTTTTAGAGAAGTGGTATTTGTGTTACTTAAGTAAAGGCTGTTCATCCTGTAAACAAGCTGGATGCATAGCTGTGGTTGAAGAGCTCACCCAGACATTAAATGTAACGCCTGAATTGCAGGAGAGGCCTACACAGTTAAATGCCTTAATTATTTTAAGTACTTCTTGCCTGACAAAAGTTAGTTTTTGCTTGGAGGAACTTAATTTTGTTGACTGGAGTTTTGCACACAATAGTAGCAGAAAAGCTGGAGGTTTGCTGGTATAGCTGTGGACAAAGACCGAGGAGGTGAAACCCTGCCAAAGTGTGGAGTGAGGAATTTGAGGATAGGAGCAATAAAAGACCACTTGAAGGCAGGAGTCTGGCAAAGTGAAGACTGCTGAGAAAAATTTCCATCGCTTTCTATTGTGTAACTTTAGCTTTCTATTCTATGTAAATATTTCTCTGTACTGGAGAAGGGGCAAGGGAGGGAAATGTGTTGAAACTATTTTTTAGTTTTCCATTTTTAAGGAAAAATATACTGCCCTTCATATTTGATTGACAAGACAGATTATTACACAATGGCATTTTTAATACTTTGTAAGACACTAATCATGTTGTTTCTTACGAGTCAAGATCTTTTCCAGTGTCTGATACTGCACTTGTATTTAAAGCATTAAACCCTAGAGTTCTGTGTTTACAAATATTTTGTCAAGCTTTGGTGTTTCAATTTTTTTCCTGAAGGTAGGTCCCTATTCCTTGCTCTGTCTCTAAGTTTATATAGAGAACACTTACAGCTGTGTTCAGAAGCTTAAAAAGAAGTGGGTGCACTTTTTTTTCCCTATAAAAATAGGCATCAAACCCCGTGTTACATAGAGAGAAGACTGACATAAGAGCACCTGGACACAAGTGTCGTGGTTGTGGCCTCAGGCACAGCAGGAGCCAGTTCTATGGGGATTGGTTGGCCTTGTTCAGTGGGTGCTTTCATGCCAGCTGGGGCTGTGTGCAGGTGCCTTTTATCCAACAAATGCACTAAGGCAAGGTAGTATTTTTTTTCTAAATTAAGTGTAAATGTTAATCCATGGACCAACAGTTGCATCTGGAAAGTAGGTGGCAGGGAAAAAAAAATTATGTTCAGCCCTGACTGCTGTAAGTACAGTAGCAAACAGACATCACTTGTCAAATGCAACTACTAAACACCTCGAGTTAGTGGTGACAGAAGTAATAAATTGTCTGAAACCCTTCTCAGTTATTTAGCTCCTTACTAGTGGCAACAGCTTCAGAAAGCATTTGGAAAGCTGAAGTCAACTGTTTTAACTACTCCTTTGTATTGATGCACAAGGACCTTACTTGGACATTTCATTCCAACTCAGATCCTGAAGACAATTTTCAGATTCTGTCCGATTTTGGATTTCACCACAAATTAGTTCAGATGAAGTAGAAAGCTGAAATGGAAGGTAAATGCTGATTCATTAGGGGCAAGTTTTCTGTCAGACATTTGAGGTCAAATACAGCATGATCTGCACTGCAAGAAGTTTGGAAGAAATTTTCCTTTTGCTTATCTCTTGATAAATCTGCTTTTGCTGTAGTGTTTACAGACAAATAGAAGGTCCTTTAGTTTGAAAATAAAAAAACTTGGCCAGGAAAAAAAAGAAAAAAAGCAGGTTCTCTAGTTTATTTTTCTTAATGCTTGGTCAAAAGAGAGTATTTAGGGTTGGGCTTAGAAAAGAGTTGCATAATGATAGGTAATTTGATGGGTATAGTTGGACCTTCACTGAAGACATTCTTGAACACTGAGGGTTCTTTAATCTTGGGAAGGAGGGAAATGGTAGAATAGGAGCCAGTGAACATAAATGTTAGAAATTGGGCACAAATCTGGGATGCTGAAACTGCTGAACCATGAGAGAGTTCTTCACATTTTTCAGAGGAATTGCAATGCAGATAAGCTAATTGATTCCATAGGTATATTAAGAAATTTAGTTTCTGTAATACACAGAAAATCACACTATGTGATGTAATGGTCTCTCTAAATTTTTAATCAATTCCTGTAATTACATGTTTGATTCATTTGGGTACCTATGGGTTTTCCTGCAGACCATACATAGTTTGAATGTACTTTCAATTCCTGCAAAGCCAGTTCAAAGACTTGACAACCTTTTAGTTACAAGTAACTCTTCTCCAGCAAAATTTGATGGGGAGGCTGAGTGTAAAACATGTGTCCATGAAGAAAGAGTGAACAAGTCTCAAAGGAAGAATTTCTTTAACTTAAAACTGAGCTGCTTCATATCCATGACCAAGCACTTTGTCACTGAGAAGTCATGTAAGGAGAGGGTACTTATGACTAATTTTGAAAAATTTGGCCCATATTTTAGAGTTGTCATTGACATCAGTGGATTCTTTTTTGCTTTGTGGGTTGTTCTTTGGCTTGATTTCAGATGTTTTTCTCATTTATAACCAAATGTGTATTAAAATATAAAGTTTGCAAGTATGTGAAAATCAGCTCCAGGGTGATGGTGGTCTGGTCTTGTGTTTTTCCTGGTCGCATCTAAAGGGCACTTGGAGCACACAATGTGCTAGGATCTGCTTCTGGGAATTTCTGACTGCAGCATCCACTTCAAATATTATTCACAGCTTAAACACATTAGAATCACATGGCTTACTGTCAACTGAAAAAAAGAAAAGAAAATTTGCCCTTAAGGCTATTCTGTTGGGTTTTTGTTTTACTTCGCTTCCTTGTGAAAAGGCTGAAGCAGCAGATTTTTGAAGCTTCTGTAGATTCTGTGTGCGTACCATGTTACCATGTTTTTGTGACTACCATGTTTTTCCAGTTTTAAAATAAAATATGTTTCTCAGAACTCAAAAATGCTACATTTTTCTTAACTTCCATGAAACTTGGCAGTGAATCCTGTGTTCCTCCAGCGTTTCTGCATCCCCAGCTGAATGTGCTCAGAACTTCCCAGTGGTGAAGACTAGAGGCTTTTTTTATTGTCGGAATGTAAAAAGTATCCAGGCAAAGCTTAAACAGTTTCAGCTTTCAATTGAATGGAACAGGTTTACAATCTAAGTTGTATTATTTGGCATTTCTTTAGTAGGGAAGTGATTTCAATCATTGAGATGATGGGAAAGGCAGATATGTTGTGTTCCAGCTATGTTTTCTTCTGCCCCTGAGAATATATTTACTTTCATATTCCCTAAGATGCACATATCTGTCCAGCATAATGAATTAGATTAATTCATGAGTCAGAAGAGGGTTGAGAATTATTTTTTTTCTGAGAATAGTCCATTGCATTACAGGAGAAAACCTACTGTTAGATTGCAAAAGGGCAGGGCAAAGAGGCATTGCCTGCAATATCATATCCTTGTTTCTAATAATTAGAAAGGTGGGTGGTATTTGGGTGGGTTTTTTTGTTTTAATTGGACCTTCATTTTAATGTTTTGACAGTAATTTTGTGTTGTGGCACTTCAGGCTGTTGGACACCAGATGGTGCTGCTAAACTGACTAATGTGAAATTTCACACTTTTTTGAGTAATTGATACTTGATTTAGTTCCAAAGCCAGGCCTGTACTTCCTGACCCGGTGTATTCCAGGATGCAGAGCTGTACGTGTTATCTCAGCCCAAAACCTTCTGGTGTTTAAGGGCAAGGGTCTGAAACTTACCATGTAAACCGAGTGGGTTGTAGAATCAGTGTTTTAGATCTCACTGGACAAAACCTGCCATCAGCTGGAATTCCTCCTGGGTATATAGCTTAGTAACAAATGTTAATTTATGTACTTGGCACTTTAAATATTTCATTTATTCAAGTGTCATTTAAATTTGATTTGATAATTGAAATCAGAAGACTTTGGGTGGAGACACCTTCTAGTTCCAGGTTAAAAGTGCAAAGGATAAGTTTGAGAGACTCATTAAATAAAATGAAAGGATGCTGAGGGAGGGTTTGAGTTTGGGGCTTCCCTTAGACATTGTCTGTGTTAAGATTGAGAAAGGCTGCCAAAAAAAGCGCTGTTCCTATTTGTTTTGCAAGACATGATGGCTTAGAGATGTAGTTGCATTGCGGACAATGTTTATAGTACTGTGATGTACACTTGGCATTTGATTCCTTTTAGTTTTCATTTGGTTATCATGTTTAATAAGTTCATCTGGTAATCCTGATCATGGGGCTGAAGGGATGCAACAATTTCGTTCTTAGCTGAATCCCAAAGGTTGGTGGTGGTACAGTTTATCACTGAACTGTAAATAAGGGGTTCAAATTTATTTAGGCAATGAGGAAATCTTTTGAGAGATATTTTACTGTATCTTTCTTACAAGTTTTTATTTCTTTTATAGATCCCCATATCAAAGTTTCTGGAAAAAAGGAAAATGTTAAAGAAGCAAAAGAGAAAATCATGTCTGTCTTGGACACAAAAGTAAGAAACTTATTTAGAATGACACCTTAACCCCTAATTTTATGGTGACATTGATCTCTCTAAGGGGCACAATTAAAGAGAAGGTATTTATGGACACTCTGAAACAAATTCTGCAATGTATGTCTTAAAATGTTGACATTGGTATAGATCCACATATTTAAACATTCTTCAAGAAAATACTTGTTTAAAGCAGCTTTCCCTTATCTGAAGTATACAGAAATAATATTTCCAGCCATATGGCTAAAAGCATGCATGGTTTGTTCACTGAATTGGGTTTTTTACTTAAAAATCTGAAAATACAGCTTCACTGCAAACACTAGATTATGCAACCACTTCAGAGAACCTAAAATTTTTTTGGAAATTCAATTTTAGGAGCATTCATGCAGATTTTTTTTAACTGTTACTGTGTTCTTGCACTCTGAAGCGTTAGGACCTGAATATCTAAAATATTGGATCTTGGCCAGGGCTCTCTTATGTTCATCAGATCTTACTTTTTTGCAGTAGCAGGTCTTTTGGGGCAGTGCGTATGGCTCCTGTAGAGTTATATGGCGGTTTTCTGATTCTCTGAGCAGGTTGCCAAAAGGAACAGTCCAGAGATAAGCACCACTGTTTGAACAACTATTAACAGCATTATTATGGACTGTTAACAATATAGCTGTTAAGAGCAGTGTTTATGTATTTTGAAAATCCATGTACCAGAACACTTGCATGTTAAAGGAAGAAAACCTTGTTACTTTGGCCCATGGCTTTGATTTGCAAAGTCTTCATTGATCCTGCCAGATCAGACAGGGGTGTGTGACTGCAACTAAAAGAACACAGAATTAAAAAAAGATTAGAATGGACTGCCAAAGGACACTTAAGATAGTTGATAAAAATTTGGGTGCATTTTACTAGTCTTAGACATTTTTTGGAGAGGCATCTTTTGGGGTATTCATTGCCGTGTTATTTCCTCACTGGAAAGAAAATGTGGCTAGCTTAGCATCCAATTATGATCTATATCAGAAACATCATCCTTGCGTAGAAGCTAAGCCATGGCCAAAGCACTTTGGAAATACAATTTTGAATGTTATTCTGGAAGTTACATTGCTCTTAAATACTCAGATCCTGCGGTGAACAGGTCTAATCATGGGTGCTTGATTTGCAGAGCAATCGGGTAACCTTGAAGATGGATGTTTCACATACAGAACATTCTCATGTGATAGGTAAAGGTGGCAATAATATTAAGAAAGTGATGGAGGAAACAGGATGCCATATTCATTTTCCAGACTCTAATAGGAATAATCAAGCAGAGAAAAGCAACCAAGTAAGTATTGTTTAATACTGAGCTCATTTATATTGTAGTTCCTGAGAGTATAAAACATTTCTCAACTTCTTTCGTCAGTATGGGTTTTTTGGGGATGG
This sequence comes from Xenops minutus, assembly GCA_035221455.1. Taxonomy (NCBI): domain Eukaryota; kingdom Metazoa; phylum Chordata; class Aves; order Passeriformes; family Furnariidae; genus Xenops; species Xenops minutus. The sequence goes on along the minus strand of JAWWEE010000159.1, from coordinate 6,474,577 downwards.
TGAGTTCATGTCCAGGGAAAGAGATTTTTGATATTTACACTTCATGGAAAGTGCAGGGCTTCCTAAGTGAGCAAATCTTTAAAAACAGATGGAAACAATTTGTGTTGGCTCATGAATCATTTAAATTTTTTAAAGCTGAAATTACTTTGCACATACAAAAGTCAACAATTTGATGTGAATGGTACAGAAGCAGTATGAAAAGATCTGCTTTGGTATATTTTTTTTCTTGATCAACGCCTGACTTATTCAGCATATTGATTAATATTTGATGCTTTTTGTTTATGGTGTAACTTAGTTGAAGACTAATCTTAGTGGATTGCTAACAAAAGTGAATGTCCTATTGTAACAGTTCAGTATTTCTGGGATGTTCACTTCCGAGTCCCTCATCATTGTCCTCAGAATTCCCTCTTGTGCATCCTGATGGCTGCTGAGCAAAATACAGTAATTTCAAAACATTCTAGAAAGCCTACTGTTGTTGAGTATTAACATTGAGCGCGTGTATGCTGTAGTAATTCCACTACTTGACCCAAATCATTGTATTGTTTCATATATCTGGGTTTTTTCTAGTCACAAACCTGTGTAACCTAAGATGCTGTAACATGCCTTGATTATTTTTTTTTTAAACAGGTTATGGTTTTCAGCTAGTGTTTAGAGAACACTTAGGGTGTCACCAGGTGTGAAATAAGCATTGCTTTTTTTAGATTTCTTTTTCAAGGAGAACTCTGGTATCTGAATAACTGTTCCAATGCCTCATTTGAAAATGTGGTGCAATGTTTCCTTTATTCTTGCTCTTCCAGGTGTCTATTGCCGGACAGCCAGCTGGAGTGGAGTCTGCAAGAGTTAGAATTCGGGTAATAGTCTATTTTAGGATAGTGTTCCCTTGAAAACACCTGAAAGGGAAAAAAACCCAACTATTTAGATTTGAGAACCCTAGGGCTGTCTGGCTCTGTCTTATGACAGCAGAAATATAGGAACAAGTGTGAGTATCCATGTGAGTAATATACAAAGAGTATTATAACAGTGATTCACATTCTGGCCAAATTTTTAATAAGGCCAAGAACAAGAAGTCTACAGTATAAACAAGATGTAAATTATTTCATGCTGTTGTTGAAAATTACATCCAACCTTACCCACCACAGATGGCCTGTAGAAGCTCAGGCATCCTGTGTGAATTGATGACTTAGAAAAGGCAATTGCTGCCTCTTAAATTTTAGCCATTTTCATATATAATTTATGTAAATAATTTGGTGGAATTAAGTGCCATTCTCAACTTGTAGCAATTTTCTATCCTTTCCATCTAGTTTTGTCTCATGTGTGTATTTTGGCATGGCTAAGTGTAAATCAAATAAATTATGACAAGTTCCTTGCAATTGTTTAGTCAGATTTGTCTCTTACACAACCCTGGTCTGGACAGTCACAAAGGAGGCTCCTGTTTCCTTAGCTTTGTAGCTGACTTCAGGGTTCCAGTAATCCATGACAGAAAAGAGACTTCTCTAGCAAGTTTTGCAAATACTGGCCTGTTTGTAGATCTGCATGGATAAGTATGGCAATTTATTTGACTTTCTTGTTGCTTCATAATTGCAAATACCCCTGCTATTTTGGAGGAGAAAAAACAAACAGCAAATAAAAAAAGTGTGTGCAAAAAAACCCCCACTCTGGTGTCCCTGGAAAAGTTGGTGTCATTTTCCAGCTGATGACATGATATTTTTATCAAAGAACTCTGGGCAGAGGATGTATTATGTCAGTTTAATCATCACTGCCCAACATGTGTTTGAGGAATAAAGTTGTAGTTTAGTGAGTATGATTTTGGTTTTCAATATTTGCTGTCCAATGTTGTTGCAGGAGCTGCTTCCATTGGTACTCATGTTTGAATTGCCTATTGCTGGAATTCTCCAACCCATCCCAGATCCTAATTCTCCCACAATTCAGCATATATGTCAGACATATAATATTTCAGTTTCCTTTAAACAACGCTCTCGAATGTATGGTGCTACAGTCATTGTCAGAGGGTCACAAAATAACACTAGTGCTGTGAAGGTAATGTGTGCTCTTAAGTCAGTTTCTGCATGTCATATATTCATAACTGAGATACCTAAGAAGTGTATTGGTGGTATATCCTGCCTCATCAGTACATTATTGTATAATCACTTGGAAAGCCTGAGATCTTGGGTTTTTATTTTTTTTTAACTGATATAGATGAAGTGTGAAAATGCATAGAAAATAGTTTTAAGTTAAGGATTTAGCATTGCTTGTGATAAGATTTTAATCTGGTTTTCATCTCTTGCACACTGTTCAGGTTTCCAGCAATTCTGAAATATGTGCTGATCTTACCTATCTTTTAATTAAAAAAAAAAAAAAAACAAACAAGCAAACAAAAACCACAGAACACACCTCCCACCTTAAATTTTCCATGCTTAGCTCTTCTCAACATGCACTCAAATATATAACCTTGAGAGCTGCCCCAGCAGTCAGTAAAACTTGTCTTGCAAAACCAGCACTGGGAGATGTGAGTTTGACAGTCAAAAACAAGAACTGCCATGAGCCTATTTATCCAAATGAAATAAAGTGTTGGTGTTGAGAAGCAGCAGTGGGAGAGATTGATGTGGTCCAGGATGGGTGTATCTCAAGCCAATATGAACATCATGGGCCAGAACTGTAAGACAAATGTTGCAAGTATACTTAGCCAAATAAATCTTTATTGACTTTGTTATAGCCATGTGTGGCCACAGAAGGTCTGTGGGGACTAAACTCTGTGACATTGTCTTACTGCCTTTTTCAGTGGCAATTAAATGGTGCATTTGGTCATAAAATGGGAGTAATGCGTGGAGTTTAGTCCATTTGTTACCTTTAACAAATCAGTCATGGGTTTAAACCAAGCAGTATTTTGTGTATCTTGCCTGTGGAGTGCATGACAAGCAAGGAAGTGCTCTGAAATGTTTTGTATGCCTGTGAGCACTGTCTCACCACTTTGCTTCATTTCCCCCCAGGAAGGAACAGCCATGCTCTTGGAACACCTGGCTGGGAGCCTGGCCTCTGCAATCCCTGTGAGCACACAGCTTGACATCGCAGCACAGCATCATCTCTTTATGATGGGTCGAAATGGCAGCAACATCAAACATATCATGCAGAGGACTGGTGCTCAGATCCACTTCCCTGACCCTAGTAACCCACAGAAGAAATCCACTGTCTACCTCCAGGGCACAATTGAGTCTGTCTGTCTTGCCAGGCAATATCTCATGGTAAATACTTTCAGTGTGACTTGTATGAAAAAATTGCCAGATTATAGAAAATGTGCTCATTCTGCATGTATTTATGTGTAAAATGTAAGTTAGCCTTAGAGAGGGAGGATTGTTACTCACACTGCGAAAGGCTGATTCAACTGAGTGCTCTATTGTTGTCAGTGTTTGTAGTTATCTAAAGTATTTGTAATCTCTGGTAAGATAATTTGAAAAATGACCTTGGTAATGTAAAGGCAACACAAGCAATTTAAATTTATGGTAACAATATGCTTCGGAGAAGAGGCAGATTTTTGAAGTGTTCTGTTGGTGTTGGATGATGGGCTGTGTTTTGTTTCGCCAACCTGCCTTTTCTTTGTCAGGTAAGTAAGTTTTTTACTGTCTTACTGTCAGGTAAGTAAGTTTCTTTTGAGAAGAAATGTCAAAAATTTCTTAGCTCCCATGTAGGCAAATTTTCAATGTAATTGGGAAACCATAGGAAATAATTAGTCATTCTGCAGTCTTCCATTTTTTTTTTTTTAATAGTATCACAGCCACAGTTCTATGAGGCCTTTTGTAAAAATAGGTCTGGTGATGAATATTATTATTTGTGGAGATTTCTGTTATATTGGTCTTTAACTCCACAGGAGCCTTTAGCCATTGTTTTAATGCTAATTTATGTACACCTTTTTTGTATATGTGAATATTTACAGACAAAACATGGGAAGACTGGACTCAAATCCAGTGCAAAGCTGGTACATGGATAAACCATGATACCTTTTAATTCCAGGAGTTCCCATGTGTCTTACAGTGCACCGTGCCTTTCTCTAATAAATAAAAAGATGGTGCCTTTTTATTTATACAGTTATATTCAGATTATTATGTTCTCAGGTAAATGCCAAGAGATAGCCTTATTTTATCATATGAATATCAAAGTACATATGAACTCTAGAAATTTAGACATGAGGGCTTTTTTCTTTTCTAAATACTGACGTTTAATTTCATTCCTAACACATCAGTACAACTTGGTATGCCCCATTACATCTACTATATCACCCATCACCTTTTGGGAAGTGTACAGACCGGGAAACTTGTTCTCTTTGAACACCCCATTACATCTACTATATCACCCATCTCTTTTTAGGAAGTGTACAGACCAGGAAACTTGGTCTCTTTGAACTCGCAGACCTTGCATGACCTGAAACTCTTGTTTCCAGTCTTGTTTAAAACGTTCTTGGTCTCCATTTTCCCCTCAGCCCAAAGCCGTTGTTCTCAGCTGTATTTTGATTGCCATTAAAAATTATTGAGACTTCCTTTTTGCTGGTTTTTCATATAATAATGAGGACTGTACTATAGTTAGATACAGACTACATTGACAACTTAGAGTTTTTTAATTCAGTTCTTGTCAAAGAATATTATGTGTTCCTGTTCCTCCCATCATCTTCATGTAGGTGCTTTAAACATAAAAAAATGAAAGGGTAGGGGGGAAAAAAAGAGCCTTTTAATATGCTCATAAAACCTAACATTTCAACTTGAAAGTTTTGGGGTTTGTGCTTTTCTTGTTAACCTTTAATTGCAATTTCATTCAGCAGGCTTTTGGTGAGATCTTCATACTATTTTCTGCAAATTTTTTTACTAAAAGATTCTGGAAATCCAAGTGTGAAATGCTCTCAGCATTGTTACCGTTAATTCCTTGATTATTGATCTTTGGTGGTTTTAAATGTCCTATATCCATAATTATTCTTTTCAGACAAATTCATCTTGTGCAGTCAAGCTGTGTTTGTCACTCTTCCTGTGGTCAAAATATTTCAGATGCCTTACTTTAATTTTCCTGAAGTTAAAACTGCTTTAATTGAGGTTTTGGAAGTACTGTGCAGCCATAGATGGTACTGTTGAGTAGTGCTATTTAATATTAGATTATATTGAACAAGTGATCTGCAGACTAAATACACCAATTTGCTGCTTTTCTTTCTGAAGCCAAAGCAGGAAACTGATGAAGACAGCCCATTTCTGTGAGTGTAGCTTACCCTGGGTTTTTCCCTGACACATGTGATACTGTTTATTGTGAATCTAAAGTCATCAAAAGTAGGATTTGTTTTTCACTGATTTTTTTTTTTTAACCTCTATTTTTGTTATTTTATGAGAGGAAGCAATCTGATAGTTTCTAGATATCCTGTAACTGTTGAGTTAGTTTCTAGGTATCCTGTAACTTGAGTTTTTTGTTGTTTCACCAGTCTGGGCCTTTTTTAGGAGTGCCTTTTTTTATTATTTTTATGCTCTGAAGTTTCAGTATTTCAAGTGTGTTACAGGTATTGTCCATATCACTGGAAAACACTTATCTAGCTGGTATGAGACAGGGGACGAGAAAGGTAAAAGTGAAGACTTAGGCAATGGTGAATCACAAAGCAGCTTTTAAAATTGTGTTTCCTTATCTCAGACATAGCAGGACTCATACCGAAATGTCTTCGGTTAAACTATCAATTCCTGACAAGACTTTGTTCTGATTTGATAAGTGGTAGTGGTTTCTGAATTTGAATCCTCCAGACACCTCAGCTCTGTATAAATAACTAATCGGGGTGTAGATGTGCTGATTGGAATGCCAAATAGTTAACAAATTGTCTCACCCTTGTACTACTGAACTGTTTGTTCAGACTCCCAGGGCAGAAAGATACACCTGTGTTCTTGCATACAAGGAAATGGCTTTCCTTAAAATTTCGTCCTTACTGTTTTTTCTGAACTTTTGGTATCATGTTACAATGTCTATATTTCAGTTTATTGCTAACATTTTCATGGTAAAAGGGTCAGTTTTAAGTGTTGGGAATTTTTTGTGCCTTTCCTTTCAGGGTTGTCTTCCCCTTGTGCTCATGTTTGATATGAAGGAAGAAATTGAAGTAGAACCACAGTTTATAACACAGCTAATGGAGCAGTTAGATGTCTTCATAAGCATTAAGCCTAAGCCAAAGCAACCAAGCAAGGTTTGTGCAAAGCTAATATATTCCTTTTAGACTTTCTTGCTAACTTTGTACAGCTGATGAGCTGACATGTGTGCTCTTCCTCTCTAAGTGGATCATAAACTTGTAAAAGGCATATATATTTTGTGCCTGAAATATCAGTTTAAACAATACAGCAGCTCTACTCTCTGATAATTTGACTTTCATTAAATGTCTGATAATACAGAAGTTAGCTTTTGTATGGAATATACTGATAAAGGAAATAAATTATGAGGAGACAAATTGTATCTGACTAGAACTACTCTTGACTGGTTTTTAAGGAAATTCATCTGAAATTATCAGTGTTCTTTAGCAGTAAGAATTAAACAAAAACCAAATAATGTGACTGTAAGAAAAGGTGTTGTTATATGCAAGATGTTGAAAAGAGCCATGAAAAGCAGAAATAAAAAATACTTCTAAAAAGAGGAGTTTGTAAGATGTTCAGGCACGTATGGATAGGGGACTCTGCAGTTGTCTGTGTGGTTGTATATAATGCCACAGCAGGCAAAAGTTTGAAATCCTGAGTGATCATACCATTGTGTCAGTAGGTAAGCTTCATTGTGTAGGGATACATAAAATCAATACAAAGAAACAATGTTTTTTTGTCATTTAACTTTCCAGGCATTTATTACTTTATTCTCAGACAGCTGTGGATTTAATAGCTGAAATTAATGTGAATAACTGTTCTTGTCCCACTCAAGGTATAGACCTCGGATAAAAGAGAAGATAAGATTTTAATTATTGATCCACTTTTCTAGATCTCGGGGCTTTTAACATTTGGTGTGCTAAATGGCACCAAGGTGCAATAGTAATTCATTTTCTTAGGCAGAAACAACCTCCATCATTCTCATTGCAAGTGCATATGAAATCCCCAAACCTACTATCAAGGCCACTGATTTTGACTGGCTGGTAATAGATGTTAGCTCATGTTCTCTCACGCTGCTATTACTGATATCCATGGAGGAGTATTAAGGAAAGTTATCTGTGTTGCAGATCCATGTTATGGAGGTGTGTTACTCACTTATTTTCCTCTTCTGTTGGTTTTCTTTTGTTGTTGTTTTCTTCCCCTACAGTCTGTGATTGTAAAAAGTGTTGAACGAAATGCCTTAAATATGTATGAGGCACGGAAATGTCTCTTGGGACTTGAAAGTAGTGGAGTCACCGTAGCATCAACTCCCTCTACTGTCTCGTGCCCTGTTGGTCTGTCTTGTCCTGGTTTGGATATTTTGTCCTCAGCAGGACTAGGACTCACTGGGCTTGGTATGCACTTATTACATTTATATTTTTATATCTTTTAATGGATATATATTTGTTTGAAACTTAATTCGCTAATAAAAAGGACCAGATGCGTGTTTTGTGTAAGAAATCATGTTAAGGCAATAGAGAATTCCAACAGCATCTGGCCTTTCAAGGGATTGTTGTCATAAAACTTCCTCCAAAGCTTTTTTAATCAGGTATGCAACTCATGCCTGTAGAAAACAATCTCTGGAAGCACTGGAACCACTCAGATGAAAATGAAAGAGAGGGAAATACAGGTGAGGTAGGATGTGGCTTTTACAACTTCTTTGGCCATGTGGTGTCTCAGGCTGTCCTGAATTTGTGTAGGTACTTAAGCCTGTCGTCAGTACAAGGGAAGTTAACACAGCTAACAGCATGTTTCAGTTCCGGCTGCATCTTACTGCTTCTAGTGTAGACCTTACTTATGAGTGTTCAATTTAGGACAGAAATGTGTAAGCTTCCCATTTTATAGAGCAGTAATTAGTAATTTTATAGAAGCAGCTCAAAATCCAGACTGGAATTACCATCTTATTTTCAAGCTCTGCAAATACATTTGTATGAGAAATCCATAGAAAGCCAAGCAGTCCCAGAAGAATTTAGTGACAAATCTTGACACTGGTTCATGAAAGGCTGCGTTCTCATGGAACCACCATGCTCCCTTGTGCCCTGCCCCCCAGGAGGGGTGTGTAGTTCCATGTCACAGGCTTCCTTGGGCTCACATGGGGGCAACTGTTTGTGCCATCTGACTGTGGGGTTTAGTGCTGCTTTCGTGACTGTTCTGGTCAGGCCTGAGGGGTTGGGGGTTTTATCTTTTAAGTGGATAATGCTGAGTTTATGAATATTCTTACATGAAGAGCTGGTTTGAGGGAACGCTTTGGGAGAGAACAATGCATTTGGGGGTTGATTTTCTGTAGGTCTTAGATAAATATTCTCTTGCCTTTTTTTGTTTTTGAAGGCCTTTTAGGTCCAACAGCCCTGTCAGTTAACACCTCAACTGCTCCAAACTCTCTGTTGAATGCCCTTAATAGCTCTGTGAGCCCCTTGCAGAGTCCTAGTTCAGGCACTCCTAGTCCCACGTTATGGGCAACATCTCTTGCTAACACAAACACTACAGGTTGGTGGAAGTTTATTGTGAATTACATGATCTGTGCAACTCTAAGTCATTAGAATGACAGTTGATGAGTCCAGAATAATTCATCCTTAATTCCTACATTTATCTCAAAGTGGCTGAATAAATATGTAAATTTAAAGATATAACTTATGTAAACTTACGACGTGTGGTCACATGAGATGTTTTCATCTGTTTTATGTAGAAAACTAAGTTAACCTACCCAGTAATAGTTAGATAAAGCATTATGTGGTTGGCATGTAATTCTAATGGAAACTTTTTAGTAGTGTATCATAGCTACAAAATATTTATTTAAAGTAATATAATGGCTGAGAAAATTAAATGGGAAACTTAATGAGAACATAACCCAATTTTGTTCCAGGTTTTTCTGCTATTCCACACCTAATGATACCATCTACTGCCCAAGCAACTTTAACTAGTATTCTGTTGTCTGGAGTGCCTAATTATAGTCAAAACACTCCATCTCCACCACCAGGCTTGACTCCTGTTGAAGTCCATGTTAACGGCATGCAATCAGAGAGTAAAAAAGGCTCACCCTCTTTAAATGGTCATGTAAAGGTAGGTCATATTCTCTCTGGAGAATCAGATCTCTTTGTGCCAGACCTATGTTAGGGAAAGCTGAAAGAGAAAACGAGCTATATTAGTAGGTTCCTAAAGCCTTTACATTTATAAACATAACAGTAATGTTTTCAAATACAACTTGAAAGATTGAAAAATAGAACATTCAAACACACATTGTCCTCCTGTACTGGGAATGGGTTTATTTTTCTCCTGCACAGATGGAAAAGGGAAATCGTTTCAATATTTCCTTAAGCATAACATTCACTTCAGTGATTTTTGTCAATTGTTTCAGGCCTCAAATATCAAGTATGCTGCACTGTCTGCCACATCGCTGGGAGAAAATGTGTTGAGCACAAACCACAGCGATCCAGTGAGGCAAACAAGTACTCATGGTGCCACAGAACAAGTAGCTGCCAAGTCAAATAGTGAAGAAGGTAAGGTTTGGACATGGCATTCCTTTGGTAGTGTTTTTGCAGCCTATGTAAGGCTCGTGAAACAAAGAGGTGTTTTGCAACCATGTTACAGGAAGAAATCCTGGATGTCCCAGGTTCATTGTCAAAGAAAACAAGTAGAAGTTGTAGCAACTGAGATGTGCTGTTGATAAAAACACCTTAAATTAACCTAATGCACTTGTAACATTTCACTCATTCCCTAGGAACAGAGGGAAATAACCTATAAGGATTTCAGTATTTTTTACAGCAGCTTAACAGCTTTGCTTAAAACAATGTCTGCTGGTTTAAATGGTGTTTTATTTTGCTTTTTAACTAAAGGAAATAATTAATGCCTTTGAGAATGTTATTGCAGAAAACTGTATAGAACAAACACAGATTTGTTCAGAATTCTTAGTCACTTCTAATTGTCAGTTTTCACTTTTAATACTAATAAATATTAAAATAAATATTTTAAAGCAGAGAATGCTTAGTTGTTTATGATGTATGTGAATGCTAACACCTCTTCTGTGCATTTGAACTTATGCACTTGACTTTTTAAACCTAGACCAAGAAGACTGCAACAGTTCTGTGAGGAGGAAGAGCAGATTTTGTCCCATAGTTGTCATTGCTTCAGTAAGTTCATTATAACATAAAAGAGTTTTTGTTTAACTCTCCTTCTTATTGATCTTGTAGGTTGCAATGATGCTTTTGTAGAAGTGGGCATGCCAAGAAGTCCGTCCCATTCAGCAAATACCAGTGATCTGAAGCAGATGATGAGCTCTTCCAAGCAGGCCTGTGCTAAGAGGCAAACAGTTGAATTACTGCAGGGCACCAAAAACTCTCACTTGCAGTAAGTTGCCTCCATAAATACAGATTAGTGGAGCTTTCACAATATAAAATTACTTAATGTGTTTTTGTACATAGGGAGGGGTGGTTCAGTCATAAGATACTCAAAGAACTAATTTAATTTGGCCTTGATTTTTAGTCATATTAGGTGTCAATATAGCTCCCAGTTTGTCTGATAACTGAAAACTTTGAATGTTTTTGTACATCCTAAGTATTTTTTTGTTTAAGAAAATAAATGTTTTCCTTCTCCCACAAAAGAGGAACTTTCATTACCTGTTTCTAAGGGATGTATTTCTGCACTTTGCTTTTTTATTGATCGCTTTGACAATAGTTCCTAAGTGACAGCTTTTTCCCTTTGTGTGTACCTGAGACTGTTTTCTTCTTAGAAAAGCTGTATTCAGGGCACACAGCATGTTCTCAAACACTTGCCTCAGTGTTTGGTTGGGTTGTTTTTTTTAATGAGACAGCAGTGGGAAAGGCTCTTTTGAGTCATAATACATCTTGGCAACGCACGTTTTGTTCTTAATGCAATGTTTTTGTCTGATGTACTTGTGTTTTCACTATTTCTTTTGGGAACTGTTGATTGCTGTTCTTTTGAGAGGCATATTTTCTTTTGCTTCATTTATTTACACTGTTAAAGCTATGATATGTATGTTATTAATTCTGCCCTCTTAGTTTAGAAATCCAAGAATTCCTGCTAACCAGATTCACTTTTTTGTACGTCAGTCTGGTGTTTGTATGCCTTGTTCTTTTCTCTGAGGACACAGTGCTCAGTTTCCTTAGGGCATATTGTCGGGGGTAGTAATTTACAGCTTCTGCAACATGATCACTTTGCTATGAAGTAAGACATTACTATTCTCAAGTAGGCTAAAATGTGGCTGATTATTTAGAGGGAAAAAAACAAAGATAGATTACATTAAGAGGTAATGTAGGCATGTAGGACTGCAGTTCTTGAAGACATGTAGGATGGCAGATATTGAAGCTTTAAAAGGAAGCAGCACGTGTTAATTTTCGTAGTCCCCTGTTATGCAATCTCTTTATCCTACAACTATTAACCTGTTAGAACTGCTGGCCTGAGCAAGGCATGCAATAATTCCAGATACCAGGCAGCTCAAAACTGAGCCTAAACTCTGCCTCTTAAATAGTAATAGAGGAAGGAGCCATCCATACATGCTTTCTTTCACCAACAAACAGGTACAGGAGAGCTGTAACTTTTGCAAGTATTGCTAAAAGATGTTTGTGTACTGACGTGTCTTGAATTTTACTGCAAACTTCTCTGGGGAAAGCTCAATTACCAGCACTGCATTGAATGTTCACTGGCTATGGAGAAGAAGGCTGAGCTAACGGTGCCTTTGCCCCGCAGTACTGCAGAGAGGCTGCTCTCAGACGCAGAGTTGAGCGCTCCCGAGAGCCCCGTGGCTGACAAGAAGGCTCCTGGCAGTGAGCGGGCAGCAGAGCGAGCAGCAGCTGCCCAGCAGAACTCTGAGCGAGCACGGCTGGCCACGCAGCCTTCCTTTGTAAATATGCAGGTACCTCCCCCTGAGTAAAGCCCATTCCAGCATGAAACCCGGTAGCTGATGAGGGAAATTATCACAGAGGGCCAAGGTGACTGGTGACATTACTATTTCAGTAAATGCATTCACAGTCAACTCATTAACTCTTTCAATTGAAGAGTGGGTTGTCAATGAAAGTTTTTCAAAATAGAAAAGCTCTGATGCTTCTCTTGAATAAGAAAAACTTAGGTACAGAAAAACTGGGTGGCTATATTAGTCTACACAGGCACCATTTGCCTGTAGGAAATCTTTTATTGCTTTAAGAATTATTTCTGCAAAGGGTATTTTACAACTTTTCATAAGTGGTGTCAGCACATTTTTTTTAATAGCTTCAGGTTTTATATAAGGGGCATAAATACAGTGGGTTTGCTATACAAATGTGAATCTGTGCATGTACTCCTTTTTCTTCTTTCTTGTACTGTTCCTAGTTGGTTACTATAGTTATAGTAACTACACTACTGTAAACCACTGCCGTATTATTGAGATTTCCCCAAGGAGGGAAACCTCTTTGACTGTCAGGCAACAGTAACAGGGCAGTTTTCCCTATAGATCTGTCAGAGTGTGGGCATAACCAGACTGAAGATAACATAACATGATGAAGTAGGTCTTTTCCCTAGTTATTCTTCTAGTTATTTTAGGTGGAGAATGTAATACCTCAGGCTAATGCTGCATTTTTGTAGTATTGTGTATATAAACTTGTTAATTTGTAATTCACCAAGTGTAGCTTATTTAACCAGGGGTATCTAAACTTCAGATCTTCCATTGTCAGAGGTACTACAGATAGAAGCACTTTTTAAATTCTCTCGAAACTTAAGTTCTTTTCCTTTCACAAGATGAATGTGTGGAGGAGAAATAAACTTGAAAGATTATTAAAAATAACTGTGGTGCCTAGATTTGCTGAGAGATATATATTATCTTTTTTGTACTGTTGAGCAATGTTTTAAATGCTGAGAAGAGATGGTTAAGGAAGAGAAACTATGCTTGAAAAATGCCTTATTAAAAACAAATTAAAGAAATATTCTGTCTAAACTGTAAATACTGCTGCAGCCTCACTCGAATGGGTATTGGATAGTTATTTAAAATCTTTCTCAGTGAACACTTTCAGTAACTAAGGCTCTAATTGGACTTGTCAAATTATTGAGCAGTACTTCAGGATTCTCCTAGATGTACTCACTGGCCACTTTAAAAACCTTTGTTTTCACAAAGAGATGAGTACTGGAATGACTTTTAGTTAGAATGGCAATTAAGCTATTTCTGCGTGTTTCATTTTCAGGCATTTGACTATGAACAGAAGAAACTACTAGCAACCAAAGGTATGTGCATGAACAGTGGCTACTGAAAAGTTTATTAGTACATGGATAAAATGATTTTCTGAAGTTTCAATTTTGTAATTTGGTTTTTAATCAAATCTGAAACTGGTAGTGAAACACTCGTGCATTAGTTTTATGTTCCGAAAATTTTCTAATAGGAACATAGTATAAAGAACATAGTATAAAATACTGTATAAATGGTTTGCAGATGGGATGTGTAAGTATATCCATGTGCAAATGATCAATATTGTTTTCAGAGAGCTCATAACTGTAATACTTGACTTTATTTGTAAGCAAATCAAACTTTAAGTTGTTTATCTTATTGGCTAAATAACTACATACTTCAGGGATAAATGAAGTTACAGAATTGATAAGGGACTTAGCCATATCTTTGACCCTGTTAAAAAATAAACCAAATAGCCTCCCATCAAAAGGAAACCAGAAGCTCCTCTTTTTGAAACAGCTGTGATTCTTTTGGCTTCTGTGCAGCCCTATGGGGCTTAACTATCTTCTGACAGAGCAAACTGCCTTAAGGAAGAGGAGGATTCAAACCGGGTAGCAAGTGGAGGTGTTTGGAGTTTGCTGTTTGGGCTGGAGTTGTTAGCCTTCATGACTGCAGGATTATCCTCTCAGTACCTTTACTAAAGCTGAGATTTACTGATTTGCCTCTGTGTTTTTTCAGCTATGTTAAAGAAGCCAGTTGTAACAGAAGTCAGAACTCCAACAAATACGTGGAGTGGTTTGGGGTTCTCTAAATCTATGCCTGCAGAAACGATCAAGGAACTAAGAAGAGCGAATCATGTATCATACAAGCCATCCATGACAACTACATATGAGGTATAAAAAAGTATATTGTAAAGGAAGTTTGCTTTTAGTGAGTGGTACAGTTGTTTCTCTTGAGAAATGTCTATAAACTCTGTAAAAAGAAGTCTTGCAGATAAGATTTTTAATGTTCTGAATATATTTTATGGTGAAAAATGCTTCTTACATAAATATTAAGGCATATGGAATACATTCAGCCCAACACACAGCTATATCTGTTTTATAGATCTAATACAAGTCATAGAGCATAGAAGTCTGCTTAAAATATATAGTTGTTTAAACAAACTTAAAACAACTTACAGGCCCAAATATCTGTCCTTGCTAACAAGCACTGGAAATTTTGTAGCCTAATGAAAACGTTGTATACATAACAGATAAACTATGTAATGTGCATCACTGCATGGTGAAGCAGAACATCAGAATAAGAAATGTCTGCACCTTGTCTGATGGTGATGAAGCTGTAGAATTAACAGCTTTCATTACTCACTGGGCCCAGAAATTTCCCAGGCAGAAGGCAGCCAGAGTCCAACAAGTCTCTTCAGAGTCCCAGCATGGGTATCTTGAGGGAAATCTGTTCCTTTCTTTTCAAAGGCATTCTGAAGTTGATTTTTTTTTTTTATTTTAGTATTTCCTTGCTGTAATCTTTCCCAACATTCATATAGGCACTTTCTTCTGTCCTACTTTTATAAAATGTTAGTGGTATGTTTATGCAGCTTTTCTCTAGGATATACCTATCTTTTGATGCAAAAGAAAAGTTCAACCACGATAAAAATGTGCCTTGGTGTTCTCCACTTGACATGTCAACTTTTTGAATCATTCAGCTATATGTAATAGACTTGGATGCACAAGAAACAGTAGTAGCCTAGGGGCAAGAAAAAGCTACAACCGAATTATGTGAATTTTTTTTTTTGCATACTTTTCTGTATTGGTTGAGCTGGGGTGGGGATTTTTCCCCAGACCATGATGTCTAAAATCTCTAAGTGGGTCTGTCATTCTTACCAAGAACATTGTGTCTTAGTCACTTGGAGACTGCCCAGGAGCCGACCACAGACCACTGTGTCTCCCTCCAGTGAAATGATATTGTGTTAGAACTCCAGTTACCATTGTTTGGTATGAGCTGTTGTGGAAAAATCTGGGGAGGCTGAGATTCTTGGATTCCTTGTATTCTTCTCTGTTTAGTAGTTTTTGACATCACTTGTATTGGAGACAGTATCACCACACTTCCATGCATGTGCACCTTTGAGAGTCATGTGCTGAAGCCTTTGAACTATGTTGGTATCATGGTTTAATGGCTGGGAAGTTAATTTGTAAAATAAGCTCACCAAACATTTCATCTTTGCTATGATACTAAACACTGGATTACATCTTTCTGGACAACTCTTAGCCATCACCATGATCCGATGTAGGGGCCCTGTCTCTTCTTAGTCTTCTGCAAGACTTGAAGTCAATCCTCGCCCTTCTTCTTTTCTGGAGCTGTACTAATTATAGGTCATACATTTCTGATTTTACCCATGACAAGGAGCTTTTGTCTTGTTTCTTCTGTGGTGTGCTGTGTCCTAGGTGATGCTTTTAAATTGCAATTTGGTGGAACTGTGTAGAATTAAATTGTTCACTTCCACAATTTTTAGCTAGTGTGTGTGGTATCCATGTCTTTTGGTTATGTCCCCAGTGAATACTGTTACCTTATTTTGGAACATTCTCACCCGCAGTGATGACAGTTGATGATTAGTATTTTCCTAAAATATGAAAATCTATTAAAAAAAACCAAACTCAAAAAAACTACAAACTCACAAGCCATTGCAGAATTTTTGTTGTAGTATTGTGTACTTGAGCCACTTATCTTCAGATGTTCTTTCCCCTGTGAAGGGATGTAGTCAATAGACTGCTTTGTCTAGAATTTGTGTGGGAATATGATACCGTGGAATGTTTTGGAAACAAACTTGGAAATACCGAGCAATTTGTTTTGAATCATGGTCTTTAAATAACTCCTGCTTAAAAACTGTAAACTGTGTATGTTTTAAGCACACCTGCTGTTTTCGTGTCCGGTTTACAATTATTTCACTATTGATCAACTGCCAAAAGAATGTTTGCAAGCTTTAAAAGCTGGGGTTTTTTCAACTGAGCTGTTTCAAAGAAAACATCTGAGTCACAATGAAACCTCTGTTTTCTGCCCAAATTTTCTCGTTGTGATTTGCAGGGTTCATCAATGTCTCTGTCACGGTCCAGCAGTCGGGAGCACCTGGGAAGTGGCAGTGAATCTGATAACTGGAGAGACCGCAATGGGCTGGGCCCCACTGCTCATGACTTTGTCTCCTCGATTGGCAGCCCCAAGCGGAAACAAAACAAATCAGGTTAATGAACTCCTAACACCTCATTAAAAGAAAACAGTCATATTGATATCAATTCATATTTATTTTAATATAAGTGTATCCTGACGTCTCTAGGGAATTAGATTACTAACACCTGTAAAATAGATGGTTGGGGTTTTTTTTAACAAATTGAGAGGAAAAAGCATATGCAAGCTTGTATAAAAGATACACAAATAATGGTCCAAATGGAAAACTTTTAAGGAAACTTTATAAATGTCAGACATTCTTCCTGGAAAGCTCTTCGCTGCCATGGAAGCAGTTTTTGAAGGTATACTGAAACCAGACCTTTATTAAAAGCTTATTTCTACACTGCCATGGTTCTGCTCTGTTATGGATGCAACAGCCAGGTCTTTATTGGGCTATTTGTTCACTGGAGAAGTCATAATCTGTGCTGATACTGAATTTTTAAGCATGATTCTCTTCATGGGAATCAAATTTTCAAGAGCATGTAGTGACAGGATAAGGGGGAATGACTTACAAGTGCAAGAGTAGATTCAGATTGGGTATTAGGAAAAAATTCTCTTAGGCCACTGAGAAGCTTTTTTTCTTTTCTGAAAAATAAAGATTTAAATATCTTGTACATTTAATGATCTACTTGAGTATAATGTCGATAAAAAATTGTGCCCTTCTGTGATGTGTCTAAACAGTGCTCTTCTTCCCTTTCAGCTGAGCACTATCTCAGTAGCAGCAATTACATGGACTGCATCTCCTCGCTGACAGGAAGCAATGGCTGTAACCTGAACAGTTTGTTTAAGGGATCTGACCTGCCTGAGCTCTTCAGTAAACTTGGTTTGGGCAAATACACAGACGTATTCCAACAGCAAGAGGTTAGTGTTCCTTTGAAAGGCACCTTTGTGTCAGTAAGATGTTTTCCAGCAGCAGTTGTTGTGTCTCTTGAGCAAAGCCACTTACAACTCTCACTTTGTGGCAGGATTTTCATGGGCTGCTCTTTCAAGGCTGTTTCATACACCTCGCGATTTCCAGATAGTGAGCCTAGACATGAGTTCTATGTTGTCCTGCACCTTTGAGTTATTCTTAACACAGAATCGAAGTAGGATTGGGTTCTTGTCATTCAAGGAAGCTTAAACCTTGACTCCTACTTGTAAACTAGGATGCTAGCTAGAATTTCATAGGTATTGGTCCATTTCATGTGTAGGTTATTCTTGTCTCAACCAATGCTGGGGTCACATATATCCATCCCTTGCTTCTTTCCCTGTGTGCCAGTTGACTTCCTTTGATCCACTCCCAACAGGTCGATATGGTCAGGCACCTGTGCGAGCTTTCCACCTCCACACCAGCTAATCTTTTATTCTAAGTATTCCTGATCTGTAGGATGCCATATAGGTAGAGTCCACTTGGTTATTTGCAGATAGATTATTCTGCTGACACATTTAACTGTGTCACAAAAGTACAGTGAGCCCAGCTGCAAGACTACAAGCTTAGGCATGGAGCTTCTGAGCTTGTCCCAAAAGCGCTGTGGTTGTGTTTGGGAAGTTGTATGTATTACACTGCTGGAATTGGGTGTACTGTGGTGCAAAACAAATGTCCACATGGGTTTTGTCAGTATCTCATGTGGTACAGGGGAAGGACCACAGTTCTATTTGGCATCTTCCTGTGTTCTGGACCCATATGTCCACTCTGTCTTCTGCAGCAATGAGGTCTGCACCAGTTGCTGCTCTCAGATTTGCACCTGCATGTTTCCTCCTAAGAGAGCACACAGAGTAGGTTTTTGCACAGATTGCCATGTCATCAAGACAGTCGTGTTCATGAAGAACAAACTCCAAGACCTTCCATTCATTAATTGCTCTGCTGTGCCAGTGTTTAGCTTCAGTTTGCTTCCACAAGAGGAAAACTGCACACACCAGGTTCGGGCTCAAGTGCTGCACTGTTACAAGGGTAGACATGAGGCAAATTTGTACCTTCTGTGCACTAAGTCACCCGTGTAGGTGCACTCGGAGTCCACTGAAGTGCATTGCTGCTGGGTCTGGTGCCTTTTGTGCCTTCATTCGTTGTCTTTCTCTGATCATGCTGTTTAAGTGCTGTGGGGTCAATCCCCAATCTGAATAAATCCAGCTGTGCCTCAATTCTGTGTACAGCTCCTCAGGTTTATCCCCTCTGTACTCCTCTGAATGTTCCATAATACCCATATTATCCAGTCTTTTAATCCTTTCCTGTTATTTTAGCCACTCTCCTGAAACTGAAAGATGGTTGTGTTGGTTTCTGATAGTAAAAGTGGCTTTTGTTTGGCAGCTGGGTTTTTGTTGTGGTTTTTTTACCTGAAGAGCTGCTAATGAGGTGTGAGATGAGCGAAGTACTTTAGCCAGAGTGAAAACTAAACAATTTTCCCCTGTGTTTCTGCGAAGTGTATTGAAAGAAAAAGTACCACAAACATCCATGGCTGTACACACTGTGGAATGCTGGGTGCTTGAACCCGAATGTCACCAGTAGTTGAACAGTCCTCCTGTGCTAACCTGCTGTAGTCTGAAGCACATACTGTGTGTACAGACACAGATACTTGGCACATCCAGTGTTTCCAAGTACATTGTAGCCATTGTGGTAAATACTCAAAAATCTCAGACTCGCTAATAAATAAGATTAATTGATCTTTGGTGATTTTCTAAAATTGCTTTTCAATTCTCCTTCTCTGTCAGAAATGTAGCAAATTGAGCAACTGTGTGAAGAAGCCTTTGAAGAGCCATAACTGCTGTTTACATGGAAGGAATAGGTTGCCACAGTACCTGTAAAAGGAGTAGAGGGAAAAATGAAGCTATACTGAACCACATTTATCACTGAATACTTTTGTGGAAAGACTTACTTTGCATAATTTTCCTATTTCTTTTTACTCTAGATTGATCTGCAGACATTCCTTACTCTTACTGATCAAGATTTGAAAGAGTTAGGAATTACCACTTTTGGTGCCAGAAGAAAAATGCTGCTTGCAATCTCAGGTAAATAACACAGAATATCATTTGTTCATTTGAAGCATTATTTGTATTCTCACCGAGCTGTATGTTTTATAGCTGGCAAAGGAGCTTGGAAGGACTAAGAGCACAGAGGTCATGCTAGCTTGCCCCACACCAGAGGTGCTTAAAACCAGGTTTTATAGAGCTTTCACACTACCAAACAGCAGTTCAGCTGCAGTAGTCCTGTGTAGCTCGAGCGTGGTAGAAGGTTTGTTTCACTGCACATTGTGGAGTTTTTTTGATGCTCTAAAATCATAGGTCCAAAAAGCTCTGAGACTGCAGGCACTGCGGGGTCTGATTGGCACAACATACCAGTCAGAACTGCAATTTTCAACCTTTTGGTTCCCTGTCCTCCATTTTATTGATTAGCAGAGCAGTCATCCTACTGGGAGAAACTGCCTGCTTTTGAGGGCTTTGGTTTTTTGGGTTTGGGGGTTTTTTAGGCCAGTTTTTTCTGCAAAATGCATAGGTCTGAAAGAAACATGTGACTCTTACTTGGAGTTTTTCTAACCCACTTAACTTACTATGTTGTCTTGATCCTACATGCAAATAGGCCAAACATAATTTGTTACAATGTGCTGTAGCATATAAAGCCTAACTAGGTTTTTCTACTTGTAATAAAAAGCATGAGATTTCTTATTACATAGCAGTGCAGTTGTGCTTGTGTAGGCACCGAGTCTGTATCAGAGGAAGAGTTTCTTTCAGGTGCTTCTTTGTAACACCAGATTTTCCTCTCAATTGCTTCTCTTCGACTGATGCCATCAGTGAATGTTTTATTAATCTAAAATGGTAGTGTGAAGAGGGTAAAAATGCAGTGTGTTAGTTCAGTAGCAGACATGAATACCTATGTAATATTTCAGTGATTTTTATCTATCATGAAGTTTGGTTACAAGAATAGAGAAGTGGAAAGAATTTTTTTGGACGAGCTATTGCTCATACAAGGTTAGGGTGCATGTTTGAAAGAGAGGTGATCATCTTTTTTTTTTCTGAAATTCCTTATTAAAATATTGCTTTAGTTTTGTATTTAAAGAATTGTGCATTGAGAAATGATCAAGATGGTAATGAGCTCTTCTGTCCTCTCAGTTTGCATTGCGTGGTTGTGCTGCAGCACGTACCTCCAGGAAGAGTATTATAACAGAAACCTTGAAAGCTGTTTCAGCTATGTCAATTGCGTGTAAATCCATATTGCAAAAATTATCTACTTCACACCAAATAAGAACTGCAGCAATTACATCCTGTGTCCCAGGCACCCTCTGAGTCTGAACCTCACACTGGTTATCCTGTTGAACTGTTAAATTGAATGAGTACTGCACAGATATTTTCAGTTCGTATCCTTCTGTCTAAGATCTTTTCCTTGTTTAAATAGCACCTTTGCATTCTGTTTACCTCCACATATTAAAATGAATTTCTGATGAGAGATTTTTTCTGTGTTTGCCCTTTATAGAACTGAATAAAAACCGAAGGAAGCTCTTTGACCCGTCGAACATCCGTGCCTCGTTCCTGGAAGGTGGAGCCAGTGGGAGACTGCCGCGCCAGTATCACTCGGACATTGCCAGTGTCAGTGGCCGCTGGTAGCAGGAAGTTGTGGCTCAGAAAGTCAGCTGTAAAGATGGACATGGCAATCCTGTGGACAGCCTTCACTGCACACCACCCTCTGCACTTTGGGAGTTTGGGCATCGAGGACCAAAGCATTTTGTCTGCACAGTACTGTGCCAAAAAAAACCAGAGAAAACACATGTTGTCTGTGCTCTTTTGAAACACCAAATGTGGGTTATGTTTTACTCATATAGATTGGACAGAATTTGCAATAATAATAATATAGGGTTCTTTGTTTAGTATTTTATTACCTATAACTATAATGTATGCACTGAATTTTTTACTTTGTTGAATGAAGGAAGAATGAAGAGCTGGGATGCCAGAGAGCATAGATTTGGTTTTATCAAGATGGATTTTTCTGGTACTGCTTAAAATAATTATTGAGGTCTTTCTGCACTTTACATGTTCTGATTTCTTGTCCTGTGGAAATTTATTTCTCTCTTTCATTTCCATATCAATTTTTATATTGGCACTAATCAAATTTTTTCAGGTGTTCCTGCCTTAAGTCACATCTCACTATAATGGTACTAGAAACTGGTTCTTATGCAGATTTTTTTTTTCCTTTCTCTGCCTCCCGGGTAGTTATTTGAAGAGATTGTTCCAAAATCAAGTCACTTGGTAGTGGACCAGTCCTATTACGCTCCTATGAAGCAGTGTAATACTGCCTGCAGTAACACTCACTCACTGTAACAGATGCAATGAAAGACCAAAATGGACCTTGCAATATTAACCCTTTGCAGTCAACATATTTAACTGCTGCCTGTTATGCTAAAACTGTTTTTAATGGTTGTTTCAAAGCAAAGGGCTATTTTTAGTACCCTGCCACTAAAGGACACTTATTTATATCAGACTTTTATTTTTAGATTCTATACACCTACAATACGTAACAGATTAAACTGATCTACTGCAGATTTATGGTAGAGAATGAAAGGCATTCATCAAACTTGAGCTCTGGGCTGTCAGTTTGATTAAACAGACAACTAATCTAATTTGACAAGACAGCACTGTTGCCATTTAATAAATGACGCATATTACTTACATGACTATGCATGCAGCAATTAAGTGACCTACATGAAATAGGTGTAATAGCATCTGTTTTGTTCAATCTAGATTTGTAATTGTCAGCTGCAGAAGTGTTTCAACTCCAGAGATGAACTATTTCTGAAACAAGTTATGTTCAACAGAAAGAGTCCATGTTATAAGTGGCTAGAGCTAACTTTTGCATTCTTATACTGTGAAAGTCCGAATGATTTGGCAATGTTATTCCTCTGTCTTGACAGATGTTGTGTTATGGGTTTATGAAGGGTTCTGATACAATGAAGGAATTCATCAAGTGCCTCTTTTTGCAATGCAATATGTAGTTTCCAAGCATTAATTGAAAAGCATTCCCATGAGAAATATTGTGAATTACCTCTACTGTAATGTATTATTTATCTTCAGTGTATAAGCCTTTTGAGATGGACATGAACCACTGTCAAGTGCTCTTAACAGAAGGCATTAGAATAACATTTGCAGTAGTTGGGTTTTATGCAAAAATGGGTGAGAAAGAGTTCTGACACTTTGCATGGATAATTCTTTCTTCTAAGGTGAGAATGCAAAACAATGTATGGAGAAATTTGCACACACAAAGGGAATTTAAAGAGACTGTTACTTGAGGGCATAGATGATCAAGCAAAAATATAAAGTCTTCTTGTGGTTAGCTAAAGATTGCTGCTCAGTACTCAGTTCAGCCATATCTACTTAATGGTGTATAACTGGGTGACTTCCCCCCTAGATGAAGCAGCAGCTTTGTCTGGTTTCTAAAGTGGTCCTGCAGATCTGAACGGATAGAGCTGTATCTGGTACACACACAGTTGTTCACATCAGAGTTACTGTACTCAGTGCCCAGAGTCAATACCCACGTATCTCAGAGAGATTTGTGTGTATGTGTGTCACGAGAGCAACTTCTTGGAAACCCTCTTGGAGGCCACAACTTGTCATTTGAAAATTATTTACACTTGTGCTTATTTCTAAGCATGTGGGTAGTTCCATTCACATGGACTACTTATGTGCTTACAGATAAGCTGTCATTTCAATGCTTGCATTTGCAAGAACAGTGTTTGAAATCAAATTGTATTTAGCCGTGTTATTTTATAAAATATTTTTAATGGAATAAATATTCGACAACACTTTGTGCAGAATTTTCTGCAACCCCTTCTTGCTTATTTTGCTGAAACTTAAAAGCATTAGAAAACTTTTACACTCTAGTCTTTTGTAAGTATGTGCTATGTATCCGGATGGTACTATACTCAGAAACTCATTTTATTACAGTGTTAAGTTGATGTGGCCTTTTGCTGAGCAGTTCTTATATCAGCTACACCAAAGTGAAGAATTTCCCATGAACAACGTTTTTCAGTAAGGCTTCACACACACACAAAAAAAGAACACACTGGAAGTAAAGAATTTCTCACTTACTTTGATTCCACAAAGGGAATATAACAGTACAGTGTAACGTATTGTTAGTGTTATGTTATGCACAAATATTTGACTTGCTACATAAAATGTTAGTTTTAAATCTGTGCCTTAATAGTGACCAGTTATCTGTAAATATAGAGCAGATACAGATTGTATTTTTGTGGGTTGTGTCCTTTTAGTGATTTTTTTAAAATGTTGAAATTAAAACATTAAAAATGGGAATTTTCAAAACTAATCAGTGTTGCATAAAATAAATTTATATAACACCCTTGTATTCTGATTGGTTCATGAAGTATTTTTTATATGGACCCAGTTCCAGGGATGCTTGCTTGTTAATAAAATATAAAAAGCAGTATTTGACATAATTGCAACATGTTTCTTTCACATGCTAATGTTTTGTGTGTTTTACTGGGTTTTTTTATCACATGCAGTTTCTGGCTTTTAAATGAGTGTTTTTTTGAAATACCTCTCCTTAAAAATTAATATAGAAGAGTTGCATTATCTCAGGTTCAATTCATATCAGGTTTTAATGGTTTGGCTTACATAGGTTTTGTTCTTTCTTTGGTCCTCCCACTTTCATGTCTGTCTATGTTTTGGTCAGGTTAGCAGGACAGTTCTCTATCTTCTTTCTTGGTGGTCATTGTAGCATTACTTCTAGTGTAGAAGTGGGGGGAGAAAAATTTTTGTAAAAAAAGCATTTCTTTCTTTGGGATGCTGGGACATGACCAGTCAGCCTCTAGTAAGAGGCATAGCATAAGAGGCATAGCTTTCACATTGAGGTGGAAAAAAGGAAAACAAAACATAATCAGTCTTGTCTCTGCTCCACAGGTAGGGTACAGCTCAGTATTGTTCTCTCCTCATCCAGTGCTTCCAGGATTTCGTTATTCCAGCCTCATGTGGTCAGCCACACGTTCATTTCAATGACAGCAGTCCCAGCTCACTAACCTTTCAAAAATCTGTGAGTTATTCTTTTGAATGCTTATTGAGAATTGCTGGTGTGGGAACAAGTCTGGGAAGGAAACAGGTTAACAGTCTCTTCTGCAGAGGACAAGTGAAGGGTGTGGTGCCACAGACCAATTTCGAAGGCCCTGGCATAAACTGAGTGGAAATTTAGAGGCAGGTGGGCTTGCAAATGACACAGCATTTCTGAGAGCTGACCAGCAGTGAGCTACAGCGGGCTTGAAACAAGGTGGTTTGCTTTGTGGGCCATTTATTTGGGCATGTTGCTTCCAATGGACCAGCATCTGGCTTCAGTCAGCAGAGTAAAGCTGGTGTGGGACAGAGGAGGAGGTGATGGAGTGTCAGAGCTAGCTGGCTGCTCTCCTTGTGCTGCAAGCACTGTTCCCAGCAGCTGGGACGGCACAGCAGCAGCAGGATTGCTCCCTGAACAAAGAGGCTTCACCATCCTGCTGCTCATCACCTCTCTCTAATATCAGTCAGTGGGACAAGGCTGGTGATTTCCAGTCTGAAGAAATACATGTCTACTAAGAAATGATGCCAATACTCAGGAGAAAACAGATGGAGTCTTCAAACTATGTAAAGATTAAAACTGAGGCATCTCTTTGCTATGTGACCACACTCCAATCAAACACTTGCCGGAGGATATTTTTCCAAAGCCCTAGAAAACTGTTCCAAAAGGTATGTGGGAACTGTTGTGAGCTGGTCAGGAAAAGTACAATGGGCCAGGGGTATTCAGAAATGTGTGCTTGTACTGTGAAATAAGCTAAGAACTATTTGGTTGCAGACAAGTCTGTGCACTGCTGAAGTTGCCTTTGATTCTTGAAGAACTGGCTTTCTTTGTGTCACAGGCATTGGAGCAAAAGGAAGGTTTGGCTTTTATTTGAAGTTGCTGCAAAGTTTTGCAGGATTTGAGAAGATGCGAAAAACTGGAGAACTTTTAAAAATATTTTCAGTATGTGTGCTTTGTGTCTGCAGTATTTTTAACAGCTTCTCTGAAAGTGGAGAGCTGTAAGGACATGCAACCAGCTAAGGAAACAGCTTTGGAATGGTTAAATTTAAAAGAGCTCTTATTTTGAATTGGAGGTGGTTGTGAGTGAGGAATATCTTGTAACCTGAAAAGCACACAATAACAACAAACTTGTGTTTTTGGTATAAAATCCCTTTATTTTTCTTTTGGCTTAAGACATGATCTGGAGCAGAAATTACAAGAATCCAGATATTACCAGAGGCTTTTTGCAGATGATATATTGTGTTAAGAAAAATTGGAGTTTTATATTTGCTTCATGTGTTACAGATGTAATTTTTTATAGTGTTTATACTTTCAATATTTACATGAATCAATAAAGCAAACTTAAAAAATTATAGTAGAACAGACATATGTACCAGTTTTCAATACTGACACAGCTATTAGGAGGACCTAATGGTTAATTGAGATGATTTTTTTCCTCTCACTTTGAAGAAATTGTACTATTAAAGAAACAGACTCAAATGTTAGCAAACTACTTATTGTAGTAAGGTTTAAAAGAAAAATGAGCATAAGCAAAACCAAAAAGCAAGTTTTCAGCCTTGAAAGAAAAATAAGTTGTGAACTTTCAAGTTTGGGGTTGTTTGTTTAAATAGTCCAGAAAATACTTTCTGGAATTCCTGGAATCACCTGCAAATATATTTGCAGTGTATTGTTAGTTATTCCCAGTACCCTTTAGAATACCTTGAGCTATAACTGCAAGAAATAATCTGTGAAATCCTTTTGACACTGAATTGAATCAGGACAAATATAAATTATTTTGGGAAATGAAGATGCTTGGTTGTAAAGATGTCGAATGTTTTTGCATTAGTCAAAGCACCATTTAGTGTCCGTTTTCCAGACTCTTCTAAGGAGTAAGATTTGGGGAATATTTTCTGCACTGAGAAATGCAGAACGATTCCAGATGTTGATGAAAATATCAAGAAAGATGAATACATTGTGATGGAAATTATCAAGTTTGTGCCAAAACTGTGTTGCAACTTGACGGAAACTAACAGATGGAAAAAGCAAAGCACAATATGAGGGAAAAAAACCCAAACAATTATATAATGAAGTAAAAATTTGTCACTTCTAACAATGTGTGCTGAATGTTGTAAGAAATAATGTTGCTGCTAATGTAATAACCCAAGGACCACAAATTCATACAGATCTTGCTACACTTTTTTGCTACAATAAAAATCAGTTTGTCACCCACGAAGGACAGAAGAGTTTGAGGAAGCCTGAAATGCACATGGCACTAGCTTATCGTCCCCAAAAGTAAAGCCAGCCATGCAAAATGCAATCTCATTATATATATATATATACACACAATATAGGAGAGAAATGAAGACTATGGTTTTTTTTGAGAAACAGAACATAAGGAACCTTCAGTAGACATTGAATCTTGCTATATGTTAGACATGCATGTACTAAGGGAAAGGAAGATGGAACCCAAGGATAATTTTCTTTAGCTTTAAAATGGATCCAAAATATTATATATATATAAAATGGATCCAAAGTACAACAAAATATTCACCACTTTTTCCTTTAGCAGGAGCCTTCCCACCACACAGCAGAGCAGTGTCTTGGTTTCACAGGAGTAATCCTCTGTTTTCATGCCAAAGCTCTTCTCAGTGAGAAGTTGCTGTTGCATGGTACCAAAAAGATCCTTATGCTGAAATAGCTTGAAAAAGCCCTGGATGCTTAGCAGTGACAGTTCAGTACTAAAAATGCTGATTCTCTTGATACTACAACATATCTTTATGTGGCCCAGCACCTAGAAATCAGTACAAACAAAGCTAGCTCGGTGAGGCTAAATTGCTGACAGATTGCAATCTTGCTTGGAAACTGGACAGGAGACAAGTAGCTAACTAATCCCAGTGGGGCAAGGGATATTTTTGTACAGTTATATTAAAATTATCTTTGTGCCAGCAGTGTTTCTCCTTGCACCAAATGGTGACAAAAGCCAGCAAGCTGGAATGCTGAAGGCATCTGTCACAACGGAAAGCTCCTCCTGAGCATGCCTCCAGCACTGCTTATCTTCCATCTTCACTGAAAGTGGTTGCAGATGCTCCACTGTTGACTCAGTGCTTTCTTTCCATTATACTTTTGGATTCTGAATGCTAGAAAGGGCTAACTTTTAAATTTTACATGCAGTTCCATAAGCTTTTTGCTTGCACAAGCACAACATTTTCTTCTTTTCCTAGGAGTGATTAATGTGGACAGTATCCAGAACCACTAGAGTGGATGAGAGCTTTGAAGGATTTTTTTGAAGGGATTTAAAAGTCATGACTGGAGACTGGAAATAACACTTCTGGCACTGCTGCCCTTCCTGGCTGCTGGTGGTGTCTGCTCACCTCTCCTAGATCTTGGCTCTCCCATGCTTGGCTCAAGTTTCTGCTCGCTTCTGACGAGCAGGCAAGTTTCAAACAAGTACTTTTGGGAACTTTGAAGTGTTTTAAATTTTCAGGCAGACTAGTGTTTTCTTTGCTTTTTGTGTCAGACTCGAAAACTGGCAGTGAGGGTACAGATGCTAATGGTCATCCTCAGGGAGTGTGAAGAATTAAATTTGTAAGTGCAACATAAACAGTACATCGTGGTTACAAGGCCAGTGTAGATGAGGGTATAATTTCTTCAGATGGGTGGGTGGTTGTGAAGATCAAGTAAAGGAAATGTTCATTTGCTTCTTTGGTTCATTTTTTCATAGAAAGGAGCATCTTTTTGCATGGTGTTCTTATTACAGTTTAAAAATGATTATGCAAAGTGATTCCACAGGGCACTTCCCATAACTAGTAATAAAATTATTCACAGACTGAGCAATTCTTTAACATTAGTTTTTGGAGTACAATGGCACATTTCTTTCTTACTTCCAACCTGCCTGTAATATTTCTACTGAGGCCAGTACATCCATGTGCTTCAGTTGCATATTAATGTGTGGTTATTCTGTGCCCTGGATCCACGGCAGAAACAAGATAAGGAAGCCCCTGGAGCAGAATCACTTCTGATCTAGTTCCTGGTGCATCTTCTCCCTGTGTAAACACACCAGGAAGTATGAGAGCATTTCTGGACTGAGCATATGTGTTGGTCTGTTAGAAGCTTTGAAACCCGGTATTTTCAAGCCCCCCTTAATCTTTGTGATGAATTTGTAAGCGTCAAGATGTTTTACATCTGGTTCTGTTTGTCAAATTCCTTTCAAGTGTTTTTTGTGATTATACCATCTGTGATAAAATGGGCATTAAGTCAAATACTACATGAAGATGCATTGTCTGTTCAAAGCTATATTAGAAATTGCCTATTTTGTATCTTGTATCTTTGGTCTGTTTTGGGTTTAAGTGAAATTTTATAGACATTTCAGAATTTGTGTGTATACATAAAACCTCAAAATGTTATGACAAAGAATCAGAGACTCTGTCCCTTCCACTTCCATTCCCCAAACCAAATAACAGTCAGTGTTTCATCTTAAAGCATTTTTTGTTATCTAATTGAGAGTTTCCAAGCTCACAAAATTTGGCAGAAGACAGATCAAGGTTTTTATGGTTCCTGAACGCAAACCACTTTCTGATAAACATTCTGAAACGGGTGTTTTCATATGCTATTCAACATGGGAGTTGTGCAGAAATATCAAAAAGATGTTGAAAGCTTGCTTGCTTGACCTCTAATTCTTCACCAGGTCAGCTTTTCCTTTTGTTTGAATCTGGTGAAATTGTTCTGTGTTTAAGCACAGAAGAGAAATCCCCAGTAGAGCAACACGTCCTTCCTCTGTGCATGCTGTGATCTTACCTACATTTTTTGAAAACAAGTTCTCCAGGCTTCTAGACCTCATAATATGTTGTATGAAATGTTTAGTTGCTACATGTTCACTGCTCAGAAACAAGAAGCTTGTGCTCCATGGTGAACAGGCTCTCAATTGGTGTCCCCAGGGGAGCCACTTATACCCATGTTTCATGCTCAAGCATAAACTCTGGAATAGTACAACTTTTCAGGTCTTCCTTTTCCCATAAAAGCTGTTTCTTGCTGTGCTGCTTTTGTGCAAGTAGAGTTCTTTAAAGTCCTGGTAAATGAAGTGGACTGCCCCAAATTTGTCACAACAAATGTTATGGTTTATTTCCTGGCAGCTACCAATGTCTGCAGAAAAGTGAGTTTCACTCCACAGGGACCCATAACTGAACCCAACAGTGGAAAATGCTTTCTTAATGGTTAATTTTCCTTTTGCAGCATTCACAACTTTGATTATGTAACACCCTAATGAAGAACTGAACCAGCACAATTTATTATTTGGAAGTGTAAAATTATCATGTTACAAACAAAGTGAGCAGTTGGATGGTCAAAGATTAACATGAGCAACTACTAGGAAAACTGTGGGTGACGATCTCCATATTTGACTTAGGGAAGAGTTGCTGCAGGCGATCTTTAAAGAACAGAAAACATTGCAAACCTTTGCTTCGCTATTGCTTATTAGCTGGGGTGATAATGATTAATGATTAGGAGAGGAAACCAACTTTGCAGTGCACCTTTTAAGAAATATTACCAAGTCATTGCTCTGAAGAGGGATGTAATGTTCCATCAATGTTTTTAATAGATATTCATTAAATACTGAGCCTATTTTTTATAAATGTGGATTCATACCAACATTAAGAAAGTGTTGGAAAGGTTTCTATTAATGACAACAATAAAAATCCCTGCTCTCCATCTTCAGTGATTTGCCAGTCTTCAGCAGGGGGTTCAATGGTCAGTTTCCCTTCTAGGCAAAAACTCCAACCTTAATTTAAATGTAGATAAAGTCAGAATCAGTCTCAAGTCATTTCTTAATATTTGTCATATAAATTAAATGACATCACACCTCAGATTTCCCTGAGGAGACATTTAGGTTACAACCAAGTCATGCTTTGATTTCTGTCACTGCAGGGTAGCTAGATGGGGCTCCGCACATCTTCCACTGGAGGTTTTGGGATCCCTGTAACCCACTCCCCACCCTTCCCACGGGCTGCCAGGTTGGCTGATTTACCTTCCCTCTCACTGCTCCCCCATTTCATGGCTCCCAGACAATGTGCCCTGTCCCAGGCCTGGGCTGAGGGTCTCCCGGTGCACTGTTGGGTACAGGGTTTGTGGCTGTGGTTGGTACAAAGTGCCCAGCTGTGCCCAGCTGTGTCCAGATGTCAGTGGCCCGGCTCAGCAGGGCAGGGGAGGGACAGGGAGGGACAATGCTGCTGGAAGGCAATGGACAGGGACATCCCTTATGGAGTGTTGTCGTGGCAGAAGCCGCTGACACTGGGAGAAAACAATTCCATTTCTTGGCAATCTAAAGAAGGTCTGTGTGGTGACAAACAAAGGCAGCTTAACCCCGTTGCTGCTTCTTTCTGCCCCCTCGTCCTGCCCTGCTTTCTCCCCACTCCCGGTGTCCAGGCAGTTTTCCTGCCCCAGCCCCCGAGGGGCGGCCGGAAATGGCCAGAACTGACCGGAACTGGACCAAACTGGACAGAACCATCCAGAACCACCCAGAACCAGCCACAGCCCCCTCAGCCCCACTGCTGCCCCAGTCCTGCCCCAGCCCATCCGAGGGGTGTTTGGGAGCAGCCCTGGACACCCAAGGCACTGTCCAGGACAACGCTCTCGGCCAAGGACGGACGGCATCCACAGCCCTCTGCCTGCCTGGCCTCGGCGCCTGCAGACCAGGGCACTGAGCCTGGCTTAGCACACACAGGTAAGGGTGGCCCAGCTCCCATCTTGGGGTTTGTGGTGGCCACGGAGGCGGCTGCTGGACAGCCACCAGCTGGGGACCATTGGTGGTGGTGACGAGTGGCTGCTTGGGC
Organism: Xenops minutus; assembly: GCA_035221455.1. Taxonomy (NCBI): domain Eukaryota; kingdom Metazoa; phylum Chordata; class Aves; order Passeriformes; family Furnariidae; genus Xenops; species Xenops minutus. The sequence continues at coordinate 6,443,287 of JAWWEE010000159.1, read as the reverse complement.
TCAGGTGAGGGCAATTCCTGATCAGGAGTTGTTGTTGGGCTCAGGTGAGGACAATTCCTGATTATGAAGTGCTGCTTGGGCTCAGGTGAGGACAATTCCTGATTATGAAGTGCTGCTTGGGCTCAGGTGAGGACAATTCCTGATCAGGAGTTGCTGCTTGGGCTCAGGTGAGGGCAATTCCTGGTGAGGAGTTGTTGTTGGGCTCAGGTGAGGCCAATTGCTGGTGATGAGCTGCCCTCAAAGCCCTTCCCTCGGCGGTGGGGTGGGATCCCTCAGTGTTGTGAGGTCTTGGGCAGGGTGTGGAGCAGCAGTAGCAGCTCCATCCAGTGCCATGAGCTCCTGCTGGAGTCAGCCCCTAAGGAGAGCACCGTCCCTGGAGAGCAGAGGGATGAGGCAGGGCAGGAGGAGCCGTGTGCTGGGAGCACCTACAAAGGTAAGTCCTCTCAGAATTTTCTAGAAATGAGTTGTTTATAAAGCTGTGCACTGCCAGACTGTGTACTCCCTCTCTGCTGTCTGTTGTATACATGATATTGTGCTTCATATCAGGGGTTCAAGTTTGCTATTGATGACAGTGAGATGTTGTCTATGTGCTGGGTCATCCTAAAAGCCCTTGGTGTTTGGCCTCAGAGCTGAGTGTTTGTCTGTGTTTTGACCACAGAAGGACTATAGAGCATATTTTTGTATCCAAATGCTTGGTTTTCCTTGTTTTAAAATGTGGTTTTTTGTAGCCTGGTATATTTTGAATCGCATATCTGGCCTCATCTTGTACTTGGTTTGTCAGGTGTGGGTGTAAATACATTAAATTGAAGAGCACTCTGATAAGGGTCCCCTGCACTGCTGTGTGCTTGGTCTCCAGCTCGGGGTGCTGTCTGGGCAGAGACTGTGCTTTTGTGTACGACAGTGTGGTTTTAAATTGCATTCCAGTGTGATATGTTGTGTGATGAATGTAGGGCTTGGCTTTAGGAAGGAATCATGTGTTATTCACAAAGGTTAAAAGTCATCCAAATCATAGTTCAAAAAAATGTTTTTGTAAGAAATAGGCTTGGGATGGGCTCTTCAATATATTTAGTTATTTATTAGCTGTATGAAGCTGACCTTGCATCTTTATTCTTTAATCTGTGCTGATTTGTTATGTTTCTGTGAATACAAGAACAATCAAAAAAAAGTCATTCAAATTGACAACCCTTTAAAACATCTGATTAAGGAATTGCTTTCTATTTAGAGTCACTAATATTTTTGTGAGGCATGGGAGGAAAGGCAATAGCAGATGGCAGAAAGATGGCAGAAATTTCCAGCAACATGCAGTGTGGTGTACAAGCAGAGCTTTCCCAACCCCTGCTGTGGCAGCAGATGGAGAGGTTGGCAAGTGGGGAGAACGCTGCTTTTACAGCATTGAGTGCTTCGAAAGCCGGGCTGTGCTGGGTGAGCCGGAGCTGGCAGGGCTGAGGGAAGAGCAATAAATATCAAAAAAGACACCGTAAATAGCAGAACTCCTAATGATGTTTTGAGGTTTTCCTTGCTTTAGATGTTTTATGGATTTTCCAAGTCAAAGTATCAGAATTGTGGCTTTCCACCAACCTGAGCAGGCATATACACACACGGAGCTGGGTATTTCTGTGTTTTGTAAAACGCTGCAAAATGTTTGGAAACTTCAAAACCTTTTTATTGTTTCTGGGACAAATCAAACTGAAACATCTGAGCACATCATTCAGATAATTGCTGTCACCTGCACTTGCCAGCAGACGTATTTAAAATAATGTATAAATGTGCTAGAAAATGAACCCAATGTTTTTTCTGTTACAACTTTGATTTTTCAAAGCTGGTAGAAAATGAATTTTATTAAAGCTTCTAGGTTAGTTCTTATTTTACATCATGCTTTACCTATCCTATTATGTTTTCTTGCAAACTGCTTTCATTCAACCAATTGAAAATTATAAAACTTAACCATCTCTATAAGGTATCTCTGTAGAACTGATACTTGGAACTGCAGTTCTAGTGGTTATGTTAGTATGTGCAAATCTTCACTTGTTAGGCTTGTGTTGATGAGGCTGCTAATTTTAGAGGCTTTAAAATGTAGGGACTTCAGAGTTGCTCTGGTGTGGTGCAAAGAGAAGTGAACATTCACTGTGCTATTAGACTGGTATATGGCAGGGTAAAGAGCTCTTGGTGGCAAAGAGGAGCACCGGGAGAGTTACAGCTCATATTTAGGTCAGAAGCAATAAAAGAAACCTCCCTGAAAGTGATACTGACTAATCATTAAAGTGAAAGACTTTTCTCTCTCTATGTGTAAAGCTACAGTATATTAAAATTGCCCTTGGTGGGTTAGCACAACACCCTTAGATCTAGCTGAAGCTTTGTCTGAGGACAGTGACCTGTGAATGGCATATTTAAATCTGCCCCTGACCTTTGAGGTGGCCAGGGGCACTGTTTGGGCTCATCAGGAATCATGGAGCAGCTGTATTTCATAGGAGTCTGGAAACCGTCCTGGTAATAGCCTCACAAAGCATCGTTCTGGCTGAAAGGATAAACTTCATTACGTCAATATAGCTACCTATACTAAAGAATTTAGAATGTACTTTTACAAGACTACATCAGAACATTGCTTGCTTACAGACCCTGTAACTAGTAAAGGCTGAGGAAAATTACCTAGTGCTTATTAAACTTCCTTTCCTCCTCTGAATTATGTAGCTGAAGTAGGTCAGTGTTGTTGACTATTACTCTCTTTTTAACCAAAGAAAAGTTAAACATTTTTACAGTTTGGATATTCCAATGCTAAATAACTCTGTTTTACGCTGCTTGTGGGATTTCAGTAACTTCTGCTTTGCTTTTGTTTTGTTAATTTTTTTTAGTTGACCATATGATTTCTGGAACTTCAGGAAGGTAGGTAAAAGACCTGAGATGAGGTTAGGGAGCCAATGACAAAATGTCTCATTTCTGTGATTATTGTTTTGTGTTCTAAACAACTTTGGCTTTTGGAAAGCTGCTTTAAGTGAAGTCAGAAGGAGTTGTTGATGGTGTTCTGAGTATATTTACCCCTATTCTTCTTAGTGGTGAATATTGAATCAAATTAAGTACTGAGATGGGAGATCTCGTGCATCTCCTGTTGTTTGCACAGAAGCTTAAGGTAGATTAAGTGTTTTGATAAAAGCTGATTGCAGGAGTTTCTATAAGCATGTGGGGGTTTTCTTTTTGTTAGTTTTTTAAATTACAGAAAGGTATTTTTTGTCTGTGTGTGAATGTGGGATTTTGATGCTTGTTTCTACAGTGTGCTACTTTTTGACTTGTTTTAAATTTAAAAGATTAGCTGGTCATTCATCTTTAGAGGACCTGAAGTTGAAAAGAGGAAGATCTTTCTGACAATACATGAGAAACTTGTTTGTGCTCCCAAGCAATGGAAAGAGGAGAGGTAAATCTTGTGTAAATGCAGTGTCCTGCACCAATAGTTCAGCTGCATGTACTACAAAAAGCGACTTTGCAAAGCCCCGCTTGGTCAAAGCAGGCAGTGACTTACCTGGGAATGGCTGCACTGGAGTAGGTCAAGGTCTGTCTGGTCTAGGACTGTGCTGCCAAGAGCCACGAATATCCCCTAGGATTTCCTCTTGGCTCCAGCAGATTACTCAGAGGCTTCCACACGATAGGGTTAGCTTTCATTTTGATAGTTATGTTGAGAACATGAAAAAAGATCCACCGTTTAATTTTCTAAGTGTCTGTTTTCCTGAATGCATGTCTTGGGTGGGTGCCTGCCTGGGGCTGCCTCATGACTTTTTCGGGGGCTTCTGTCCCTTTCTGCTCATTTTGCAAGTAGGGGCAAATCTCCACTGCTGCTGCAACCCTGACCCAGCTTCTTCAAACTCCTGACTTCTTTGGGGCTTGGGGTCTATGGTCTGTTTTTTAGGGGAGGGAAGTTTGTTTTCTTTTTGTTTAAAAATGTCAACAACATTTATTGTTCTACCTTAATACCTTAATAGGTGGCTGAATGTGGTATGTTGGGGGAGGCAGTGTTATTCACATGTTCCTGTTGCCCACACAGTAATAAACTCATGAAATTAAGTCTTCAGTGGCTCCAGGCCACGCTTGTTCCTTGATGATACAGGTTGTAATACTCCCTGCATGAGGGATGCTCTTGTGGTACAATGCTGGGAAAATGCTGGTTTTTTTTCTTTCCTTCCCTCCTTTTCTTAAGAAGAAAACTGTTGTTTTTGTTATTGAACTCTACAAGTTTCCTTGAAAGTTCTGCAAGAAATCTCCAGAGTTTCCCCTTCCCAACCAATGCTGCCCTTGATGTGCTGTTGACCCCTATGAGATGAAGTCATCGGGAGAAAGTTTGTTTTCCTGTATCTGTTTTCCTACACAGCCTTGTTGCTTTATTAATTTCACCAGAGTAGGCATGTGTTTTAAGTCTGATGACTTGTATTATGTTAGGAAACCCTCCCACAGCACAGACCTTTCTAAACATTGTTTGTTTGACTTACGGGAACAAGATGGTTCCTGTTGCTCAGGCTGACACTTGTGTGTGGCAGCCACATGCTCTAAGGAGGCAGGGACAGCTCAGTCCCTTTCCTTTTCACAGACTCAAGCAACAAGAAAATGACAATGCTGTTGTGTGAGAAGGGATTTTCTGTGTTAAAATGCGTGGCAAGTCAGCTTTGAAGAGGCAGGACTTATAGCACTTATATTAAAAAGAGGTGTTTGCAACCAGGAGGCTCTGAAGAGCCTCGCATGCAAGCGTTTAGTTTAGGCGGTAGGGGGTATGTCTGTGTCTGTCAGGCTGCCTGAAGGAACCAAGGCAGGAGTGACTGATGGGGAAACAGACACAGACATCCATGCATCCTAATCCCTAGCCTCCAAAAAAGAAGCGAAAAATTTGGGGAAGGGGCAGAGGGAGTATTTGGCATCTCCCCACGGAATGGAGTAATCCCAAACGTGGTGTGAGAGCACTTCATGATCGCACACTGGCACTCGCTCCCCACAGTGGCTGCCAGCTTCCCTCCCACGCGAGCTCAGTCTCGGAGGTGATGTGAGTCTGGATGCTGGACAGTTAATCAACTGCAGGGAAATTAACGTTTTGGAGGCTGTTCTCCTGTTGCGAGGTGCTTGCTGTTTAACACAACGCAGCTCACTGCCACGTATCGCATATTTGCAGGACCCTGCTGGCTGCCTGCTCTGCTGGCTTTTGGTTTTGGCTGGGGTTAAGCATTTCTTGGTGTTGAATTTCTCCCGTTGCCATTGCTGAGGGGAGGATGGGCTGGGCTGTGCCGGTGGAGGCAGCTGAAGTGCAGCCCTGGCAGCCCTGGGCTTTTCCCAGGGCTGCACACTCTCGGCTGAGCAGTGCCCTGATGTCCCTGGCTATCTGTGTGCAGCTGGGAGAAAGGCTTGCCATGTGCAGACCTTGTGAGACTGTCTGGGGGAGAGGATGATAAGGAGAGGTGAAGGGCCATTTGCTAAGGGGTGCACAGGTGTTTCTTACTGTGATTTCTGTGCAGATGGGAGGCTGTGAAGACTTTTGCCAACAATGGTCATAAGTCTGCAGGCGTGGAGCCAACATGCCTTCCCATGGCAGACTCTGCCCTTTAGGACAAGGATCCTTGTGCGGGGAGACTTCCCAAAAACAGCCTGACCGCAGTGGTGGGGTTGTTCCCATGAGGGCAGAGCTATGGACAAACACAAGCCAGCCCTGGAGAAGACAGAAAAGGAGCTCTGCCAATCTAGCACCTTAGGTTGTCTGCACCCAACAGTGGTCAGAAACCTGGCTAAAAGCCAGCCTGTTCCTAAAATAACCTTGAAGTCATTCTTTTGCTATGATGAAATATGTAAAAAATATTTGCTCTGAAAAATAACTCCCTGAAAATGGATGTGTTTTGCCCTTTGCTGCCTAGAGTTTGGGTAAGAGTAGTGCTGTTCCCTTTCAGTGAGGATGAGTTAGGGAGCGGTGTGTAAGTGATGTATGTAAATTCCATATCAGCAGTTATGTGCCTTTGGGATGTGTTGGTGCCCAGTGTGACCCAATACAAGGACCTTGTGCTCTTGCCCAGATCATTCATGTTGCTCTGAAAGGGCTCTATCCCACTGGCCATTACATGTGTACAACTGTTGTAATTTTTTTGCTTGAGTTGTAGCTTTAGTTCACTTTTATAATTTAAATGACTTTATTAAATGTTATAAAGAATAGAAGAATGTGTGTCCTGTCATACAATATCCAAAAGAGCTGCAAGTAATACACCCTGATTCCTAAGGAGGATTTTTCGTGTCGGCTTTGCTCAGATAGAAATCTCCATTACATAACCTTTTTCTATGACATTTAAATACTCTTGTTTTTCAGCTCCATGACATTTAAAAAATGTATCAGCAATCTTGTTTGCTCAATTGCAGCTTCTTACAGGGCTTAGCAGTTCTGCCAGCCTTCCTTTGCTCAGGCACTGGTCTCTGTCTTGGTAAAACACCCACGAATTCAGCATTGGATGCATGTCATGGACCAAAACTGCTTTTGTGAAAGGATTTTCTCTTTTTTTCACTTTCTTTTTTTCATGTGTAGTGATTTTAGGAACATAATAAGAAAACATTCTCATAGCATATAATTTCATTGACCTTCATCTTTAGAACAGCTCTTTCTGTGCACCCTGGGGGTACAACTGAAGGAGCTCAACCAGCCCAAAAAGCTGGTTGATGTTGAGCAGTTGGGACAGTGCGGGTAGAGCATTGTGCTCTGGGGTTACACTCACAGCCCAGGAAAGGAAGCCACAGTTTGGAAAACAGCAGAAGGCATGTGGCTGGAAGAGGTATGCAATCCTAGGCTTGTCCAGAAACAACTGAGGTGAAGTTTTAGAGGGATAATTTTGCAAAAGGAAATCGCTCTCCTCCCACCCGTTGCACACAGGCAGGCAGATGGAGGGAGGGGTGGCCAGACAGGCAGAGGAGGGGGGGATGTTTTGGACTGACACGGCAACTGCATTGTCTGGAGAGCAGCAGAGACTTTGTCACTGTTTCAAAATAAACAGAGGACTTTGGACATGAGAAAAAAACCAGCAGCTCCTCAAGGAGATGTTGAGCTCTGCTGTCAGTAGAGCTGCACTCTCACCACAGGAAGAGCAAAGCTTTTTTCCATCTTTCAGTGAGAACTGTGAAGACTAACTCTGGTTTCTGGCATTGGTTTGATGGCTGGGCAAGAGAGGAGGCTCTGGGGTCTGAGCTACTGCCTATCTGGGTCTCCTCAGCCCCTGGGGGCCATATGCCTTTGCAGACAAAAGCATCACGATGCTTTTGAGGAAGGACAGCACATGACCTCTTGCTCCTATGCTCTAGAATAAAAAGTTACTATGATTATTTCTGCCTTTAAGGAACAAATGGAAAATATCAGTGGGAGAAATGTCAACTGTTAGGGTGTTAACCTTTCCTCATCACTGAAACTGGTCCCAGCATGCATCTGTTCTTGTTGAGGAGCCAAAATAGTCCCAATTCAATTTAGCTTCTAATGCTTCATTTTATTAGGTACTTTTATACCTTAATATTTGTCTTAGGGGCCTCTCTGATGTCCTGTCAGTAAAGCAGACATTGTTGCAGTCAGCTGAGAGGTGCAGGATCTTGAGCTCACCCAGGCTGCTCCTGCCTTGGGAAAATGCTCTGTCATGCTCCTGCTTACCAGTGCTGGTCTGTAACAGCTTTCCTGGTGTTGGGTGCTGAGATTTGTTGATGTTTGGCCTTTCTCAAAGCAAGGCTTCTTGCTGAGCCAGCCTGCTGCTCTGCTTATTTACAGAAATGTAAATCTTACTCTGTGACTCCCCTGTGCTTGAGCTCTCCCCTCTGCCCCTGTTCTCCAGCAGACCAGGACTGGCCAAGGCCTGTTAGACTATTGATTTTTAATTTTTTTTTAATTCCTTTTCCATCACAAGGCTGCAGGCACAGCACTGCTTGTCATTGATTTCTGACAGTGTGACAAAGGATGTGTGAGGTCTTGTATTTGCAGAGCAGGCCCATCCATGGGGGAAAGCTGAGCCCCTGCCCTGCAGAGCTGCACCTCTTAGGATGATGGTGTGGTGAAAAACTAATGTCAAAAGGAAAATACTTTCCCTGCTGCTTTCCTCTCCTCCTTTCCTTGTGCCCTTCCCATGAGCTGATATTTTGCGGAAGTGCAAGGCAGAGTTTTTATTACAGGACCTGGGTGTTCTGTAGAGGCAGAGCTGCTGCTCACCTGGGAGAGGGGCAAATCCTCCAGTGCTCTTTAAATCCTGTGGAGCCATGGATCCCCTACCAGCATTTACAGGTTGAAGAAAGATTAAAACCTGGGACCTAGTCAAGCATTTCTTCAAGTCCTTTCAGTAAAAGGCAAATATGTGCTTCCTTCTTTCTTGCATCCCTATTGCAACAATTCAGGGTCCCCATATAATCAAAGGCAATTTAGTTTGCCATGTTCCAGGGAACACTCATATGTATGAAAGACCCCTATCTTGTTACTTTTAATAAATCTCACATGCCACTTCCACCACTGTTTTCCTCGCTTTCCTGCTGACCTTCTGACAAGGTGAATTTACCTGAAAATAAATGAGATAAAATGTGTGACTAATGGCTGTGAAGATGGGGGTTTTTTTCCTGTAGAGCAGGAAATTAAAAAAAAAAAAATCTCTTCTCAGTTCTTCTGCTTAGGTGTGAAATTTGCCAGACAGCTTTCAAGCCATGTAGGCACTTAACTCCCGGAAGAAGTGGGATTTGTCTCCATAGTAATGAAATCACTTTTTTTAGGAAATGGTGGTGCTATAAGAGGCTTTTCTTATCCAAGTGTGCTTTTTCCATTGATTTATCATTCTTATCATAAAGTAACCTAGGAGGCAACAGAATAGAATTTAGTGTAATAAATTGATGCAGTTAATAAGCTAACAAAAGTTTTTATATTTAAAAAAAACCAATACAACCCCCAAAAATGAAAACAAGCCACTCCCATTAAATCCAAGAATTTAGGCGAGATGGTTGGTTTGTTTGTTTGGGAGGGGGAGTTGGGGTTTTTTTTCTTCTCTTCAGCTCAGTCTGAGCTCCCCAGTGTCCATTTCCAAAACAGTTTGGTCAGTGCATGTTTGGAGAATGACAGCTTGACTAAACCATTGATAGGAAATTTCAGTTTTTTAAACTAACAGACATTGCAGAACTATGACTGGTGGTTTGTGTTGGCTTTTTTAAATGGAGACTTTTCAAATTGATATGCATGCAAAGTTATATATTGTTTTGAAATTAAAATGAAGCAAAACTTGGGAACTGGGGCATATAGAAGCTTTTCTCTGCTTAAAATTTCTTCTGAGTTTCTCTTATGTTGGGAATGGGCTCGTACTTGGCACATTTTTGTTCCTGAGGACCAGTGTCATCAAAATATTTGCATCACCTTTCAGTCTGAGTCACTTAGATAAATAGCAGCTTGATTAACTGAGGCTACTCGTTCCTTGCAGAACCATTTGAAAGGTGCTAAGGCCTGCAAGTTCTGAAGGGGAGTTTTGACCTGTAAAATAAGGTTGTGAGGAACTTAAACCCCCTCACACAGACCTCAGTGGTGCCTTTTGTTGGAGTTGCCCCTGCTGCAGGTGCACCTGTGCTTTCTTTCCACCCTGAGGAGCAGCAGGAAGTGAGTGGAAATAATCACATAATGAAAGCCAAGCTTGCCAAGGTAGTGGCTTGGTGGAGGGAGCTGATGGCCATGGTGACTGCCATGTCCCTGGTGGAGGGAGCCAAGTAGGCTGTCTCTGCCCAGAGCAGCTGCTTTGCCTTCCTCCTCCTTGGGGGTGAGCCTGTTGGGGAAAACCCTCCCAGGTGGTGAACTTGGCTTTTGCGATTGTCCCCTTGGGCAGCTGTGGGAATCTGGGCAGTCAGTCAATTTCTTCAACTGCAAAGGGAGAATTTCCCATTGTAACACTTGAACAGAGCTGAAGTGCTGCCCTTTAAGGAAGACTCTTTTCCTGGAATATGGGAACTATCCTGAAGTCCCTGGTGGCTTTAGGTTGTGTGGGTGTGGTACAGCACTGGCCCATTTGAGGTGTGGAGGGCTGCAGTAGTCCAGAGTGATAGTTTCCAGCCAAGGATTCATCCAGATGAGGAGGAAAAATCCAACAGGCAACTCTGCGGTCCAGGGAAGAGGAGTGCTGAAGGTGCTGCAATTCCTATCCTGCTGCTGATGTTCTGTGAATCCATGTCAGAGGCTTTGGAGTGTAGGCTGGGAATACAGAACCCATCATTGAGAGCAGAACTGTGCGGCTCCCTTACTCAGGAGAAACCCTTGTGTTAAATGTAGGGTACGCTATTAAAGCTCAAATGGAGTTTAGACCAGCACAAGCTTCTCTCGTAGCCATAGAAAATGCATTTTGAAGTTAGGGTAAAACATAGTCTTTGTTTCTTCTTTATCTGTTTCTGAATTTCTCCATTTTCTTCAGCTAAAAAATGAGTTTTCCAAGTTATGAAAATAATTTCTCCTCCTTCACTTTCTGCTGTGACCACAAAAGCTCTGCAACTCTGATTGGAAATCTGTTTTTGTGGACTTCCCAATCTGTACCCAGCTCAGGCACTGACTCAGCTGTAGCTCATCAATAAACCAGTGTCCAGATGTTTGGGGCTGGTACCAATAGCTGAATTCACCCATTTGTTCTCCAATTATATTCCTTTTGGGCTGCTGAGTGTTCTTTGACAGACAGCCAAATATTGGCAGCCTGATTACTGACTGCACGGTCGATGACAGCTGTAAGGGCTCAAACTCACAAATCCATTTTTCGGAGATGCATCTGTGCTAGGCAAAGTGTCAGACCTTGCATACACAAATCAGTAAATTTCAGCTATGTTTGCTGGTGACCTTGGACACAAAAATCACTACAATAAGGCAACAGTAGCTGCCCCACTTCTGAGTTACTTGGCTATAGCATCACCCTCTGCACTGGGCTGCAATTTGCTCTCTGCTGGCACAGACAGATTGTCTTTGCTGTGGCTGTTTTTGAAGACTGACAGAGTGCCAGTTAGATTCCCTGTTTCCCAGATGCCTTAATGTAGGCAGTGTCCCACACAAGCCTTGCTTCATTAGCTCTGATATCTCGAGGTCTTTCTATTATTTGCAGCAGCTCCTTGGGTTTTTAGTGCCATGTCTACTTGAAAATGGAATAATCTTCTGAGTCAGAAGGACCTAAGCTTGCTCTGTTAAAGCTCTGGGAGATATTAAGAGGATTCTGGTTTATGATTACATGTAGGGGTTTTTTTTCTGAAGCTCTGTGGCCTGCTTTGTATCAATTTAACTACATTTCAGAGCAAGCCAGCTTAATTAATGGTTTCCCTCAGAATCTCAAACAGCAGTGTATCAGGTTTCTTACTGAAATCCATAAACATTAAATTATCTCCAATTCATTTATTTGGTCTTTAACTTTTCCAGTTTCTTTTTAAAAAACAGAATCAAGTTTATTTGCCAATATTTTAATTTAATATTTAATGAACATATGTTGTGTTAAAGACATGAATCACCTTGACCTTGTTTTCAATGAGCATTTCATGTTCAGATCTGAAGAATATGCTACATCATCTGTTGAAAATCCACTTCTCATGTGAGACTGGAAATTTTAATTCCAAATTGCCAAATGATCAATTTTTCTTTTCTCTTACAGCAGCCCTCTGTCAAGGAGCTCACTGTGAGCAGGGAAGGGTTGACTCCTTAAAAACAGTGATTTACTGCTGTAAAACATTCAGCACCAGTTTCCCTGTCTGCTGTTGCTATGCCAATTATGCTGCTGAAGTGGAGGGGAGAGAGATGTGTTGTGGGTGAGGGTCATGTTGAAAGCTGCATTGTCATGCCAAGGGTGCTCTCACAGACACATTCAGCGTGTGATCAACTGCAAAGCCAAGACTAAGAGGTAAAGGGGAATACTGAGTTGAAAAAGTAGCACCAGGATGCAGAGTTTAGGTTTCTTAGGAAGTGGCACAGATTTTGGAGTGACTGTTTGCAAGAAAGATGGGCTTCAACCTGTGCCAAGCCTGGTTGGTTGTGGTTATTCTGGTGGCATTATACATCTCCAAGGATTATATGCATTTCCTTTTCAAACTGGGAAAGCCATTTTGTGTGGAAGACTGCACAGATCTCAATGGCACATCACAAGCAGATGAAATAATGAAAATCCTGTAATCCAGCATCAAAAATGATAGAGTATAATAGAGTATAATAGTTTGCTGAAGGTGTCATTTGGGACGGTTCAAGCAGATGTTACTTGGAGATTATTCAGAGCAGTAGGAACATGGCTCTTACAGTTCTGAGCAGCCTGATAAGAAAAGGGCAGGGATGTAATATTGAGGGAAACTGAACTGTATGTTCAATAGCAGAGCAAAACAGCTCTAGCCATGCTAAGCCAGGAGTGGGCTCCAAATGAGCTACTGCCTATTCAGGAAGGAGTTGGTAAGGTTGTTATGGAAACTTGTTTGAAAATGTCTGCTCGGTGCCACTAATGAAGATGTCCTGTGAAGTTTTTCTCCCTGCTGACAACTGGTAGGGTTTTCCTTATAAAATATCTCTTGTTTCAAGTAAAGGATCTTCTTATTACTGATGAGTAAAGTAAATGAAGCACGTTATCCATCCCTTTCACTTCTCAACATAATCGTCTGGCATTTGGGAGTGTGTGTACACATTTTTATTTTAAAACATGCCATCTTAGTTTGGGTCCAGCCTAGTTTCTGGTGTAAAGGTTTTCCTCTGAATTTTCTCAGTTTTCTGTCAGTATTTTCTTTGAATCTGGTTGCATATAATTTTCTTAGTGTTAGAAACCTTCACTTCCTAAGCATCAGGGATTTACTGAATTCAACAGAGATCCATCTGGTAAGATTTTTATACACTTGAGGTGATGTATAGTTTGCAAAGTTGATGGCATTTGTAGATTTTCTTGAAATAATATTTTATTTTGGTTTATATGTGCACTAGTTATCTACAGTAGATATTCACAGCTCTTTTGTTTGCTCAGTTTTCTGTTTACATTAAGTAGGCTTGCATGCAGTTTGAGAATTACACCTGAGACAGTTATTTAGTGAGAACAGTAAACTAATTTTTCATAAAAATTTAATTTCTGAGGGATTAGTTCTTTAGTAACTTTCATTCACAGATTGACTGTAGGGTGTTTAAAATGAAGTTCTTTTAAATAATCAGAAAAGAACCTTTTGGTATAAAAACCTCCTGAGATGTCCCTCATGACTTATGCCATTTACTTACTAAAAAAATACATTTTAGTTTTTGCAGTATTCTAATGTGTGCATGAATATTTAAATCATGTTTGGATTCCTGAACAGAGCAGAAGCAAGAAAGTCTTCTGCAAGAGCATTGAACAAACTGATAATTGTATAGGAAAATAATCAAACCATGGTAAATCTCCATTTTCCTTTTCTGGATGGTTACACACACAGGGAAGTTGCTGCCCCCACATTCCAGCTCACTTTTGCTAACCCAACCTGCTGGCGGGGTGACATTTATCTCAAGCAGCTGCCTTTGGGATTTGTGCCCAAGAGCAGCTGATCAGGTGCCCAAGAAGTGGGGCCCACCACAGTGCAGAAAGCACGACGGAGTAGACTGTGTACTTTAGGAAATTTAATCACCAAAATCAACCATAAATCAGTTTTTCATGATGGAACAAAGTGTCTATCTGCATATGGATGTTTTCATATTCAGATGCATTTCATATGGAAATATCACACAACATACAAGCTTTTCTTTCTTACTGCTCAGATATTCATTCAGCAGATTTGATTCCTGCAAATTTGTTCACTCTGTTGACTGCACAGTTGCATTTGCTATACTGTAGTGAGCTGATCCACATTTAAAAAACCCTCAGAGGGTTTTTCACTGGAGTTGCTTTTCATTAATGTTTTGCTGATAATATATGCAGGAAGATGGAAAGAAATAAGTAATTTATTGTTTCATTTGAAGTAGTCACTTGGGATTAAGAATATTATTATTTTTTCTTTTCATAGAAAGTGTAATACCTGACCTTTAAGAGAATTTATTGTTCTGAAAGGATATTGAAGCCCATTTTTAATGAAAATATGTTTGTGAAGATTCACATTCTTAAATGGGAAAATATAAATTATTTCTCATTGTTACTTATGCTGCACCACCAAAATCATAAGTAAGAACTTAACTGGAAGAAAGATTACTGGCTGACTGTCTATTCTCTTCTCTCTCCCCATCATCCCCTTGAAGTCTGAACTATGAATCCAATCATAAATAATCAATTTTATGAAAAAGTGTTTCTTGATTGCATTGGAGCTCAACCAAAGTTTGAAATCTAGAATACATATACAGAATTATCATGATGTGTTAATTGCTAATTCCTGAGATGTAAGTTGCAGAATGGTTGCTACTCTCACAAATATTTTCTTAGTGTCTTTTAAAGTATATACTTTTTCCCTGACTGTGTAAATATATCTGAGAATCATATTGGTTCAGCTGAATTATGCACAGCTCCTCAGGAGAATCACTCACTACCCTGCAGCAATTTATTTTCCTTTAATTAAGAAAGTAATATATTGTCCTATTTTTACTATCTTCTGAAAATATCTCAGGGGTATCTTCCATAAAGTGAGAACTAATATGAGCTGGTATCAACTCTCTCTTTTCTATCACTTAGATGGGAAGATTAATGTAATGCCTTGCTTTCAAATAAGATTTGAGTCAAAGGATCTTAAATAGGATCAAGTAGGAGAATTCAGACTTTCATGGTATCCAGCACACCTTCCTCCAGCTGAGATATGCCAAAAAACTGCTCCATTGCCTGCTGGGTCCAGAAAACATAGCAAGGGAAAGAAAGCCTTACCCCATGCATTTGTTGCACAAATAGAGGCTCTGGTGGGTGATGGGTTTGTAGCCCCACTAGGAAGACCCTGTTTTGCCAAGCCTGGAGCAGGATGTGCTTCCCCACCTGGGGCTGTGTTTTCCACCTTTTCCCTTTGTGTGTGCTGCCTGCTCCTGTACTGAAGTTCAGTAGGAGAAAGGAACAGTAGTTGCTGCAAGGAGATGATGATTGGCAATAAAGTCTTTCCTTGGAAAAAGCTGTTGGATGTGAATTGAAATGGCTCCAGCATTAGAGGAAGCATCCTACCACATCCTCCCAAAGCTTAAAACAGAGAACAAAGCCTTAGAAAAAAATGCAGAAATTGTGTGTAACAAATCCCATGCTCGTCACTCTACTCGTGAAGGCAGTGACAGTGCTGTTTTCTTCCTGGCTCTTTCTCCATTCAGGTTCCTGCATGGAGGTTTTCAGTTCCCTTGCAGCAGAGCTGTGCAGTTCCTTAGAACTGAGAGAGCTCACATTTGTCCTTGACGTCAACCTTGCCCCACCCAAACTTCAGTGACTTAATAGGAGCAATTTATTATTTTATTGGTGTAAACAAGGGCTCAGCAACTAAAATGCTCATTTTAGCCCCTCAGAGAAAAGCTTATAATGAGCAGCTCTCTTTCTGTTCCAAGTGGACTGTTGATCTGCAGGACAAGCGAAGATGAGCCTGACCATGGTGGGAGAAACATCCCAGTTAAATATTGCATTTCCTGAATGCTCCCTCCCCACTACCAGTAGAACATTGATCCTCTGCTGTCCCTGTGACATTTGACTGTTTCATAGTGCAAGTCTTGCAGAGAGAGTACGTGGTCTCTCTTCGTGCCTGTAAAGTACCTAAGGCATTTGAGGCAGTAGGCTATCAAGTAAGCATGACTTTATCTGCCGGGAGACCTGCACAGCCCATCTCATTTCAGGCTCCTACTCAACCTATATTTTGTTTATTTTATCTACTTGGAGAGACCAACCCCAGCAATTCTCTGGCACCACCCTTTCAAGTTGGCTGACCTGTGTATATTTTTTACTTACATGTGTGTATATAAGTATGTATTAGTTTTGGGTAAGCTAATGCACTTGTGAGAACTTTTCAGTTTTTTTTTTTTTCATATTGTTATTGGCAGAGTTTGAAACCATTTGAAATGCAGCCATGTTGGCTTGTGCTCTGTAAGGAATAGGGGGAAGGAATTGGCGTCTGCCAAATTGAAAAGGATAAAACTGGTGTAATGATATGTTGCAACCATGCTGCAAAACCTACCACAGTAAATTACTGCTGTAACAATCTCCTTCCTGTTGCGAAAGGCTCCAGCCCAGGCTTTCTTGTGTCTCCCTTCTCATCGTTTCAGTTTTCGAGAGAAAGTAATCTCTGCGCCCCTTAGCACTGAGGCACTGCTGAGCTTCTTGGAGGAGAAGCTGAGAAGCAAAGATGGAGGCTGGGAGAGGCAGGTGCCTAATTTTGGGCTGGATGATGCTGCTGGACATGAGCACCATCAGTCTGTAGTGGCTGACTCACAGTGTTGTAGGCAAGGCTTCAGTTGGTGTGTTGCTCTTTACTGTATACAGGTTTTTTCCCTTGCTTGCTTCTGGCAGCTGGTTGCACTATTTGTAGGTCATGTGAAGTTTTCATGGTGTTGCCTCCACAACCCAGCCACTGGGATGCTCTGCCCTGTGCCTGTAGCAGTGGTTTGGCCAGGCTTGGTGGCCTGTGGGAAACGAGCTGCAGCTCCTGCTTTCGTCTGTCCCAGATGCATCTCCTCTCCACAGACGTTGCGCTGTGTTTGGCACACAGTCGTGTTTTGTTAACTCTAAATGAAGGAGTGAAAAGAGCGCGAGCCAGAAAACTGAATTACTGTCCTGGTTTCAGAGCAATCCTCCTAAAGGGAGGGGAAAAGGTGACAACCTCAGTGTGGGAAAGTTTTCAGGCTGCTCTCTTAAGTTGTTTATGTTCTGTGGAGAGAGTGGTTTGGGTCTCCTGAATCCAACTGCATGTTTGAGAAAGAATTATTCATCCGCTTGGGGGAAGGAGGAAAGAAAGCCTCCTCTTTGAGGGGAAAGCAGTGAGATCCTGGTGGTTTCAGAGGTGTAAGGTGATGGCCCTTCGACAGCGCTTTCCAGAAAAGCATTGTACAAAACTTCATCTGATGGTTAGCACTAAAACAAGAAAACACTGGGGGAAACTCAGAGCTGCCTTTTACCGAAAATGTGCAAACCACCTGGTGTGTGATCCAGGCTGTCAGACCAGTGACCGGGGCACATCTCTTCCCAGAGGTTTTGCCTCCTGCTGGTAAGATGGATGATGAGTATGGAGGATGCTGGGAATTATATAAAGACAAAATTTGGGAGTCTCTAAAAGCTGAATGGAATAGAAATTCCCTTTTCTCAAAACTTTCCAGACTGGCAAGTGATGGGGCTGCCAGCACTCTGTGCTTGTCTGGGTGCTGCTTTAACTGGCCTTGGGCTTTCCACAGCTGAGCTTGCTGTGCTGTTTCCCTTGGATGTGAATGAACCTCTTCTAATTTTCTCTTCTTTGGTGTTTATGCAATTAAACTGTGTTTTTTATTCCTTTTTATAACAAAAAAGGGAAAAAACAAAAAAACAAAACCTGTCATTAACTTCCTGTATTTGAAGTTCACCACCACATCCTTGCACTCCCCGAGTCCCCAGCCTCTGCTGCTTCCAGTAATAATAAAACCTGAACAGACTTGTCTTGTCCTCTTTACTGCTACAACAAAATGGATGTAGTTTTAGCTGTGCTTTTCCCCTCAGCTATCTGGCAGTGCTCCCTTTCTCTCTCTCCAAGTCCTCCCTGTGAGGAATGAGCACAGCTGATCACGGGGATAAGGATCAGCTCAGAGGAGCCTGTGTTGGCCAGGGAAATTTTTTCCTCTGATGCCCATTGCTCCCCACCTCTGATGTTTCACACGCATTTCACATTCTCCAAGCCCAGAATCATCTGAAGTCGAGGGCCAGAAGCAGCTTCTCTCCCTGGGCTGTGCAGACCAGATCTCCCCAAGGGGATTTTCCCTTGTTAAAGTTGCCTGCAAAATGTTTTGCATGGCTTGTTGAGGTATCAAACTATTTCCCAGCTATAGCTAGTCTGAACCGAAGAAATACTGTCTGTTATGTTAATGTGAGTGGTCAAGAAAAGCCCCAAATAAAAGCTCTGAATAGACAGGATGCAGTTGGCCAATTTCTTTCTTTTTCTTCTCTCTTGTGACTTTAACAAGACTTTCTCTTAAAATGAAATCTGATCTTTATGGGAATATCTTATTCTCTATAAAGTCATGAATTTTTTTTTCTTGAACAGGCCAATCACTACATATAAACTGCATGAAACAGATAAGCTGAAATATGTTTCAAGAAGTGGATTTTATTATATAACAGAAGTGGGTGTATCTCATTTTTTTATGCACTGGATGTTTTCTATGGAAAATCCATAAAACAAAATGTGAAATATGAAACAATTTCTCTGATGATGATATAAAATGACAGAGAGGAGGAAATTTGGGGGATTATAATGGGTCGAGCAAAAATACCTTCCTGACTACTCCTAAAAGAAAACTGAACAAGTCAGAAATCTTGCATTGTACTGAGATCAGTTTGGGCTACTCAGTCCAGTTTTGCATCAAGGTAATTTAGTTGTATTACTTGTGATACTAAATTCTCTTGGCCATAAGTACCTTTACTCTTTAATGTCACAGAGTATTCATTTCCAATCATGTTTGGGTAATTCCTCCAAGCAGAGAACAAAGGCAATGGAGTCTGGTTTGGGGCTAGACTGGAAAGGGATGGCATGTCTCCAGCATAGAATTTAGTTTCAGTGCTGTGAGGACCAGGCATTGGGAAGAGGGGAGTGGCGGGAGCTAAGCAGGAGCCCAGGCTGGAGTCTTGCTGTGTGGGGCTGTGCCATGAGGGGAATATTTCTGCTTTAGTGCCAGAAGTTAACTTCTCACCTTCATGGCTGCAAAGAGAATGTGTTGGGAAGCACAACGAGGGTGGCCTGTATCACCCTTTATCTTCTTGGCAGGTGGGGAGTAAGGGAGGTACCTGGGCACTGCTGCTCCCACAGCACCTTGGGTGGGGGCTGCTTTTGCCCTGGCCTCATCTTTCACTCTTCAAGAACCTGAGAAATCCAGCTGGCAGTGAAGGAGGAGAGAAAGGCCAGGCACTGGTGCCCCTTCTTCCTGTATTGCTTTAAATCCAGTCTCAGTGAGGAGAATCATGGCAATGAGTGGCCTGTGTAAACCTGTAATTCACTGCAGCTGAAAGCTACCTCACCAAAGAGATTTAGTTTATTATTTCTGTGTGTTGCTCCAATAACACTGGCTGTCAGACCTATACCCAGTGAATAAGAATTTGAGCTCTAGGAAACCGTTCTGTTGCTGTCACAGCTAATGGCTTGTCAGAGTTTCCAAGGTAATTCTGTTATTTTGTCAGACCTGTTTTTTTATTGTTTCAAAATGCACAGGGCTTAGCCATGCATCAGCCTAAGGAATATACTCTTTTATACACCTTTTGGGGCATGTAAAGCAACTTTGCTTGTTTACTTTGTCTGCTTTTTAATTTAGGCAGTTTTTATGTTTTTTGAGCAGGTCTGCAGCCTGCTGTAGTGTTTATCTCTGTTCTTCCACTGTTTTTGTCTGATGTTGGGATGGGCAGAGCTCTGGATGGTTTAACATTCAGCTGGGAGATGACCCTGCCAGATGTGACTCCCCCATCAGCTGCAGGAGAAAAACTGGCTTTTTTACTCTGCTGGACCACTAGATGGGGAAATTGTATTTACATTTTTGGGTTGTAAAATGGATCCTGGTAACTGGGCTGAAGCTTTTGCTAGTAATGAGGCGTATTGAGCCTGTTATCTGCAAGAGGTGCGTGGTGATGACTCAAGGCTTTGCCCCTCTCTTCAGCAATGCTGCTGGCTCTCCTCTGCAAGAAACCAGGCTCTGCTGAGCCATACTGGGTCCCAATGTGCTTTTGGGGAGGTACTCTGCAAAACTGACTTTTACTGGTGTCCTGTCCTTTGAAAGGTTTCTGTGGAGTGGGGCCAGTGGGTGCCTGACCCACTGCCAAGCCCTGCATGCACCCCACAGCTTCACATGGGAAACAGAGACAATATTAAACAGAAACAATATTAAATATTTCAACAAATTTCTGAACAGGGAGCTCCTAAGGTCAGGAAACCATCTGGGCACCCAAGAACTTGCATCATGTTCAAGGCAGAAATACGAGACAACATGTGCTCAGGACCTTCTCTTGCTTTCAGTACTTTGCTGCTGCTGGGCCACTGGCTTGCTCATCATGATAGCATTTCTGAAGAGAATGGCAGAAGTGACAGCTGTGAGGTGACACAGGGTCTGACAGTCCTGCTGGTAGGAAACTGCTGGCTATAGGATAGGGTAATTCAGAGGACAAGCTTGAGATGATTTGGTAGGCACATAAATATATCAAAGTTGGTTATTAAAGATCTTTGTCTCAAACCTGAGGAATATCAGTTCTCACATATTAGATAATTTTGCTTTAAGAAACTTACAGGGCATAATAAATGCTTTTCCTTGTGAGAGACTGGTTACATGTTGATTACTCAAAGTCCACAAGATGATTGGTGATGGGGCAATGCTACCTAAAGATGCAGTTAAAAAAAGAGTGGCATGCAGGTCATAGGGATGACTTTCCTTGCTGCAGGCTGTGTGATGGGATTGCAGCCTGATGCAGTGCTTTTGACTCAGTGTTAAAGTAATTCAATACCAACTTTTCTCTGTGCAGTGCTACTTACAGAGCAGATGTGCCTTCTGCTCAGGTATATAAAGTTTTTTAGACTTTCTACAGATAATTTGACTTTGGAAAGCAGCTTTATTTCTCTAAAGGTATTGCTGGACTATTTTGGGGAGGATATCTAAGCCATTGCAGTGTGAAAGCAGCTTTAAAGACACCCCCCCCCTCTGCCTGTGCAGGCAGGGAAATGAGCCATACCATGAGAAGTTACCTTCACGCTACCGTGAGCGAGTCCATGCAGCTCTCTGTTCCCACCTCTCCCTGCCAGCCTCTCTGGGGCACAGGGCATGCACAGGGCCCGACTTTCCTCCCCAGTGCACTGACCATGATGGGTCTTGTCATAGCTGATGGATGCTTTTGTGAAAGCTCAGTTACCCAAAAACAATGTCAACTCAGAAAGAAGCCAGGGGAATGTGTTTAAATAAGCACACCTGCATCTTTTTGGCACTTGGAGCTACTGTAAATGGCTTAGCCAAAAATATGGATTAGTGTTTATATCATTTCAAATATCACAACCAAGTAACTAGAGAGCCAAATGGTTTTGCAGCATTTGTGTGCTTATTCTGCAAGCTCTTTATTAGAGAAATAATGTCTTTGGGTTGGAGTCTGGAAGCCAGAGGTATTAAGGAAAGTAGATACGTGCAAGCAGCAGTTACGGGCATCGTACGGGTGATTTGGGTTAGCTGTTAAGGAAACCATGTTATGTTTTACCAGTTTCAGCACCAGGACTCTACACTGACTATTTGAGGAAATCTTAGAGTCCTTTATGTCTGTGACTCTGGCTAGAAGAAGTCTCTGTCATGCACCACAGTGTGTTGGTGATGGATGTTTTGTGGAAGTTTTCCCTTTTGATTTACAGAAAATAAGCTTTCATGAGGGAAACCTTAGGCCAAGCTTTTCACAAACTGAAAAAGTCCTGGTACAGGGACAGCAATGCAGTGTGTGCTCAGGGGAGGTGAGGTGCTTGGGTAGCAGCCAGTCTTGTCTGTGCCATGGAATAGATGTAATCTTTCTATTTCATTGTAATCTGCTTTTGCATTTTTATCCAAAGATCTTAAAATTATTTACCCAGGATACAAGTAGGATTATTTCCATCTTAAATAGGAGGATACGAAGAACATGCATGCATGCACACAGGAACAGAGCCTTTCCCTCCCCACCCCAACCTGTGAGTTGACTTCAAATGGGATAAAATGCATATTCCTTGGATATTTCAGTGACAGGAGAAACAGGCAAACCTTTTCCAGGGCATCTGCCTTGATTTCATAATTAAAAATCTTCCAGAGTATATTGAGTCTTCATCTCCTGACATACAAGAGTATGGCACTGCTAAGTTCCTTAAACCAAGTGGTGCTTTGACCAGAAGATGAACATCAATATCCCTGGTTTGATCTCCTAGAGTAGTTTTTGGGTTTCTTTCTGTTGTGCTTGGAGGGGTAGCTGTGGTCTGAGTGGAGGTGCTGTGGTGGTGCTGGAGGCAGCAGCGCAGGAGGAGGTTGGATCTCAAAGGCTCATGCAGCAGGCTGCAGAACTGAGCACTGCTCTGGCATCCCAGCAAGCCAGGCTTTTTCCAGTCACATCAGAGCAGTGGCACTGAAAAACACTTCCTTGCCTTCAAACCATCTTTCACACGTGGTGATGTGCACAAGGCAGCATTCTGCACTCTTATTTTTTCCATACAAGCTGGGGTTACTCTGTATCCTAAATAGTAAAGAGCCCTTTTGCACAGAGACAGATGATGTCTGTCAGTTTCCTTCGTGTCTGGTGAAACTGAGGTTCAATGATACTGCATCAAAATTAGGTTTTAAAAATTCATCTGTGAGCCAGCATAGGGAAATCTAGAAGGTGAGACATAATCACCTTTCAGCTTTCCCTGGGCATTGAAATGTAATAGAAATGTTGTGGTTACAGCCCTAGCTTGTATTTTATGCTCTTTGTCAATTTTCTATTTGTCTATTACTTTGATTTATTTATGGCCAGTCATTGGCCAGCACAGGAGCTGGCACTGAGCTTGACTGCTGCTTCTCACCATCCTTTTGCTACCAGTGGTTAAAGAAAAAAGCTGCAGCCCACCTGCTCTATGTTGTAAAGGATCAGTACCTCAGCAGGACAGAGATAGGACAGAATTGCCTATCCTGTGGGTAATATGGCTCTCACAGGCTGGCTTGATTGACTGAATTCTAGAGAGGCAGAAATACCTGACTGACAGTTTCTTGAGTCCTTCAAGGGCTTCCCAGAGCTCTCTGCCCAAGATCTCATTTTTAATGGAGAACCATCTGCTGCAAGCGCACACAGTTATTAGCAAATGCCTACATAATGCTTTCCAAGCAACACCCAAGGTAGATGAAACAAATTAAGAAATTATACCACCTGCTTTTCTATTTGTTTCATTCACTGCATTTCACAACACACTCTGTATAGTCAGTTTTATTGTTCTGCCATGTGGTCTGTCAGACTTTGGTTTTGTGGGGCTTTTACATGTGTGGTGAGAGATAGTGGAGGAAACCATAAGAATTGTAAAATGACAAACTACTGGGTTGCAGAAGTGCAGTGCCTGGAGCTATCTGAATACTGAAAATGGCTGGATTTGTAGTAAATAGCAATGTACTTTCAAAGCCCAAATTATATTCAGTCTGAAAGTGTAAATTTGTAGTTTCTTACCATTTCCCTGTTGGTTAGGCTGGAATTCCCAAGCTAGCTAGTTGGGAGTAGTCGCCTTGTTGCTTTTGAGAACTCTCTAATTACAAATAATTAATTTAAGCTTAGATGTATCTCATTTTATTCTCAGAATCACTTACCAAACCCACATCTTTGCTTTCAAACTTGTTGACATCCAAGCAGTTTGTACACTTGGCATATTCAATTAAACATTATTTGCTTCTTTGACCTTTTATACACATACACAATGTCAGCTTCATTTGACCACCTACTCTTTCATAACCAAAGTTATTATCAAAAGGCTTTCAGTTATTGATATGTGGTTGAATTCCTGTGAATGAACTTTTACAAGTTTAATTACCACAATACTGTGATGCTGCGTATGGCCATTCCTAAGCTCAGTCTCGATACTGCTCTCAGTACCTTACCAACCTTACATAGGGTGAACAGTGTGCTCTGTCATCTGACCAGCCTCTGCCTTGTCAGGGTAACAACCAAAAAAATGTAATATTTAAGCTGTTGGAATTGCCTGAGGTACATCATTACGTGGTATTATTATCCAAGACCAACCAGTTCTACAGAATGATTGTGCAAAAAATAAGAAGGAACTAAGTGTAAGCAGTCAGATTGACATTACATGATTTGACTATTAATTTTGGATGCAGGACTTTTGACTGTCCCCTCCTAGTGAAAAGGAAGGGTAAGTAAGGAATGCCCCTCCCCAGCTGGGGCAGCCTTTCTGTTTTCCTTCCTTGCCTGGGCAGCTGCCTTGGTTGGAAAGAACCATCACTTATTTTCTCTTCTCCTGCTAAGAGCAGAGAACTGAGCTGCTTGGTCTTGGACAGCTTTGTATTGACAGAGGTAACACTTGCAGTCTCCTTCCAGCATTTAGTGCTCTTCCCCTCTCCGCTTTGGGGAAAATTGCAGTTCAGCTACACAAGAGCAGCTCAAAGTCAAGTGTTAATGGTACCTGCTCTCTGACGGAGTTCTTTTTGCTCTCTCTCTAATTGAGTGGACTGTCTCCATGGGAAGCTGGTACAGAAAATGTCTAAGTGAGGATCTAGAAATCCCAACTGGAGGTTTACATAAGCCTTTTGCTTTCTCTAGGCGCAGAGCTTGGATAAATAATAAATGCATCTCTGATGGTGTGTCTATGCAGACCAACTCCAGACAAATGCCCACTTGTTCTGATATAAATGTCCCAAGTGTTGTAGACCAAAACTAAAATGTGTTGTTTTCTCTCTTGCTCTCTTTTTTAATTCTTTTTTTCATCTTCTTTCTGGCTTGGCTTTCAATTACATCAGTAATACACACAGCTGCAGCCTGAACAGGGATGCTCTATAATCTGGCCAATATGACAGTGGTATTGTATGTCATGATCTTTGTGTCTCCCAGACTCTGCCACCTCCTCACGACTGTTCACCTGCCAAGGGCCAGAGGATGTGGGTTGGTGCTTCTGGTGGGGAACATGGCCTTCCCATTTTGAATATTTGCACTTTAAGTTTCTTTCCCTGCTCATGTGCTGGGCATCTCAGGCAGCCTAAACTCTTGCAGGTTGAGCTACTCACAGGACTTTATGGCAGGTTTTTCTTTGTCCTGTGATTTCTTTACTGTTGTGATCAAAAGTTAGTCTTTCTGTGCCTGGTTTCCCCACTGCATGCCCCAGGTGTCAAGGCAAGGCAGCTTGCTCAGGCAGCAAAGCATATTGTGCTGCATCCTAACTCTGCTATTAAACTCAGAAAGTTCCTTGGGGGTTCAGTGTAAGGTGATCTGCAAACTGAGAACTTGTTCTACTTGATTCTTGCAAGGGGACTAAAAAGCTTCAGCAGCTTCTCTGCACAGGGAAGTTCATTAATAATCTACCAAGTGTTACAGCATCATCAAAGTACCTGTGCTGCTCAATTAATTTGTCCTACATCATCTGGGTAACTACCGAGCTGTGCTTGGAAAGACCTGAGGTTGCTCCAGGTGTCCTGGGCTGGACCTAGCAATTTCTAGGTGGTGTACAGGTTTTCACAGTGCTGCAGGCAGTGCCTGTGTCTCCTGCA
Source organism: Xenops minutus (assembly GCA_035221455.1). Taxonomy (NCBI): domain Eukaryota; kingdom Metazoa; phylum Chordata; class Aves; order Passeriformes; family Furnariidae; genus Xenops; species Xenops minutus. The sequence continues at coordinate 6,417,999 of JAWWEE010000159.1, read as the reverse complement.
ACCATGTTTGTCCATTCTGGCTGAGCCCAGGCGAAATTTGACTGCAGAGGCTCCAACTACTTGAGGAAACAGCACTGTGCCTGCTTTGGGAGGTAGGGGCAGGGAAGCTGTGTGCTTTCACAGGGGATGGGTGGCAGGAGGGAGGGCAGGGTGTGCACAGCCACTATGCATGTGGAGTGCAACCTCCAAGCACATGAGCACCTGGCAAAGGCTGGAAGTCAAAGAGAAATGGAAGAAAATAGACAGCAAGCACACAGCTCAAAGTTGCAGGCAGTAATAGAACTGCCTATCTATTTTTTTTTTTTTTTAGTAATGTGGTATTCTCCCTGGGCTATCCTGAAAGCCCATTTTGTAAAACCAATTGTAAAGAGCCTGTATGATTTACTGTCTAGTTTACTACAAAAACACACAATTCATTAAAAGAATCAAGGGATAATGTCAAACTAAAAATGTAAACTAAAGAGCTTGAAGGGATGGTTAAATGTCAGCACATCATGGGAGCATTTATTAACCACAAAAGCCATTTATTCCACATACAGAATGCAACATAAAGAAAAATATTTTGCTCCGGCTTGCAAGAGGTTCAACTTACAGCCACCAGTCTCTCAGGTTGGCTCTCAGCATGGGCTGGAGGAACAGCATGAGGAGGCACCTAGTTGAGGAGTCCAGGGAAGTGAGGAATTAATCTTGGCTTTCGTGTATGGGGAAAAAAAGGCAGGTCCCCATTAGCTGACAGGCTAAGGAAGCTGTGGCACTTGGCATCATGTTTTGTGTTTCCTTGGCCTATTAAGCACTGAGGGGTGCACAGCAGCTAGTAGTGATTGCTCTTTTGAATGTCTACACATGGTTTGAGAAACTGAGGCTTTAAGCCATCATTTGAGATTATATTTTGCATGAAAAAGAGGCACTTACTGAAGGAAAAAGGGATTTTGGAAGGTTGGAAGTTTCATACCATTTTAGGTAGTGCCGGTGCTCCTCAGGAGTTGGTCTTGCAGGTCTTCCCAAAGGCAGTGTCACACATCAGCCCACACAGCCAGGCACATCTGGCTGTGTGCCCTTTCCTGCAGGGAGCTGTGGGCTCTCCAGTGACACAGCCTGTCACCCTGTGGGTGCAGAGCTGCATGCCCCAGCTCCAGGTGCTGCACCTTGCCTGAGTTCTGCCTACATGTGAGTCTCATCTTGCCCCTTGATGTACTGCATTAGAGAAAGCATTCCTTAAGTGCTTTAGGGAATAACAAATTCCCATGGATGCAAAGCCCATTTGATTTTGTAGTCTACTGCTGCTCTTGTTCCATTTTCCATCTTCCTTTTTGTTTCCTTTCCTCCTGCCATTGTGGGTTTTTTTCCTCTGTTCTGTGCTTGGGCAAGGATCCTTTTGTCTCCTTCCATCTCATGTGCAGCCCCTACAGCTGCTGTCAGGAAGGACTGACCACTGTTTTGTCACTGAGTGATACTATTGCTGCTGCCACAAGTGACTCTGGGTATGTCGCAGTCACTGCTTCAATTGAAACCATTCCCTGTAGCCACAAAGAACTATGATGTGGACATGGACAGGCCTATGGACAGAAACATGGGAAATGGGACCTACACCTCATCCTGGGAAATGAGTGCTGGGGCTGCCCTGGAATCCTGGATGTGGTATTTGCATGATCAAAGCACAACAAATCCAGTGCTGAAACAATATAAAAAGATTTTTTACTTTCCCAGCTGCACTCCTCTCTCTGTAGTATGTGTCAGTGGGGTGAAGCAGCTGAGGAGGTGTTTCCCACTGGGACTGAGATGCAGCCATCCCTCACCTCCTGCAGCCAGCAAAATTTCAAGGAACGTTTCCTTTTGTTGGAGGGCAGGACGCCATGGGGGCTTGCTCAGGAGAAAACTCTGTGTTCAGGGTGTGAAGTTTCTCACTTTTTCTAGCTACCAGTGACACTTTTCAACTGCAGCCATTATGTTATTAACCTGGCCTTGGGTCCTTTAAGGTAGAGCAATCTGCTTCAAACCAGTCCTCTTCCTCAGGGTTTGAGGAAAATGGAGTCCCAGTCTGAAAGGGAAATACAAGCTGTTGGTTTGTGTTTCATTTTCCAGTGGACAGCTGCACAGATGCAGAGCAGAAGTAAATGTGGGCAACTCTAGACACAATGGTGGCAAGGGAAAGGGGCACAAGGAGGTCCCCCTGAGGACAGTAATGGACAGGGGATACACATACTGCTTACATATTCCTCAGGTTTCATTATCTCATGTATGGGGAAGTGCATCTATGTCTGTGGAGCTGGGCTGGACCAGGAATGTTCTGAAACCTCGGTGCAGCTCCACAGAGGATGTTCAGGTTCAACCTGCCTGTGCCTTTGCCAGGAACTGATTCAAAACATCTATTGAAATGCCTGCCAGTATCTGCTGGCAGCAGCTTGGGCAGAAGTACAAAAGAAGAAAAGAGTCTTGCTATGAAAGCAGCTTTTCTGTCCTGCTGATTAGGGATAGCAGGGCCAGTTCCCCTTCACAGAGCCACAAGGTGCTGGATGTGTTGCTCTGCTGCTGCCAAGGAGCAGCTTGATGATTTCTTCCTGTCATCCTGAGAGCAAACCTCCCAGTTCTACTGTGCAGAGTCATGAGCCCAAAGGGTCTCAGGAAATGGAGATTTCATCAAACTCCTGCAAACCTTCCCCACTGGGGAAAGCAGTGCCTTCCCCAGAGTGACATGGTCATTCAGTAATGGATTACATGACCGCATGCTGACAAGCCTATGGTTATTCCTTTAATCTATCATTAGCACATGAGGTATTTTAAAAACAAAACCAAACTCCTTCAGAACAAAGAAGCCTTTGCTGCTCTGTCAGGCAGTGTACAACGGCTGGTTGCATTACCTGGAGGCTAAAAGTTGCTTGTGTCTCAGTCTGGGCTTTTCTGAGTGTAGATGGAAATAGATGTGAGGAGATATTAAAAAAGAGAGAGCACTGGGAAGAGAAGAGATTGAATGGTTCAAGATGAAGATAGCACTAACCACTGTACAATACTGTATAAAACAAGAGCATCTTTGTTTTCTGTAAATGAAGTGTGTTCAGCTGCTCTCTCCATCTCTCATCTCTTTCTTTCTGTAGTAAGACCGGTATTTCTGTTATTTGGTTTAGCCTGCAGACAACATCAAAATGAAGTTTTAGCCTTTCTTGGAAATGGCTTATTTAAAGAGTTTTACACTGAAGAACTTGGATAAATTTGCACCTTCTGAACAAAACACAGAAGAGATGTAGATTTGAGATAAACCTGTGTGTGCTCTTGAGTAAATTATTCTAATTTTGGTGCAAATATAGTGCTTAACAAAAATTGTGCCTGCCACTAGGAAGTATAAATCATGCTCCATTTAAAAACAAACATCCTCCAGCAGCAATACTCTTTGTCTTTAGTAACCACACACTGGAAGCGTTAGTGGAGTTAAACACTGAGTCCCCTTTTTCTGTGTTTCGCAGTAGCATATGAACACAAACTACAGTAAATCCCAGGTGGAGACAACCTGGTTTGTTTGATTTGTTGGGTGGGGGTGTGTTAATAAATAAATAAAAGAAAACTGAAAATCCTGATGATTTAGAGGTATTGATGGCAGAGGTATGACACCCAACAATGTCCCTGGGCATGCTGAGTTACTGGGTTGGCCATGGTCTGTGAGGTCTGGGTCCTCACGAAGCACTGGAGCAGCTGTCTGAGCCCTCCACAGCCCATCAGTCACACCCACGGGGCAGCTGTGTTCAGTGTGCTCCCTTTGGTGCCCCTGCTTTGCTTCCAGGTCTGTGCTGTCCGTGCTACAGCTGCGTCGTGCAATGGATTTTAAAGCAGTTTGCTCTTGCTTTCATGTGGGTAAACCCTAGTTTGTGCAGTGGCTTTTGGTATTTGTAAAGCTGCATCAATGGCAGCAATTGCACTTCCTAGGACAGCAGGAGGCTACAGGCAGAGTAAAGAGAAAGGTTGTTTGGGGTATGGGTGTGATGGTGTTGGAACAGCAGACTGCTAATTATACCTTTCCCATCTATCTGACAGGGTTTGTCACCAAAAACACACAAATAAGAGCCTTTTCATGCAGAATTAATTTTGCTATTTACAGCCCAGTGGGCACATCTTTTTAATGGAGTCAGATGCACCTACACTGAGTGTGTTTATCTCTGTGTGTGTTTATATACCTATATTTCACAGCAGTCTGCACTGAACTGATGTTAACCTCTGAAAGAAAAATCCAAAAAGTTCTTAAGCCTCCAGGAGAGTTAAACTATATTTAGGAACCAATGTTATGGGTTGTTTCTGCTGCCAGCATAGAGCTTAGGCAACATGCTGTGCCAAGGTGCAACTAAGATTGTAAAGATGTCTTGGGTGCATGGGCTGAAAGTCTGGCACACTCAAACTATGCTACCAGAAATAACACAGCTACCTGAACTAGGATTAAATTTCTGAAAATGTGGAATCTGTAATTTTTAAAACACAGATCTGAGTTACCTTCAGCTCCAGGCTTTGTAAGCTTATTCAGCTTTGTTCACTTGATGGAGAAAATGTTCTATGTACTTTCTATTGATCTGGTTATTTTTACTGTTTCCCTTTAGCGGGTTTTTAAGCATTTATGTTGTCACTTGGGGCTATGGTATTTCTGAAAGTTCAGGTCACTCTGTGGCCTGTCTGCACCTCTGTTTTCCCCAGCCTGTGGGATACTCGGTGTCCTTGTATGCTGCTGGGGAGTTCACAAAATTCCCCCAGGGACTGTAAATAATCCTTTTTAGGTCAGTAGATTATAGAAGTGATAAATTACTGCAAAGATATACATCTGGGATAAACAACGTGAGGTTTGTTTCCCTGACATGGTCTGTGCTTCCTGACCAGGCAGGGTTTTGTTCCAGTCAGTGACAAAGTTTGGACAAATTTCTTTGGGGTGTAAGAGGTGTTTTCTACAATGGGGTACTACCTGGTGCTGGAAATCCAGCCAAACCTAAGGATTCAGTTCTTCATGCCAAAACTCTGTGAGCACCTGACCCATGGCAGAGGCTGTGGTGGAAGACTTTAGTGGCATTTCAAATTTCCAGAAGCATAAGCACTGAGTCTGAGAGGCTCCTTTGGTGAGAGTGATGTGTGAGGCAGCTGGAGAGCTGCCCTGGGAGTAGGGGATGTCTGTCTCCCCAGCCCTTTCATGGGGATGGCATGGGGCAGAGTGCTGGACTGAGTATGTGGGGGGGCCTCCATGTACTGCAGGTGGGTCTCTTTCCCCGTGGACCCCCACAGGTTGCAGGGACACAGCTGCCTCACCATGGGCTGCACCTGGGGTTGCAGGGGAATCTGCTCTGGCACCCGGAGCACCTTCTGATCCTCTTTGTCTGCTAGCAGGGTTGTTTCTCTCACAGTCTCACTCCTGTGAGACTGAAGTTGCTGTTGCACGGAGGTTTTTTTCCTCCTTAAATGTGTTATCCCAATGGTGCCACCAACCATCATGGATGGGCTAGGCCTTGGCCAGTGGCGGGTCTGCCTAGGAGGTGGCTGACATTGGCTCTATTGGATATGGGGGAAGCTTCTGGTAGCTTCTCACTGAACCCCTGTAGCTCTCCCTGCTTCTAAAACCAACACACATGGAGAGAATCATACTGCCAGTAGAGGAAACTTTCATGTTATATATATAAGAATACCTGTTCTTATCAAAATAAACACATTGTATGCATGGAATAATCTGTTTTATATAAACAGTTTTCATGTTAGCAGACTGTAGGTACTTCAGTTTGTGTATAAGTCACTGTGCCAAACTGAAATCCGGCTGCCTTCAAGAAGCCTGTACAAGACAGAGATGAAGACTGAATGATCTATTTGAAAACCCAGGGGAACTGTGATTACTCGGAAATCTGTCCAGAGCATGGTGTGTTGCTACAGTGCTGCAGGAACTCTGATGCTCGGGTGCCAGCACTGCACGAGGCATCGTGGTGACTGTGGGCTCTGACTCAGCACTGCAGCAATGTGGCGAAGAGCCCCCATCTCCACCCTGTGCAACCACCCCAATGCAATAGCCTTGATGTTCCTATGACATGTATCTGTGATTTGAAATGTGACATTAGCAAATATTTTCTGCAAAAAATCAAGTTTCTTCCCATGCTTCCATCCTGCTTAGGTTCTTATCCCAGGCTGACCAGACTGAAATACAAGTGTGCCTTGTGCTCTAAATCTCATACTATTATTCATTTGTGACCCATGAGGATCCTCCCCTTCCTCAAGGAGGGGGAGGACAAGGAGAGTTATTTTTGTGGATGTAGAAGTTTTGTGCCCAGGCAGGTGAGGACAAGGGTGGAGAGAAATGGCTGGATCTGAGGTGGCACTGGCTCTGTGGGTGTCCAGTGGCTGCTGCATGCCTGGCCAATGGCAACGTTTACCACAGTCTGCAGCCAGGGGTTTGTGTCAGTAACAGGATGTAACTACCTAAAAATTTACTCCTTTCAATGTTCCCCCAGTAACTAAAACCTTAGAGCGTATTAGTGTTTTGGGAAAATAGGGTGTATTACTCTTTTAACCTGATTTTAGTTATATAATTATATGAGATATGCATGTCTAAACTGTGAGTTCCCAGTTCAGCCCAACAGCCATAACGCATTCCAGGGTGGCTTTAAGAGCCCATGAACAGTTTTGAGCATGAGCATTAGCCTGACCTATGTGGTGTGACTGCATTTCAGCCTTGCAAGGGACAAAATGCAGAGTGCCAGGAAAAAAAGCAACAATCTCCAGCTACGTGGCTCTGCAGAGTTGGGGTCAGGGAGCTTGTCTCCAGTGCCTGCCCTCTATTTTCACTAAAACAGATGAATTTTAGAGTAGGTGCTGACCTACATAAATGTGGAAAGCCTTGCCTGCTACAGTTCTTGGGAGATTAGGAGAGGGGGCTGGGTGTGGGGTGTGAAGGGGTAATAACATTATTTTTTAACTTGTTAGCCATTTAGAGTCCAAACTCATTTAACTCATGCACTGCAGTTTGGTGGCCTTTGAATGAATGGATTAATTCTGTGTTATTTTATTGCTTTTCTCCTGTACCCTGCAGCTGTGCAGTCTAAAGTTATCTTGTTTGCTCATTTATAAGTGTTGTAAAGGAAACTCCCTGGAGATGATGCAGTGTGCTGGACACGAAAGCCTCCACTGAGCTCGATTGCTGCAAACAATCATCATAACAACTCCTCAAAGCTGTAGCCTGGGTCACACTTCATGGGGGATATATTAACTGTAAGTCTCTCCTTTTTGCTGCTTCACTGAGGGATCTCTGTGAAACACCTAGAAAGGTGTAGAGCATCAAAGCAGCAGTATTGATTTGTGAGGTTTAGGCTCATTTTTTTTCATCTGAGATGACCGGGAATTACACATTCTGGCAACAGTGTCAAAGTAGCTGCAGGTACAGAGAAATGGTGTGAAGAACCAGAATTTGTGCTCTTCGTTCCTTTTATATAGAAAATGCTGGATGTTGGGTTCTTTGTAAACAGAAAACTCTCATGCTGAGCACAGAGATCTCAGACCACTTCAGTGGGCACTAGAAGGGCTTTGGTAGTGCGCGCTGTGTTCTAACAAAAATCTCCTATCTGCTTTGACGTAACATTTGAAAAGCTTTGCTGGCTTTCATCTTTTCCTAGTAGATGAAGAGAGTTTGATTTGATGTTCAGGATGGAGAGTTATTCAGCACGTCCATCAAACATCCTTGCCATCTCTGGGGAAGGGACTGAAAGCTGATCAGTCTCATCTCCTGGCCTTGGTCAGCCCTCCCCTGAGGACTGGAGGAAAGAAAGGCTGGCAGCATTTTTAGGGTGCAAAACTTGTCTAGGCACAAGTTGTACTGTAAGACCATTCATCTCCCTGAGCCTTTCCCTTCCTGCAGGCTTCATCTGCCACATCTCATGTCTTCTGCATTTGTTTCAGATGAAGGGGGACCTCCCCCAGGGCATTGGGGTGGGGACAGATCCTACCCACTACTGACAAAACTCTTTGCAGAGGAAACAGAGGCTTTTCCCTGGAAAATGGGCATTGGGTACCAGTAAAGAAGGTAAAAATTGATTTGTGGTTCAGGCAGGATGGCCATCGGTTGGAGGAAAGCTCCACTGAAATCCATTTTAGGATTTCAGAGGCTGAGCAGTAACTGCAATAGAATCAGTGGAGCCCTTTTCACCTGGTCACTGCATATGGTATACTCTGACTTCCTAGGAGATAGTAAAATCTTTTGCTTTATCCAAAAGTTTCCTTTTATCTTAGTTCAAACCTCTCCTCTGATAAATCTGCGATAGCAACTCTCCCACTCAGATTTTTTTTCCTATAGAATTTTAATATGAATAATTTCATAGCTGGAGTTCTTAGACCTCTGTGTGAGCTCCCCTGTGAAATGAGTAACCTGCCTACTGCCCTGGAAGCAGGGCAGCCAATACTAGCATGGGAATCTCTCGTGTTTGTTTGCAGGACTCTGGGGACAGGAGGGAACCTCAGAGATAACCCAAAAAGCTTGGTTAGGCTCCTGGTCTAAGGGACCTTGGGAGTACATCATCTCCTCCAAGGAGCACCTCTGGACATTGTGGACACACTCTGCATAGTCTCTGGAAGCCTGAGCTCTCTGCAGCCTTGCTGTAGAGGGGCTGCGATGAGGGAAAGGATAGGCAATCTTTCCTCCAAACCAGCCGAGCCTCTGTCCTCTGCTGCCCAGCTGCCAGGCACACTGTATTCTTTGTTCAGACTGGGTGTTCATGGTCCCTGACTCATATTGCCTAGTAAGTTCTTTCCTCTTGTGCTATGGCTGGTATCACTTTGCACCTAGGATCAAACCTGTTGTTCTCCTACCTCTTGACAGCTACAGGTCCTTCCTTGCAGCAGGAGGAATGCTCAGGAAGCTGTCTCCCCGGAAGGCACACTCATACTTGCTTTCCAGGAGGAAACTGCAGTTTTCAATCCAGAGGTGCCTTTCTCCATTCTGTGTGTTTACTTCTCTGCTTGAAGTTTTTGTATCAGGGAAAAGCTAGGTTAGGTAGTTAAAAAGTTCCCAAAGGCAAGGTTCTTAGGTTGTAACATTTCCTCGACTACTCCCCCTCTCTGCAGGCAATTAGTATAACTGCTCGCTGAGGTTATTTCCTATTAAAAGGTTTGAGTAACTGCATAGACCTTACGCTGCTTTGGGTTTGGTACCTGACAGCCTGAAACCACCGTGTAGGTAGTTGTGGAAAATAAATTACTCACCAGTGCTCATGGGCTTGTAACTCCAGGTCTAACTGTGTGTGGGCTGCCCATGCCACTTTAATTGGGAACTTGTTTATGAGGAGGTGGATGATAGATCTGTAGGAGGGAATTAGATTCAGTGCGTCCTACACCTGCTAATTGAATCAGGCTGAGGTGCCTGCAGGGAGGTGCATTCGGACAACATCAGGGCTTGGTTTGCATTGGTACTGCCCTGGCTGGAAGCCGGAGGTGCGCCTGTGCCATCCCGGAGGGAGGCGGTGAATGGTGCTCACCGCTCGCAGCTGCTCCGGTGCCGCTGTGTGTGCAGCAGAGGTGCTCTCAGCCCGGGTGCCGCTCGGTGCTGCCGTGCCAGCAGGGCAGGACAGCTGGGGCGGCTCGCACCGCTCCTGGCACCCAGAAAGCCGCCGGCAGCCCCGCTTCCAGGAGGTCCTGAGCTCCCCGGGACGCGGAGCTGTCAGCCCCCGTTTCTGGCTGTGCTGGCGCATCCGCTCCTGGGGAAATCGTTCTCTCCCAGGGTGGAGGGAGCATCCAGCGCTGCCAAAACCGCTTCTTTGCAATTAGCTTCAAAGGGCCCTTAGTGCAGGACACCACTGGGATGAGCAAAGTGTTTGTGTTTTTCCTCTGAAAGTACTTTGTTTTCGGGAAGGATGCAGCTGTCATCTCGTAATCAAGTTCTGGAAAAATATCTGCATCATTAGATGGAGTTGGTAGTGAGGAGACAGGTTTTTTTCATCTTAAATTCGAAGTACATTTAAGCATGTGTGGACAGTTTATAAACAGTTGTTAAACACAAATCTTTGGGAAAAGGCTTAATGCAGCAGTCATTGATACCAGCATTAGGTTAATGCACCGAAATACATTAGTGTAGCTTTCTGGTTTAATATTGGCATTCTTCCTAAAATTATTTTTGGTTTAGTTTTAAGCAGGAGCACTTACCTTGATATTTACAGATGTAAATAGTGCTATATAGGACTGGGAGGGACCATCAGTTCAACTTTAAGATAGGATGAAGTTCATCTATTTCAGCTCTAAGAAATATTTGTGTAATCTCTTAAAACCTTCCATAAAGATTCCTTCAAGGAAAACAATTGAGTGTCAGGCCCTGGACTGTACTCATTATTCCAACTGAGGCCTTGCCAAAGTTGAAGAAAAAGGAATAATCACTTGTCTTATTAATGCAGCCCAGAATATCTGCCTCCTGCTCATCAGCATTGCTTTGCAAACTTCAGCTCAGGATGACTCCTAATGCTTTTCTATGTATTGCTGCTTGAATAGTTATCACTGATGTTGTACTGCATATTTGATTTTGTCTGCTTTGGTGTACGGATTTGTGTGTGATAAAATATTTTGAATCATGTCAGACAGGAAAGATATATATCAGAAGCAAATATGGCTTTGAAAATCAATGTAGTTTCTACTGTACAGCCAGTTACTCAGTGATAGCTGCTTCAGTAATAGCAGAGAGATTTCATTCCCATTTGGTAGGTGTTGTATATTTCATTTTTAACAAATATTAGTAACTGAGGTAGATTCATTTTTAAATTAGTCAGGAAGCTATGGTGTCCTGTTGTTCTCAGTACTCCTCTGAAGGTGAATATATTTATATTCCAGACCACAGGAAATTTTGTGCAGTTATTGGTGCAGTAGTTTTGGGGTTTGTGGCATACAAGAAGAGTTCATGAGACATTATATATGCTGATTAGCAGTGTCTTCTCATTTATTACAGTTAGTTGAAATACTTTTTGGTACCTCTTCTGACATAAGCTGCTTCCATTAATGTTAAAACTTGAGCCCAATTATATGTTCAGCTTTGTGACACCAAGCAGGGAAGAGAAATTGCACTGAATGTTTGTAGTATTTTAAATGTGGTGGAGAGAAATCATCAATACTTGAAGAAGTTACATGAGATAGCTTTGGAACTTGCTTGAATTTCTTGATACATGGTCTCCATGCATGGAGCTTTTGTTCTGTTCTTGGGTGTAAAAACACCCTGGTTATGTGCAGATGTGGGTGTTAACTTCAGCTTCAGACAGCTGCAGTGATACTAAATAGGAGTAGGATGGGTCACAATAATTTATCAACAGTCTTGTTTTCAGTCTCCTCTTCTGGGCTGAAGGGACCCCTTTGTGCAGCAGCATAATAACCAGTGGGCAGATGACTGACTCTCTCACTCTCAGGGGCACATGAATAAGACCTAATGAAAATAGCTGGGAGACAAAGAGCAATAGCTGCTTCATGCTGCCAGTCCTTTCTAACACTCCATACATCTGTAACAGGCCACATCTACAGCACACCAGACAGGGCCAACAACTGTAAACAACAGTATGGGAGGACAATGTGGGCTGTATGCATGTTTATCCCAGATAAATTAACACAGGCTTGTTCTTCACTGGAGAAGAGCAAATAAAGCAAGTCTTTGTCACTCTACAAAAACCTGTTTTGGAAAGAGCAGTTTTAACCAAGGATGTTTGGAAATTGAATATTAGTGGTAATGAGAAAATGATCTCCCACTCTCTTGTATTTCAATGTCATCCTTCTTTTCTCCTGGAAAGCAGGACTGTATCTAAATATGCTGCTCATAAGAAATGCAAAGGAATGTAGAGAGAAGTAGACCCAGGCAAAAAATTTTTATGGTGTCTTCATAGCCTCTAATAGAAATGTTTACTTCCCTGAAATTACATTTATACTTTTGCTAAAAAAAAAAAAAAAAGGGAAGAAGATGGTCTTTTACCAGTGCTTAAAACCTGCATCCAATAATAAGATGAACACACTGAGGAAATCCCCTCCCTAGCAAAATCAAATGTCTTTAAAATGCCATGTTTGGTCTTACAGCAAAACTCCACCTGAATGCATCTAAATAAATGGAATGTTTGCCTCATAGGTCCCATTAGACACTAGCATGACTAGACACAAAACACCCAGTATAAATTATAAAATGTAAGTGCAAAAGTAGTTCCATTTTACAAAATATGGTTTTGATAGGTGTGCAGTACAATTATAGCCTATGCAACGTTAGCCTTAAAGAAGATTTTTTTCTGTATTACCATGAAAATAATTTTCCCACTTCTACAAATCTAGGGTTTATTTCTTCCATAGTTTTAGCCCTGCCTTTTCCAAACAATTATATATAATTAGGAGACATACTGTGAAATGACAGCTTGAAGAAGGTAGTGTTGAGACTTGATGCTTTCAAAACTCCCTCTCCCAGCCTTGACTGGCTTGGTGGGTTATATTCCTCACTGATGCTACATGACTAGCTTTAGGAGTATATCCTGTGACCTGCAGCTTGTGCTCCCCTGCACACCTGCTCCACGTCCAACCCACGGACAGAAACACTGGAAAGCACTCTTTAAGGTGTTTTAAAAGCTGTGGCTCTAATGATGCCCTTATATAAAGAAATCCTGAGTTATCCTGGAAAAATATATGGGACCCTCACTTCCAGTGTGTACCCAAGAGAGGATGTGAAAGAGGCTTAGGTATGAGGTGGGGACTGGCATGTGGGGAGTATCATATGGGAGAAAACCAGATGGGCTTTATTTGTTAGTTCAAATAAAAAGACATCATGAAGAAAACTAGTTATACAATAGTCACAAATCCAAAATGGAAATAAAATCACAATTTCTAACCTTCACTAAAAAATTTATAACAGTAGGCATATAAGTAATTTTAGAAGTGTTTATCAGCTCTGAAACAGAGGGCATAGTGGGACAAAACTCAATGGCTGTTCTTCATTTAGGAAAGCTTGAAGCCTTGTTTTTTCTTTTAAAGAATAGTAGGTGCAGTAGCTCTTGTGTGTTTGAAAAACATTAATTGCTTAATGAAGAACCTTTTATGCTCAAGGGACCAATCTACTTAACGTTAATAGGTCTGCAGCAGTACAGCTTTTGGTTGTCTCACTGTTTCCCACTGAATAACAACCCTGCCACTCTGAAATATGTGGGAAAACTTCCACTGGCTGTACTTACAGTAGCCCTTCGCTGTGAATTAGGCAGTAGAACATCCTTCCCGGTCGGCTTTGCAGCCCTGGCTGCTTGTGACAAAGTGCTCAGAGCAGGCAAACGTGGAAGGGTTGCTGCCACTGTGCCCACAACCTGGCAAACAATGCATAGTAAACAATCCATTAAGCTTGTTTTTCCCGTTTATTGTGAATTATGTGTGTTCAGATACTTATAATGAATTAATTCAGCCTTCAGAATTACTTGATAAATGCTTTGTCGCAAAAAAATTTGAGTCTGAAGCATTTGCTGTGACTGTGTATTGACTGTTCATCTGAACGACGTGAGCTCCCTGTTTCCTGGTTAGGATGGCCAGAGGACTAGAAGTGATGCTGCAAGGTAGAGGAGACAAATGTTGAACACATCATGGTCCCCGTTTCCAGCTTTCTGGGAAAGAGACTCCTATAGCAAGTTGGACTAAGGATTGCCAGAGCCTCAGTGTAAAGCCTAGTTATGAACAGGTTGGAAAGCAGTAGTAGTTATGCTGAAATCAACTGAAAAACAGCTACATAAATAAGCATATGCTATAGTTATTTTTTGGTACTACTGTAATTTTTTACTTCATTTCACTCAATTAACATGTATTACTATTGTTTCTAACCAGTAGTTCAAAATTGAACTTCATTTACTTTGAGTATGATTTTATTATTCTTACTTCAAGTTCTTTTTAAATTGAAGTACCTTTCTGTAATAAAGGATGGAAAACTATTTGACTTGCTATCTTCTAGTCATCCCTTAGAAATTAAACTAATGTATTCTGAATAGATACTCGGGAAGTAAGTATTCAAAGTAAACCTCTGAAATGATTATTTTCAGGTTGTCAGGGACCACGTTACTAATTACTTTTCTTCTGCTGTCAAAGCTGTATCTGAAAATTGAGAAGTGCATTTATAGGGGGGTTTTTCTCCCTACCCTATATGTAAAGAAAGATACACCATACTTTGAGAAAGGCCATTAGCATGCAGGGACTCACCTTTCCCTATGTTAGTACAGTGCTCAGAACAATTACGAACCTGAGCGCTACTACAGCAGACAGGAGTAGCAATGGCGTGATAAGTAGCCCATTAAAATGACAATCGATGCCATATGAATAATTTCCTTCCCATTTGTCGCCAGTCACCGCAGGAAGTTTTTTGTAAAGGCGGCTCCTCCAGAGATCTTGGCTGGATGCAAGGCCTCCAGAATAGGTTTGGGCTGCAACGCTGCCCCACAGCCCCCAGCACGGCTGGGCGAGCCTGCCCTCTTGGGTGATTTTCTGTCCCAGAGGTTTTGGTGGCACTTCCGAATGCAGCATGGGTCAGCCTGCTTCTGCTGCAGCTTGTGTGTGTGTGTCTAACAAATGCCGGTGTGGGTGGGAGAAAAACGATGTGCGGTTTTGTGAGAAGATGTTGGCTCTGGGAGCAGTTTACTGACATTTGATTTGTAAAAGCAAGGAGAAAGACAGAGTCAGCTTGGTATAAGTCATGTTAAGTAAGCCTAGTTTACAAGCACCGTGCCTAGACACAGATGAAGACCTTTCCTGTGCCCCTGTGCACATCTTGGTGCTGTCCCGGGCTCAGCGTGGTCCTGGTGGAGTCTCAGCACAGCCTTTGGGGACAATTAGAGGGGGAAAATGTTTAGTACGTTATATTCCTGACTTGTATAAAAACAAATTGGAGAAAAGAGCCAAGCTGTAAGGAGAGTCTGACTCTCCCCAGTGGTTAGGATAGTTCTGGAAGAAGTGGGAGACCTTGCTCCAGCTGCTGCTTGACAGCTTAGCAGAACTCTCAGTGTCCAGGGCGTAGCAGGACCCTGGCTCCAGCTCTCTGCCCCACACGCTCTCTGCTGTATACTTGCCCAGCACATCAGACCATGCTCAGCAGGTGCAGGGCACGGAGGCCATGCAGGCAGGGAAGCCTCTGGATTGCAAATTAATCTGAATAGATGTGTGTTAGCTCAGGGAACCGGTGCTTATCTATTGATTACAGCTCACCAGCACATTCTTTCTCAGCCATAATGAAGCTATGGATGCATGCTGCTTGATTTAAACTGTGAAAAAAGCAATTGGCTCTGAAGCTTAAACCCATATTTTGCAGAAATTAAGCACCTTTCCTGTCAGGGTTCTTCCAAAGGGTCTAATGGCATCATTTGCCCAGAGTTACACAACATTAACTTTGTATGTTTTTCCCAGAAATGAGGGGTAATTATGTGAACATCTAATGCAATTAATTGATATAAATATGCCTTGTGGCAATAAAGAAAACCAAATAATGTTCTTCCTTAATGTAATGAATCAGTTAACATTTATTGCTTTACAATTTCTTATCAGACTTTAAATTTAACAGCATATGCTGGGGAAAATAAGGCTATTGGAGCCACAGTTCTAGAAATGTTACGTTTCTTTCTGAGACAGCAACCAAAAAAAGAGGAAACTCTACTAAAAATAGAATAAGCTTAATATCAACATGTTTCATGCCTGATAATTAAGAAATCAATAACAATACTCAATGATATGCCAGGCTCAGCTGCTTTTGACATTTCTAGGACCTGAATCTCCAAACTTTTATGTAAACATGGAATTTTATTCATATGAGCATTATTGTTGTTGTCAGGGAGACAGTCACTCTGTCTACCGTTGCCACACACAGCATTTTAATCATCTCTTCTCCAGTCAGAATTCCTGCTTTTAAAATAGCAGACAAAGGTTCCTTTTCTCACTTGCTTTGCATCTAGATGTTGCAGCTAGAGAAATCCTGTATTAGATCATGTGCAAAGAAAAAGGGGAAGTCATTTCAGAGAGAAAAGAGGCACCTATTATTAGTGTTCCCAAGATACACTGTTGTAAGACAAAAAAATTGATTTTTTTTGGTTCTTAATGTGCTCTCCACCAATGCTTGTAATTTTTGCTGTTAGTTTTTCACATTTGCTTAACTGTTTCATTACCTTTGTTATTAAAGCAATGAGTAATTCTCAAAAAAAAAAGGCAAAAAAAAAAAAAGGCTGACTGGTAGGAAGAGTTTTTAGTCTCTTGTTCAATTCAATAGAAACTGCCAAAGACTAGAATGCCACAGAATTGTGGGAACCCTGACTGCTGCTCGTGCGTTTTTAGTATTACTGAATAATTTATATTTTGAAGGAAAATGTGCAGTCTTTGACACCTTTTCTTTTTGCCTTCTCTATAAATTTAAGTTTCTCAATGAGACACTGTAGAACTGCCAGAAGCATAATATGAATTGTACCATAATTTCAACCCTCATAATTTAAAATTGGTGTCTGTCAGAGCAGAATAATTGATTTTCCAAAGACTATCACAATTCACCTGCAAGTTCAGCCTCTGAACCCCACTGCTGGCTCCCAAAGGCATATGGGCTGTGATGTAGGCTTTGCATAATTCAGGACTAAAACAAATACACAGAAAATGGTCCATAGTGGATGGATTCACATGTCCCTCTGCCCTGTGTTAGTGCTGCAGCCACGGTGTATCCTCACCCTGTGCTGAACCATCAGGTGACATCTCGCCAGGTTTGTGTGCGTGTGCCTGAGCTGGGCTGCTGCAGTGACCCTGCGGGGCCAGGAGCAGGATGTCCTAGTGAGTGTTTGTTACCAAAAGATGGGTGAGATCAATAAGGAATTCTGAAGTCTCCCAGCAATTCTATTTTTTTTTTGCCTTGGCTGTTTGTTCTGAATTGGTAAGACTGGCAGAGCAGGAAAGCAGTGTTACCTGTACCTCATC
>JAWWEE010000159.1:6156916-6400872 GCA_035221455.1 Xenops minutus | reverse complement strand
GTGACTATAAGCAGGTACTGGAGTGGTTTTTCAGCACTATGCAGTTAGAACAAACTTAGTTTGTGGAGCAGCATTTAAGCTTTCTGGGTTTTTTTGTTTCCATTTCTGCCCCAAGTTATTTAAGTAAGTTCCCCAGGAAGAGGACAAAGCAGGGAGAATTGAGTGTCTCACAGGAAAAGCTTACCAAAACATTAAGGAAACTGGGCTAAACCGTGGTACCAATGACAATATTTGTTTTTAACATTGTGTTGAAAAGAAGGAATTCCAAGGATAAGTTATTTAATTTTTCTTTCAGAGGTGAATCTATGAAAAAAATTGTTTACTGCCTCAGAACTATAAATTGTATCTTAAGCTCGTATACAATATTGCTCCATAGACCATACCAAAGAGAGACTTGGCTGATATACTAAACTGGATCTTGGGGGCACTGTGGATCTTGTCCTGTGGAGTGTGCAAGTTCACTGAGATCAGTTCCCCATATAAAATAATCCTTTCTTCTTGTGTCCATTGTGTTTGTCAGGCTGCAAGATTTTTGTGATGCAGACTCCCTTTTTGGGTTTTAAGACTACAACAAGTGTTCATCTCACCTACCTTCAATGTGACAAACTGGTGTCGCACTTAAGAGCAGGTCACTGTTATAATCTGTACAAGTATATTCAGTGTTCAGAGCAGAAGAAACCCCTTTTCACTTGACAGTAGACTTCCTGTAAAACTAGGGTCAGAAAAAAAACAGTTGTGCATAAACAAAGCTGTCTCCAGGTTTAGTGTGGATTTGATTCCTTGGGAAAGCATATGTAAGGAGGGCTATAGACTGGAACTATACAAACAAAATGAATCTTTACTACTGTCTTAGGGAAGTATTCAAATGAAAGGCAAAGAAAGATCTGACAAGGAACAAAAGTTTAATGTTCAGGTGGAGCAAACATTTCAAATTACCTGACCAGGCAAGCATCAAAACCAAAAGAGAAATTTTCACTCTTCTCTACTTCTTATTTTTCTATTTACCTTCTTCTAGAAATAAAATTTTCATCCTGTGGCACTCCGGCATGACTTTTGCACTGTATCTATTTTGATTATCACTTCTGGGCGGACCTGTGCCCAGGTTCCTGGAGAATTTATTGCCCAAGGAACAAAAAAACCCCCATGCTATTTGCCAACTGCACAGCTTTAGTTATCCTAAGTGTAATTCATCTCATTATAAGGCAAAACTTTAATGATACAGCTTTGAAACTAATAATAAAGTCACCAAAATATCCTCCAAAGTGCATGCAGTGGCAAAAATGTCTTTGTAGATTTAATATAAACTGAGTCTACTTTCAATAAAAAGCCACCAGAATTTTCCAAGCCAGTGGGGACCCATATACTGTATAAAAGTGTAGAATGTCAATAAAATAAACTTGGCAGGACCATTACTTTCCATTCCAGTATAAAATCCATTTTTGCTGGTTATGGAGATCAATAAGGAATTCTGAAGTCTCCCAGCAATTCTATTTTTTTTTGCCTTGGCTGTTTGTTCTGAATTGGTAAGACTGGCAGAGCAGGAAAGCAGTGTTACCTGTACCTCATCATGTAACTGTATTTTACAGCTCAGCCTAACCACTACATTTGAAAGTCACGTTGGATCTTATCAGGTTAAATTCTCCTCCTAATTACACTGGCATAAACAGTTGTAGCTTAATTGAATTACGTTGAATTGAATAATTGCTGTTAGAACAAAGTAGATCTTGTTGAAGTCACAGTCCAAATTAATGTTTCAAAACAAACCCAGAACGTGCAGAAGCTATGCAAAGTGCTGAATGTTGTGAGTTCCTGGAGAAGTTCAAAAGACTTGCCTTATATTGGTGACAAATCATCATTTGGAACACATCAATAACCTGCTAATTCAACTGTTTATTTGTGTATGATGTTCTATAAGCAATAGAGATGCATAAAGTTTATAAATCAGGTTAATTTGCTTATCTAGCAACAGAATCTATTCCCCTTAATTATTCTGAGAAGCACATTAGCCCCTTCACTGCTGCAAGGGCTTTCAGGAGTGCCTAAGGCATGAAGTGTGCAGCTGGGACCTGAACCTTTGGATATGACCCATCCACTGCTTTCAGGGAGACTTTTTGGAATAAAACATGTCTTAATGAAAGCCAACATGGCATGGTGACAGACACCCAGCAAAAATGGTGTACAAAAATGTATTATCAGTCAAATGGAAAAGGAGTAGCAGAAAAATCTGTGAACTGTAGTTGTAATCTTTAATTCAAAGTGCTTTAAAAGTACTACCTCAGACTTGCAGCCTCCTTGATGAGTGAGGAAATACAATATGTCAGAGACAGCTGTGCCTTGTTTAGGATGTTACACATAGTGGCCAAGTGGGGACTGGCAGTTGGAAACCCCAAGTATCCAAAAGGTTTGAGCATATTCCTGGTAAAACAGCAGTGAACCTGACCAAATAAAAATTCTATACCATAGAGATGTATGAATGACTTTCTAACATTCCCCTGAGATGCCTCAAGGTGACTGACAGATGGACATGGTGTGACCAAACTTTACCTTCAGTGAGGACCTGTTAGTCTGTCCTTAGCAGGCTCACCTGAAACACTGAGAAGAGCTGGCAAGCTGCTGCTGACGGTACCCCGTGTACTTTCCCTGCACACATCTCGTGACGGATCCTCCCCTAAAGAAAGCTTATCAATAGGCACTGTGTTCCCTCCCCAGCTGTTCTGCAGCAGCAGCAGTAGCCAGGACTCCTGTCACATGGCTGCTGCAAATCCTTTCTCAGGCTATACATACTATGCATGCAATCAGCTGCCATTCAAGTTTGCTCATATGATGTCCCCTGTGGAAATAAACAGATAAATTATTTACTGTGCAGGCAAGATGATACTGAATACTATGGCAGCTAAATATTGTAGTTACACTAAGCTCCTGTGAACAGGGCATAACTTATTCATGGTCAGAAAGCGGAAGAACTCTTACACAAGGTAAATTTTTGTCAGTCATGATGATTTTCCATGTGTTCTGTACTACAGAAAGTCCTCTTTGAAAAGGGGACAGTAAATTATTTACTGTGAAGGGAGGATGATCCTAAATGGTACAGCAGAGAACTCATGTAGCTACAGTGAACTCGCATGAGCACAATGTGCTGTTCACGAACCATTTATTTAGCCAGGCTACCATGCTTAAGCTGGTGATCCCCAACAGCCCGTGTATGCTTTTGAGCTGTGAAACCTAGCTGTCTTCTGGAGAGCAGGCACAGGTTAGCCCTTTGAAATCTGGAGCACCTTCCTACCTGTCCAATAAACAAGTTACTCTTGCCTGTGTAAATCCATAAGAGGTATCTAAGTCATTATAGTGTCTCTAGGTAGTGCTCTGCCTTTTTAATTTGTTGTCATCTGGGGCCAGACCCTGTCTCTGGTGGGTAGAGACTTAGTCATCTCTCTGCAAGGTTGATGTATGTGTTGTTGAGTGCTGGCTGCAGGACATGGTGCTTTCAAGGGTGGTTCTGAGGTGGAATTGCGCCCTGCAGCTCATGTACAGCACACTGTGGACACAGTGTAGTCTGCCATAGACACTGATATAAGGTGACATATTGTTAACCAGAATTACTGTTTACAAAGGGAGAGGGAAGAGAAAAATACCAGCAAAGACAGCAGATGGCATCTTGAATGCTGAAGTAAGTGGACTCAAGTGCTCAACCACTATAATGGCAGAATATTCATTTTGAATACCAGACTCTTTTTGAAAGGCTACAAAGGCCTGTTGTCATCAAAAAAGATTTTCCTTTGTTTTATACAGGAGCATTTTGAAGTGTCTGTGATGATTATTGTGGTTCCTGCACCATGTTCTAGGGCATGTGGAGCCCTGTTCAAGGAGGAACCTCTCCTTGCTGCAGCTCCTAAGTCTGTGCTTTTGCCCCTTAATAGGGAAAGAATATGAAATATCACTGATCACAGAATTTTTAAGGAATGAATCAAGGAGGGAAATTCCACTTTCTCAGGCCTATTCTTAGAGTTCTTCAGATTCTTGTCTCTGTCTTAAGGACTTTTGCATCTCCTGCCTCCAGTCTGTCGTGTGGTGCTACTAATTTACTGAGGGCTGGGAGCTCCCATCTCACAGATTCAAGAGGTGGCATGGTGAAGCTGAGCAACAGCTTGTGACTGTCTCTGGTGATTGGGCAAACCTTCTTTCCTTCTGTAGTGCTGCTGAGAAAAAGGACTTCTCATCCTCTTTATAATTTTATGTAGATATAGCAGCATGAGAATCAGTGTGGATGCAAATTGGAGAACATTTACCTGCAGAGAGTTAAAATCTGCTTGTCCCATTTGTTCATGTAAGCCTACATATAAATGTGTTTATTGAAGATAAATTAGCTATCCTAGTTAATTTATTCTGCATGCTTCTTATTAGCTATGTTAATTCCCTTAACTCACCCCTCCACATTTCTCCTTTTTGCAACAATTCTGTTCTGATTCTCTTAACATTGGTTAGCATAGGTTTAACAACATGACTGCTGTGTTAAAATACTTTCCAGAAACAGCCCCGTGTTTACTCTTGCTCGTGTAGCATTGCTGTCTTACAGCATGGAGGTTTTGTGGTTTGTTTTCACTTTATGGACCCTCTAGCAGACATACTGGGTTTTTGGTTTTGCCTTATTGCACTTTCTGATTTCTGGAAGCACATGCATTTGCTTGCCTGTCACCTACTTTTATAGAACAAAACTGCCCCTTTATTAAATCCTGCACTGAAGCCTAGAGCCCAGTGAGTGCCTTGTGCAAGCAGATTTTCCCAGGAAATTTCTGAGGAGCTCTATGCTGCTTATTCACCTTTAGATGCTCCTCTATTTCCACTGTGGGATGCCACCCCAGGTTGTGTCCGTGCATGGTTTACAGTGTGACTCTGCACCTGAGAGCTCTGTCTGCCTTCCAGTGGGACTGGAAACTCCATTTTGACTGTGAGGCTGCTTCCCATT
Source organism: Xenops minutus (assembly GCA_035221455.1). Taxonomy (NCBI): domain Eukaryota; kingdom Metazoa; phylum Chordata; class Aves; order Passeriformes; family Furnariidae; genus Xenops; species Xenops minutus. The sequence goes on along the minus strand of JAWWEE010000159.1, from coordinate 6,395,909 downwards.
TCTCAGGGAGCTCGCTAAAGCCTTGCAGGATGGAGTTGTTGGCTGAGTGCTGTACTGTCAGAATCTAATTGCTGTAACCAGCAAGAGCTAAACTGTGGCTCTTCTGGCAGAGACAGGCTGCTGGGGAGGAGGTCACCCTGGCAACGCTACTTGCAGGTACCTGCTGAGGATGGCTGATGAGAGCTCATCAGGGAGCTCTTGTGGAGCAGCAGTGGGCATTTGCTTGCTCAGGCTGTATCCAGCAGCTTAGAGAGAAACTTGGAGAGCCAAAGGAATTCTGGCTTTCCTTAAGACTGTCAGACCCTCGGGAACTAGGGAAGGAGAGTTAGTGATAACCATTGCTTTCCCAAAGAGTGTTGTTTCTGTGACGACCTGTCACTCCTTTGGTAAAAGCCATGGCACACTCCAAATACCATGAAAAGTATTTTAGTTATGAGCTGTTACAAATTTCCTGAATATTTAGCTGTAAACCAAAATCATCCTCCAGTGGGAAGAGGATGTTAAAGCATAGCAGGAGTTTGAGTCTAAGCTGGGACAATGCAGCAACCCAGCACCTCACAGCAGTTTGGAGAGTGGGCAGCACGAAATGCTCAGGCAGTGGCACGTGCAAGTCTCTCTCTGTTCAATACGTGGACAGATATGACCTTTATGAACTGTAGTTTAGGATTTTATAACTGTATTTCAGAAGTTTTGGGTTGCTTTTCTGCTTTTTTTTATATAGCCACATAGGTGTTTGTCTCACATTTTTACACTGTTTTCTGTTCGGGTAACCGTTATCCTTTCGGTCAAAGTTTGACTCTCCTATAGTGCAAAGGTGTTAACCGTGATCATTCCATGAGGGATGCCATGTCTGTCAGCCAAGAAGAGCTTTGAGCTATTTCTCTAGAAACAGTTAAATGAAAGCAGAATCTCAGCATCAAAATGGGGCATCTTCATAGCTGCTATTTCAAAAGCATCTCCAGCTTCAGAGCGGAGATCACAGATGGCCCAGTGAGACACTTCAAGGAAAATCCACACTGTGGAGTAAAGCCCTTCTCCTCCTTCAGATCTTCTTTGTCGGGATTCTGCCCCTCCTTCGAGTCTGTTCTTACAATAAGTTAGAAGAAGCTGGTTCGAGTGTCAATTCATATTTGCAAAATATTTCCCTGAGAAAAAAAAGGCAACCCAGGAAAACAAGCAAAACTTAAATCATTCCTGTACTTGTCAGGTGAGTGTCCCATCTGCTGCCTGAGTGAGCAGGTCAGGTGAGGAGAAGCCAGGGCTGGAGGGAAATTTTCACAGGTACGATGTCACGCGTGCTTAGCTGGCAGGTGCAGGTGGGCATCTCTTGCTATTTGCTGTTCCGAACATGGCCCTCAGAGATCTAAAATCTCTAGCTGTGTTTAATTTACAAAACTCTGTGCTAATATGATCTCCAAATGTTTCTAATGAAATTACTCGAGCTTTGTGTTTGCAGGTTATCTGTCTGTAGAAATGCAGCTTGAGAAATAATTTTCCAACACTTGAGACAAAACTACTGTTTTGATTCTAACATTTCTAAGCAAAGTGAGTGGCGCTAACAGCTCTGATCTATTTAGTCCTTCATTTAAACACCCTCCAATATAAACTTTGATACGTAGGTTATGAATGACAAGTGCCATATTTTAATGAGTTTGCAAGATAGAGCTAAGGACCAGTGGGGTAAACTAGAAGTTATTATTGCATGCATAAAAAGCATGAGCAGATGAATCAAAAAGGATTTTTTTTTTTATGGGATCAAAACCAATACATGCCAGAGGCTTTCTGACTTCACTGAAGAAATACGTTTTCATCCAGTAATGATTCACCACATGTCTTCTTAAAAGGCTAGGTTGTTACTCTAATTTTCATCAGACCTGCAGCAGCCAAATATTGCCATGTGTATGTGTAGAATTGTTGTATTCCAGTAGTAAAACATCACAGGACATAGTATTGATGATACCTTTATAATTATTCCTCAGAAAGTTTACAATGGCATAGCTTGCAGTAGTTGAATATTTATCTGGACAAGATTATCCATAGGCCCCAGCAGAATAACTCTCTTCTGTCATGATAAAAAAGAAAATAAATCTGTTGTTTGCTTTGATTCACGGGCAGAGTGGGAAAGTTCCAGAGCAGGCACTAAGTATTGCAAAAATTTAAATTGAGAGCATTGCTTTGCAAGCTCCAGTTTTCACAAACAACACCAACTAGTGAGTTAGAGCAATTAGTAGCTGTGTGAGGATGTCATCCTCTTTAATGAATCTCTGATAACTGCTGCTTCTCCAAAAGACCTCATTAAAGCCTTGCAGGTTTGGAGCTAGGAAGAGATTGGGTTTTTGGATTGGAGTCTTTGTGAGTCCCTGCTAGATGACCGGCTGGTCACACCCCAGTAAAACAAGTTGTCATTCACAGACAGAATGAAGGACACGGAGCGGGGGGGTACCACCAACACACTGCAGAAACCTGCCAAAAGGGAACATAAAAGAATAGAAGGACGATGATTTTGCGGGCAAGGCACTTACCAAAACGTTTTTGAGATGTGCAAAAACCATTTTCTTTCCTTTGTGGGTGCAGAACAAATTTGTGTTATGAATACATCCTTTTTATTAACTCTAGTGTAATAAGAGGCTTTTTCAGAAAGTCCTTTTTCTGCTGTCCATCAGGAACTAGCCTGCAAGCAGGAGTTTGTTCCTATTCCTTGCAATCAGTGCTGACTTGTGCCTGCAGCTTGTGAAAGAAAATCAGCCTTTTCTGGTCATGGTAATTCTTCAGACATGGAGGAGGTGGGGATAAAAGACATCCTGCCTAAAGTTAGTTAGTCACGTCAGTTGAAACTGTCCAGTTCTAGTTGAAAAATCACGGCTGAAAAATTTCTGCAACAGCCAAAAGTAACAGCGGCCTTGAAAATAACCCGAGTAGCTTGTTGTTTCAGAGAGTGACCGTGGGCCATAGGGAAGAGTGGTATTTCAACTAGTCACAGACTTCAAAAGGAAATATGCTTTGAGTAGTGCCAATTACAGCACAGAGATTTCATCCTGGTTTTTTATCAGAGCATACATTAAAAGAAAAAAATAACACATTTATTTCACCTATCACATAAACAAGGTTTGGGAAAACGAGTGGTTTAAAAATTGGATCAGATGTCTGTCTGCTCCAGCACATTTTGCTGAACTACGTTTCTTAAGACTTCCGATTTGTTGCTCTGGTAGGAATGTTTCACATTATTATTGAATTGTAGTTTCACAGCTAAAATGGAGACAGCACAGCAGGGTGAAAAATACACAAGAAGCTCTTTGCTGCAGCTTTCTGTGGCATACACGAGTAGAAAACTTGATTTACTTGTCCAGGCATGCAGTCATTTGTCAATGTCCTTTCCTCATGATTCCTGGTGCAGGGTAAAGTGCTAATACAGTGATACAGTGTTTTCCGACCCAATGTCTAGGATACTTCCTATGGTAGTCCCATGGCTTTTTTATTTGCCAATGTATTTTATTTACACACATTTTAAGTAATATCATTTTAGTTCTCGCTTGCTTCCTGTGGCAGTTTTTGCTTCAAACCTTGTCCTGCAGGCAGCATCATTAATCTTGCATCAGGTGCTTGTACCTTTCTCGTCATGGCTCTGAGTGAGCTCAGCAAGTCTGCAGTCACAGTCACTGGTCTTGTGTTCCCTCATTGCTGCTTCTGCTTCAGTGCAGATGCTGGTTCCTGTTCATTGTTAGCTACAATAAAATTATCTGTCCCCCATGATGTTTTTATTATGAATGTCCTACCCTTTCTTTGCCTGTTTTTCTATTTTGTGCTGTCAGTTGAACCACTGATGATAATTCCATGGCTTGGCTGGATGACATCTGTCCTTGTCTGAAGGCCTGATGGGAGCTCTCTGGTTATATTGGGTGTTTTGAAATCATTTCCTATTTGGTGCAGTCTCTGGAAAACCAAGCAGTGTACATCATGGTTTACGTGCCCCCTACTACCTGTCTCATCTGAAAAGGGGGTAATTTTTGGTGTGTATATTTTGCACTTAAAGGGTGAGCTGCTTTCAAACACAGAAGCACCCTCAGTACTCTCCAGGTAGCAGGGTCTCAAAGCACACACTGATTTTCACTTGATATCCTTCTCTTCTGTTCAGTGCATTCTTGAATTACTGGTCTGGGACACACTTGTAGGAAGGCTAGACTTTTTACAATAATTAGTCATTTTAGGCTGGTAGTTAGTAGTATAAAGGAGCTGTGAGTGCCACACCTTTTAAATGCAAGACTGCTTTCTCCAGGCAGTGAGATGGTTTTTATTCTCTCATGCTGACCTTGAGAGCACAGGCTGTTCTCGCAGCCTCTCACTGCAGCAGGGGAGAGGCTGGTGCTCCAAGCAGGGTTATGGAGCCACACCATTAATGCTGATCAAAATACTCCTCCTGCATGTTTGTGGTGGGACCCCAGCAACTGCCAGTGTGGTATCAGGAAAAGCAGGGAAGCTGACTATTTAAGCAATTGGCTGGGATTGCCAAGGGTGTTGTTTTTAGTAGGGCTGTTTTATTTGTCAGGGATTTGGCGCTTAGGTTCAGTGAATCAGAGAGTCAGAGAATGATTGGGTTGGAAGGGACATTAAAGATCATCTAGTCATAGCCTCCTGCCATGGGCCATTCCCTAGATTGGATTGCTCAGGGCACCATCCAGCCTGGCCTTGAACACTTCCATGGACGGGGCATCCTCAGCTTCTCTGGGCAACCTGTTCCAGTGCCTCACCACCTTCTGAGTAAAGAATTTCTTCTTAACATCTAATCTAAACCTGCAGTTTTTCAGTTGAAATCTATTGCTCCTTGTCCTGTCACTATCTGTCATATAAAAGGCCCATCTCTCTCCTTTTTATAATTCCCTTTAGGGTACTGGAAGGTTGCAATGAGGTCTCCCTGGAGCTGTCTCTTCTCCAGGCCGAACAACCCCATCTCTCCCAGCCTGTCTATATAGGAGAGATGCTTCAGCCCTCTGACCATCTTCATGGCCTTCTCTGGACCTTCTCCAACAGGTCCACATCTTCACTGTGCTGAGAACCCCAGAACTGGACATAGTGCTCCAGGTGGGGTCTCACAAGGGCAGAGCTGAGAGGGAGAATCCCCTGTCCTGCTGTCCCCACCTCTCCTGATGCAGCCCAGGATGCAGTTGGCTTTCTGGGCTGCGAGTGCACACCGTTGGCTCTTGTATTGCCTTTTTTCTTCAACTCATGGTTATCAGGTCTCTCTATACATTTAGTGTCATTCAGCACCGAGAATGAAAGAAGGCAATTACTGGCAAAAATTACCTTGCTAGTAGATAGTAGATCATGTTGTCTCCTGATCTTCCCATTACACACTGATCTGAGCCTCCCTCTCCTCTTCAAGTTAGCTCTTCCCTGCTGTCACTATCTCCTTTGTTGAGCTTCCAGAACAACCTGCTTGAACACTCAGTTTTCTTGTGTTGTACATAAAGCTGCACCAACACATTTATATAATCTGTCAACTGAAACAAGGAATAAAAATAGAAATAGTCACGCAATATATTAGTCACTCATAAAATGAACAACACAGCTTTGCACCTAGGGATGGCATATGAAAAGATAAATGCTCTGAAGGGTTCTGGCTTAACAGTTTTGCAGTTGCACCTCTGTTGTGCAAAAAGCACTGAGCACGGGCTGGGGGATGGCTGCAGAAGCCCAGAAGACAGCTATGCTGCCGGGGAAGGCTGTGCTGGGGCACATGGCAGCTGCCATCCCAGCTTCAGCTTGTGCATGGAATTTTCTCCTCACCCCAACTGCATAAATAACCAGGAGACCCAATTCTAGCTGCTACAATTGACACACATGTGGATTTCCTCCAGAAAAATAGTTAAATTCTACAGCAATCTAACATGACTTTCAAACTACCATAAGCAGCTTATCTTTTTCTTCTATGACAGTGTTTCTAAGTCATTTGGATTTTGCAGATAGGATTTTAAGCCATGAAGAACAGAGCAATCTGTACTAAGGTAACTGGAACCATTTAATTTGCCAACTTTATCAAAAGCCTTTGGTCTGCACAGAATTCAGATAATATTTAGTGAAAATTAGGAACCTGGAAGGGAATGGACCTGAATTAGTTTTCTGATGATGCATGTGTCTGTTAACTGGGGTATTATAGGGACCTTTGCCTGTATTAATTACATTGGCCAATGAGAACAGATTAGTTCTGATTCAAATGCATTACTGTTGCAAAGCCCATCCGAAGATACTGGTGGAGAACCTTTTGTGCATCATAAATGAAATCGGAGAACATGATAGACAATTTCTTAAGTTTCTCTCCAAAATGTAGTGAAAAAAATGAGGACTTACAGGAGAAGATCAGTTTGACCCTTAACCTCATCTGTCAAACTTCTTAGGCACTCAAAGTGGAGCAGCATTAAATTTCCTAATTCTAAAGGCACTTTTTCTGTTTCAAAATTCTTGTTCTTTATATATAGTAGCTGCACTTTGAGCTTAATTTATAAGGAGTAGAAAGATTTACTTGATGGGCCAGAAATCCATGTTTACTTAGAGACGCTGATGATCATGCATCAGTACATGGATGTGACCAATGGAGAGAGGACCTGTCCCAATCCCCGTTGTCTTTGGTGACTGATTCCCAAGGTCCGCTTTATCAGAGCTGAACAAAAATAATGACAAATAAAACATGTATGTTCTCAAATACAAAAATGTCAAAGAAATCTCAAATATCTCTAAGATTTTTCTAGATGGTCAAAAAGCCAATATTCCTTGGCTATATGAAAATACTGTTTCAGCTAAAAGCATATTCTACTTTAGAAGAAAATGAAGTAAGGAGTTAGAAATACAGAATGTAAAAATTGTAGAAAAATCAAACAGCATATATTAAAAGTTTTGAAATACAAAAGAAGGGCAGAAAAAAATTAAGAATATCATCATCATTCTGCAAGAGAGAGGAATGGAAAAGAAAATTCTGAGAGAGAGAACTGAAGTATAAGAGTGTATTTAATGTGGTCAGACAAAGCTGATTTCAGGCTCTGAGTTAGGTTTACTTTTTGACCATGATATGTATTTCCATCAGCATTGCAAAATCAAATCTGTAAAGTGCACTTCAGTGCAAGGGGTTCAGTTGGAGGTGCAGTTTCTCCATAATCTGAGAGTAAGCATTAAAAATGGAATAACACAGTGGTTGGTAGAATATTAAATAACAGGAAGAATAGGGTATCAGAGATATCTGAGCCACTTCCTAGGCTGGTTAACTGATTCATTGGAAGAATTCATGTTTAGGAACAAGGATTGCCAGTTACATATATGGAAAGGGGTGCTATGTCTTGCTGGATATGACAGGCACCTAAGAAAATATTCCATATGCAACTCTTAATATGTATTCAGCACTGGGGAAAAAATTCAGAGATAGCTAAATGAGGTATAACAAATGAGGAAAAAAACAGGTGGTACAGTTTTGTATACCTCAGATAAACTGGTATTGGGGAAGATAGTCTGATCATGGTTTTAAAACAGGACAAATGAAGGGGAAAAAAATAAAGCAGCAGTTAGGAAACGAGCAGAGTGGTAAGAATTCCCAAACTGATTAGAGGGCTAAGGATAATGCCTTTCAAAGAGAGGTTTTTAAGGAACTCAATCTATTTAGTATATCAGGAAGAGGCTTGAGGAGCAACTTGATTACAACATATAAATACTTTAATGGGTTCTAATGGGTTCTTGAATCTAGTGGGGAAAGGCATGAGGAGGATCATCAGCTGGAAGCTGCAGCCAGATGAGTACAAATACTAAGACAGGAATGTTTGGCAGTAACAGTGACTTGCAATTACAAAAGGTTGTCAAAGAAAGTGATATATTCTACTGAAGTATCCAGTTCCTTACTGGCTGCCTTTCAGCATATCATCCTTTAGTCTGACAAAGATTCAGTTCTGGAACTTTTAATAATAAGCAGGTCTGGCTATATCTGCTTGTTTCCCTGCTGGCTCTCCATTTATATCTTTTTGGTATCACTCATATATTGAGTAAAGAACACTGGAAGTGTCACTGTTTGGGTATAATGATCAACTCCAGCACATTCTGTTATTGTATAATAAGTTGAACTGGCTGGAAAATGATTTTATTTTCTGGGGGGAAAAATATAGTTAGAAAAACGTACACCTTCCTTTAGATATGATTTTGATAAATGTCTTCTCCCTCTCCTAAAAGCTGTGGTAAAAATGGAGTGACATCTGAAAATGTATAATTAGATTTTTATTCTTTTTAAAGTATTTTCAGAGCAAATACACTGAATAGGATTTTGACTGTGCATTGGAGAATTGCAGATAGCTCCTGATGCACCTGTGCCATATGGTAAAAGATATTTGTGGTGTATCAGTTCTCACATTTTAGTTTTGGGAATTGTGTGTTTTCAACCCCAAAGCCAGGTCACCCATGTCATGTGTGCGTTTGCAGAGCAGCTTCTCTGAGTTAGCAATACTGGAGGTTTGCCAGTGTTTCAGCCTGACCACAATAAACTAGCCACTGCCTGAGACTATGTTATAGTTCCAGAACCAGTCACTGACTACTGTAGAAACTGGCAAGGCAGGCAATAATTCATGATAATTGTGATAAATATCTGTGTCGATATTTTAAAATAAGTAGTCTCAACCAACGTGCTGCATCTTGCATAAACCAGACATGGTGAATGCAGATTGCGAGCTGTGCCTTGCCGCAGGCTGGGAGTTCTGTGCTGTCCCTGCCCCTCCTTGCCTTTGCTTATCTCAGAGGCATCACAGCACAGCAGTGTGCAGCCTTCACATCACAGTCAGTGCTAAGTTTTGCTGTGTATACTGTGAAAAGAGAATGGCTGCCACATTGAACACACTGAGAAATTACTCATCTGCACCAGCCATGCTGAGTTAAAAGGTTCCGTGTTATTGTACTGCGTTAGCTCACTACAAAATGTGTTTGCCAAAGCACACCTGTGAATGTGGCGAGAGTCAGACTACAGGCTGAAGTCCATCCAAAAATGAATTTTGCTTTTGTTCAGAAAAGCCTGAACTCTGTTTTTATAAGCCAGACATATTAATTTACCAGCCATTCATCTTACTCAAACGTACAGCCAAATTTTGCCCTAAGATGTGAACAGGAAAACACTATTCCTGGATAAATCAGTGTCAGAAGATTCATGTGCCTGAAGGCTGAAATGGATCTGTTCTGAAGAGGCTTGGCATGCACTCCTAAATCCTGTTGGTGTTTCATTGCAAGGTTCACATACACATTGGTAGCTGGTGGCCTGTTTGCAAAGCACAGTGCAAAACTTGCAAGGACTGATTGGGGTATTTAAGTAAACAAAAATGAGTGAAAAAATTTATGGAGTTTGAATATTAGGCAGAATCTTCCTGCTAATGAAATTAATGGTGACTGCTTAGCTTGTGTACGAAAATACACGTTAAAGCAATTATAGAGCAGTAAAGTAAATGTTTGCAGAAGTTGGTGGAAAAATCTGGCAGTAACATTATGCTCTGGAGAACAGACATTTGTGGCAAAACTGTAGCAAAGCAATACATTTAGTCTTCTAAATACATTTAGATTTTAAAAAGCAATCAAACTATGAATATGATTAGAATCAAAATAAATGCTAAAAGGGCAAATATTTATATGGGCTTCAGGTCAGAATTTTAGCTGTGATGAGGCCAAAATGAACAGTCTGAGAGCCAGAAATCTGTGATTGTATTTAGAACAATGGTTTTAAACAAAATAATCTGATCAATTTACTGTATAAAAGCCCTCAGAGTCTATCAGTGCCAACATTTTATGCTTGAAGAGACAGCATGTTTTCCAAATACTAAGTAATGGAGAGTTTTTCAAAAACATCCTAAGAGTGAAAATGAGGACACAGAGCTGTCCCTTTGCAGGCAGAGGAAGGAACTCAGCAGCATTTACGATGAATCAAGCACAGCTGAACTCTAGAAACCCAGCAGCTCTGGCTGTGCTGGTGAGTGCAGAAAATGGTTACCTGGGTGCATTAGGCACCTCTTGCACACAATCAGGTACACAATCAGGTCTTTAGATGAAAGATTTTGAGGGCAAGGTGTAATGCTGTTATTCTTCTCATGCAGTCTTCCTTTTTGTTGGAACACAGCTGTGGGGGGACACAGCCTGCTATGCGGGAGCTGCAACTGAAGAAGTGCAAATACTCAAAACAAGAAAGCACAAAAACCAATTTTGTCACCAGAGTAGCTAAACATTGTTGTGAACCTGACTGAACCTACAAAGGTTTCTGAACACACCATGACCTATGGTGAGAAGTAAATCTTCTTTTAGTCTTATTTTGGTTTCTGTTGTAGTGAGTAAAACACATCTTAGTAGGGCTAAATTTTCAGGTTAGGGTTAAGGGCTGTCAGTTCTGGGACTTTCCTCAGCATGTAAGCCAAAGTTCCTGTCTTGGTGAAGGCAAAAAAAGAGATACTGGGCACTTTCATCTTCAAGTGCCACCTTGACAACCTTACAGCTGTCCCCTGTGTCCCCAGCTGCATATAGCATCTCTGTTGAGCTCCTGCAGCTTGAAACACATTTCTGAGATGTGTTTGTTTAAGCTTCTCTTTAAACACTGCAGTGTTTCTTTCCTGGGTCATTTCTCAAGGGCTTTGCTTATCCTTACTGTTAGAAACATTTTTATTTTTTTTTTATTTGTAAAGTAGTGAGGAAAAAAGGTTGCAAATGAGGGAAATTACTAAAGGTGGCTTCTGACAAAATTTTCCTCTTAATGTATTTATACTTTGTTTGACATGAGAACACAGAATGTCATTTCAGGATTTGAGGGCCATTCCCCAAAAATCTCAAGCCAGAAAAAAGAGTCATTTCAGAGCAGAATTAAAGCCTATCCTTGGCTTAAATTTCCTGTCCTGTGTTTGAAAAATTACAAATGAAAATTCACAAGCTCCTGATGTGCAAACACAAACCACAAATAGCACCATGCAGGAGTTTTGTTACTGTATGGGAAAAAAGGTACCACAACTCCCTCAGTGGTTTTGGGCTTTTTTCCTAGTTCTGCCTCATGATAAAGGCCTCATGTATTAAAACTGACACATACTCTGAGATACCTTTTCATCTGCAGTTTTCTTTTTGTAGACTATAGCAACATTTTTAGGCTGAGCAGTGATTTCTTGCCAGAAAAGCAGCCAAAGTTAGGCTTAAGTTTTCATGGCTTGTCTGTTCCTATTTTCCACCAGTTGCTTGAAACTGAAACAAAAATACTGACCACCCAACTTGAATGTTTCTAGGACTGCTGTGCCTTTAAAAATAATGTTAGGAGCACTTTATGTAAATCACAGTTTAGTAACTGCTCTTTTTTCAACCACAAGTATAAAATATTTTGACCTCAAAACATTTTCTACCAGCTTTTGGCTTTTTCATACAAATTATCTCCTATTATGTTGTGTGGGAGGGGAAGAGGTCATAAATAGACATTTTAAGCACGGGGTTCAAAAGGCTGGGAGTGCCCTACAGGTAACTTCAGCTCTAAATCATTTCTTTGGGTCTGCTCAAGTTCAGTGGGTAGTGCAGCTTCTTTGGTGGCTTATGCACAGCACGGTGCTCTGGGATGTACCATTGCACACAGTTCTTTCATAAACCACGGGCAGGGAGAAGTGCTTCCGAAAAGGCTTATGGTTAGCTGGGTTTCAGTGCACTTTCAAATGGGCAGATGGATTATACAGCACCACGACATCACTGCCTGCCAGTCGATGTGGATTTGGGCACTGCCCTCCCCTCCTGCCTTTCTGAGTGCCCCAAGGAGCTGCCCCTCCACAGGAAAGCCTTTCCATGCAGAGCAGGGTGGCTGATTGAGAACGTTGTGCACATTGGTAGCTGAACGGTCCTGTTAGCACTGCAGAGCACGTTAAATATTTTTTAAGCCCTTCGTGATAAGAGATACCATATAACTATAGTACACTGGTGTGGAAAAATTCTTATCTGTGCTTCCTCTAGAGGTCTAATTCTTCTCTCTTAGTGAGGTCTTTAACTCCTGCAGGAGCAGGGCAGTACAGTACTTTTGAGGAAGGCTATTTCTTTTTGATCTGTAGTACCTGTGGAATTGCTTTGACCTGCTCTGTTTGTGAAAACAAATAGTATGTTTTACCTTAATTTGTTTGCTCTGAAAAATATTTTGCTTGACCTTAGTAATACGTAATCATTTTAATCTCTAAAGTGCTGCTGCCTTTGTACTAATTCTTGTCCAGGATGTGGACTTGGACATGGGTGATTCCCTTCCGATTCCCACACCATGATTGTCCTTCCACAGCAGTTGGGATTCTTTCAGCTACCAGCTTTTCTTTCCCCTTTCTTAGCTATGTGTTTTGTATATCCTTTTGTCTCCATCCTGTCACAACACCACCACAGAGCTGAGGGCAGATTTTACATCTGAATGCTTTCCTCAAACAACTGGGCACTGTTCTCCCTCTCGATTCTGTGAATTGGTACAATAAACTTTATCAAGCACTATGCATAATGATTTCCTTTTAAACAGCAAAATGTTTTTTCTGGCTCTTGTTTGTGTTACTCCTGGTGACTGAAAGATCTGTGAAGTTGCTTCCCCTGCCAGGCTTGCTCTCGGTGGGACACTTCAGCATCCTGCAGTTTGGATGCATGCGAACAGACGTGCTGTTTTCCAAGGCAAGCACCCATTTGTTAGGGAGAGCTGCTCACACTGTCCTCTCCACAGGAGTCCTTCCCCACTGAACTTTTGAACTACCAAAGCAAATCGAATTATGTAGCTCTACAAAATGGAAACCAACATTTGGGCTGTGTGAGGGAAGTGTTCCAGCTTCAGCACAGTTGCCCAGGGAAGCAAAGCCAACAGAGAAACACATTGTCTTGGACGACTAAAGAGTAAGGGCCTGTTAAACAAGTTTTGTCTCTCAAGTTTGTATTATCTTTCTTCTGTCATCTCTTAGGCAAGACTGCATATGCAAGATGATAAATTTTTGCAAGATTTTTCCTGTTCGGCTGCAATTAATGTAATCTGTGCAGTACCTGCTAATAGTATTTCCAGGGTTGGTGAGATAGTGGGAACCAGTGCCAGAAATAACAGCTCTAAATTCATAAAGGCCATACCCACTTTCAGTCTTCTGACAACAGAATGTACCAGTTCCTATAAATGGGACACCTCCATACCTCTCTGCTTCCTAGGCTCCCTACACAGAAGCATTCCCCAGGTGCTGCCACTAGCCAAGTAGATGCATCAGGCCACATATGGGGACATGGCCAGCAGCCACAGAGAGCAAAGGGGATCTCTGAGCCAAGGGCCTGGTGACAGTGTGTCTGTGGGCTCCCAGGGTAGTTCCTCTCCTGCCCAGCAGTCCAAGCAGCAGATAGGGCTGAGCAGAGGAGGGGAGTGAGAAGAGGCAGGTACTCAGCTTATGACAGCAGTGCTGAGCAGAGGGGCAAGTGGGGATTTGTGTGAACACACATTAGTCCTCACAGGTCAACTTCAGTGAAAAATGAAGGCGAGGAAAAAAACTTTCCCTTTAAGCCTGTGAATATTAATTGAAGAAATTAATTGCTGAAACCAACTGTTAAAAACATTGCCATGAAACTAACTGCCCTTTGGTGTATGTTTCAGACCTACCACCTCCCTAAAATACATTTAGTTTGACCACACCTGCCCTCAGGAATGCTGCATAACTGGAGTCATAGTTCAAAAAGAAATACTAACCAGAGGCATTTCCATGCCCAGGCTGAATTGCGTGTTGAAGTAAAGAATACTTATTAGCTGATCCTTGGTGGATTTCTTTTTCAGTAATGCGTTAGCTCGAATCTTGCTGCATTTCAAGTCTGTCTTCCTCAGAAGTATGTTCTCAAGCTTGAGAGGACAGCACTGATTCAAGTGGGCTTATCTCAAATGCCTTCATCTTTCACGCAAAGATGCTTACAAGCTTACACAACAGCAGTGAGTCACTCACATAGGATCATGATTTTGTTCACCCAGCAAAAGTAAAACTGCTCTTCTTTGTCCCCAGCTCCAACACTGCTAATGTGCAGGACACATATAATGGATGTGCTTTATGCCCTGGAAAAAAATGAATTATTAGTGGGTGATGACACCTCTATGGTGGACAATCATGCTATTATTCATAAACATTAACTTATTTTCCATGGGTTTTTTCTTGTTTCTAAGTGGAAACAGATATGAATGATGTTTCTGCTCTTCAAAGAAAGGAGCAGGAAACATCAAAGATGCTAAAAGCCCCCCTCATGTTAGAGGCAATACAGCTGTAGGTTTGCTCTTTGTCCTTATAACTGAGTTAATTAATCCTCTTAAGGGTTACTTATAATTGATATATGCTTTAACAAGTGAACATCAATCTGTCTTTAAGACTGAGGGCATGATTCAGCAAGTCCCCTTTGCATTTGCCTGACAGTAGGAATGCTCTAATCTCACGGAAGGGAGCTGTAATGTACTGCTGAAGAGAGGTATTGGGGCTGGGTCAAACCAGTGAAATTAAGCAAAGATGATTTTAAGTAAACCCAGCAGCTTTCATTGCAACTGAGATCTATATTGTCTGCATTTGGCTTTAGAGATTTCAGGTATGTAGTCAAGGTCAGCCATGTAGGTAGAGCTGGTCACTGGCGTGGATCCTGAGCTGAGGATGAGGTAGGGTGAGGTGCCTTTCCTATTTGCATTGTCTGTAGAGGGAGCCTAGATAGTTGTTAGACTAAATCTCTAACATGTACATACCTGTACATGGCTGGTGAGGTTAATCTTACCTGATTCCTGCCTCTAGTGATAAGCTTATGTCAGATGTACAACCAGACCACATTGTTTAGGAAAAACATGAAGAGAAACATATATTTGAGCAAAGGATAGATAGCAGCACAGTGTGGGAGCTTTTTCCTTTTTTTTATCCAGATCTTTGCTTGTTTCATCTAATTATAAACACCACAAGATAAATTAGCTTTTAAATTATTTTAAATACCTAGAAATAGTACATTATGTTTAAGTCAAGCAAGCAACTATGTTATAAACCCACAGAGAGCAAAGATATTCAGATTTCATGATTTTTCAGGCCTCTAACTTTGTGCTCAAGTAGACATCTTTATATACTACGAACTTGAAGGCAACATGAAATGAATGTGTCCTATGCCAATATCATTGCTTAATCATCTTCCAGTTATTACTCTGTTTTTGTGCTGAGTGACATTTGGGTCTACAGATCTGCTGCACTGACTGTAGATAGAACAGAAAACACGTGTGCTAAAATTTGATACACAAATCAATAAATCGTATGTCCCTGTAAATATAATGAAAGTAAAGGCTCACATTGATCTACATCAACTCTGATTAGAGTTGTGTGGTATTCTCTTCTGCAAAAAAAACTCAAACCAAATAGCTGCTGATGAGTGAATTGTAGGTGTCAGATGTTACCTAGCTATCTCCCACTGCAGTCAGGTAAAGGAACCAAAGCAACCAGGGAGCCACAGGGCTTGAAGCAACTTCTCTAAAATGGTGTCTGTTTAAAAGTGGGGTTTTAAGTTGTATTTTCTACAGCTCAAGTGTTCACTGCACTTTTCATTGGTAAGACAAATTAAAAAAAAAAACCTCAACATAGAAGGGAAACCCATCTCTGAGCTGTCAGAATATTGGCATACTTTGCCCACTGATTTAAGGTTTTGATTTTAGGGAAACTTAAGTGCACTATAATGGGGCCCCTGCTGCCAACATAGTCTGAGCAGAAGTAAAACTCTTCCCAAGACACATCTATCTTCACTTTCCTATGACACATAATTTTTAAAATAACATATTTAAGTGCTTCACTCACTTACCTGCTCTAATTTGCTGAAATGTGCAGCAATTTTTGCTCATGGATGCTGCCTGTACATGCCCTCTCCAGCCTTCCTTTAGCCTTCCCTGTGCAGCACTGCCCACGTGGGTTAAGGCATCCTCTGCCAGCT
This sequence comes from Xenops minutus, assembly GCA_035221455.1. Lineage (NCBI taxonomy): Eukaryota > Metazoa > Chordata > Aves > Passeriformes > Furnariidae > Xenops > Xenops minutus. The sequence continues at coordinate 6,379,982 of JAWWEE010000159.1, read as the reverse complement.
CAAAAGCTCACCGAGTGCCCAGATACCCAGAAAGGCAGCAAGTCAAAAATCCTTTTTGGCTTCCTTCACAGCTTGCTAATTCATACTTCATTTTTATTTGTGACTTTGGCTTGAACACGTTATATATCCGGGTTGTCTGGGTCAAGAACACTTTGTCATCAAAATTTGCTATTGACATGGTGTTACTTTGCCCTTGAGTGTAAGTTTGTTTGATTGCTGTCCCACAGTTTGTGCAATGTGTTTTCCAAAGTGAAGCTACAAAGACAACTGTGGAACAGAGAGAAGCCAGTTCATAAGAAGCCAGTTCTGGGGTTCATAACATACCCCTATGTGAGAAGGGTCTCTGGAGCTGGAGGACAAAGTGCAAGCCCTCTCTCTGGGCTCAGTGCTTGCTTACTTGGGAAATTCTGCAGCTTCTGTATCCCAAAGAGTCTGCAAATGCCCTCATGCATGTTCTCCTTTAAATGGCCATTTTGTACTGAAGACAAGGATTGAGACCCCTTTCAAAGAACAAACAAAAGCCTGGTGAGAAAAATTGGGAAGACAGCAGTTGAGCAGCACTTTTTTCCCCTCTTCATTTCTCTTTCTTGTAAAGTAACAAACCTTAATTATGAAGAAAGTGCTGCTTTGACTTAATAAATAATCTTAAGGCATAATGTACAGCACTGCGTGCAGGACAATAACATAGATTCTAGGGGCGTCCCATCAACTACTTTACCATCACCTGTTCTTGTGATTGCTAGCATTCCTCAAAAGTGGAAGACTGTGCCTCTTTCCCCAGACCAAATTTCTACAAAGCTCTTCTAAGACCTTTTCAAAGAACATGAAACAAGTCTGTGATGAGACTTGTGGGTAGAAATCAAGTGAATAGCAAAGCAGATCTGCCTACAAGTTCAGAACCACCCCTCCACCCTTTCCTTTAGAAGGAAACTATCAGAACCAAACACCTTTCTTTAGCATTCTGCCTGACCCTGAAGAAGATTGAATATTGCTTTCTTGTAGCATTGGAGGAAGTGGGTTGTTGCAATAAAATTAGCCTCTCCCTGCTTCATCTCTGTATTTTTCCTCAGGACTCCATCTCATCCCTTCTCTTCCTGTAAATTTAGAGAATCAACAGATTAATATCATATGTAGTACCCTCTCTGCATGGGTTGTGCCAAGGGCCTCAGACTGTCTCCTAGGCCTGGGCTGTCACACTAATTCTTACTGTGTTAATCAATAGGCAGTGCCATGGCTCAGTGCAAAGTAAGTGCTGTGCTGGGTTAGCTGTGGGTGCCACCAGTGCATCTTACTCTTGTTGATTCCTGTGGAATCTCTGATTTCATATTGCATGTTATCAAAGAATATCAGGTCACCATGTACACACAACCTTTTCACAAGTTAAATCTGTTCATTCCTCAAAACAGAAGTGAAAGACTAATTTCCTTGCTATGTCCCAGAAAAACTGCTTTCCTGATGTGATGCACAGCTACTAAAAGCATTTGTAAGATGTAAACATACATTGCTATATTTTATTGGCTTATTTGGAGCTTGAAATGGAGGAGCATGCAGTAAAGTGGGACACCAGTGGCTAATGCTCCTGACATTTATATAGAAAAACACTCAGAATTTAAATAGTGTCTGAGTAGGTCTCTTCTCTGTCCCTGCAAGTAGCTGAAGACTGCTGTACTGTTCATTCACTACAGCTTCAGATGTTACTCATAATCCTCTGAGAAATGTGGGCAAATTGATTAATAAAAGCTGCACTTTAGAAGCAGTACATCTTCTCTTCCTTATCAGGGAGAATTTTGTGTGCTATACCTTCAAATGTGCTAGAAAATCCCTGCCTTTATAATGTCACTCAGTGTTTCTGTTTATTATTAAATTCTTTTTTACACTGATTAAGACATACTGGCTGCCCACAAAAGATTAAGAATCCATGTGGATCGTTTATCCAAGCTCAAATCTTGCACACAATTAAAAGTCTTCTGCAATTTTATCTACACTTTAAAATTCAAATGGTTAAGAGAAAAGCTCCTTAAGCAGGTTGCAAGTAGTTAGATATTTTATTGTATTTAAGTTATAAATACATGCTTACAGACAAATATGCACAATGTGATAGTGTAGTTTGCTTTATCAGAGTCATGAGTGGATTTTAAAAGTCCCCACTTTCAAACTAGCAGAACGTTGCTCAGGACTTCTCCCTCTGCTGCAGATAAGATCTGTATTTTGGCCTTGTTCTTGAAAAATCACAGATACTCACTGTTTGCTTAAACTCATGTACAGAGGCTGTGTTTTACATTTCGTAGCCTTCAGAGCAGCTCATTGGAGTTAAGAGGTGGAATGCTGCTGAAATTCAATAGGAACTGGGCTGCTAGCTTTTTCAGACCCCTTGGAAAAATCCCTGTCCACATGTGGAGGAATAAGGCAGCTGCAAAACAGATTAGAACCTTTCTCGGAACAATTTTTATGAACATCTGAATGTGAAGTATTCCTAAGGCTTTCCCTCTCCCAACTTTTCCCTCTCCTTCATTGCTAAACTTATCCCTAGCTCTGTGGAGTAAGATGCTGTGCTTTAAAAACCATCAAGTTTTAATGTATCAAAAAGCTATTTTTTTCTTGGCTTGGAATTGAAACAAACTTCTCTTGGGCTTTGAAGCAGGGTTAGTTTTCAAGAAAATTTCTATATTTTAATGTAGACAGCAGACTGGAAATGCCAGCTGTCTGAAACTGTTCAGCAGTATAAAGCATCAGAATAAGTCCCAAGACAGAATGGTTACTGGCCAGAGAGCTGAAAAGATAATTAAAGGTGTATAATAGATGCATTTAACAAATAGCTCTGTGGTTTATCACATAGTTCTGCAGTTTATCACAAGGATATCACTTCCAGGCATTCCTGGCTGTATGTAAAGTATTCATGCTAGCCCTGGCTTTTTTTTCTGCTTGAATATAATGTTTCATGGGAACAGTAAAACCTATAAGTCAGAGATCAAAACTGAGAGTTATTTCCAAAATACCAATGATACACAGAATGCTGTCATGGAAACCTTCCTTAGAGAGCCCTTGGTATCACTGGCCATCATCCCACACTGTGCCATGGAGGTGATTTGTTTGTCACACACCAGAATATGTTGTCTATAAGCTGTAGTGACAATAAAAATACAGATGTTATTGCAAGATACTGCTTGTCATAGATGAATGGCAAAGCCTGCTTTTCATGCCTGAATATCTGCCTATACATTGCAAAGCTATGTGGGATCAGGTCAGCTTTGTTTCCTTAAGAAAACTGAAATTTCCTCTTTCATTTGAAACCCATATTAATATTAAAAGTTATGAACACTTTTTATCTTGCTTCTGACTTGGGGTACAGCTCCTACTTGATCATGTCCCATCAAAATCAACATTTCATTATTACTCACAAGTGATTTTGTTTATCCTTCACAAAATCCTTGGTGTTATTAGTTATATTCCCTGAAGTCATTTATCTCTTTTCCAGACCATAAGTAGAGACACCATACCAAATTTCCAGGCAATAAGATGCAACAATTTCTTGTCTTTATGAAGTGCAAAGCACAGCTAATTTAACCCATTGCAAAGATAGAACATGACAGTGATATTTAGACTGAGAGTGAGAGGAAAAGTAGCAGAGTTTTTGTATTTATATGAAAGATGGGACGAATTTTTGCAATTACATAACAAAAGGGATTATATTGTGTCAGATTTGTTTCCAAGCCACGTATCTCAGAGAAAATCCACGCTGTTGAATGGAGACTGCAAAGCTCTGCAGAGAGATAAGCTATGAGAGTGCAGGTATCAGCTTCCTTTGGGTTTGGTATATTTAATTGAAGGAGACAGTACACTCAGGCATTGTCTCAGTACAGTTTTAGTTGTATCTTCAATTTTCGGGTGGGATAAAAGGACTGTATCAGGACATTTGGAATTTATTACAGAGAGGAAAGCGGTAAATCACTGATATTTTCTTGGTTTGGGTTTGGATTGTTCCCAGTAGCTGATTTCTACAATACATAAGTGAAATTCTTCTTTTTTGCCTTTCTGTGTATGTGGCTCAGTGCCTAAAGGGCATCAGTAAATATTTAAACAGATCGCATTAGTCAAAATGTATGTTAAACACAAACCCAAAGAACCTCAAAATCTGCATGATGGAGATATAGTAATTCTTAAGTCTTAGTTATCATAAACATGATGAAAGAAAAACAAGAAATATATATGCTCCTCTCTGCCCACATAGGCACTAGGGTTCATCTCTGTCCCTTACAAAAACTGTATCTTCTCAAACAGTTGTAGGAAATGCTACAAGTCAATTCCAACCTAAAACCTTATTAAGATTATCCATTATTTTATGTCTACTTCTAAATAAAAAGCCACAAGACGGTCAAACATTTGCTTTTTCATGCTGTGTGTTCACAATCAAATGTTAGAAATTAAGTCCTATAAAATACGCAGTTTGGTGTGGAACTTTCCTGTGTCTCACTGCATGGTAAATAAAATTACAAGAAAATAATGAGATGAGCTACACAGAAATGATGATTGAGTAAGATCCTAGCACAAACAAGGAGCTGCCAGAAATGAGTATTCTGGGAGTTGGGCTCCAAAGAATAATGAGCTAAGAGTAGGAGATAACGGGCTTGGGAAACATCAGAGGTTAATGGTACTTGTAGCACTGCGGTATCAGCTAAGCTCTGTGGTCTTTTATAGAAATTGTCACTCTACCACAGCAGGAACAAGGCATCTGCACATTGTGGAGTAGTGAGGAACACAGCAAAGTCCCCTTTATGCCAAAGGTGTTAGGGGATAAGTTTTCCTTGTGTTTCTATGCAAGTTAAACTAAGTGAATATTGAGAAAAACAAAACTCTTAATATACTTTCAGGCTGAATAGATATATCTACTCTGTTCTTACTCTGTGCTGTGTTGCTTACTCCTAAGCACAAACCATTTTCAATTACTCAGCTCGAAAGATCTCTCTGTACTGGCTGATCACTGACCCATATTCTCAACTTCTGTTTAGTTGTATTTTGATAACTGCAAGAAAATGGAATTGAAACAATTTGGAGGAATTTGTATGAGTTTCTCCTGACAGATTTTGGAGGATTTCTTCATGACCTACCTGACTTAAAGCTGTACATGGGGTGTATATGTCTCTTTCTCAGAGACCTCCCCCCCACCCCACCAAAAAAAAAAAAAAAAAAGAGATCCCAAATATGAGTTTCTGGCCAATATTTAAATTACTCAGAAGTTCCAGTAATTTTTGGAAGAGGTCTTCTGCCTTCTGCTTTCATTTCCTCCCTTTTAATAGGAAACTCTTTGTTCCTGCATCTCAAAGTGAATAAAAGTACACTTCATGAAGCCTACAATTGTTTAGAACTCCGAAGTGTAGATTGATTAGCAAATACTCTACAATAGCTCTTATAATGGAGAGCTTTAAATAAATGGGTTTTAAACTATTCTTACAGTTTCCAGTGCTTTTTATACTGTCTAAACATGCTGTGTACACTGTTCTTTGACTCTGCTGTGTTCCTGGAGGGGAATGAATCAGAATATTCTGAATGCCTTATGTAACGTATTTAGAGAACTTTTTTTTCATATCTTTGTTTGAATTTCTTGGACAGAATTAATTAATGGCAAAGTATAAAGGCCAATTTTGAAATCCCAGCTGACTTACACACTAGAGCTCAATTTGTATTCTACATCAAGGAAATGTTTGGATTTAAAAGAAGGACACTATTATAAAAAAGATTTCTGTAGATGACTCTTCATCAGAACACCATCTCTTTGCCACAGAAGTGCAGTTTTAACATTTGGGTAACTCAAAAGGAAATTGATTTTTTGATCAGAGTACATATTTAATTTCTTATGAAAAATTAAACACAGAACAGGAAATGGTAACTGAATTGGGATAGGAAAAAATTATAAAGGTCAGTATTGTTTAAAACAATATTAATTTCAGGTGAATGGTAGAGAGAGTAAAGTCTGTAGCCTGCACTTTTATAGTCCAGTGGAAATCTGGTGGAGTAACAGCTTTTAGGAAAGAGAAAGATTTCATATTCATATTTGCATTTGTAACTATATTTCCTTGTACAGTAGTACACTACTGCAGTGATATGTAAGGATTAGTTCCTCAGTGGGTATAAATTTGTCTGGCTTCTTTGAAGGCAGTGCAATAATTTATGTCAGTTTCCAAAGTATTTGATCACTGGATCGCTGCAGCATTGGGGAAGTCAGCGGGAGAATCCTGCTTTTGTCTCTGTGGAAAAGGGGCTATTCACGAAATGCCACATTCTGATTTACAGACAACTAAAGCAGTAGCTGATAGTATATTACTGTGTGCCCTTCACCGCTCTGTCTGCTCTGATGTGGGATGTGCAAAGGAGGACACACAGAGGTCCTGCTTGTGCACTTACGCCTTCTGAGATTCCAGGTTCTGATACAGGGAGGGCCGTCCTTGTAGACAAAGCAGCTCTGCCTGAGTGCTGAGAGAGGAAATGAAAAAAACATAATTTGGGGCTATAACACACTCACCATCTTCTGTTAAAGCTGCTGCAATTTCCCCAGGGTTCCAGGAGCAATATCAGCTCTTGGTCTGTAGGTGGTGTGGCGCCGGGGAAGTCGGACACCCAGTGTTTGTGGCAAAGTGGACCAGTGTTAGAGCTGTAGGGAGGCAGGACACTCAACAAGGAAGACCCAGAGGGTTTCAGGTTCGTGAATTAAGTTCAGGAAGTACAGGGAAATTTTTTCCAGTCCAGAGATCTCAAAGCTTGGAGAGAACCAACCTGCTGATTTTTATTGATCTATTTCTTATGTTCTCAGGCCTTGAAGTTTGCTTGGTCACACAAATCTGGGCAAAGTCAGTGTAATGGTCCGGTAGCTCCCATACAGTGCCTAGCAGAAGGGTATTAAGACTTCTAAGTAGATGAAAGATCTTGTCTTTATATTTTCCAGGCTTATTCTCCCTGTCAGAGAAATTGGACAGGAGGGACTAGAGTGTTGATAAAATCTTTTATGCTTCTAAATATTTTTAGTGTGGAGAAAGGGTTGGCTGAGATGGTCTTTTCTGGTTTTAAAAGTAATTTTTCTCCTCACACTAGCAACTCTCTATTTTTCTTTTCAAACATGTGTTTTCTGCCTCATTTATTTATCTCTCTGATACCTTGGTGTGGTCTCAAGAAATGTTAAACACTGTCCAGTCTGTGTCTTTAGAAACAGTGGAACATTAAAGCAAATTTTGTAGCTTTATGCTCTGAATGAGAATATTTATTACAGTTCCATCATATTACCATGTCCTATTTCTCTGATACCAGCAAACGTCCACATTCCTACAATAAACAGGGAATTAGGATTGGAACAGTAGCCAGTGTAGAGAAAATAGCCCGCCTTCTCTGGCCTGTTTGACACTGGGTGATCGTGGGTTTCCTCCAGAGCTGTTGAGAGCACTGTGGACAAGCCTGTGTTTATACTCCTGCAGTACAATGTGAGCAGTGGCACAGAAATGCTGCTGGGCTCCTGCCAAAGGGCCACACAAAGGCAGCCAGATCATGTCCCTGCAATGCAAATGCAGTGACAGTGGCTGCAGAGGCAGTCTGGTTGTGCAGCCACATCCTCCTCTGCCTTGCTCATCCTCCCCAGTTCTGGTACTGGGAGGGCACATTACTGAGGGGGAGATTACCAGGGGCACTGGCTGCAAAGGGGTTTTGGTAGGCAGACTGCCTTCAGAGCTCATGCCTGTCTGACTTTGGGATGGCAGTAGTCATATCCCAGGACTCTTACTGACCCTGCACTTCAGGTGTCTATGGAGTCTGGCTGGTGGCCAGAGTGGGCAGGACTGTTCCCTCATGAGGCCCCAACACAACTTTCAACAAAACCTCTCTTCTCTGTACCCAAAAGAGGGGACTGGCAGGAGCTGGGGGAGGAGCACCAGGCGGGCAGTGCAGAGCCCTTGGTGCGGGGAAGGGCCCACGGAGAAGCTGCCATCTCCACCGAGAGCGAGTGTGGCTCCTCCAGCAAGGATCCCAGCCGGGCACCCTGAGCACGAGGTACAGCACTCCTGGGGCACGGGAAAGAGGGAGAAGAGGGCACTGGAAAACAGCTGAGCAGCTAGGAGAGGAAGGGGGTAAAGAGAGCAGAGAAACAAGGGTGGAGGGGCTTGGAAGAACATTGCCCACTGCCTGCATGGCAAATAAGATTCAATGAGAGGCAATCCTGAGTATGCAATGACCGAGGGGGTTGAGTGGGAATACCCACGTTATGCAGACAAATCTGACATGCATTTTTCTTAAATTTTTACTTGGCTTACATTTTTTTTTTGTCTGGTTCTCACGTCTCCAGAATTTATGAACGTACGGTTGAATTATTCTACATTGCTGATCTTCTCCTAAGCCATGAAGTTGGAAAACTGTCTAAAAAGAACTTTCAAAACAGAATTTTCCTTCCTGAAATCTGCAAATAAGGGATTCATTGCATCTCAGTCCATCAGGTTTCCCCTCCGTTCAAAAGGATATGGCTACTTTCACGAAATGAATACTTTTCAAAGTTTATTTTTGGAGGAGAGGAGTACATGTATGTGGTTTGGGAATAAGATGTAAGAGATGGTGCCCTCTTCTGAAGGGATGGTTAGACTGGCTCTTTTAGCATTTGACAAAGCTCAAATATGATTTGTTTTGAATGCCTTTGGATCCCAGGTGCTCAAGGATAAAGGTTTTCTTGTTTGTTTGTTTGTTTGCTGCTTGTTTTCTGAGTGGAGGTTTATTTATATTTGTGCAAAATGCTCTATTCTGCTGGGTGGGATGTCAGACTATTTCTTTTGGTACTTCTTGCAAGAAATAGGTGCTTTTACTGTGCAGCTGTAGTGGTTTTGCTTCAGGTCTCCTTCGGATTGTAAACCCCACCAGAGTAGTGGTTCACTACAAAATGAAAACTGAGCATTCCTTGACTTTATGAATTTCATGCGTGTGACCTTCCATTTTCACGAATCACACATGGATCAGCAGATTTACTGATTGAATTTTTTCATTTTAATTCATATTGGAAAGTTAGTTATGTAGGTTATCAAGTTCTAGCTGTCCTTATTTTGATACGAGATTATTTACTGCTTGATTAAGAAAACATGTCTGAAATACTACTGTATACATCAGGGCAGAGTACTTTCTTTACAAAATGCAGTTTTACAGCATTTGCCTGTTGACATTTCTCCTAAGACTTGTTTGGTATTTGGAAGGCATGCTGAAGACATTCCCCAGCTGGCCAGTACAGCCATGACTTAAGCCTTACCCTGTCATTATCAAACACTCAAACCACGCAGCGCTGGCCACGGGGCAGACCTCCATCCATAGACTGGCTCCAAGCCAGGCCTAACTCACTAGGTAGTATCTGCTGGAAAAGAGAAGGCAGAGCTGGAAGCAGCAGACGCGAGGCTGGGTCTCAGCCGTCTCAGAGAATGTGTGAGCACGCACATTCCAGCTCATGGGACTCTCCCATGTCCTCAGGACACCGGGAACACCATGGGAGAGAACAAGTAGCAGATTCACCCTGCAATTTCTTTGTTGTTCAGCTAGTCTGGTGATGGCAGCATGAGACTCTTCTTTCCCATCTTTGGTAAACCCAGTTGAGGCTGCAATACAATAGAGCCTTGGTCTCCTGCTGGAAGAGAAGTGGTGGCTCTGCAGAGTGGTCAGGTTCCCCACTCCTCTGTCCTTCCTGGGTCTGGCCCACCCCCAGGAGCTCTTCACTCCTCTCAGGTGAAGGGCTGACCCCACGCTGGCAGGAAAAGGTTACAGCCACCTCAGCCTTAGCTTTTTTGGCTGCCTGCTGCTAAAATCAGTCTGCTGACGTCTTACCTTCCGGGGCAGCATTTCAAGATTGTAATTTTCATTCAGAGGGTGCAATTTTATGTTTTGTGTTTTGCTATGAGGAACTGTTGCTGTTTGATATTTCTCTACAAATATAAATATCAGGTTTTTAAGCTTAAGATATAGGGTGGAGAAAGTATCTACCTTTTATTTTTGTGCTTGTGTCAATAACTATGAATGTAAATAACTATATTAATGAGGCTTATTGGAAGTATTTTATTAGAGAATGTGAAAGTCAATAACTTCAGTAAGAAAGCGTAAATGACCCTTCTTATTATTTGCATTGGAAACTATAAAACTTAATTTCTATGCATACAAGAGCATTTTTGTCCATGATAGTAGCCAAAGCACTTTAGTAAGTCATTTTAGTTTGAAATACCGCTGTCATTTAGTACTGCCATTTTTTCTTCCATTGCTTTGCATTCCCAAATTCTTTCATACAAGACAGTATCTGTATTTGTGAATGTAAAAATAAAAGCACAGGTGATGTTCTGTGGATTGAATCTTCATGTTGGCAGCTGATTGCAGAGTGAATAGGCACCCATAGTACTGGATGGAAAATTTCCTTTACCTGAGTAGCCAGCTGGTTTTACTAGTGGTTTGGTAGGACAATTTTTTGCATTTGTTTTATAACTCCCTAGTGTTAAAAAGCATGATTACTCTGTGGGTCCTGTACATGCCAGTAGCGAGATATTGGTGGACACTGTAGGAAGACATAAAAATGAGGAATTGATTAATTTAGGGTGGTTTCATAGGTCTTAAAAATAAGCAATTATTTACATGGCCTTATTAAATCTAGTGTGTTCATTTTGAATGAAATAGACTAACAGATCAAGCTAAGTGTTATAGTATATATTTTTAGTTTGCTCCGGTTCTGTTTGTTGCTGTTTGCATCTATAAATCAAGCTTTTTGAAGTTTCACAGACAAAATGTCTTTAAAATCTCTGTGGGTTTGGCTTTTCAGAATGGTGATGTTTCAGCTGGTGATGTCATGATAAATTTTTATTATACAGAACTTTCATCTAATGGAATGCATCTGGCATAAGTATAGGGCTATGGGAATTATTCAAAATTAGTAGTTGTGTAAGGATAACACTCAGAAGAGTAGGAGTGCTAGACTGAAGCATGGAAAGAAGGCTCATTGAAGAAGGTGGAGAAAGAAGGGGGTAGGCACACTGCTCACAGAGAGGTGTGTCATGGCAAAACAAAAACAGAGCATGACTAATAGACACTAGATTTTTATTCCCTATTAAAATAATGTAGTGAATTGTCATATAAGGACTATAGAAAATCCGCAGGAGGAAACCTCATGGCAAGAAACAGTTGCAGGAACATACCCCTCCAAGGTCTAGTGCTGCTTTTATCTACAGTATCATTTTTGTTGTTTAATTCCAATAGTCATAAAATGTATCAAATTCATGTGGAACAGAAACAATCTCCTTGGTCTTAAAGAATAATTTTAACATCCTTCTCATTTCTAGTAGCAACAACAGAACCAACAAAAGTTGGAAATAACTGAAATGTTTCCTTTTGTGGATGCACACATATATAACACACAGAGTCCAAGTCACATAGTAACAATTGTCACATGCACTGGACAGCAGCAGGTTTGTGTGTTTTTCCTTAAGGTCTCAATCAGCTGAGAAAAAGTGCCATGTTGAGCAGTACACTGTTTTTCTCTGGGCAGTTCAATGTGTGAATGATTTCACTGTTATTTCACTGTTTCCCTAGATTTCAAGGAAGCAATTTTATGTATAGAGTATTTAAGCATCCATTAAAGCCTGCTCAGATTTGCTGGGATTACACATAAAATCCTGCCATGGATGCAGAGAATACTCAGCTTCTCCCTCCAAAAGGCTAGTCGTGTCTTCACATATGAGGACATATTTACTGAGAGCAATGATAACAGCTACCATATTGCTGTACTCCCACATTGACGCAAATGTTGGCAAAAGCTACTGTGCCAGCTGCCCACTTCACACACTCTAGTGGCACCTTTTCTCTTCCTCAAATCCATAAATTGCCATTATCGTGCAATTAATGCTCAAGCATTGATAGGGGGGTTTTTTCTGCCTTGCATATTTCTCAGAAAATAAAAGATGGATACACAGAAGTCTGTAAAATCAGACCAAACCCAGCAGTTAAGACTTGTTCAATGCCAGAAAATATCCTGAAGTCCTCTGTGGGAATATTATTATAGAGAACCAAGGATTAGTGAAGAGATTAAACCTTAATTAAAATGAGCACTTGTATACAGTATATACAGCAGACAGCTATTCTTTTAGCTGTAGGGGAGTAGAAGCCTTCCTGCAGTTACACAGGTCATACATCCCATCCTTCCCAAGGAGTGGGTTCCTGCAGTGGCTGCTGGAGGGCAAATTGTTTAGGTCAGTATAGAAACATTCAGCTACAGAGGGCTCCTCATGGCATGGTGCTTCTCTGTAACAAGATGAGGTGACTTCCATACTCAGCATTTACATCTAACCTGTGCACACGGGTTTTGCCCTTCTGTTCATGGACTGTCCTGCTCCAGCCAATAACGCTGTGTTTGCTATCGAGGCAAAGCTTGGGAGCTGCATTTCCCACTTGAGTGCACAGAACTGGAGGTGATGATAATTTCTGCTGAGTTTTCATCTTCAGAAGTATTTATTTCAGATCTGAGATAGTCTCTGCCTGCTGGCCTCCAAAATAGGCTGCAAGGGCATATTCAAGACTTGAATTTGTGTACCTTTTTACTTAGAAGTACGTTGACATAATTTTCTAATGGAGCTACCCTTCTCACATTTAAAAACGAAATAAATCTACCTAATTTGGTGCATACCATTTCTATGATTGAGTGATAATTTTTATCTGTTCATGAGGGATTTTATACCCTCTGATGAACAAGAGGGATGTAAAGATCATACTGTCATTTATTGATGATGGAAATGTGAGGAAAAAACCTGCAACTTTTTAGGTATGTCCTTTTAGAACTCAGTGGTCACTTCAAGTATTTTGAAATAGAAACAGAATATAAAATTATATCTAAATGATGTGCCAACATCTTTCCAAAATGCCACCAGTACTGTTCTTCTCTGGAGTCTGTGTACTAAGTCAAGAGGGATTCACTGTTTGAATGCTTTCAAAACTCCTGATGTTGTAATCCACTGTTATCCAATATTTTACTATTCTCAGTAGGACATTTACCAGAGAGATGAAACCTGAGTAGGCCATAATTAATGCTTTCAGCAGTTCTTGTTGCATATTCACAGCTGTGTGGAACTATTTACTCTTAAGTGGAAACCTGAAGGGTCTCTACATTGTGATGGTGTTTGCCAGTGTCCCCTTCTGATCTAGTCTGTGCTTGGGTATAATGTCATTTTTGGGGCATGATTGATAGCTTAGAAGCAAAGTCTAAAAATAGACATCCACCTGTACATCTCTTAAAGCATCAGGGCTTCTGCAGATCAGACGTAGGTAACTTCTTTCCTTTACTTTATTCGGGATTTGCTGAACTATAAGCATTCCTCCAGTTGTTGACAAATTATTTGTTTATATTTTCAGGGCATATAAGTTTTAAAATACTTGAGATAGTGGCATAACAGGCATAAAATATCCTAATCTATATTGATTATTAATTATTTTATTAATAATAATAATTTGAATAAGATGTTGAAATACAGTGCCACCAAATTCTAGTCTCTGTAGAATGTTTTCCTGTGAAAATCCTTCTCTATTGGTCCACTGAGGCTATTTGGGCTGAATCCTTCTGTTTGAACCCGTGTGGTGAAGTCAGTGAACTTCCTTCTTGGTTTTACTCTGGGAAGAAAGAACATAATCTCTGTCTTAGGCAACTTCATAAGAGATTTCATCTGTATGGTTTTCCTTGCCCTCTATTCCTTACTTGGGAAATACATAGGGGTTATATATAAATAAACGATAATTGTATTGTATATGCTGTGTTATTAGGTGAGCGAATTAAAAAGGCAACTTGGCAAAAGAGGGTTGAGAGGAGGAGGAGGAGGAAAACCACAACTTCAGTGCAGAGGGAAAAGCAAAGGTTTTGCAGAAGTACAGAAAAGATGTTACTTGAGAATTCTAATAAGAAATATTAGTGACTTCTAAAAGAATAATGTCTGCTAGGACACGTACAGAGGAGCACTAAGAAAGCTCAGTTATCTGGTGACCACCAAATGATGCAGCTCTGCAGCCACAGCCTCCAACACAAACAGCTCAGCTACACTTAAATGTCCCTCCTGGAGGCAATCAATCACATATGGAACAGAGCACTTATAAATAAGGTCTGCCGCTCATATATATCCAGTTATTTTTGCAACTAAGCTATATTTGTGTCCAAAAGAAATATTTGGATGACTGAAAGTCTCCCTCCTAGGAGTAGAGAGAAAAAAAAGAGTGCACACTGTCAGCATAGGTCAGGAAATAAGTGAAACTCAGAACTGCATGCCTGGATGCATTTTTGTCTTCAGAATCGAAACGGTGCCACCCTGTGCAACCTTTTGAAAGATGCTGGTGCCTTAGGCTTAAGTACCTAATGTCATCGTGAATGAAGAGATCCAGACAGCTAACTTACTGCTTAGGATTGAAACAACACAGCAAGTGGAAGGAGGAGGAGCATTCTAAGAACATTATGAAAATTGCAGATATAGTTTATAGAAAACTGTTAATAGAAAAGATACATCTGAGCAGAAAGTTAGCTCTTGAGATCCCTCTGGCTCTGTGTTTCTCAGCAAAATAGTTTAAAAACATTGGGGTTTGGGTGGTTGGTTTTTTGGTTTGGTTTGGTTTTTTTCTTGCTGTCAGTATCTGCCCCACAAAGAACATTTGTTTTAGAAATTCTAGTCAAGTATGTACCTGCACATTGTGGGTTACCAGCTCTCCAGGAACATCGAGGAGTCTGTCTAAAGTACGATGACCTCAGTTGCAGGTGTAGCACCAGTGAGAGACACAAAGAAATTCATTCACTTGGTGGGCACAAAGGAGGGGACCTGCAGCAACAGCACTGAGCAAGAGACATGGAGCTCAGCAGGGCTCTTGTCTGCAGCCACTGTGGGCACAGGTCTGCTCACATTGAGGAATTCAGTAATAAATATGGGAAAGTCTCATTTTCTTAAATGTTTGGATCTAGAGATGATCAGTATGTCATTGCTGGTTTTCCTTCATGAAAAAAGAACATGCAATACATCTACCCCTAGTCTTGGGTCTTTCCTCCTTACTCTCTCTTTTTGGACATTCTACCAGAGTCGTTGTGCAGGGCTAAAGGGAAGATAGGTGCATCTATGGTGTTGGGATTTGTTATGCCTCTGATTTTTCATTGTAAAGCCAGCATTAGGAGCTTTTACAATTTTTTCCTCGAGTTTTATCTTGATTTTACTGCCAAGGAAATGTACATCAGGCAAGATTTTGTATTTTAAGGAAAAAAACACAAGCAGGAAAAAAATTGACAAGTTTTTGATAAAATATGCATGCGTTTTACATTTGAGAGGCTGATGAAGTCCAGCATAAAAAACATTTTAATATTAATTTCAGAATTACAACTTTTTGAATAGAACCAAACCCCCCCAGATATAAAGCCTTTTGTTTTTAACTAGTGTAGCAACAGGGCAGAGGTGAAACTTCCTTAGTTGTTTGTCTTTTAAGAATTCAGTCTTTACCAATGCATTATTCCAGATCCCTCACTGAATAATCTGCATAATGATTTCAGTTTCTGAGTCTCATCACCAGCATATTTGTTCATTATAATGTACACGAAGGACAAACATAGCTGAACTGAATTCATTAAAAAGTTTGAGCAAATGCTGGTGGTTTTTTTCCACTTTTTTCTCAGCTCTCTTAAGAGCTGATACAAATCTCACCTAAATGAAGTGAAAAACCTCCATTGCTTACTGAGTTTTGTAAATCTGTGAGTGTTCTATACCTCAGAAGGAAAGACAGGACAGACCCTCTCCTGATCCTGACCTCTCTTCTGTAGGTATGAAACTTCTCACATTACTGCAAACAGCCTCCACCCATGAACATTGTTAATCTCTCTGGCATGTTCAGGTCTTGCATGTGTTGGCTTTTTGCCATTTTATCTGAGCATAATGTTCTCAAAGCTTGCAGGATGACACATGATACAGCAAAGAAAGATAAGGAAAGGAACAGAGCAGACAGTAATCGATATGAATGAAAAGGACAAAAGAGCCTCTCAGCATTTGCCTTCCATTCTGCTACTTTTACTTCTTTTCCCTTCTCTTTATCTTTTTTTTTTCCTCCATTCTCTTCTCTGAAGATTTTAAGCATTTTAAGCCAGTCCCTCTGTCTTTACTATGAGCATAAGTTATGAGGAATGAGCAACGGGAGCAACAAGCTGTACACTTAATCAGGAGCTGCTGATGCAGCACATGAGGAGCCTGAATGGAGTAGAACAGCTCAGGATCATAAATGAGCATGCAAAAACTCTCAAACTGCCTGTGTCATCATGAGCTAGCTGGTTAGGAAGAACAACATGTTTTTCCTCAACCTAAACCTATGCTAGGAACAACCCATTTGCAGTCTCTAAGCTCCAGTTCTTGAAGCATTTTGGTCAGTTATTTTTTGCTTTTACTTAGGATTAAAATTTACTTGCTTAGTTACCTCCCATTTCATTCACTGAACATCCGGTTAGCTGAACACCAGCTAGTGGATTATTACACAAGATTCTGTGGTGAGGTGCAACTCTTATTTAAAAGTTTCTTGTGTAGATTTATAAGAGAGTGAATTTTATTTCTGTTGGCATTTTATTAGCTTTGGATAGTCAGAAAACGCTCTCAAGATGGCAACACTTGAGTTCCAGATCCACTGTTGCTTTGATGTTTAAATTCTGCACTTCACATGTTTTCTTTCTTAGTCTTATATAAGAAGATTACATAAGAGAAGACTATAATCTCCAAAATCATGTACCATATTAAATAGCAACTACCATCAATGGATCTTTATCAGCTGCCTGGAGCAGAAAGGAGACACGTGGCTGTACATTTGGAAGCTGGTCATTCACAGTACTCATCAATGTTTGCTGCCAGTCATGGGCAGATGTCATCACCAGTCTTTACGCAGCTCTGAAAATAGATTCAAACTTGACCTGGACAGGGCCTCAAACAATTGATAAACTGCCTCTGAATGACAGAAATGTGTGGAGTCCATTCTCTTCACCAGCCTGCTGCTGCTTAGTGATTGTGTGGACCCAGTGTTAGGGCAGTGTGGGGAGGGGTACTCAGGATGTACAAGTCAAGATGAATCCCTTGACCCCTAAGATTTATGGTTTCTCTAGATGTCCCTCATCTGTCCTCATGGAGAGGAGCATCACCACCATGTGCCTACTGATCCCTGCAGCAGTGCTGTGCTATCTCTAGAAATGACAAGTTTTATTTGCCCTTTACCTCAGACTGAGAGCTTCTTTGTCTGTCCCAGACACTGTGCTGTGCCTTGGGAAGGGAAGAAACAGCCGCAGGGTGCAGAGAGGTCCCTGTGTTTCCATCTTCCCCACTTTCCCAAACTGTGTGAATTCTGCATCAAGAGCTGGCATTGTGGCACACACTCCTTCAGTTGCCTTGTCGTGTGGAAGGGGAAAATCTGCCATGGTTTCATATTCATACATTTTCCTAAATCTGGCTTACTCTGCTTAGCTCTCACCCTAGGATAAAGAGTACGGGGGAGGCTTCCTTCCCCCTTCCCTCCCTGCCCTCACACAAGGCTTGGAGGAACACTGCCTTCTCCTTTTCTTTGAGAAGTGCTGGCAAGCACAGGCTGTTACAGTCCACCACATACAGTCCTTGGCACCAGGAGTGGTCAGCTGCTCCCGTGCTCCTGTTTGCTTGCTGGCGTGTGGCAGAGGGCATGAAAGAAAGCCAAGCAATGCTACGCTTCTGAAATGAGGCATAGCGAGTGCTGGGTGCCCACAGCTTCAGCCAGCCTGCCAGGGCTTGTCTGCTCGTTAGTTAGCAGGTAGAACATTACAAGTGACTTGCACTTAGCTGCTCCCCTGTGCAAGCCCCTCTGATCTCCAGCAGGCCTGGAAGACTTGATTTAAGGCAGTGAGAAATGTGTTGCTTAGCCTTCCTGGAAGCATACAACTAGAGTTTGTGTGGTAGTGTTATCTTTGAAATAAAAGAGCGCTTTGTAAAGGCTACCAATACCGCTAAATGTAATGACGGGGGGGGGAAAAATAATTTTCAGGATGTCTCTGCCAGAACGAGAATCTGTCAGATACAGCCACCAGCCCTCCCCCAGGGGAAGTAGGGGGGAGATACCTTTGCTATTTGCATCTCCTCCTTTACAGTCTCTAGGAGGGTGCATGCAAAGGGGCTTTTCTGTTGCTCTACTGTCCCAAAACAAGGAGGACACCACAGAAATAATCTTTTGGTGATAGAATTGACTGAATCAAAGTTTATGATCTATAAAGCAGAACATACTGTTATGCTTTATCTGTGCAGGGAGTGATCTCTTTTATTAGCAGCAGTTGCAGCAACAGAATTTTTTCTGACTAAGGGTTTTGTTTTTATGCTTTTCCAAGTGTTCGCCCTTTTGGTTGTTCTTGAAGTTGTGACATGAGATCAGGGAAGCTTAAGAGCTTAAGTGACTTCTTAGCGTACCATCATTTCAAGATGAATAAGCATTCATGAAGACAGCCTGTGGGAAGCGAATTGATGTACTATTTGAATGCCCTGACTTTATAATTCATACAAAACTCTCTCTGCAGGAGTGTGCCCAGTGCCAAAAACTTTGCCTTAGGGTTCAGATGGATCAAGCAGTAATAAAACTCCATGGCTACTTGAGGGGGAAGAAGAGGAGAAAACAATTTAAAAGAAGTGAAAGAAGATACCCACAATCATTGTTGTAGCAAAGCTTTTGCTCCCACAGCCTGTGGAAGCACCACACAAAAGGCTGGAGAACTGACCCTGCTCTCAGTTGCCTGCCTGTGGGATTGCAGCCTCCGTTTGGGAACAGCTGACTCAAGCAGAGGCAGCTGGCTGCTCTGCTCAGCTGTGTTTTGAGATGAGCAATTTTCTATTGAGGTCAGAGAGAGTTTGACAGTAAAAGGAGTTCAGACTACCATCCCTAGAGAGGGTGGAGAAACTCCAAATGAGAACATAGGGATACGACTATATGTTCTCTCTAAAGCTGGCTGCATCATCTATTGCAATCTGGATGTATTTGTTGATAAAGTGTTTTTCCCAGCAAGATACAGGAAGGAGGTTTGAATTCACAGTTTGCATAATATTTCCATTTAGACAGTGCTGTCAAGCAGTCATTTTAACGAGTGCTGAAACTCTCAAACTGACTGTAGTCTAATCCCACTGCTTGCTTCCATTTCTTTATTGACACTCTGGTCACCTTCTGGTATTTGTCTTCTGCAACCAAACAGCCACACGTGGGGAGCAAACACCTTTGTCCAAACTTCTGCTATTTCATGGTGCTCACTGAGGGCAACTATCCTCAAGAGTGCTACATGGCACAATTTTCACTGTGGAAGCCTCCACCAAAATAAAACCAAGACCCAGACAGCTTGGTTTTCCCCACGTTAGCCATCATGATCACTGAATTTTTATTTAATCTTCTTTTGCAAGTGTTAAGTAAGAAGGCAGTTTTGAACTACCTGATAGTGGAGTGAAGGGACCAGCCTCTGCTTTCACAGCTGGGCTTTCCAATTTTTGTCTTATTTGTCAGTAGGCACCCCTTATACCTCCTAAGTATGAGAAGAAGCCCTGAAGACATCTCAGGAGCACCTTCCTGTGTTTTGTCCCTGAATTATTTGCTGTCATGTTTTTATTGGACATCATTGCTTCTGTGCTGGCAGCAAGAGGGTTTGTTTGCAATTCAGGTAGAGGCCAGTCCATGTGCATTTTGGGTGTTTGTGAGAGCTGTGTAAATAACTCTTATGTGGAGGGCATAAGACTGAGTGGGCAGGCTATAGATAGGCTATGGACCTGATAGCTGCTAATCTCATTAACCCTTGAACTTAGCTTGATTTATCCTTCATTTGCTTCACCTTGTTTACAGTGATATATTACTCAACTTCAAGAAAAAAAATGATAACAAGGTGGTAATGGAGCATTTTTGCTCAGGCCTCAAACTCTGCAGAGAATGGAGGACTTGGATATAATTTAGAATCAGTGGCACTCATTTCTATTGCAGTAGTAGACAAATGTGAGTAGTCCTTGGTTGGTGATAAGGAATCTCAGTTTTCCCTCTCTCCTTAGGCTTATGCTGTGCCATATCTGCCTTTTCTGAATAACTTTGCTTGAATAAATTTTATGAAGGCAAACACTTATGTAGTAGTAAGTTTCTAGAGATTTTACTATAAGTGAACATTTTGATCTGCTCCAAAAATGTGCAGAGAGTTCAGTACTGCCTTAATACCAGGTTTAATTCATTGCTGGCAGGAGCAGTTTAGTCGTACACCGAAATTAAGGGAGGGTTGTGTTCAGTTTTTGTATGACATTAGCTGTAGCATTGTAGATGTGTATATAAGTAGACTGGTGCAACCTTTAAATTAATTTGATGGAGCTACAGCTATAAAATATATTTTAAAGAGTAATGAATGTTCTAAAAATATAAGGAAATAAACTGTAGTAGTGTAGCTATTGCTCACACAAAATAGAAGGACTAATCTACATAACTGGCATTTAAAATACACGCCCTTCTGTTGCTGTGCTTGATCTGATAATGTAAAACTTTTTTGTCACTTATATGCACAAATTCATACATCCACAGCATGACAAGCAATATGAGACTGATAAAATCTGTACAGACAACTTCGTTGTCTAGCGGCAGGTACTGTAAATAGGTTGCTAAGGACAAGAGACCAGAAAATGTAGGTGGTGGGTTGACCCAGGTTGGTACCAGGTGGCCACCAAAGCCACTCTGCCACTGCCCTCCTCAGCTGGGCAGGGAAGAGAAAATGTAATGAAAGGCTTCTGGGTCAAAATCAGGACAGGGGGAGATCATTCAGCAATTACTGTTGTGGGCAAAATGGACTTGGCTTGGGGAAATTAGCTTAATATATTACCAATCAAATCAGAGTAAGATAATGAGAAATAAAAACTAAATCTTAAAACACCTTCCCCTCTCTTGTTCTCTAGCTTAACTTTACTCCTGATTTTCTCTACCTCCCCCCCAACCAGTGGTGCAGAGGGGTGGGGAATAGCGTTTATAGTCAGTTCATCACATGTTTTCTGTACTGCTCCCTCCTTCTCAAGCAGAGGACTTCTCCCACTTTTCCCCTGCTCCATCATGGGGTCTGTCCCATGGAAGACAGTTCCCCCATGAACTTATCCAATGTAGAGTCCTTCCCATGGGCTGCAGGGAAGTCTCTGCTCCAGCACCTGAAGCATCTTCTCCCCCTCCTCCTCTACTGACCTTGGTCTCTGCAGGGTTGTTTCTCTCACATATTCTCACTCTTCTCTTCTGATTGCTATTGCATAGGGATTTTTTCCCCCTCTTCTTAAATCTGTTATCTCACAGGCACGACCACTGTTGTGGATGGGCTTGGCCTTGGCCCCAGCAGTGGGTCTGTCTTGGAGGCAGCTGGCATTGGCTCCACTGGACATGGGGAACCTTCCAGCAGCTTCTTACAGAAGCCACCCCTGTAGCTACCAAAACCTTGCCATGCAAAACCAGTAGAATTTAATTTCACTAAATAAAACCAACTACTTCAACGTAGAAAGCAATTTTTTGGTTTTTAGCTCTTCTCATCCCAGAAATGACCAGGTGGATATCATGTGATTGAACCTAAAAATGTACTCTCAATGGCTAAATTGAATTTATATGTAATGGTTTTAATCAGAAACTGGCCCTGAGTCAGATGGGTGTAGGTGAGGTTAGACTGAAAATGGATAAAATTGAAAACAGAGAGAATCAAGAAGAAGAAAAATACTGATATTGAAAGGAAAAAATAGACAAATAGCTCTGGTAAATTTGGTATAGAAAGCTTGTGTAAGATATCCAGTTAGCAAATAGCATGGAAGAAATAGAGGGAATTAGAGAAAATAAAATTACAGATGGTGGGCATTTGATGTGAGTTCAACAGGTCCTGACTAAGCAGCAATTGGACAAGTCTGAGCACAGACCCACGTTCCATCACATAGGAACCACTGTCAGACCTCTGTCATTAGGCAACAGCTGTGCCTGGATAAATGACCACTTGTTCTGCCTTGCAGCCAGCACTGTCCCTGTCAGCATGTGTATGTTGAGCTCCCGATCTTTGGACAAGTTGCTGAGGAGCTGGTGTTAATCCAGGAGAGAGTTTTGCCATACTTGCTTGCCTTTCTCATTTCAGAATATATTGCAGGTTATGAAAGATGGCTGTTGAAAACATACGTAAGAATAATTTGGGGGGCATTCAAAAAGGCTAATTTTAGCCTCAGAATGCTTTTCTCCCTCAACTTCCTGTAGAATCAAGAGAAAGCATTTCCTTTAGGGCAACTCCAAGCACCTACAATGAACTCCTTTGGAGTCAAAGATGAGGGGGGTTTTTTCACTCTCCACTGACTGTTGAAAGATCCAAAGGCAAATAAACTCTTTAGGCTAAAGATGGCCTTTGCAATTATCCTCCTATGCAGCCTGGTTTAAGAAGCAGGAGCAGCATATCAATCATTAACAGACTTCGGACTCAGTTCTAGGATTTTCAAGGCTCACAGAATGCCAGAATTCCTTCACTGACTTCAAGCACTCCAGGGCACTGTGTATGCACAGCAACCGGAAATTTGTAAGGATTGCTATACTGTCAATAAATAACATACTGTAGGGCTGAAATATGTGCAGAAGACAAGTGACAGTGGCAGAACATAATTCTGAGCAGAATATGCTTTAATTAAAATGCTTGTGAATGTTGAATATAGAAGCAGTGCTATAAACTAATGGTCACAATTATTTGTTTGTATATCTTTATCTAATCTACCTGTGTATGGGTGCTAAGTGGACATGGATTCCTACCAGAGCAAAACCATGGAAAACACAGCTCTTAGTTACTGTTTCTAATGTATTTCCTTTTGAAATTCTAGTTGTGGGTCACATATTGCATTGGGTCTGCATGGCAGGGCTCTGGAGGGCAGGGGGACAGGGATGACTATAGGGGTGGCTTCTCTAAAAAGCTGCCAGAAGCTTCCCCCATGTCCAACAGAGCCAATGCCAGGTGGCTCGAGGACGGACCCACTGCTGGCCAAAGCCAGGCCAATCAGACATGGTGGAAACACCTCTGTGATAACATATTTAAGAAGGAAAAAAAAGGTTACTGCTCAGAAAGAATTGTGGCCAGGGAAGAGAGGAATGAGAGTATGTGAGAGAAAGAACCCTGCAGACAGCAAGGTTAGTGGAGAAAAGAGGGGGCAGGAGGTGCTCCAGGCACCAGAGCAGCCCATGGGGAGGCAGGCTGTGCCCCTGCAGCCCACGAAGGTCCACAGGGGAGTAGAGACCCACCTGGGAAGCCCCATGCAGAGCAGCTGGATGCCTGAAAGAAGGCTGTGAACCTATGGGAAGCCCCCACCGGAGCAGGTTCCTGGGAGGGACTCACAGATTCATGGAGAGAGGAGCCCATGCCTGGTGCAGGTTTGCTGGCAGGACTTGTGACTACATGGGGGATCCATGCTGGAGCAGGCTATTTCTAAGGGAATGCACCCCATGGAAAGGAGCCCACAATGGAGCAGTTCATAAAGAACTGTAGCCCGTGGGAAGGACTCACACTGGAGGAGTCTGTGGAGGACTGTCTCCTGTGGGAGGACCCTCACACTGAAGCAGGGGAAAGACTCCTTTCTCTGAGCAGCACCAGAAACAACCTGTGATGAACAGACCATAACCCCCAGCCCCATCTCCCTGGGCCAGTGGTTGGGAAAGAGGGAGTGGTGAAGAGAAGGTGTTTTTAAGATTTGTTTTTCTTCTCATTATCCTACTCTGATATTGGTTGATAATGAATTCAGTTAATATCACTAAGTCAGGTCCATTTCACCTGTGAAAGTCATTACTCGGTGATCTCTTCCTGCCCTTATCTCGACCCACAAGTCTTTGGTTATATTTTCTCTCCTCTGCCCAGCTGAAGAGGCAGTGACAGAGAGACTTTGGTGAGCACCTGGCATCTAGCCTGGGTCAACCCACCACATATATTTAAGTAATCATAGACCTGAAAGACAGTGTAAGAGCTTGAAGTAAGTGACTATGAGTCAAGTGAGTGAAATTTAAGCCATCTCAGTATGCATCCAGGTTCTGAGTCAAGGAGAAGAAATGTCTTGATGTTCCCTCTCTCATTCATTTAACATAATTTTCCTTGTGTTTCCTGAGCAGTTAGTTAGCTGTGTTCATGGTAGTAGTGGGGGAGAAGACAATGGTGTCTTTCCTGCCTTGCCTCATCACCTCAGATCATGAGGGTACAAAAGCAGCATCAACCTAGATCCCATCTTTTGCGCTTATACAACACACTTAGGGTTCCATAGTTATAAGAAAATAAGATCCGTATATGCCATTGAGGAACTAGTCACTTAAACTTTCTTCATTAACTTTATTAATGAACTATAACTTTATCTTAACTGTCTTCTTTGAAGAGTTTTGATGTCATCCTATGAGGAAAGTCTCATTCATGAGATCAGTTGAGAAAGTTTCACAAAAGACTTTGTGGAAAGAGGAAGGGCAGTAGGGAGGACATGAGAAGATACTGTAATGGAAAGCCATTAGAAATGTGTCTTGTTCCAACGAAAATGGGAAACACTGAAGAGAGAATGGGTCACTGTGGGCTACTTAAACAAGTAAAAGTAAAATACGAACTGTACTGCAAAAAGAAAACTGGAGAGCCACCAAAACAGGCTTTTGTATTCCAAGTTTAGTACACATGAGAAAAATAGGGACAGCATGAGGATACTCTGAAACAGCTGCCAAGAGGTTAAAGATAATACAAAAAGACTGTGTTATAAGTCCTAAAGGCACAATAACACAAAATGACTTGACCAAGAAAATATTAATTAATTTGTAACAAGGAGATAAATTTTGAGACCAGTTCTTATTCCCACTAAAACTAATTGGACTTTTGCCATGAAGTTTATTGGGAAGGTGATTAAACTTTAAATAAAAGCTTGGTTTAGAAATCATTGATGTAATTATGAACTACTGGGGAAAAGTAACTAAGAAATACATAATGAAATATCATCACTTGAACAAATGCATCTGAGGTGTCCCTTTGGATATTTAAAGAACTGATGGAACAGCTAGTTGCTAAAAAACCCCACAGAGAATTGAAGAAGTATCAGGAGACTAATATAAAGTGTCAGCATGCTACAAGTCTTTAAAAATTGAATTAAGAGTAACTATGGAAACTCTTGTCTTATAGGCATGGCTCCAAATTGAAATAAATACTATAAACAGTAAAGCAGAAGGGGAAAATGTATTCATGCGGATGTGAATAGTGTAATGAGATCCAGCTATGGCACAGGTGTACTGCAGTAAACCAAGCCAGACCAATTAGAATGTTTATCCCTTCACATCTTTTATGATGAAGCCAGAAGATTAGTTGAGTACAGAACAGCATCAAGACTTTACAAAGGCATTTGATGCTGTGCCACATAATATCTTAAGGAAATTGCCGAAACAAGTCAGCTGGGACTAAAATTCACTTAAAGATATCAAAGGCTGGCCAGTGAACTGTAGACAGAAAGTAAATCTGGATAGCAGACAGCATTGTCAAGGATAAGCAGACAGTCGGACCCTTTAAAGGTCAAGATATTGTCCAATATCTGGAGGATAAAGCACTAATTAAATGTGAAAATGGTTACAAAAGTAGGAAGAATGATTAACAGCACGGAGGAGAGAGGAAATACAGAAGGTTTTAGGTGTTCTGTATAGTTACTCCAGATCTAATAAGGTGAGGCTTAACTTAAAAGCAAATTTGTAAGTGATAATGCTAAGCATTAACAGTAGTCTGTGCCCATTAAGCAACATATTTTATGAAGCTACAAATACCTATTTTTTGTCTATGAAAGAATCTGTCTTTCTTAGATGCTTATTCAAACTCTATAGAGCTGATCAGAAAACTGAAATTCGGAAAGCAGCACCATCAGTTGTATTAATCAAATTATCATTTGCTTGGTATGTTTCTGTGTGTCTGAGAGGAACCTTTCCTTTGAATTATTTATGTTGCTTAGATTGGGTTGACATTTGCACGGTCAGCTGATACAGTTGGAGGGCTCCATACTCTGAAGTGTTTGTGGTGAACAAGGACAGCGTGGTGGTGGGTGGTAAGGAACAAAGGCTCAGATACCAGAGCATTTTTGTGACTGTCCTGGGTCAGAACAAGGACTTACCCAGTCCAGTAAAGTCTCTTCAGCAGTGGCTGAAAATGAGGATTTGCAGAAGATGAAGAGCATGACAAGCACATATAACAGTCTTCAGTAACTCTTCCCTGCACTCTAATAATTTTCAGCTTAGAGAACCTGAGTCACTTGTGGGTTTAGGAACTCTAAAGGATTTCTTTTCCATGAACTCTTCAGCCTCTCCAGGAGTTAATGAAAACTTCTAGCATTGACAGTATCCTTTGGTCTTACAACTCTAATATCAGTTGTATGAAGTACCATCTCCTTTCGTTTGCTTTGAAGCTGGTTGCTATTAACTGCAATTGACACTCTGTATGTAATTCCTGTATGGGGACATGGGGCAGAGTCCGGCTTTGGCTACGCTGTTTGTGCTACTTGTGCTTTAGTGCATCTCTTTCTCATATACCCTGGGTTGGCTTTTTCACAGACTGTCTTCTTAGCTGAGTAGTAGACTAGCTTTTTCCTACACTGAAGCCATTTTCCTATCATACTGTACAAGAAACTACAGATTCATGAGTAAGTTCCCTGGCACCAGAAGTTACAGGGTTACCTCAATCATGTCTTTGATGTTTTGAACTATGCTTTATGGCCTTGCAAGAAAAGCCTGAATGCATGAGCTGAATGCAATTGCTGAAATTAAGTCTTCCTAAAAGGGAAGGAGAGACATTATGAGACATATGAACTACTGGAGAGCTCCCAGAAATAGTAAGGTCTTCCCAGCATCTCCAGCAACACCAAAGCAGCAAAGAGCAGACACAGACCTTTGCAAGAGAGCTGTAGCCTCCGGTTGTACTTGGTGTCAGGGTGCCTGGCTGCAGTTATTACCTTTGCAGAGAGTGGGAGAAAGCAGGAGACACACTCAGTCCAGGGCTAGAGGATAAACTGCTGCTCTGCCGTGGATTTACCTAGAGAAAGAAAGGAGGACCTGTGCCATCATCCTCCTTGTTTGAGCATTTGAGGAGACAGAGATTCCCAGTGAGATATTGTGGCGAGTGCTCTAAGTTGTTGTACCTCAGTGTCTGTCTCAGTGTAGGAAGCTGTGTCACAGAGTCACAGCTTTCACTTTGGGTCTTCAGTCTTTTTTTTTTCATCTTTCTGTCACCAGTGTGTGGATCTTACTGCAGTCCTATGGTATTTCAAGAATATTTTGCACACAATCCTTTTCAAGTATATGCCTTTGCATGCTTGAAACACTTGACGTGTCTGTTAAAGACAAAGAATAACTGCAAAATTGCAAAGAATTTATTTCCATGAAACTTCAGGGACTACTTGCTAAGCTTAGTCAATGTGCCTTTTAGGACTGACCCAAAATGCTCAGTACTGGTTTTAATCCTTCTGTTTATCTGTTCTTTAATACTTTGCTTTTCTCCTCAAAAGTGACATATTAATAGAGAAAAAATGGCTGGGTTTATTTCCTTCCTTGTTTTTCTTTCCTGAAAACCATGTCTGTAGCCTTTTTGCCTTCTGCTTGTACAGTCCACTGAGCAGTAATATAAGCCTTTTTTAATTCCCAAGTGGGAAGGAAGAGCTGGAACTCTGTCCTTGCTGAAGTCTGAGAAAGGAGGTTTCTTTTATAACTTGCAGATAAAAACCTGTTACAATGACATACAAAAGTGTTTTCAAATAGTAAGAATGGTGTTGCCCAGGTCTGTGCTTTGCTCTGTGGAGCAGTTTTCCCAAAATGGAGTGAAACACTGGTGGGACAGAACTTTGTAATAGTATGTGGGGAGGAGAGGATCACACAGCACCTTTTCTTCTTGCTTTTATGGCTTGAATGATGTTGTGGCTTTTAGGAAAGAAGCCACACACCTGTCCTGCTGGTTGGCAGCCTCTCTGCTGTAGAGTGGTAGCCCTGCAGTAAATCTTGGTGACCTACCTGGGGCACTGTGAATGCCAGGCTAAGGCATGAGAGCCGAGATTGTGGGTCACAGCTCACATTTCCTGGTACGTGTATCATGCTAGAAAATGCTGCTTCTCCCTCCTTATGTGAGGCTGCTGTAGTGACAGACACACTGTTGTTGAAGTACAAAAGTTGGTAATATTCTGTTTATCTTAATGTTGAAAGTGTGAAAAGTTGCTGTTATGGCAAATTCTTTGCAAGCTTTTATAGTTCTAAACACATGACCCTCTGCTGTCTCTAATGTTGTGCTGCCATTGCCAGACTTTCCATTACATAATGTTGACCCATATTTGTGATATGTGACATTTTTTGCTAAACACTGTCAGGGATAATCTGTCACAGAATAAACTTTCTGATTATGCGCTGAGACTCTGTCATCCTCTAGCACAAACATAACTTGTGCCTCAGACAATGCTATTCCTTGTTAAGACAAGCAGAGTACAGTTCTTTCAGGTAAGAAAAACACCACGGGAGTATTGTGTGCTTTGAGATTGAAATGCTTAATGACTACATTCATTGCCAAGTGATTGCATGGAATCTCATTTGGGAGTAATTTGAGCTTTAAAAATGTTGATCCCTAGCCCAGGTGATGGTAGTAGTGAAAGGTTGAAGAAAGCATGAAGTCTGAAGTGTGACTCTGCAAAATGCTGTCTCAGGCAGGTCCAGCTTTAGAAAAGTGGAGCTGAGGAAAAGGTCTCTCTGCTGTACTCTTACACTGAAGTCTGCCAGTGTTTGGAGATTTAACCAGTCTTTTCTTAAAAAAAAAAAAGGCATAATGATGTGGAGAGAAAAATAGATACAGCTCAACCAGGAGTTATTGCTACAAGGCAGCTGAGAAATGAGAGGCCTTTGAGCAATGGGAACATCCCCCCAAAGCTGTCTGCTTTCAAAGTACTATGCAAAATCCATCTATTCTTAAAAAAACCTGATTTCAGTTGCATAGAATAAGAAGTAGAGGAGAGAAAGGTGTACAAAATAGAGGAATAGAGAATAAAATGAGAATTCTCTCAGTATTCAAGAACAAGGTCTGTTTCAAATGGACTTTATATAATGTTATAGCAAAGAAGTAACAAGATTGTGTGAGCTGCTGAAGTGTCTGCCACACTGTGGAAAGGAATGAATGTGGAACATAAGGCTGAGAGACTAAATACACCATCTTCAGAGAAAGAAATTTTCCAGTCTTACGTAGGAGATGACTGTGCGCTAAGAACAGTTGCAATATCAAGGAGAAAGGTTTTGCTTCTGTGCAGGGAATTAATGCTTGTCAGAGACAAAATTAAAACCTGATGAATGTAGTCTCACCCACTTTCATTTTTTTCCTCTCTGATTCTACATTTGTCCTCATTCTGTCTGTGCATTCATTCATATATTTCTCTCCCTTCCCACCTCCCCATTGACTCATACTCTCCCTCCCTGCTATTGCTTCCTTTTCTATTGCTTATTTTCTCTTCCTTTAGATTCCCTTCCCACTCATTCCATTTCTCCTCTGCCTGACCCCTCTGCACACATTTTCCATTGTGTTGAAAAACAGCAGAGAGACAAAGAGAAGGAAAAAATAAAAGAAAGCAGCAGGAGGTGTGTGTGTAAAGAGTAGACAGTGCTGGAAGGCTGCTCAGCATTGCACTTTCTCCTTATGTTGTACTACAGGTTTCTGAAGGTGCCAGAGGAGTCTGGGCTCCTAAAACTTAGTCCTTGCTACCAGGCTGCAGCACTTGGCAGTGCTGAGTGAAAGGTAACATCAGAGCTCATTTCCTGAGATTAGTGTCCCTAGAAGCCATCATAAAGAATGGAATAATCCCAAAGTCCAGTGGAAAGCCACCTCTGAGTGACAGTCATCTGGCTGTGCATGGAGCTTACTATTGTGTCAGATCAGTGAGGACTGAGAGGAGACTGGGTGGTCTTGGGACTACAGAAAAGGGAGTGGGAGCTCTAGGGCCTCTCAGGACTTGCTGCAATGAAGTGCTTACCAAGAAACATCACAGCCTTGAGCTTGTTTGGGGGCTTGTGTGCAACGAACTACTGTTTCTCAAGGCAGCTGCTGCTGGTGTCTCAAGATCAATGCCCAAATGGGGTCAATTTTGGTTTAGTGAAACACCACATTGGTGCCAGGAACGCTTGTTGTGATGTGTGGTCCGTGTGTGACCTGGAGAAAGTGCTGCACTCCTGCAGCCCCTGAGGCCAAGAGGCTTCTCCTTTGTCGAGCCTGTGGTGGGAGGGAGCTGAGCTGTCACACCTGCTGATGGTGCACTGCTACACAAGTTTAATTTATTCTATTCCTCTTTATACACATTTTCTCCCTTTCTGGCCCCGTTCTTGTTCCTGAAACTGTGAACTGATAAGTAGTTTTTAACAAAGCTTGGTACAGATAGCACTGGTACGGTGTGGGTTATTTTTCCTTCCCGCAAAAAGGGCAGGTGGGAAGCGTGCAGGTCGGGTAGCCAGAAATGGCTCGTTCCTGTACCCTCTCCTGCTATCCATAATCTCCTGCCAGCTCTTCCTGGTTTATCAATCTACAACCAGCTAATATTTCTCCCGGCAAATTCTTGCATAATCGAAGGGTCAGAGTGGCCGCCGCAGCCCTTGCAGCTGGCAGTGATTGCGCTCAGCAGTCGCCGTGGGCTCTGTGTTTAGGGCAGGGGAAGTCGGTGACGGTGGGTTTGGGGGGGGTTTTCTCCTCGGGTGATGGAGTAACCTGGAGACCAGGTGTGCCCGCAGCCGGCCGGGTGAGCCCCAGACCGTCCCTTCGGCAGGGTCGGTGCCCGGCGGCGCCTCACCCGGCGGGCTGGACATGCCGGCAGAGCCGCTGTTACATAAGGAGCGGCGGGGGAAGGGTCCGCTCCGAGGCGGCGGCCGCGGCCCCTTTAAACGCGGCTGCCCGGCCTCGCTGCTGCCCCCTCCCCGGCTCGCTGCGCTGCCGCGACAAATCCGCTCCCCGCCCGCCTCCGCCTCCTCCTCCGCCGAGCGCTCCCAGCCGAGCCGGGCGGCGCCGGGACGCGCCGGGAAGCACAGCCCGCCAGCCCCAGCAGAGCAGGCAGCGGCGAGGGGCGCGATGGAGGCTCCGCGCCTGGCGCACGCCATGAGCAGCCCCACGAGCCCCTGCGAGGAGGTGATCAAGAACCTGAGCCTGGAGGCGATTCAGCTCTGCGATAGGGACGGTAAGCCCGGGCTCGGCGCGGCTAATCCCCGCAGACGTAAGATGCTGCTGCCCTCATGGATGCTAATGCAAATTAATCCGCGCGGCGTATGGTCCTTTGTTATCCCCCATGAATTTTGTAGGTGCAATTGCTCCCCACCCCTCCCGCCGCCGCTGCCACCCTCCTGCCATTGAGAACAAAAGAAGAAAGAGAAGGTTGCACCTTGCTGGAGGGAAGGGAGGGAAACCTGCCGCTCCCTGAGCCGTGCCTGGCGTTGCAGTGCGATTACCCCGGGCGAGCCTGCTGCACAGCCCTGCCCCTGCCAGGAATGGACGCTGGGGCTTGTTCTGGGAGCGGCAGCCAGGAGAGCCAGAGCCCGGAGCTGCGGACGGGCTAGTGGCCCTGGTTGGGGTTTCGTTGCCCGCGGTCTCCTAACTCCTTTGTATTTGTAGGGCAATTCCCGTGCCTGGCACACACGGGCGGATGCGCTGGCTGGCGTGGGCAGGCGGCCAGACTTGTTGCCGGTCGCTCCTGCGAGCGATGAAGGGGCGAGCGGAGCGAGGCTTGGGG
This sequence comes from Xenops minutus, assembly GCA_035221455.1. Classification (NCBI taxonomy): domain Eukaryota; kingdom Metazoa; phylum Chordata; class Aves; order Passeriformes; family Furnariidae; genus Xenops; species Xenops minutus. The sequence continues at coordinate 6,348,234 of JAWWEE010000159.1, read as the reverse complement.
CTCGCAAGATGGGGCTCGGGGGGAGGCGGAGAGGGACTGGGTTCAGCACCGCGGACAGCACCGCCGAGCCCGGGCCCCGCCGCCTGCCCTTCCCTGTCGCCGTCCCTGCCCGCCATCCCTGTCCCTTTCCCTGTCGCCTTCCCCGCCGCGCCGCGCCTGGCGCCCGCACAGCCGCGGGAGACCGCAGTGCCCCGGGGACAGCGGCAGTGTGTCCGTCTGTCCGTCCGTCCGCCCGTGCCCCGGCAGGCACAGCCAAACCGTCGAACAGGTGTAGTCCGGTTTTAGTGTTGCAGGCGCTGGGATTAAAAGGTGTGTGTGTCGAAGCAAGCAGATAAATATCAGGTGGTGATGAGGGACAGCCAAAACAAGTGTACGTGCTCGAAGCAACACTGACGGCCGGCTGGGGTACAACAGTCATGTCGTGTGTACACAGCTGTGACTGACAAAACTAGAGTCACCGGCTGTCAAACAATGGGGAAATGTTTTCTTGTGGAGTGGCATATAATTGGTGTGATTCCTATTCTGTCATTTCACATCGAATTATGAAAAATAACCTGTACTTTTTTGGATGCAAAATGTGCTTTGGGTGCGGAATTTGTTACCTGGTAAATGCAGCAAGGAAGGGTGATACTGTATCAATGACTGGTACAGTTGAATTCATGAAACTATTTTCTTATCCTGAGTGTATTTTTGGAGCATAACTATTGAAGGTGATGGTTATAGAAGGAGTCAGACCAGTTTTCTTTTTTACTTTTTGCAAATTATTATTAAATACTTCACTTTTTTTGACCTAGGCAGACTTAAGGTTTAAAAAACTGAATTTTTGAAAGCTCTTTATGTTTCTTGAAATTTTAAGGAAAATGACAAGGTCTTAGTTATTATTTTTAGAGCTACATTAGAATTCTTTGATTTTTATTTTATTTTAATGTTTGAATTAAGATATAATATGCATTTCCATCCACTCATGCCTAACCCACTGCCACAGGAAACTGGACTATGTTTATAGTAGTGGAGGTTAGACTGTTCTTTTGTTAAAATACTTTTTCACCTATTTCTTTTTATGAATACTAGAGATAAATGAAGATAGATAAATTATGCAATCCTTCATATTTGTGTACCCTAAGTAATTGTAGTGAAGTACTCCATGTTAATCATGGCAAACTCTATTTGGTTCAACATGCTATAATTAAGGACAGCTTGATTTCTATGGAATAATATAACACAGCCAAGCAAATGGAAAAAAACACAGTGTTTGTAATTTTAGTGTCTTTTTGATTAGGCTTCAGTGGAAAACAATAACTTGTGTGTAGAGGTCTTTGCAAACTACCCCTCATGAGGCAATCCTCCGTCGCACAGGGTCGTTGCTTCCTCAGTGCTTGGCCAAGTTTCCGAGGGAGGCACCTGCCTTGGGGGTGGCAGAGGTGGCTCAGTCAGTGCCTCAACTGGCACACGGCAGCACCTGAGAGCACCTCAGGGTTTCCTTCAGGTGGCACTTGGGTATCAAAGAGCTTGTTTTAATGGGAACACAGGAACAAGGAAGGAAAGGTTGAAATCCTACATTAGTGTACAAATGTATATGAAATACCTTTAGATCCCTGGTTGTGTACATAAGTATGTTTATATTATAAATACTTGCAATTTATTTTAGGGTATCTTTGTTGTAAAAGATGAAGTTCTTAAGGTGATTGATTGACCACAGTGATGACAAAGTTTTGTGATAAATGTCAATATATTATCCATAGTGAATTTAGAATATGCTAAATTTTCATATTCTGAAAAAATACTTGGTCTTTAAGCTGTAGTAACTGTAAAGGCAACCAGTGAAATTGTAGTATTGCACATCCAACTATGAAAAATTCTGCAGCACGCTTAGTTTGGAATTGCAAGCAATGCTGCAGTATAAACATAAGCAATAATGGAAAATTCACATAGATAGAAAAATATTATTCTTGTTTTCCAAAATGAGAGAATTAGTATTTTGTATTCAGAAAACTGGGTTATTCCTCCCATAGAGGTATATGCAGGAGCCACAAATGCAGGAACTGGAGTGAGCAATTAATATCACAACAGTTTGGCTATTTTTAGATTTTTTTGAGTGTTGTTCTTCCAAACGTCTCTCTTAACGAATCAAGACCATTTAAAAACTTACAAATGTTGAATAACAGATTACAAATGGATGCATTTTGGATATTTTTCTTTTTAGATAAAAGCTCCTGATAAGACTTGGTTTAAAGTGAGTGCAATATTATAAGCTCTTATTTTCAGCATCCTCTCTTATTTACGAATGTATCTTGCATTATTTGTTCTCTTAGGTAGGTCCAAGAGCACACCTCAGTATTAGTCTGTTGCACAGTCTAACATGTAGTCTCTTAGAACTCTTCTGAACTCGCTCCACGTATAGGAAAAAACGTAACATTTGTTATTTTCCTGTGCCACATTTGGACAATGTAGCCATATTTTTGTAAACTTAGGCCAGGAATTAATGTTTAATCTGTGCTGAAAATTTTAGTGACCTTTTTTATAAAATTTGTATTAGCCCTACCTAGAGATTAAACCTTTACTAGATGGATGGATGGATAGATGGACACCCTTTGTGTCAGGAGCAGGCCAATTCTATGAAAAAAACCAGCTAACGTCAGAAAATCATAAGCCTTGGAAAAAAACTTGTGCTTTTCACAGCTTGGTAGAACAGCCTTAGATGTCAGCTGCTGAACTTCCTGAAGCTCCACGTTGTGGTTGTGCCGTGCTCCCCCTACAGATGATGCGCTTTGGCTGCTGGTGTCCTGGCCGGGAGGGAGCAGGGACGCTGTCACCCACTGCCCGTGCTCCTGCAGTGCGAACAGACAGGTGGAAAGCAGAAAACACCTGTCAAAATGCAGAAAGGAGAAGAGCAGAGAACCAGTCCTTCAAAGAGGATGTTGGAATTTGGGAGACACGAGCTAGGGAGTGGAGCAAGAAAACTGGCCCCAAAGGTGCTGATAGACTGCAGCAGTGGCTGGTCAAGGGTGGAAGAACAGGAAAGGCTTACTAGATGAGGATTAGATTAAATGGGAAGATGAAAGTGGGTAAAATAACCCTGAATGAGAGCGGGAAAAGAAAATGAACGAGCAAGGAGGCAATCAGAATTCAGGCAGCATGCCTAGGGAAGTAAAACTGGGGGGAAAGTGAGGGGGTGTTCACCCAGATAATATTAATTTAAAAAATGAGGATTGGAAACATGTGAAGAGTAAACCTTGAGACCTGTTTGCAGAGAAGAGACAAAAAGTAGAAGAATGCAAAGGGGGAAAGTGGACAGTTTGGACCACAGAGCTGAGGAGTAAAGAATGGAACTAGGATTTGCTGAGCAAAGAGAGTGGGACTGAAAGGACAGCCTTAGGACTGAAGAACAGGGCTTTTGAAGCGTAACTGGGGAGTAGTAGAAGGAGTGGGACAGGAACAAGTTCAAGGGACAGGATAGAAGAGGCCGTGTTCTGGTGTGACTGCCAGGGAAATGTCAGGACATCAAATTCTCCTTGTTCATTTTTCAGCAAAGAATGGTATCAGGGCTTCAGGGGTACTGAGAGTCAACACCTGCTGCTGGCTGCAGTGGGAGTAGGACTTTGACAATGCAAAGCACAGTACTAAATGCTTTGAGAAGAGCATTTAGTTATCCACCTTAAATAGGCACTGCAATTTATTTTAACTTCTCTGTGCATCAGTTTTCCCTATGTAAAATGGAAGCAGTATTACTGCCTCCCCTTACAGAGGTGTTTTCAAAATAAACTAATGAATGTTTGTTAAGCAGCCAGACACTGTAGTAGCCTGGAAAACCCATGAGGTGCATGGAAAAAACCCATGGTGAAATTCATAATTTTGTCTTCAGAGCAGAGTATGAATAATGTGTTGTAAATAAGTCCTGGGACTACACACTGAACAACAGCAAATAGCTGTTACAAGAAAAATAGTTCATTATGTACACGCTGTTCATTATGTATGCTGAATGAGTCTGGATTTATGTGGAAAAATTAGTATGTAATCATGCAGTTAAAGACTATATCATAATCTGAACAAAGTGTCCAATTTAAGGTTATTCAAGTCTGCTTCATTCTGGTATTTTCTAGCTATTGATGGCTTGAACTATACAATCTCTCTAAAGTGCTTTTAAAGGTTTTTTTCTGTCTTCACATCATGTATTTGAAGATAGCATTTGGGCATCAGGATCAGAGCTGGAATTGGTGTCTTGGCCAATTTCAATCAATTTCATCACCTTCCAAATACTTGGCACCATCAAAACTGTTTAGTCTAACAAGTTTGTATAAAATCATTACATCACACAAGTTAAGATGTCATTTCTGTCTTATGTAAACAACTTACATCTTTGACTTTCCATGTTATTTAAGCATGTCTCATGTTTTCTAATTTATTTCAAAAGTTTATTATTATTCTGGATTTATTGGAGCATTCAGAAAGATTTTTCTAGAGTTCATTAACTGGGGTTTTCATGGCCATATTGTGTACACATTTGCCTTTCAAACAGAAGGGATGAAATGGCATCATCCAGTCTCTGGATGCACTCTTCAAATCCCATTTTTGGCATTATGGAGAAGTATCACTGCTGTTTCTGAAATGTTATCATGTACATCTGAGCAATGGGGAAAATTGAATGTCTAGGTAGACTCCCACATGAAGGACAACTGAGAGCTCCAAATTTCACAGTAATTCTGAGTGTCCTGAATGGTTGTTTTTGCATAGTTGTTTGTTGGGGTTTTTTTTGTTTTGTTTTGTTTTGTTTAAAAAAAAAAACAAACAAACCACAAAAACAGACTATGAGACTTCTGAGCACAGGAATATAAAATTCATATTTTTCCTATCCAGCGTAATGGAGAAGTGTTTGTATTTGTGATATTTTGTTAGGACAAAAAAAAAAAAAATCACAGTTATATTTACTGTTGTTTTTAGTCCCCAACTGCAAATTTGGAGATTTGACTTCAGTCTCTTCAAAATGCCAATTTGTATCACTTTTCTAGGGTTTAAAATGGTGGAATGGTCAACTAAGAAATCTGTTTCTTCCATAAAATTATGTCTAACCTGGCAGAACTTGAAAAGAGTGATGATTGGGCTTTTTTTGTTTGGTTGGATTTTTTGCGACAAGCAATAATACTGCTTCAGATAGGAGCTAAAATCTATTGTGTTGTGTCAAAAGCTCTCCTGTTGCAAAGAAAAATACTTATGGTGTTAGATTTACATTCTTGCCAGACACTAAGATTTTACATGTGATATTCCTTACTGGTAGAACACAGAAAAATACTAAATGGAGCCAAGCAGTAAGTCTTCCTTAAAAGATCTTTAGAACTGTGAAAGAGAAGAAAACCAGTGATTTGCCTCTGTCTTTCACTTCAGCTCACCATTGCAAGTATTTTATTCTGTCCTGTTTTATATCATAAACAATGATGTCACTAACTAGAAAGGCTTTGCTGGAAACTGGTTATTCAACATCCCAGTGTCAAGAAATGTAGTCATCCACATTCTTCCTCTATATTCACTAACTTTTAGAGTTATTTTCTATTCTTCCTTCTCATCTTCTTTTAGAGCTTTATGACACTCAAATCTGTATAATTGACTATGAGCTATTTTGTCTGGCAATGACCAAGTTATATATTATCAGCTATTTAAATCCTGCCTGGTGTTCTATTTGTGCCCCTTTTCATTCAATAACTTTTCACTGAAACTCTACCAGATCCTTTATAAATCAGCTCAAATGTTTGATGGGTAATTATGCTACATTCACCTACAGAAACACCATTCTCTCCTGGTGCTGATATTGCTAGGTTGAAACTCAAATATATGATGCAGGTTTTGTAGTTAATTTCTACTTATTGTTATAATTAAAGCACTTTAATCATCACTGTCTCTTATGTATATCCTTTCTTCTTTGTGGTTGTTTCAGATTTAGTTCCCAGATGCATTCTTTTATTTATTCTGTAACAGAATCCATTTTAGCACTTCCTGCCTATGCTTCTCTTGCAGCTCCTTCTCTTTTAATGCTGTCTGCAATACATAAATGTGATCTCTCTTTACAGATTGTTCATAAAGACACTTAGCCTGGAACTAGCCACAAGCTTTATGGTAACCCAGTGGGCACCTGAACGCCTTACCTGTTTTGCTATATGTCAGTCTCACCTCTGACAGCCATTGTTTAGCCCTGCAGATCAATAGTTCTTTATAAGTAAAATGGCAGGAGGAGTCATTTAGAGAAGAGAAATTCTACCCCCAGGACTTGAAAAGCAGGAATGCCAAGCCAACCCCGACTTAAAATTTCATCTATCTTATGCAAATCTCAAAGACAAAAGCTTTTTTTTGCATTTTATTTTTATATTGTTTTTATTGAGGAAGAGTTAAGCCATTACTATCCTCTTTACTCATTCATCTTCTATCTTAAACTAGACTTTTCTGTTTTACTAGCAAATTCCTTCTCAGCCTACTAAGCTGGTGGCTCTACCACCTCTAGTAAGCAGTGCTCTGAGCTCACATCTGCACGTTTCCCCTGCAGTCATGCCTGCAGAATCTAAAGCAGAGCATGTCCAGAAGGCCACTTCAGCTTTTACAGCAGCTTTCCAGTGAGGGTCCTGGTCCCATAACCATGACTTCTGGAGCCACCACCATATTCTTTTTGTCATGTAAGGTGTGTCAAGGAGAGACTCTATCACATTCTTGAATTCTCTAGTATTTCATTGTTCATTTTGGAATGGTTTCCAGTCAGGCATTGCTGTGTCTCCAAAGACTTGCCGAAACCTCTCTTCCTGAGCTTGACTTTTTGTTCTGGGACTTCTCTGCTTCATTAGTTTTCCATGTTTTCCCCCAAAATCTAGAAAGATGTCTTCTGTTACCCGTTCCTTGTAATTCTGTCCACCTTTTATCATTCGTGGCCTCTACATGGCAGGTTTGGAGCCCCGGCTTTTGCAAATAAGGCAGTTTTCAGTTCGCTTTGTTCAGCTGAAGTAGTTGCCAGTATTTTAACCACAATTGAGAAGGTAATCTTTGAAAGTCCTTTTAAAGATGAAAAAAGATTCTGGTTTGGCAGCCTGGGTTTATTTTTCTCAATCCCCTTGGTACAGTAGGTACACCTTCCGAGCTGTGAGCGTGCATGGCCTTTCGTGCTTTTTGTGACCTGGAAGGCTATATTTAATTCTGGCTGAGCACAGCCCATGGTCATACACTGTGTCTTCTGTTCTCTTTTGACAGAAGTTTTAAGCATTTTACTTGCAGGCTACTTTCTCCAAAAATTTGCAAAGATGTCTGAAAAATTAGTACTAACATTTCCAATACATGATATGTGTATAAAATATGTCACTGCTATAGGAAGGTATGAACAAATACAATGTTAATGGTGTTGGAACTAAAGGATCCTGGTGCTCCAGGATCACTTCCTGTGGTTTCCTCACTGGGTTTTGTCATACAGTGGAGCATCCTTTAGTTGATCTTGAAAATATTTTCTTCAGCCCAGAAGGTTTGGTTAGAATTCACTGTAGTTACAGAAATCATAGAATACTCTGAGTTGGTATGTTTGTAACTGGATCAGTTTTCACTGTGATGTTTGTAGTTGAATCATTAGTCTATTTTATTTTATTGTTTTCAGAGTGTTCTTGTATTTATGCTTGAATAAGCAAGGTGTTTTGCATGGATGTTTTCAAAAGCAACGATTAGGTGTGCTGGTTTTATATTCTACAACAGTTTCTCTGAGCATTGACAGTTCTTGCTGCTGCCAAAAAGGGGAAACCTTAAAAGTAGTTTGATGGTGTTCTTTCATGCCTGCAGAGCAACAGAAAGTATTATCAGAGTTGCCCTCTTTCTTAGTCCCAAGTGTGGAGTGGTGTCTGGCGTTTATTTCCCCAGTGCTGGAGAAAGTCAGACACAGCTGGCAGCTCTAGGAGAAGCACAGTTTGAAGAATTCCTGTGCTAAGCTTTCTATATTCATGCGCTGTTGTTGGGAGAATTCTTCATTTTGCAATCCTCAGAAGCATCCCATAAATTTCTTCCTTGAGCTGTTCCACTGGTTTCAGTAAGACATTGTGTAGAAACCAATTTGCATTCATAATGTGGCATGATTGAGATCTTACAACTACTGTATTTTCCTAGTTTTTGGTGTCTATGTTCTATCTCATTTCATATAGATAAGCATCTAATTTGGATTTTTTCTCTCTAAGTTGCAGTTTTGCTGTATTTAATCTGTCTTCAGTTTTGGGTTAGGAATAACATTTTCCAAAGATTATCCTGGGTGATTTTTTACAGTTCATTTCTATGTGTACTTAGTTGAAGACATTTGGACATCAAAATGAGCAGGATAAAAAGAAGTTAAAAGGCTCTTTAAATCTTGGCCAGCTGTAAGTACTAGTATACAAGTATCTATGGAGTGATTCATGCTGTGTTGTTGCTCATTTTAATCTAATTTATGTAAAGGGAAATTATACATGAGTTTATATAAAGGAAGGGATAAAATTAAGAACAAGGCGTGCAGCAGATTGTATTGTGGTGCTAATAAGGTCCATCTGATGACATAAAGTAAGTATTATGTGCTTCCACTTTTATGATGGAATTTATTCTAGTAATTTAATGTAAATGTTGGGAAGTAAACATGTGGCTTCTGATGAATTTCTAGCCTTTATACTTTCAGTGTAATTTCAAGACATATCTCTAATCAGAGGAACTAAAAATGCCCTGTCTTCTCACAGCATCCATTAGATCACAGCAAAGTTTTGTTCCTCTTGTGTGGAACATACTGGAATTCTAGCCAGTGTCACATGTGCTCTGATGACACAGCCACCACATTACCTGTCATGAAAGGACAGATTTGAGCAGAAAGACTTCACATGCTATTTACTGTGATTGTATCCCCTCTGCCCATGTGTAGAGGTTGCTTTCTCTTCCCTTCTAGATGGAGGCACCTGAAACTGCAGGTACATTCCTTTGTTTCCTCTATCTGTGAACTGCTTTGTACCGTGATTGGAACCTCAGCCCATTGAATCTGTTGCTTCTGTACTTCGCTTTGTCACTCTGTTTAGGTAGCATGGAGTTCTTAAATCATATCTGATGTACAGGGATCTCAGTATAGCAGCCTTTCTAGAGCATGAGAGTTTAATTCCAGGTTTTGTGATACAGCAGGTAGACAGATGCCCCAGCATGACCTCTGTGGTAGGAACATGTCCAGTACTGTATGCTTTCTCATAACTGTACAGGTGCAGGGAAGACAGAATCAGAACCTATATGTGAAAAAAATAAAATAGTGATTCTCCTTCTCCTATTTTTGTATATTGTGTTAATGCTCAGCTGTTTTCTGGGTTGCTTCCTCGAGCAAACCATCAGGGAAGCCCCTCAGCTGGCCAGTGGGGCTGCCAGCCCTGGTGCAAGTGTGCAGTGCTTGAGGTGGAAGCCACACAGTGAACCCAAATTCTTCAGTGTACCTTAGTATGTTTGTTAGAGTAGCTTATATAGTAGGGAGAGGGAACTGGAAAGCATGCCTTGAAATCCTGTTAAATGCTCTAAATCCAGAAGTTGAAAACCTAATCTAAATACGAATTCTTTTTAAGGAACATACCCAAGGGGACTTGTCTGGCATAGTGAATTTTCAGAAGGTTGTGCAGCTATTCCTCTATAGCTAATCACTTTTTGTCTTGCCACGATCATGACTGGTCACCTGCTGTAATCCAATGGCCATTTGATTATGGGCATGATAAGACTACAGAAAAATTTGTAATGGAAACTACTGAAAGTATCCAACTGAGCTGTGCTTTTTTAAAATAATAATTCTGGAATTATTGAGTACTGGTGAATTTGAATCTCATGGTTCAGAATTGTTGTAGGTTTCTTTTAACTGAATTACATCAAAACTTCTCTTTGAGGTTTCTCCTCCTCATGAGACAATCTTCATTAGATAACTTATATGAGAGATGTGTCACAAATGCCATCAGCACAGGAGAAAGTCAAGACTTTTAATAGGCCCCCACAGTCTATATGGTACACCATGTCTGAGTGAGAGGTGAATTCCAGCATGGTGAAAACTCTGCTGAAAGATTCTTTTGACTACAATATTCATAACTGTTTTAGTAACTGGGAAAACCTTGAACTCATTGTGGCCTTCCTCTTGATGAGGGAGTATTTAACAAGATCCTGTCTTATTTCTGCATGCTTGCCTGCCTTGCCTACCTCAACAAAACTTGCAGCAACCTAAATTATCTCTGAGCTCTCTGCCTTTCTGCGAGGTTCAAAAGTTAGGAAGTCAACCAGTGGCAGACCTACATCTGAAGACCTTGACAGTGTTTGGTTGCCCTAGGAAAGCAGCTAAAAGGAAACAAAAGAGAACAATTCCAGCCAAAAAAGGCTCTCAAACCCCCTATATCCTTTATTTGTCAGGGCCTGAGAGAAAGTCTGAAACCTGCATCCAATTTAAATGTTAAAAAAAAAAAAATACAAGTTACAAAGTAGAATTTCCTGAACTATTGTGAGTATGTAATATGTTTCAAATCGGTTAAAAAGCACAAAGTGGTGTAAACGTGAGCCAAATCCCATTCCTTACAAGAGATGTGTGTGAAAAGCACGCAGCAATTACCAGTGTGTGAAGTAGAGAAATGCTCATTCATGCTGCAGACTGCCGGGGTATGCAGTGACTTACAAAAGCCCACTCATGCTGAGCACCCTACTTTCTCAAGGAAAGTTAAACTCTGTTCCCCAGCCTTGAATTCTCTTTGCCGCCCTTCAAGCGACGAGCCTTGCCTTTCTGTCTGGGCTTCCCTTTGTTGAAAGGAAGGGGGGTTTAAATGAAAAAATCCTTGTGTGATCAAGGCAGTTGCAGTTTTCAGGCAAGCTGGCAGGTCACATTAAAGCTCATATGAATGCAGGGCTGCCTCTTCTTGCTAGGTTTGAACTCACATGACTTAACTTGACGTAGAGAACACATTTTTGGTTGTGATTAAGGCACAGCTGCAATAAATGGCTCAAGTTATTGCCAGCCGAGGCAGAATGAGGTAAACTACTATGAGTGTGAGGTTCATAGTAATAAACAGAAATGGAATGTTTGTTTGTTTCTCTCTTTTGTCCAGTGACATGTGAATGCACAAATCATGAAAGGCCACTCTAATATATAGTTAAGGCCTTCTCTAATGTACAGTTAATATTAAAAGCAGTAGAAAATTAAAGGCAGTGCTTTGCCTCAGTTACACTGTTAGATGAAGAGCAATGGAGCAATTAGGCCAGTGACCCAGAGCAGTGTAACTTGGATTGGAATCTGGCCCCAAGCAACTTGTCTGGGGTCATGCAGTCAGTGCCTTCATCTGTGAGATCTGTTTTTCTTTGTTGTTAGTCTTGGAGACATAGACAGTTCCACAGTCTCAGAGGCACTTTTTATTCACCAGAAGAGAAAAACCTCATGCCATAGGAAGCTCCACATCCCTTCCTGCTTCAAAATCTGCCCCTTTAGTAATCAACAGCATGGCAGTCTGCTGAAAAATGCCACTCTGTTTTCCAGCAAAACAGCACTGAGATAGGATCCTTCCAAAGATACACCACAAAATGGCTCTGAGTGCAGTCTGAAGGATGGTGAGCATTTCATAGGGATGCAGAGATACCTGATAACTCGGGCTTCTGCTAAATGAAGTTCATGTCATAGATCGTTCTGCTTTTATAGTAGTCTTTCTGATATAGTTATTTGCTTCCAAAATCTGGAATTCTGTATAACTGAAGGCATGGAGTGCACACAAATTCTAGTATATCTCAGTGGCTATAAAGTTAATTTTAGTTTTTAAATGGCATTTAAATTGAGATGGAAGATGGTTTAAAGCCTTTTACATCCCTTGTTACCTTCTTTCCCCTTCAGCAGCTGAGAAATGCACATTTTAATTAAAATTTGGTTTTCAAATGTATCTTGTAGCCAATGCATGCTGAGAAGAGCCACTTACCACCCATGTGCTGCAAGCCTGCTGTGCTGAACAAAATGGGAGCATTTAATTAGTTGTAAATGCTGTGGTGGTTTACTGTTTGTGGTCTACAGTAATGTCCTGTTTGATTTCCAGAAGTCAGAATTGCCCTTCCCTGGCTCGGATGGTCGGGGCCATAAAAACCAGTGGTGTGCCATTAGGAGCTGTAGTACAGCTGTAGCTATTTTTGCCATCCTGCAATTCTCATTCCACAGAAGGTTGCAGAGCAGCTTTTTTAGTTTCCATGTGACAAGGTACAAAAAATCAAGCCACATCTTTAGTATAAGTAGTCTGAGAACCTTGTGGGAGCAGTGTGTTGGTATGAGTTGTTTTGCATGTGTGGGGCACTCAGACTGCATGAGGAGCAAGATGCTGATGTTTGGTGGTGACCTTTGCATTCAGCCTCAGCTTACCTGGCCAAGTCATGATATTCATGGGTCATAAAAGGGGATCCCAACAGTCCTCAGCTTTCTCCCACAAGGATTTGGCCAGTCCTTAGAGCATGGTTGGATCAGTAGGTCTGCATATCTTAGATAAAGCGAAGAGTAGGCATGCTAGCATGTATGTCAATTGAATCTTCTAGGCTAGGTGGTTTTTTAGTCTTACAGTTTTCCTGGTCCTTAGTGAACTTAGTGAAGAAATGTATACCTACATGATTATTCACAACTTTTCAGTTGCATATTTCCTCGTAAATATGAAATTTCTCCTTATTCATATTTTCTCCGTATATTTTTAACACTGTAAAAATTACATTTCATGCACATGTGTGTGTTTAGCTTTCACTGAGTTAATACTCCTCACTATTGTGTAATAATGGCCCACCCTTGTGGAACACCAAGTACTCTATAAAAGCATAGAGACATCCAGTGTTCATTAACATATTCCTCCAAAAAGTATCCATAAGGAGAAAGGGGGACTCTAAAAAGGTTATTGTATCAACAGAGACAATATGCATCTATTTCCATGCTAGTACTCAGTCTAGGGTTTTGGCTGCTATTGTCAGTCTGGAAATGTGGGTTAGTTTTGAATGAGTAAGGTATAAATATTAAATACTTCCAAGCTGTCAGTATACCAATTTAGCCATTGATCAGATTTGCAGTCAGATTTTGTTATGCTTTGGGTTTTGAAACTTGTGTGTGTAGTAACAATCATATTTTCAGAAGATCTTGAGTAACTTGGCTAAAATCTTGATTTCAGTAAGACTCTTCTAAATCATTTAGGTACTTCTGAGGATATTACTAAATGTTAGTTAAATTTTAGTTTCAAGTGAGGATAGGTCAAAAATCAAAGGAAAAATTGTCACTGATTTGACCCAGTTGGCTGATAACACAGCTCAGCTTAGAGTGGTATATCTGAATTTTCTGTATGGGAGTAGCAAGAGAGGAAACAATTATTTTGAGGAATTAGTTTAATGATGCAACTAAATACATTATTTATTTTAATTAAAATTAATTACAGTTATTAAATAATTTAGCTATAATTGCAGTTAGCTAGTTATAAATTCATCCACATTCAAGCTTAAATGGTCCTGAGATGTTTGATCCTATTAGTGCTTTCAGAAAAAAATATTGTAGGGATAAGTACTAAACTGATGTATTTGACACAGAAATTCAGAGAAATTATTCTTTAAAAGTTGATCCCTTTTAAAGCATCAGTCCAAAGGATATTTCTGAGTCACTGACATGTAGATTTCTTTGCTATGGAATTCAGAAATTGCCTGCAGTGTAAAGCATTCTCTTCCCCCATGTTCTTTTTATTTTTTCTCTTTGGCAGAAATCTTGCAAATTATCAGAGGTTGCTGTTGCAGCATGAGAATCAGTAGAATTGACAAATGTAATTTAGGAAATAATTACAAGGGGTAACTTCAGCTCGCTCTTAACTTCTGTGACCTCCCTCTCTAGCCTCTGAAAAGAATTAGATTCCTCTAGGGCAAAGTTAAATGTGAGAGCTAACTGCAGGTACTCAGATTATCCCATTCTTCACTGAATGGAAAGTGAGCCTGAGGAAACTCACTGCCCAAGGCTGGTGGGTTTTATTAGTATTTTTTCTTCTTTCTTAGCATAGTAAAAGTATTAGTGGTTTTCACAGCAGTGCATCACATCAAAATTGCACATGAATACCATTGCAAGTCATAGGCATAAAATCTTTTGGACTGTAGCTTTTGTTTTTGGATTAGAGGATGCAATTTTTTGTATCAGATTTATTCCATGTATAATTCCACAGATATGTGTGGTCATATTGCAGGAGTGAATGTTGTCCTTGGGGTTTTTTTTTGTTACTGTTTCTACTTTCATATTTAAGAAATATTTGGGCTTTGTTATCTTTAACTTAGAAGGAGGACATATGTACCAACAAATCCACTCTTGAAAGTTTTGTGTCTATGCCAAAATTTATATTCCACAGAAATGTTATAATTTAATTTCTGCTCACTAATTACAGTAGCCTTTTCTATAAAGATATATTTAGTTTCCTGATGAGCATAATGTTGCATTCAGTGCTCACTCAGAGAACGACTGAGCTGTAAACCAAAGCCCTACAATTCTGATAGCATAGTTGTATTCCAAAATACACCCGGGTAACTCTATTTGCTACCGCTGGCTGTCAGGTGTACCACTCTTGCCTTGTGAGGAAACGAAGCCCCTGAAGTCCCCTCTGCCTTTGTTCAGGGCCAAATAAGCATCGCAGCTGGGCTGGTGTTCAAGCCAGCGGCAGAACTCGCAGCAGCCCGTGCTGGATGCTTTCCCGGCGCCTATCCGGAGCTGCTGCAGCTCGGGCGGGGTGGTGGTGGAGCCTCTGAGCCACCTCGGTGACACGAGAGGCTCTTGGCAGAACAGGTGTCAGTCCCAGAGCTGAGAAAGGAGGCTGGGAGGGAGCGGGATGCTGCTCCCTCCACACATTTCTCCCTGTCAGTGGCAGGATTGAGATGCTGGGCTGCTCCTGACTGTAATCATGGGACCACTTGTAGAGTACATTCATCCTCTGTGTGAGACGGAGGAAGAATCGAGTCCTTTGTGAGAGACTGAGACAAATTCTTCACTACAGAAACAATCTAGAGATTCCTCAGTGCTTTATTTATGTAGGCACGCTTTGGGGTGCGTTCTCTGCTGAAAAAGATGCCTGTGCTAAAGGCACGATTGTGCTCCCAGAATCTACGGTGTGTTCTCTTTGTTTTGTAATGTGGAATGTTTCTCCTGAAGTCAATGTCCTAGATTAACAGGAAACAGCTAAATTAAGCCTAGAGTTAAAACCAAGTAACAAGAGAATCTGAATGTATATGAACATTTCAAAACCACTCAGTAAATACAGATACACATAATACTTAAGTAATGCTTTATTTCTGAAACTATTTTTCAAAATGTTGGACAGAGAGCACGTTTCTTACAAGAAAATGCACTGGAGTAGTATCAGATAAGGGGAGCAAATAAGGAGAAGATTAAGAGGGGTTTATCCCTCTAACAGGATTTCTAGGGTCAGGCATTCCCCCTTTATCTAATTTAGCAATTGGTTTTAAAAGGATGTTTATTTAGAAAATATTCCTAAATATGCTTATATAAAAATCTATATTGGAAGGTAGTTTAGGAGAATTCTGAGGGAGAGGAGAGGGAAGCATTTGAGAGTATGAGACTCTTCACTTTTTTTGTACATGAAAAGAAGCACGAATAAAACATAAATGTTCTTCTGTGGTTATGGGTAGCAAGTTGGACTTGGAAATAAAATAGCTATCCTGGAGAAGTGCCACTTACATGGCTTAGCAAATAACAGCCTTGATTTGATAATTTTTTGAATGTTGTTATATTTGTATTTCCTGTGTGTGATTTCATTGTCACTTTGGAACGAGGTGTTGCAATGAACATTGAAATTCTTGGTATTCAGGTTAATTATTTGCTTGGTAGGGACATATTGTCCTGGCTCTATAAAACAATTATGCATAGCTAGCAGTTGGACAGGGACCCTTCATTCCAGAGCTCAGGAGAAAAATATGATTCTGTGTTTTTGCTTAGTTAAATTTCAAATATGCAGGTAATATGTAGTTTTCTGGTGCTTCCCTGTCACTTTTGATGGTTATACAGAACAAAGTTTTCTCCCTCCCACTAAATTTTTGAGGAAATTGAATACCTTCTCAGTGACTTGGAGAATTCAGTCTCAATTACAGTACTCAAGCATTGCTGGTCTGTATTAGATTTTTTTATAATAACAAACATATTATTCTACCTTTATATAGCTGATATATAACCTATCAGCTGAATTATGAAGAAATGGACAGGTACAAACTTTTGTTTGAAAAGGTATAAGGATATCTCTGTTCATTTTAAGCGAGTTACTGCTTGTAATTGTTCTCAGTTGTTAGTCTCTGCATCCAGTAAGAGCATTTCTTGTGTCATGGTACCTGTGTGCTCTTATGAAGTTGATCCCTTCTCAGCAAACATTTCTACTTCAAAAGATCATAGCTTATATCTCTCACTGTATTGAAAATTTTCACTTGAGATAAGCATTTTCTGATTTCCCTAGTATGCTCATTTCAAGATCTGAACAAGGAGAAATTTGGAAAAAAAAATAGAAAAGGGGCTTGTATTATAAAATCTTGTTTGGCTTTTAGTGTGTTTTTGACATGCTGTTAGTATCTGTGTATAATACAAACCTGATCTTTTGTGGTCTCAAAAGAGAGACATATCTTTTGGTTTTCAGATATCTTCCCAGAATGTATTAAGGATCCAGCATTGGCTTTTAATTTTGTGCTATGTGGCTATTTCTGGCTCATGAACCTAAGCCACATTTCCCTTATCAAATTTGTAGGTTTTCATGGAGCTGACAGCTCCCAGAAGTAACTGGGGGGTTAATATCTTGTGTGTCTTCCTAGAGACTTTGTGCCCTCTCTTGTGCATGACAGCAGCCAGAGGAGTGAACCAAACTGTGTGAGCCAGATAAGCGCAATTACATCAGTATAGGAGAACATGGTGGTGACAAAGAAGTGGCATGACAGAGGTTCCACTGACTTCCCTCCCAGTTGCTGGCTGAGGGATATCACCAGGACTTCCCTGTCCATTTGTCTTTCCCAGTTTGTTCAGTAGCTTCTGGATGTCTTGCCTGCCATGAAAGATTGCAGCAACCTAAAGGCTGATCTGAGGTGCTTTAGCACACACAGGCTGGATGAATGGAGCAATTACCACTGAATCTGGGCTTCCCTTTCTGTAGCAAACTTTCAATTCTGGGAAACAAGTCATCGTTAGAGTTCTTCAGGAGCTTGGCATGTTGTGTGCACTTACCTCTCTTTATTGTCTGTATAGTTCCCTTAAAATACATATTTTGTATCACCTAGTTTTCCATCACTTTTTTCCCCATACGAATCCATTTTTCATCACATAACTATCAAAAGATCTCATTTTTTTGAAAGTGTCTTGAACGGTTTTCTCCTTCATTGCTGCTGGAGGTAAATTTAGAGAACAGCCAGCCTTCAGACAGAATTTGAGTACGGCCCGTTATTTACTTTGCTGTTCATCTACCAAGTTTTAATTGAGCCTTAAATGAGTGCCTTGACTCTAAGAAGTAGTGACATTTCTATATTTTCAATTAAATTCTTTGGGAAATATTAGATTCTGTGATTTTTAATATTATGCTTATTTGAAATCTCTGAATACTTGAATGTCTTCTGGAAAATTAAACTGAGGGTTTTGTATATCACTGTGAAATCAAAGTTTAAGAAACTGCTGTCTGTCCCAAGTGCTTAGCTGTCAGCCCCTCAGCTGCCAGTGAGGTAGCCAGACTAGGGAGCTCTTGGGATGTTTCAGTGTAACTTCCAGCTAGGAAAGACAGGGTTGTAACTGGAAATAGCCACCACTAACAAGCCCTCCACTGTTTGTGTTGTGTTTTGTTTCAAGTCTAGACTGTATTGAAAGCAAAGACTTTCATCCTCAGATAAAGAAACTTCTTAATAGCAATCATTTCAGATGCAAGGACAAGCTTGAGATTCACAAAGTACAAACTGACAGCCTAAAATGCCTCAATGTTTTTTGCAATTCCTTTGGGAACATGTTTTCAAGGATCCTTGGTAATGGCGCTGGCAGCTTAGGAGAGGCATAATAGTGATTTTTGAATGTCTGCTCCAAAAGCATCAGAAGTTCATGTTTCCCACAACATGGCTCTAAAGACACTGAAGATTTATCCCTGAGTGCAAGGGAACCAGATGATTTGTCTTTGTCCATACGACTGGAGATTTTCCAGTGTGACGCCAAAAGAGGCAAATATATTTTATACATCTTGAGGGGGGTTCAGAATAGGTTTAAATGAAACTGTAAGTTTCACTTCATTAAGCTGATGTAATTTGCATCTTGAGGGACAGAAGGACAAAGCCTTAGCAGGAAACGCAGCTGACAAGAGATTTTAAAGCAGTGCAAGGAAAAGCCATTTTATCTCTTTCTCCTCTTTTCTGTTGGTTGCTCTCCTGACATGTTTGGGCTCTGTGATGTAAAGCACAATTACATCATCACTTCAGGCATGTGCAACTTTCCACCACTACCAGCTCTGAATTTGGTTGAGTGATAGTTCAGACACCCCCACACACATACATTTATTCCAACCTCTGTTTAGATGCTTGCATTTTTTCCAGTGTAAAATGAATAAATAATTATTTTCCAGAGATTGGATAAATGGCAGAATTGGTTGATTCTAAACCCCATGAAGGGCAAGGAGCGATCTGAAAAGCCTTCCTATATTACTTTGCTGGTCATTCCTCCTAGTATGTAAGTCTAAATTGCAGTTAAACAGTAATATTTTACAACTATGTTTTGTCATCCATGGTTACTGAAGGAATGCTGTCATGGCTCCAGCAGAGAAAAGGGTTTCACCTGGCTCTGCCTTCTGTTAATTTCTCCAGCTTTGGTGGGCATCATTGCAGTTGAATGTCTGGTGTAGATCATTTGAGCATGAACCTGTCTTTTTAACATTTCTAAATTATGAATTACATTGAAACTGTGGGGAATACAGATACGTGTGAAGGGATTCTTTATCTTCATTAAAAAGATAGCTTACTGATTCCATTGTTGGTGCTTAAGTTGGCAGGAATGGATTTGCCAAGGTAATATCAGAGTCACAACTCCCATAAGCAAGGTCAGAGGAGCTCAGAAATGTATTATTTTATTGGTTTAGTTTCATAAAATTCACTTTTGTGAGCTGAAAGTATGCTTAGAGGGTGGATTACAAATCAGCCCTTTCAGGATTTCTTTTGTGGATAACATAATCAGTTTGCCTGTGAAATGAAAAATCAGTAGGCACATACTACCTTGCCCTGCTGTGATGTTCTGCATTTTTAGAACTAAGGAAAAAAATATGATCAAATTATAAAAATTTGGTGATTGTGATTGCTCAGTAATCACCAATCAGAGTTGTGTTAAGGTTCTTTTCGCCATCCTTCCACTGCTGCAGATGTCATGGTTCTACTTGTTTTGAATGATGAGGCAAATTAAAAAAAACATCCTTTTCCAGATATTTTTGGTTGTGGACTTACCAATTTCCAAGTCTTATCATTTGTTTCCAGTAGTGACAGATGAAAGCCATGAATGCTCAATGAGAATTTTCTGCCTTTTTTTCCCATTCAGAGATAATTTATGTAAGTAGAAGATATAATGAGGATTCTAAATTAAGTGTGTCTATGTGTATATAAATAAAATTGGTTTGTTACCCATTTGCCAGCATTTTGGCTCAGCTGCAGAAGTATCATAACTGCTTTAAAATTGATTAGACAATTTAACTTGAAATTTAACTCTGGATATGGCAGAGAGAGATAAGCCTGTGAGCATAAAACATTAATCTTGCAGTTCTCCAGCTGATCTCAGTAAAGCTGGCGTGTTGTATTTATTCTTGGGCTTTGAAGAAATTTAAAGTCTTATGCTTCTAGCGTGACCTGTGAGCACGAGTGGTCTTTGACTTGTTATTATACAGGTCAAAAATGGCTGGGTGTTTTTGCTTGTTCTAAAAATGAACTGGGTGTTTGTTAAAGCAGGGGTGTTTCTGCAGTGCGCAAGGATGACATTCGTGGGGTTTTTGGCAGGGGAGATCAGGTTTGTGTGACTGTCAGCTTTTCTATGTGTTTCTGCCCAAAAGAGACTTGAAAGCAGCATTTGTCTGCTCCCACAGCGACTTCCAGTGTTGAAGTAATGGGAATGTGCAAAATGAAGTAGCCATTTTAACTGGAAGCTGATCTATTTTAATTTGATATGAATCTGTTCAGAGCAACATTTCCTATGCTGCTTTCAGGTGTTTTTTCTGTACTGTGATGCTTCATCAAAGATTAGTTTAGCCTCAGTGAAGTGGCAAAGTGACTAACATGAAAGCAGCCAGTTCTAAGGCCTTTTTCACCTCTTCACATCCATAGCAGCAGTAGCTCCTTTTTAGCTGGAGTTTTGGAGTGCTTTAGGGCAACTGTATGCTGGTTTTAAGTTCAGCTGCTATTTCTGCTTTTAGTAGACATCCTATTTCCTGATGTTGATCTGATCTTTAAACTGATCCTTGAAGTGGACATGCTTTCCAATATGAAAACCAGTTCAAAATACTCACCAAAGTACAAGCAGAAAAAAGGCAAGGTACAGTGTGTTACGTTTTAAGTCAGGTTTTGTGCCCCATGACACTTATATTTCACTTGGCACACACCTGAGGTCTCCAGCTTTAACTAGCAGGTAACTTCTAAGCAGCCTTTTTAGGAGACAGCATATTTACTTGGTTTTGTCGACATTATTGTGAACTCCCACTTTAGCAGCAGACAGTATTTTCTCAAACACCTGACTTCTAAATGTAGCTCAAAGTTACCCTTCTGCTGTTGAAAATTCTGCTCATTATTGCTCATTTTTCATATGAATAGATAACTATATATTGTAGTAGTTGTAAAGCTTTTATAATATTGATAATTTCTGAAGAGTTTTATGTCATATTCCAGTATGTCTTGGGACAAAACCTTATTCCTAACATTGAAAAACATTCCCTTTTGCAAGACCCAGAGTGTGAGTTAGAACTTACACTTTACAACAGAGTGCTTCTTCAAAAATTCCTGGTAGTCTGAATGCTGTCTGCGTTCCCTGCTCTGTAGGCAGGGCTGGTCACCAGCGTGTTTGGTTCCCAGGACCCCTCAGAACTAAGAGAGCAAGAGCTTTTCATGCTCTGTCCTTTTTTAACTCCTTCCTATACAGTGGTACATTAATTACTGTTCAAAACTCCCCATTGGCCAATACACTGAATCATTGTCCTCCTTATTAACACTGTAGGTATCATCAGCTTCCCTATTACTCAGTGTCAACTCAGTGAATTTTGGCATTTAGGACTTCAGAAATATGTATCAAAATCTATATATATGTTCCAAATATCACAGATATTCTAAATAGAAGGGAAATGGGAGTGTGGTGATGATTGTGAGGTATTTTGCTTTCTCGTTTCATATTCTGTTTGTATTTTAAAATCCGTAAAATGATTTTTTTCCGCTTTTGAAGAGCTTTAAAGATTTCAGAGAAGTGTTTATTTTGGATTTTGTTCCATCACAAAAAAAGGGGTAGTTTAACACTTAGTAATGGAAGTGGTTTCTTTTCCTCAGACTTACATTATTTCTAAAAATTACCTGGAGATTTTCTGCTAGACGTTTACTTAAACTATTTATTCATTTCCTAAGGAACGAAAGTAAAAGGCTTGGGAGTGCAGATTTATACCAGATATGAATTCCAAGAATTGTACAGAAAGTGATACTTAGGTACAGAAGCACTTTTGCTCTTTGCCATTGGTGTTCTCAAAATCTTTTTTCATCTCTGTTACTCTTTGTCAATGGTTATTACTGCTTTTCACATGTCCCCTGAAGCTTAAACCCCCTTGACTGTTTGTAACATGGCCAAGGCCCTTCGTGTCGCTTTTGAAGGAAAGAAATTGCACATTAATGTATTATGGATATACCTGGCTTTAGTTTCCTGACTTGCATGTCTGTTCAGGTCTTTGTTCAGTTTTCAGAGTGCCATGACCTGAGTCTGTCCAGCATTTCAGATCTGCGAAGCTCAGCAGCAGCAGCACAGCATCTGCTTAAACACAGAGCCTTGCTCTTGCAAGAGCGATCAGCTGTGGCCTTTCCAGTGTACCTGGCAGAGCTTTCAGTCACTTTTCAAAGACAAATTGCTTACAAAAAGAAAGCAGTGTCATTTTCTCCCTGCTGGCTTTCGGAAATCTCGTGTAGGGAAAAGCACTTACCATGTCTTTCATATGAAGAGAAAGCTTTCAGTAATGACTGGTATTTCTGAGTTTGTTGCAGTCAGTGCTGCTGTTGAAAATGTCATTGTGTATGGCACAAATAGGGGGGCATTTTGAGCAAGAACCTTCACTATCTGACTTCGATATTATTTGAAAAAGAAGAAAGAATAAGGTGTTTGAACAATAGACAACCTGTTGGATGTAAAGGCTTAAAATGTAAGAAAAATAAAAAGTGGTTTTATTGATTCATGAAATTGTTGGTAAAATTACATTATTCAGAATAGTAGCTGGAGATGTATGAATTTTGAAGCCCCTGTGACTGAATTTCACATATCTATGAGGAGAATTTTGAACAGTCAGGCCAACCTTAATATTCCTGCACTAAGGTGTTGGAGTAATTCTTTATTAGTGTATGGTGAGAGATTGAAGTGTTCCTAATGTTTTCCAAGTCAAATTTTTATTTTTATTACTGATCAGACACTTGTGTTCAGTTTTTTGTCAGTTTTCTCGCCAGTTATGATGGAAGTATAAATACCATCTTTTGCTATAATTAGATGGGACTACGAATAATCCTGACAATGTGTTGCCTCACATTTCTGCATGAGCTTCTCACCTTCCTCATCTGGCCAGAGTTTGGGAGCTTTCCCCTCTTACACAGACATTAGTCTTGGTTTTCTTCTTCTTTGTTTCTGTCTGTTCTTATCTATATATGATTTTTATATTTTCGTGCTCTGTTTCTTTACTCCTTCCCTTATATTATCCTCTAGATTTTTTTTTCCTTTTTACCCAGTAATTTTTTTCATATTTCTGCTTTTTCTATTTGTTCCCATTTGACTTGGTCTTGTCTAAGTGCATGAACACCTAATGTTTTGACTTTTAATGTTCATGGGATACTGAACTATTAGGTTGCCTTGGGAACTAAGGTAAAACCTAAATTTAGAACCTGTGATGCTTTTTGGGGTCAGTGGTCATTTTTTCATCTACCATATGCATGTAGAGAAATTAGAAAAAACTTTCCAAGAAAACTGCAGAGTCTCAGCTGGGCGAATGGAAAGGATAAAGACCAGAAAAAAGAAGCTTGTGTGTTTGTCCCTTTTGCTGTGGTTCAAGAAAATGATCAATGTTAATTGTTCAGTTTCAAAGGAGTCATACACATATGTATGTGTAAATATGTGTGTATACATATACCATCTATAAACCTGGAAGAGATTGGGTTTGATTTGTTCTTGAAAAATGGTTTAGGATGCTGATTTTTATTTGTGCTTGTTTTACTGAGAGGTGAACAGGGCCATTATGTTACCTGGGGACGTTGCTGGCATCTTAACTAACCATTGTGGCACGAGATAGCTTCAGATATTTTGTATTCTCAGCCCACAAACACACACAGTTGTGATGCCAGCCAGTCTGTGCAGCCTGCTCTCTTGTTATTAGTGCTTATTCACCGGAGGAATTTCATCCCTTTCCGATGTTTCCCATCCCTGACCCTTGCATAATTGTACCTCCTCGTTGCTGCTGAGTACCACCCGTGAGCCTTTGTGAAAGGCTGTTCAGAGGTGTGCTGTACTGGAGCACACAAAGCAGTTATCAACTAGCTCCTGAACTGAACCAATCATGCTTATTTTCCATGCAGGGAATAAATCACAAGATAGTGGCATTGCAGAGATGGAGGAGCTTCCAGTCCCACACAACATCAAAATAAGTAACATCACGTGTGATTCCTTCAAGATTTCTTGGGACATGGATTCCAAATCCAAGGACCGCATTACTCATTACTTCATCGATCTCAACAAGAAAGAAAACAAGAATTCCAACAAATTCAAACACAAGGTAATTTTCGTTTAAAAATCAAGGCTGAAATACTTGATTTTAAATAGATGAATCTCTGTGTTTTATTAACCTTTCAAAGCCAGACCATAGGACACAGGTACTGGGCATCCAGCAAAGGTCAGTTTTGATTAATCTGAAGGACATTTTTTGTTTTTTTTCCACTCAAAATCCCTTCTCTGTCTTGAGCCTGTGTGTGTGCATACAGAAATACATTTGTTTCACAGAAAACAGAGCATTACCTTTTCTATTTCATTTGAAAACAGTTTTGGAACCTGTACAATGTATTGCAAGAGAGCCATTTTTATTCCCGAGTAATTCTGCATGATTATTTAAACCCTCTATGTATTCTCTGCC
The DNA here is from genome assembly GCA_035221455.1 of Xenops minutus. Lineage (NCBI taxonomy): Eukaryota > Metazoa > Chordata > Aves > Passeriformes > Furnariidae > Xenops > Xenops minutus. The sequence continues at coordinate 6,323,896 of JAWWEE010000159.1, read as the reverse complement.
TGTCCTTGTTCAGTGACAGACTCCTGAGAGCAACACATGTCATTTCATCAGAAGAGTCACGAATTCTAATGCACTTCTAGGAAGGCTTCCAGCAATTTTAGTTTGCAGCATTCAGCACTGTGACCTGAATATTCATCTGGCCTCTTTCCTCAAGCCACTGATGCAGGGACATATTGAAGGCATTGCAAAATCTGTACTCATCAAATCCAGAGAAATTTGCTTTGACCTCAAAACAGTTGAAATGCTGAGGTGTTTAAAGAAATATGGAAGGAGATAGAACATTAAACAACACAATCATCTGCAAATTTAAAAATTACATTGCCAATATCTCTAAAGGGTAGGGTTTGCAAAGGCACAAATAACCATCCAGACCAATATCAGGGCTGTAACTCTATCAACACCTAAATTACTATTGCTTTCTAAGACAAAGGGATAACCAGAAAATATTTCCACCAGTTTCTCTGAGGCTTTTTATTGTGAGAATACTTTTCATGTGATTTCTTTTAATAGCAGGTGTATAATTTTCACATTTCCTTATTAGACTTTTTTTTTTTTTAAATAATTGTAATTGGAAGTAACATATGCATTAAGTGTAATGAAAAATCACTTACTACTGCTTAAAATTGAGAATTTTACATGTTTGGCCAGGAAGTTGCAGTTGTGAGGAATGACTGTGCAAAGCATTACTGAGCCTAATGTTATAATAAGCATTTATTATGCCTCATTTTTAATTGTAATAGCAAATAAAGCAGGGTATGTTTGGGTTTTTTCTTACTGGTACTCGTTTTGGACTGACAGCCCTTGAATTTGAATTCCTATTTTACACTGCAGGAATAAATATACCTTCTAATATAAATGCTTACTAGGATGGATTCTTTTTAATTTCTTTCATTTTATTATTTTGCATGTTTTTTCATTCATGTGCCAACTAGTGTGAAGTTGTAACATTTATTTTTGTGAAAGGTAGAGCCATCCTAGTAGAGCAAACACTATATGCACTTCAGAATCTTTATCACAGTGATGAGACTGGAATTAAAGTGGAGGGGGGAGGAAAGAATATTGTAGTATGATAAAAATAAGCTGTTAGATTTGTGTTTCTAAGCATTTTTGTAGCTTTTTACTGTGAGGAAATGCTTAGTCAAAGGAGACAGGTAATCGGTTTTGCAAGAACAGACTAAAGTCTGTTGAGTAAAATGATGAAAAAGTTGGATGTCTTGTCATAGGTAACTTGAAATTTCTTGCTAATAATTGTGTTAGTGATTTGGTAAAGATTTTTTTGGTTGATTTTTTGGTTGTTTTATTCCCAGGCCTGAATGGCAGAAATTCAGGGTGCAGACAGGGTGGGCAAGAGGACAGCAGAGTGGATACTCCAATAGCTCTGTGCCAGAGCACTTATGATGTGTTTGCTTTTGTGCATCTTTAGTACTAAGGAATTTTTAGACCTTCTAGAATGAACTTCTGTTGCTAATTAAAATGCTCAAATTCAAAATGTGTCCGCCAAGTGAGGGTAGAGACAAGCATCCTTCTTCCGTCTCAGGTTGGCTGTACGAGTTTCCCAGTGGAAGCTCAGCACAATCCACCCATTGGAATGGATCCTCACCCAGCCATTGACTTCCTAACAAAGCTTTTGTAGAAGGGGGGGATATCACTGCTTCTTTTCCTAGCGAGCTTTTTTTCAAAGAAAAGAGTAAGTCCTGCTGCTTAGTTATGAACAGCATTGGGACTTACTCTTAGGAGTCATCTAACAGTCCGGCTGTGCAAGGAGGCGCATCTTCAGGGGAGAAAATTCATCCTTACTTACCTTACAGGTAGGCTGAATCACTCCCTGCAAGTGTCTGTCTCACAGGGGAAAATACCAGAGGACCAGCTTATTTTCTAATTTAAGGAAGTGAATTACGATATAGACGTAACCTGATAGATGCTGTGCCTTGGGAAAGGCAGCTGTTTGTTTTTTTGTGTAACCAGGACAGCATTCATTCATTCTCCCAATACTTTTTCTGTTGGCAAAAATATAAAGTATATTCAGCATACTCAGGGTGCATAAAGTTTTGTTATTTACAACTCTTGTCCTCATATATGTGAAGAAGTAGGTTTGTATTGGTGTAATAGTACAAAGACTAGACTAAGACTAGAATTGTAATAAGATTTTGCCTTTTCTTCAATGCAATTTGCATGCTTCCTCTCTTTTTTTAAGATATGGAAACATGATTCTTCCCATGTAATAGGAAAAAGGCTCAAATACTTAGCAAAGCTAGGACCAGACCCTGGGTGGGCTGAGATCCCACAATGTGTTCTATGAGCAGACCTGGCCAAAGGAAGGATAACATGAAAGGGGAGAAAGCTGGAAATTGAAAGCTGCCTCTTTCCTAAAAGAGAAATAGGCAGTGTGACTCACATTCCTTGCTGCTTAGTTATTCAGAGCTTCCAGGTTGTTCTTAGAAATTATGGCCATCTAGGCACCTTTAGGGTTGCCTGGTGGATGCTGGTGGTGGAGCAGCTATCTGCCACTCCAGAATCCTGGCTGTCCTTTAGCTGGCATATCCTGCTTTACACTTTGGTGGCTCAGCCAGGAACCATAGCAGAGCAGAAGAGAAATGAAAAGAAGAAATGGGAGAAACCCCAGAGGAATTTCAATGTGAACATTTGAACATTTTCTCCTGAGGTTAGTATAGTGACCTTAAAAAAATGGTGTTTGCTTAGAAAAACAACAGATTAGAGCTATGAGAAGCATCACATCTGCCTCTCCTCCCCAGCTGTGCAAGAGATAAACCCCTCAGTTTAATGTGGTAGTCTGCCCCTTTCCCCCCCCCCCCTCCCCCCTTTTTCTTTAGGCAGTCTGCCCCCTTTTTGGTACAGTTAGAAGAGGTTCCTGATGCATGGCTGGAAGGTAAGGCTTTGACACCTGAGGGCAACAAGGCTTTTAATGTTACATGAAAACTGACAAAAATAATAGGGGCAAAACCCACCACTGGGGTGTGAGCACAGAGATCTGATCCAGGTGGAAGCTGTTTTTACAGTAACTGAAAAAAAAAAGATGACAGGAGGATTAATGATGTTGACTGTAGCATCTGGTGACTGCATTAGCAGTCCATTGGGATGCCTTTGCAATATAGTTTCAGGGTGGTAGCTTTAAATGTCATTTGGGGTTTCTTTTTTTCCTTGTAATTTTTTTCCATCCATTATATAATATTTATTGTAGAGTGCACAACTTTCTCCTTTAAAGTTTTCTCTCAACTGTTATTTCATTCAAATGAGAATAATCAAAAAAAGAAATCATGACAACAAAATCTTACGCTTGGTTATCACTCAATCACATTTCAGTTCTTGCACTATCACAAGCTGCTAATTTTACAGTTTCTTAATACAGAAACTAAAGAATATTTTTTGCTGATGAGAAAACAATAGGAGAAAGATATTTTTCCATAATAGAAGACAAGCAAAAAAAGTATCTTTAAGGTCTTGCTTAAAGATTATGAAAGAAAATGTCTCTTTTCTGTTCCTTTTCTCCTTAAGCAACTACTATGCTAGTATTTATAGGTAGATGTCTATGGACTAGTATTTATAGGTGGACAGAAATGGATGTTATTTAAAATGCCCACTTTTCACAGGGCAGCCATCTAACTATTCTGTTATTATATTATTGATAAATATTCACTAATAAATACCTCTCCTTCTATCACAGCTCCTCAGGTACACAGTGCTGAGTGCATGGGTCCTTTCACCCACAGTTGTAGCATAAACTGTCCAGTTTTTTTGATTCTTTTTTTCCTTTGCTACTGTAGAAATTAAGTATTTCAACTACAACAGGTAGCCATTCTTCTTTGTTGCACCATGATGCTGTGATACAGTGGAAGAGCAAAACAGGATCTGAAATGCTGGTGGGGTGGGAATCAAGATGTTCAGTGACAGGCCAAAGCTCTGTTCTGACCATTCCTGTATATAAGAGTATTTTTGATATATGCAAACCAGGCATAGTTACTGTGCAAAGTGTCGAATTTTTCTCTGTTGAAGTTTGGTTTGGAAGATAGCAGCAGTAGTATAGGTGGATGGATTGATGCAGGAGGAATTTAGTTTGATCAAAGTGACTGAAAGAAAACAATGGCAAGGAAGGCACAAGCAGTTCTTGAGTTAAAGTACATGTGTGCTCTGTAGCATGTCTTTGTGCATAAACTCATACATGTGTGTTATCAGCATGTTTCTTAGAACAGACCTTATATACCACTGTTCACTTGGCTGCACCACCAAACTGAGAAGTAACTCAGGTTTGCAAAGAATCAGGGGTTGGGGATTACATCGCAAAAACAACAAAGGAAAGGGTGGTGGATTGGTTTGATTGCACTGCTGACTTGTGTGTTGTTTTGTTCTTGTGTTTCCATCAGGATGTACCCACTAAATTGGTGGCCAAAGCTGTTCCTTTGCCTATGACAGTCCGTGGGCACTGGTTCTTGAGCCCAAGGACAGAGTACACAGTAGCAGTGCAGACAGCATCCAAGCAAGTGGACGGTGACTACGTCGTTTCTGAGTGGAGTGAAATCATCGAGTTTTGCACAGCAGGTGATATTGCTGAGGAAATGCTCCACAGGACGTGTGCAATTAATGCTGGCTCTGCTGCCAGCAGGGGTTGGCCATCTACCAGTGCTGCCTAGGCTGCGAGACTTTAATAGTCACACCTGGAAATGGGAATTCTGACTTTAGGCTTTGTATGTGCTGAGGTTTGGTGCGTTAATCAACTGACATCAGCTAGAGAGGGCAGTTCTCAGCTCCTCTGCAGTCCTAAATATGGGGAAACCAGCTCTAAACACAGGAAATCCTGGGCTGAAAGTTGCTGTAGGCTTGCAAAGTCTTGGTGGGGGAAGGAGTGGGAAGAATCACACGTGCATGTTCCTGCCGTTTCTTTGTTGCCACTGTTGCAAACTGGGGGCATAATGTGATGTGTGTTTTGGTCCCAATTTTAAATCTGCATGTCTGTGTAGCTTTTGTGGGTTTTCCTGCCCCCTGTATTAGCAGTTTGTCTTTCCTTTCCAGATTATTCAAAAGTTCACCTAACACAGCTATTGGAAAAAGCTGAAGTGATTGCAGGCCGAATGCTTAAACTGTCTGTTTTTTATCGGAATCAGCACAAAGAATACTTTGATTATATCAGGTAAGAAAACAAACATATGCAAAATCGTTTGGCAAATTAAGGGAGTAATGAAAATAAGTAAATGGAGACAGTTGTGCTACAGCTAGAGCAGAATGTCTGTGTGCTTTATAGCCTCTTCAGAAGAAGGTAAAGAATAAAATATAACTTGTTTCTTCCCCCTTGCTTAACTCAGCACTTCCATTAGGCACTAAGTCTGTGTTTTGAGGCAGAAACTGGGATACTCACAGGGTTTCTAGCCTGATTAAAGTGCCTGTTATCATAACAGAGGGTTTAGAAGCCAATTATTTCTATTGTACTAAGAAATGAAGAGTGAGAGTAGGAGTGTACAACTGTGTGCATAGGCATTTGCCTGCATGTAAGAGTTCCATCTCAAATACTTGCTCTCCAAGAACAACCATGCCATTTCCATGTCCAAAGACAGTAAATATGGGCTCTGAAATCTGAGTGTTAACTTATAGATCATGTGTGAATGGAGAGGGAATGATGTTTAGACAGGTATTGACACCATGCTTCAGCTGGAATGAATAAATGGGATAGCTGGAGGTAGGTTCCCTATTCCTTTGGAGACCCAGCTGTGCCCTCACACACAAGAGAAAAGCAGAGTTTTTGACTGAAGGAGTCCAAGCCCATGTGCTGCCTGAGCAGGAGCAGCCACCACGGTTAGAAGAACACGGATAAGAGGTAAGCAGTGGCAGAAGGGTGGCAGCACTGACTATGCTTCTTTAACATGCATGGGAGATGGGGCTCTTGCTGTGCCACATAATTCTGGTTTTATGAGAGTGTCACACTGGTACCTGTCTAGAATGGAATGCTCTTTAAACTGGTGAGGAAAAAAAAAAAAATTACTCAAGGCAATCCAGCTTCAAAGAACAGATTCCATCACCCTTGGAAACATTCCTAGTTTGTAGTCAGGAGTCTCTGATTGATTCCAAGAGTATATTGTATATTCTAGAGCATGGGCTTGTTCTTCCCCTTCTGTGTTTTGGAAGAATTATTTTCTTGCACATAGTGACAAAGCTGCAAAACTCAGTGGAGGCAGAGAATGAATTGTGATTGTTGAGGCTCTTTGAGGACCTTGTAAATCTCTGATGCCATACTGGATACCACAGAAGGGAAATGCCTGTGGTGGTTCTGATTCTCATGGTGTTTTGTTTTCAGCAATGTAATCATAGCGCATCTGCTTTTGTGCTCATTAGTGTTGAAAATTGCCACTGAGGTGCCTTATTTTCTGTGGGTTTTGCCTTGTTTTGCCAAATATGACTCTGATTGCACTGTATCTTTCCCCCTTCCTCCTATTAACTTCTTTCTTGGTTCTACACAAATAGAGATGAGTTGGACTTGATGATCCTTGTGTGTCCCCTCCAGTTTAGAAAATTCTGTGATTCTGTGTGTTAGATTTCTCTCTGTTATGGAGGTAGAGACAAAAAGCTGTGTTTTACCAGGTCAGTGAGAAGCTACAATACCTGTAAATGCCTGATGGTTGCCTTTTTGCTCTGAAACAGGCGAAAATGGTCACAAGAGCTAGTCGTTCCACCATACACCCTTTTGCACATGATGTTAAAACCCCTAACGTTTCTTTTTAGGGAAAATTTCTTGTCATGCCATGCCTTCCAATGACCTCTGTGGTACCATCACCAGGGAACAAGCTTGGAAAAGCTCTAGTAGCATTGGCAATCAAGCAACTGTTCACGGTGCTAAAGTAGCAGCCCCTAAATATGGGGTTTGCAGTGTGAGCTCCTAAGTGGCGTTCCTGTCACTGCTGCTCACTTTGGCTGGGACAGCCACAAAGCAGCTCAGATCCCCTGAAAGGGTGACCTATAATTAGCCTAATTGGCCACTGGATGTCAGTATCTTGCCACAGAAATGGAACTGACTTTAGATGAAAGAAGCTTTTCTTTTCAGGTTGCAGAGGTTTCAGGGAGGTATCCAAGATGATTCAGGTGGTTTTGGTTTTTTCTCCATAGCAATCGTTTTAGTCATAAAATGCTAATTATGCCCCGCACCCCAATCAATGTCTTTAAACAACAACTAAGTAGTTATTTGAATGGCTCAGAAAACTGTTGAAACTTAGAGTCAAATGTGCTGCTGAGCACATTAGAAATAATGAAAAAAAAACCCAGCTGGAGACATTATTGAGTTGATTTAGAGCTGTTTTGTATGTATACACTAAATTGGTTTGCTTTGATTGCTAGCTCCCACATCAACCAAGTAAAACCTTCTCCCACACAGCACCATTTTACCTGGACCTGTTGCAAGTTAAAAGCAGGGAGAGAACAGTCCTTCTTGGATAGTTTCCCTTCTCCAAAAAAAAAAAAAAAAGGAAAGAAGGAAAAGAGGGGAAAATAAGAAAAGTAAAAGCAAAGCAAGAGGAGGATATAAGACTCTCCTGCCCCACAGACTGGATAAAGGCACTTTTCTAAGGGTGCATAACACACATATGTTTTGCTGGATTTAGAAAAGGGGATATTTCAGGTATCACATGGTTGCAGGTGCAGAAACAGCCAAAGCTGTTACTGGGGCACTTCCAGAGAGGTGTGGAGCACAAATTCTGAGGAACATCCTGCTATACATAAAATCTCAGGTGCTAAGGAGGATTAGATGGAGTGTTTTGGAGTGTTCTGCTAAGTTTAGCAGCCTCAAGCTGCTGAGTGCAATTTGGGATTTGGAGGCCTAAAAATTCACTTGTACATTGTATGTTTCTTTTCACTGGAAGGAAATTGAGCTCAGTTTGGAGAAAAAAAATAGTCCTGTACAGTTTTTTACCCTTAGGACTGCAAAAGCTGGATGCCAACCAAAGTGGAAGCTAACCAAATTGCCTAATACTCTGTGCCCAGCTCTGCTCTGATTGAAGTCAGCAGTAGACAAATTAGACTTGAAATTATCATTTGGGGGGAAAATAAGACTATGGCAGATAGTACATCCCTTCCCAAACCTCTCTGAAAAGCATTGTTCAGAACTAACTTTCACTGGCAGTTTTCTACATGAACTACATCCTGCCTATGCTAAAAATACACATGAACAGTCTAGGTTTGGAGACTTTTCTGTTTGTGCTGTTTTTTGCCTGCACATAATACCCACAACCTCCAACAGAGAAGCCAGACTGGAAAAGCTGATTTCCCTCTAGAGCAGGATTTACTGTAGCTCTTCCCAAATCTGATGTCACTTGATTTTCTTAGTCCTAAGCTCATGACTCTAACCACATTTTCAGTTTAACAGTTTTCCTTTGTGTCCCTTTAGTACTGTTTCCAAGAAGCATGATGTCCTAACTTTCCACTTTTTCTTTACCATGTATTACAAAATAAACAATCCCAGTCATTCATTTGTAGAGAGCATCACGGGAATGCTATGCAGCCCTCTGTTAAGGATAACAGTGGCAGCCATGGCTCTCCAATCAGTGGGAAGCTGGAAGGCATCTTCTTTAGCTGCAACACTGAGTTTAACACTGGGAAGCCACCACAAGATTCACCCTATGGAAGATACAGGTATGAGATTGCAGCTGAAAAACTCTTCAACCCAAACACTAACTTGTACTTTGGAGACTTCTACTGCATGTACACAGCCTACCACTACGTCATCCTCGTGATCGCCCCTGTGGGGTCACCGGGAGATGAGTTCTGTAAGCAGCGCCTTCCTCAGCTAAATATAAAAGATAATAAATTTCTGACCTGCGATGAAGAAGACGGTGTCATGGTTTACCATCATGCCCAGGATGTTATTTTGGAAGTAATTTACACTGATCCTGTGGATCTCTCCCTCGGCACAGTTGCAGAAATTACTGGTCACCAACTAATGAGCTTGTCTACTGCAAACGCAAAGAAAGATCCCAGCTGCAAGACCTGCAATATCAGTGTTGGACGTTAAACCTACCCCCATAACTTAGGAGCCTTCCACCCTCTGTTGCCCATTTCCATAGTCAGACGTTTCTGTCGGGAGCATGCACATGCCGCTGTCACCAAAAGCAAACACGAGTCTTCAAAATCTCCACTAGCCTTCTTAGTATTTCTTCTCGCCCTCTTTCCCTTCTGTTCCCCCAATGCTTTAAATGATTAGAAGTCCTGGGTTTCTTTCTGGCAACCATTTATACCTAGATGCTGCAAAAATTGTTTTCTGTTTCTTGCCAAACATAACAAAATCCTATATAAACTGCTTTAGCAAAATAAAAATAACAGCTTATAAATGGTGTTTAAATATGCATTCATTTTAACTACTGAACAAGTACTGGGATAACTGAACAGCATGAAAGGTTGTAATTGCAGCATGATTTGAATTTCAGAGCCTAGAGATGTCAGCACTTCCAACGTGTTGTTTGACAGTGTTATTTATGTTATTTATATTAGCTAACTGAAAACAGAAACTGTGTCTCAACATAATAAATATAATAGAAAAATATTTTATTTGTACTGTTGTATAAAATATTATACAATCATATAGAATATATAGAATACATTTTAATATCAATTGTATACATGTCATTAAATCATTTTTCCCTTATCAAAGATGTAGTTTGTAAACTTCAAATAGCTCTGTATCTGTTCCTGTTGCTCTAGATGACTTTAATTAAAACAGATTTATGAAGACCATTTCTGATTCATAAAAGTTAAGTTATAAATTATTAAGTCAGTACACTGAAACAACAAACATCTGTGAAATAAAAAATTCCTTTTTTAGTGTTCATATTTTTCCTCCAAACTACTTGAAGATGTGTACACCTTCCAAGTCATGCCATTACATACAAGATAAATACAAACATGGTTGGTACATAATATGCTTTATAAAATCAAAATCTTCTTACCAAGATAGAAAACAGGTTGCTTTTACTACGTGGTCAATACAAAATGACAGTTAAAGCAAAACACTAAACATGATTCAAGTCCCTTTTTCTTTCTGTAATTAATTCTTCCCTCCTTTATGCCTAGACTAGGTATTTCCCAGAATCCCTGCTTTTCATTTCCAACACAAAACCTGCTGATAATCCTTTTAACAGTCCACTTTTCACACCAATGGTCTATCTCAAATAGTGACAAATTCTCCTTAATATTACAAAGTGTGGTGCTCTGAAAGTTAAGAAAGATGCATAATTCCAATGGAAAAATAACTTTTTATAATTCTATTTTCAGTAAACAAGAAGTCTAGCTGTCCTCATCAGATAACTGTGACACTCACTTATATACCATGTACTTTATCTATCCAAAATATCTTAGCATAATGCAATAATCTAGTCCTGTTTTAATATATATATGTGGCAATTTATAACACAAGAAGTACTTCAACATTTTACAAAGTGCATGCGTCTAAACGAGCTTTGGTAGTCAGAAAAGCGAATGTTATAGCGTCAGGCAAAACAAAGTGCAAAGTTTAATACAGAAACCAAAATTAGCACATAGTTGATCTATTTACTGAGTTTAAGCTCTGTGAGCCAGGTTCTGTGAACTAGTGAAAAGAACAGCAGCCAGTACATTTGTTCTCTCCAACCCAGTAACCTGCATCTACTGCATTTCGCCAAGCATTTTCTCTTATCTCTGAAAACCCAATAGTTCCATTTGGCCATCACATTCTGTCCTATATTTTTCTGCATAAGCAGCATCACTCTGCTCTGCTCCCAGCCCTGACACTGGTCCTTTCTATGCACCTCTCTTTGACGCTACTGGAGCTGAATGGCAACCCTGTCTTGAAATCCAGAGTATGTTCTGAGTTTTTCCTTCCTTCATTTTAATTAGTTTCATTTAATCTAGTCAATCAGCACATTGAGAACCAACAATAGTTAATTATAGTGCATGTCAACTCTGGAAACAAACGTGTGGCACATTATCATGTACTAAGATGTGCTAAAAACCTGGAGAGCATTTCCTCACACTTTTAGAGCAGGTCAAACTGAGGCTCTACAATACTTTAGTGTCCTTTCAATTTCTTAACATTCTCACAGTGCACTTCAAGGCTTTTTCAAAAAGAAAAATATAACTATAGTCCACTCACCCGTGCTTAATATTCTTGCATATTGCTGTCCTCTCTCATCCCAGCTATTATAATTGGTAAAGTGCATCAAAAATCTCAGTGTGTCAAATAATTGTGCAGCAGACCAAGACCTGTAAAATTACTTTATCTTTTTCATTGTTTGCTTGTTGTTGTTTTTTTGTTTGGTTGTTTGTTTGTTTGTTTTTTTTTTGCTAGAGAACAACATCACAGCATTGCATTCACTTCAAATTGTTTTAGAAATATCATGCTTACTGATGAGAACCTCCAGGAGCCTGATCTTGGCTTTTGTGTGCTTGTATTCAGAGTATTCCTCGGCCATTGGCACCCGATCTTCTTTTTGGGGACTCCTATGAAAAGCAGATGAAAGTGCCATCACTTTTATGAGTAAGAGGAGAGACAGTCTTTAAAATTAATTCTGCAACAACTAATGGGGATTGGATTATTTTTTAACTAACTGTAAATTATTAAAGATAATTTGACAGGACCAAAAAGCTCTAATAGACAGAAACAAAATAATAATATTTAAAATACTGAATTTTTATATGCCAGAAAATTTTCTTTCTTGACAACTGTACAATAATTAGTTGATTCTCAAATATACAGAGAGGTTATAACATAGCACTTTGAAAACTGTTACCAATGCCCATATCCTCCATGATTTTCAACAAAAAGGTTTTCTGAATGAAGGGAGGAGGAAGACCAAAGAGTGAAAAGTAGCCACTACTTAATTAAGGGTGAAAGAAACTGTGGCATTTGTCTCCAGAGAGACCAGATACCGCCATCGTATTTTCCTGCCCCCAGCTGCAGCATCTTTGGCATGCCCACCCTGGCAGAAACAAGCACCCTGCAGAGGACCCAAAGGGCAAAAGAGAGGGCTTTTGGTGAGTTACCTTCCTGTCTGTTTGTAGAATTGCTCCTCAAACTCTCTCAGAGCTTTGCGAAGCCGTTTCTTATCAGCTCTTGTTTCTCTGAGATGTTCAAGCAGAACGGGCCTGTAAAACAGAGACAAGATCATGAGACCCCCTTGGGCTGGGAAGTGTAAAAGCCATGGCTTTGGGTAACAAAGAGCCTGCTGGGCTGGGTCATGGCAGGCACTGAGCTCAGGGCTCCCAGACATTCCACCACTCCGCTCCAGCGATACACACAGCTGTGCTCCTCCGCTTTTACTGGTACTCTCATCCCTCTAAGGAGGGGAAGGCAGATACTCGGTAGTCAGCACGGGAGGAAAAGTAGTCAGGACTGAGACTTGTTAGTGGCCTTAATTCTCTGAGGAATTAATGGAGTTGACAGGGCTCAACATCTCACAGGAGAAAATGCATCTCTGTAACTGAATTAAAATCAACATCCAAGCCCTGCTCCAGTTGCAGCTGTTACCACTCATTACTGTGATGCAATGGAAATGCCAGTGGTTCCCAGAAGCATCCTTTTTGGAGGCTGTGTTTTAGCTAATAGAGAATAAGAGTTTTTAAGCAGAGAAAGAATTCTGTGGTGGCATTTGCACCTGGTAATTATTGGGGGTTTTGATAATAACAAAATGCACAGGAGTATCTTCCCAGCATTTGTGAGCAAACTATTACCCACACAGTTGATTTACATAGAAATCCAAGTACTTATTTACTCTCAATTTTGGCAGAGCTTAGGTAGCTTCATTAAATGCACCTAAGAACTCCCAATCTAAACACAAGAAAAAGATACCATCCTCTAAGCTATGAGAACATATCAGGAAGGCATAGTCTTCAACAACTTTCTGGCCTGAGTGATAGCAGCACACGTGCATATTGAGATTTGTTGTCTCATGCAACCTGAAATTCTTAACTACAAATCATAAGGAAGGCTTTGTTTTATAATGGAGGGTGGTGCTAAGTTTTCAGGGCAGCCAGACATTAATAACTAGGCTTAGACAAAGAAGAATGTGCATTCAGTGGCCTCCCATGTGACCAGTTATTGTATGACCTTTCATGCAGCTCCCTGTTGGGATGCCTCATGTCACTGGCATTTTTACATCACCCATACAGTCAGTCACAGTGTACACACAGAGGCTCAGACTATCCTCCAGTTCAGGACTGCTTTGTAAGAACATAAGTAGCTAGATAGCAGACATTTTTGCAGCAATTAAATATAGGTCTGTATATCCCTACTATTCCATTATGTCATATCTACGACTCTGTATGTCATTATTTCTCCTATCTGCTTACATTCCTTTACCTTGTTCTTCCTGGGCTTGGCACAAAGTTGTTTGAATAAATAGCTCAAACCACAGGTATGCCATTCAAACAACAAATCTCCTCTGCCTCTTCTCTCCCACAAGAAAATGCTGAATCACTCCTTTGATATAGAATGTTCCTATGCAACAGGCATGACTCATGTTTCATTTACAAAGTCAACATGAAATGTTTTAAAACGTTCAGGGAAAAAAGAGAGAACTTACATTGTTGCCTCATGTAAATTGGACATAGACAAGGCTGTTTGCCTGTAAACTTTCTTTTCATCCAGAGGTGAGATGTGTGCAGGTTCACTCTCCTCCTGAGAATAACACAGGTGCTCTTCGACAGGGAAGCAGGACATTGGACCAGATGATAACTCATGGCTGCTTTGAGAGTGGTCTTCATCTGAGTCTTCCTCCTCCTGCTTGTGAAACATGAGACATTGTTAAATTAATTGTTTAAATTAGAACACTAACAGTTCATAGGATGACAACCAAACAGATTAGGATCTAACATCCTGGATGTATTCATTTACATAGGTTTCATATATTGAAAGCTTTACCCAGGTCAACCCAAGATTGTCCATGAAAGCACTCAGGGGGTCACCGGGTGTATTGCCCAGCTGAGTATAAAGGACAAAAATTGGCCCTGCTTCTGAGTATGCCCAGCCAGCAGTTTATTTGTGTTTACTCAAAAGCCCTTATATGTGGCAAATACTTTACTAACATTCTGTATTTATTCCAGCAGTACAGTCTGCCTGGAACTTGTACTCCTCTTACATACCAACTACTGTGTGCATTGTGTCCAGAAATTTTGACTGTAACAAGAGTTGGAGGGAGATTCCAGTTTTATAGCTACAAATGTTAACTACCAAAATAGACTGATAGTGCTGTCTTCCTCATGTTCCTTCATCCTCAGGAAAAAAGCTGAGCTTTTGAAACTGAGGCTTAAACATAAAAACTCCATGGGGCAAAGCTCTAAGAAGTAATACGAGTGGGAATTTCAATTGAGTTATTTAATAAAATACCTGTGTGCCCATGTAGAAGGCTTTACACTGGGATTTTTCAAAGAAATTTAAGCTCCATTGTTGTCCAACAAGACAATAATAATTTCTTAATTGACGTATCCCCAGTTACTATTAGATTAGTATTTTTTAAAGACATGCTAATTAACTTCCATCTAGCCAGACTCCTCTATCTTTACCGTGCAATCAGTACTGTTACATTACATTGATATATTATTAAAGTACTACCAATGGTATTTATGTGCTACATGATAGATAAAAGCTGTGTCAATAAAATACAGAAGCAGGATACACTGACAGCAGAATGCTTCTTGAAAAGAGAGAGGTTGCCTTCTGTGTTGCAGGTGTTAGTCACAATGGAAAAGTAATGCCAGCCTTTGATCTCTTAGCCAGTCCACTGAAGTGCTGCCACACCTCTGACATGCCTAGAAGTTGAATTTTACAGAGTATTTGCTCTGTTTGAAATATCAATACCCTCTATTAACTAATGAGGAGATTTTTTGAATATCAGTAGTTCTATTGCTGCCAAATGGATATACAGGTACAAATCAAACACAGCATTTTCTATGTTTTCTTGACAATGAATATGAACTCTTTCCAACTTACAATTGTTGTGATCAAAGATGGAGCTGCAAGAAGTTTCTTGATAATTCTGTATCTGTCATAAAGAGGTTTCATAAGACTCTTTTCTTGCTTGGTGACCTAAAGAGAAATCATAACAAAATCTAGTCCTCCAAAATTAAAAAGTAAAAGGTAAACAGAAAAGATTCACATTTGCTCCTGTGAAGCTGAAAAAGGTATTAGAAAAATATGACCAGATGTGTATTTTGCATCCATAGATATTCCACGGGAACTGTAACTTAATCCATAACATTTCTAAAGAGGAAATTGCCAAGCTATTGTCTAATGAACAATGTCCTGTGTGGTTTCCTCACTTCCTTGAGCCACACCCAGGCAAAGGGTAAATTATTCACTTTCTAAGGATGCTGGTAGAGCAGTAAGAGTTAAGATCAGGTGCTCCTGTGCCTTGCACTGGTATCTCACTCAGCTGTAGTAATGGCAAGAGGCTTCCTATAGGAACATGAAAGGCTGGCTGGGACAATATATTCATCCTGCCAGTGGGATGGAGAGCACCAGGAATACAGCTTTACAGGCTCCACATGGAGCTGGCTCCGTGCAGGATTGCTGTGTGCATTCCTCACTGGAACTGCCTTCCACAATCAGGATTAACTGCTTGTTCATTTAGTTTGCTCTTGGTCTTTTAGCAAGGAGCACTAGGAGCATTGATTTGGAATAGAATGTGATTTAGAATCAGGTGATAAGAACACGATCCAGTCACAAATATTCACAAATACAGAAATAAACCTTATGGAAACCAGCTGTGCAGTAGACTAACTTACTGCACTAAGGAAAAGAGCGAATTCCATGGGGAAAAAGAAAAACAAGACAAAAAAGGCCCCAACCAAGCAAAGAACCCCCATTCTCCCCAGAAAAATAACATGTTCCTAAGTGATTACATGTCAAAACAGGGTCATTTGCAAGCTAGTTCACCATCAGCTTCCATGCCTATGAACACTCTCTGGGTACCACGTCACTGAAGCCGAGGTCTCCCCTCTCACATGAGTGAACACACAGCAGATTTGAAGAGACAGACTGGCTGACAGTACAGACAGTAGTCCCAAGCTGCTCAGGAACAGCCAAATGCCTGGTCAGCAGGAGTAAGGGTAACATAGACAAACACAGGGTGACAATACCACATACATCTGCCTAACCATTTCTAGGGACACATTTCAATGTAGAATGTCAGGGCTTGCCTATCCCAGCACATCCACTTCTCTTCCCCAGCCATTTGACTACAACACATAAGAGTGGCTCCAGGGAATGCCAAACAAGCCAGAATAGATCGGGTTTTTTGTTTTAAACCTGGTCAATGCCCTCTCTGTCTGACCTTGTTCAGGTAAGTCCGGGTGAAAATGGTGCTGAGCCGTGCTATACATCAGCAGGGCAAACATCATCCCCAGTGTGCTCTGCTCTATTTCAAGGCTGGATTACAGAGCTGCTTTAACCTTGAGAGGAAACACCCTCCCTGAACCCCATGCTACAAAGCATGCCCTATTACTCTCTTTTCTATCTTTGAATTAAGTCTCTTTTACCTCTATATAGCACTAATAATTTCTTTTTTGTTTTCCTTCTTAGGAAATGTAATTTCTTCATACTCTGCTTGTTTATTCCCTCCATCCCTCAGCTCTCATTCCAAGTCCAAAGAGGATGAAGAAAAATGGTTTTATCCAAGATGCAAAGAGTTCAGATTCAGATCATAATTGTTTTCACAGCTGGGATATTTTTGGGCACATGCTGGTGCCACTCCCCTTTTCCTCTACCAATAATTACTAGCCAGAAACAGAGACAATCATAAGAATACAGACATAGATATCAAACAGAAATTCCTCAGTGTTGTATAGGCAAATTTTCTAATCATCATCTCACCAGTGGAGGAATGTTTTTTAGTTTGCATCTACATTCAGCAATGAAGTCCCTTGAAAGAATTTTAATTAATAGTTTTAAGTGCTGCTGTGCAGTAAAGGAAAAAACGTGACAAGTCATGTAATGTTGTAGTTCACATTTCAGAGGGTGCCCTATATAAAACCATTTTCAGCTGCTAAACATTCTGGCCATACATTATAGCAGAGCCAAGGAAGCATAAGCCAGGTCTGCTGTGGATATACAATCTTCCAACTTTATCATCAAATCCTGCATTTTCCAATCATGAAGAGAGATACAGGGCCAATAGAAACTCTTTTGGCTTAATTTCTAACTTATAAATCAAATTCATCAGTATCAGGCAATAACATTTATACCTGAAAATTAGTGTAATAACTAAAATTATGTTAATCGTGTAAAATTCATTTAAATATATTTAATGTACAAGTCCAAAAATATTTGTTAGAGAAGTTAGATAATTTTTAATGTACCTATCTTTCTATGGAATACTTACAGGTTGTCCATGAATACTCTCAAAATACAGTAGACATTTCTGAAGATTGATTTTTTCCAAAGCCATTTGCTTTTTTGTCATATCCTATTTAAAAAAGTTATTTATAAGGTTATGAGTCAGGATTTCATGATAAGGGTACAGGTACATATCTGTTTAATAATCTGTTCTCCCCAGATAAACATTAATAATGAATTCTGTTTCTGTCTGCACTGAGATCAGTAGGGACTTGGCATTACCTTAGCAAGAACAGAGTCCAAAATTACATGACTGAGTTTTTAAATGAATCAAAAGACATGTTATCCTCTCCAGGCCTAGCACAGATCTGATGGGAGCTGTGGAGATACTCCTGCTGGTTGGAGTAGGCTTTATGTCAGGCCTTAACCAGTGGAAAATACACTGTACTCACTTTGGCTGGCCAAAGTGGAGCCTTTGGGGACTGAACTTGTGGAGAAAGGTGCATGAATGAAAGGTTACTGAAAGCCTGGAATCTTATTTTTCTTTACTGTCATATATCTATTACTTGATTGCCTTGATTTCTCTCCACATTACTATTGTACATAAGCCCTTTCACAAACTGAAAGCTAGGAAGGGATATTAGGCTACTGATGGAACAGTGCATCCTTCTCTGGAATGTTCCCAAGGTAAAAACCATGTTCTTAGTCAATAAGGTGAGAATCTTTGTATGGTGCTCAGAATCTGCATGTAAAAAACATTTCTGGGAATACCATTTGACAGAATGCCTAAACAAGCAGGAGTTTTTGCTGAAATATCATAGTCAAATTGCACAGACAAGAGATGTGTCTTATTGGTTGGGTTTGGAAAAGCGGGCTCATAGAAGGTGACAGCAGCACATGAGGAGAAGGTGTTGACACTGAGGTCCCACAGGTACCATTGCAGTACTTAGAACATTTTAGGTAACACTTAAAATAATCGTTGTAAGAGAAAAACTAAAGAAATATTTTTCTCATCCATCTTCTAGAGAAATAAGAAAATAATGTTAATTTCCATTTGCCAGGTCAGTTCATAAATCATAGATAGCATTCTCCATTATATATTAAGTATGTTTAGTTGCAGCAAGTGAGAACAGCCACCATGCTAGTCAGAATACTCAGAAACTGGCAAAAATGCAGAGAGAACATTCCTCAACTTTATAATTATTCATCAAAAAAAGAGAAACAGATTTGCCTTGGCTGGTAAGGGGTGTAGAACAGAAAGCTTCAGCAATGCAAACCCAACCTGCTTATGGAGGAGAATGATAGATTCACAAGGAAATCCCTAAATATTCAGCCATTGTAATCCTATGATGAACACTCTAGAAATGCTGAGGGTACTAGGAAAGGGTACTGTCTACAAAATAAAATGGCAAAAGGCTGACCAGCCAGCAGGAAGTTCTGGCTGGATGGTGTGCATGGATAGAACCGCTGTGGGGGAGCTGCAGAAAGTGCATCTCACACTGGCTGTTAATTTCTGTTCAAAAATCACAACAGGAATCTCTGATACCAGAGCAATGTTGATTTTTCAACAATGCAATTTGTCACTACAGGTGTCTGCTGCAGGGAGCACACAATCTAACAGGTATTTCTCTTCTCTTCTTCCTTTCACCCTCTTCCTAACAAGATCTGCTCCTGAACACCAAGGAGCTAATGCCATTTTCCACACTCTGTCACATCAGGACAGAGCTGTACGAATTAATGCCAGGTGTTCAAAGGCTTGGAGGAGATTAAGTAATTGAAGACCCTTGGAGTTGGGGATACATACACAGCGTGCCTTTCTGAAGAAAGTCAATGACTAAGTTTTACTTTTTTTTATTTACAACTTGGAGAAATATTTTTACTAATTAGACTCTACTTTTAAAAATATATCAAGCCTTGAAGAAGTAACAGTCTTGTAATGTCAGGATGCCTTGCTATTAACTGCAGCAGGAGCAAAACCTTTCTTGTTTGCTGCTCAAATGCAAAAGCACTGCAGAGCCACTAATCAGAACTGCTAATCACATTTTGCCTAAAAGGTCTGCATGAGTTAATCACACCAAAAATATCTGTCATTCTTGTTACGAAATGAGCTGCTAACTAGAATGCAGGAGTATTATAAATTAGCTAAATTTTTTATATGTTACTAGTTCTGCAATTAAAACAAGGTTAATTCTTTCAAAAACTCTTAAGCTGGGAGCAGCTGAATAGTTAGGAAGAAATGGGGGATGATCATTAATATTGATTTTATGTGCAAGAAATTATCTCGAGGGGGCTTGGCATTTGAGCCTATTTCATTAGCTCATTTTATTAGCAATCTCAAGACAGGTTTATATTCAGCTAGGTTTGAAATGGCTGATAATTTCAAAATCAGAGGAGGCAGCTGCAATCACAAACTACAGAATTGTCTGAGACATCTTAGGACTGTAGGCTGCATACACGAGTGGAAAATTCAATGCTAATTAAATAAAAACACTGCTTCATAGCCAAGGAGAAGATGAACTGAAGTGGGTCAATACTGAAATGACAGATACATAAAGGGAACCAGTCTGGGAAAGGCCTTGGGGGACAGATTGCAAACATTCAAACTGAATGTAAGGTAAAAGTTGTTTGTGGCATATAAAGAAAGAAAAAGGAGACTTCACCTAAAGCTGAGGCACTAGTTTGGTTTTCATAACTTGGCACAGAGGGCTGTATGCAGTTGACTTCCTTACTAGCCTGTTATTCCCAACATCCCTCACTGTTGTTTTTCCAGACCGAAAATACAAACTGAGGAGAGAAGGACAGCCAGCAGGACAGCAAGGATTGGGCCTGCCTGGAGCCTCTCCAGGGCAGCACTTTGTTTCCACCCAGGCACAGAGTCCAGGTTCCCAGGGCCAAAGTCTGCCTCGTGGGGACGTGTGGGGGCTCATTGCAAAGCAGCATTTAACAGCAAAGCAGAAAGGAGGGGAGCGATTACATAAGTCACCAGCTCCCTGCACAAGGATCTAGGGACACTGTAGTACCAGGTGGCCATCCCTTTGTGGGTTACTGAGCCATTCACAGGCCAACCCCAATTCTCTCTGCACCTTCTCATTCCGTAGCTTCACTTACAGGCTCTTTTGCAGGAGGGGTGTTTTGTTCTGGAAACCACATTCTGCTATTTTGCATTCAGATCTTGTGGTTTGTGCTCTTTAGACACACTGGGATTTTACTCTGCACCTCTCTGAAGGACACACAATCTCTCATTTGTATGTCAGCAGGGCCTTGGAGGTTTTCCACAGTGGAACTTCAGGGGAGAACTTGGCAGGCTTTTACAGAAACACTGTCCTTGCCCAAAATAACTAAATATTGGAAAAAGAAACATTTAGCTGCTATTTACTATTAATCTGGCTCGGATGCTGGTACAAGATCTAAATATTATATACAAAATAAAATGTTGCACATAAAAAATATCTACAGTAACAGCCAACTTGTGTGTATCTGTAATGAAGACTTTGATCTTTGCTGTAACTATTAGACACCCTTGGTTCATTTCACATCATCACTGCTATAAACCTCATTCTCCCCCCAAAGTCCAGGATGAGTCATAATCAAAATCCAATGTTTTTTAATGTTACACTTAGGGAGCTACTAAAATACATTTTGAAATAGGTCGATTTGATGTCATGTTACTCCTGTCAAGTTACTCTCAACACAAGCACTTCTCTCAACACAAGCTCTCTCCTCAAGAATGAAATAAGAAACTTTTAAAAACAATATTTGAAAATATTGACTTGTGCAAACCTTTAATTTACATTACTGTATTCTTTGTGAGAGTCTTTCAGGACAGCACTGCCACTGCACAAATTTAGGAAGTTCTCTTGGAAAATCCGGAGAAGTCCAATAAATTGAAAAATTAGTAGGACAGACATCCACACCCAGCTGGCTCTTACCTGAGCTTTTTGCTCAGGATTTCCTCACTGACATGTTTTGGTGTCATCTGATTTCACTCCTTGCATAATAAAAAACAATTTAATTTATAAATGAAAATCTTATTTTACAGTCTGCACTGTTGGTTTTTTAGGACTATATAGAGAACAGCATGGTTTTGTTGCTTTCTTTTGTTTTCTGGTTATGAAACACTTTTTCCATTTCAGGTTTTTAAAAAGTAGCATATAAAAAGAAACAATTAAAAAATCAGTCATGTATGCAGAGCTCAAGATCTCAGAAGCATGGCATTGTTATGCATAGTTCTGGTTTTTATATAGCAACTAGTTGTTTAAGAACTAAGAATAGAAGCAAAACAAAACAAAAAATTAAAAATTATCTCTGCTGGGTTCTCTCTGCTACTGAAATCCACCCAGAATAATTTCTTAGTTCTCACATAGTTTAGCATTTAGTTCTTCCCCCTCCTTGCCCCTCTCATCCCCTCTTTTATTCACCAGCCAGTCTAAATGCTACTGTCAGCGTTTAGATTTTAGGTACCTTTGAGGGCAGAATTTATTGTCTTGCTTGGCTGTATAGCATCAGGTCAGCAACATCACTGGACAGCAAAAATAGGCCCCAGAAAAGCATTTTTCTGGGTGGTATGTATCACTGCAGACAATCCTATAGTGTGCCAGGAATGTGAAGATACAGCACAACTTTAAAATATGTACCAGTTTTAAAACAAAAATTGATTGCCCAGCCAAGCAATCACATCTCACAGAATATTGTTCCTACATTTAGACGAGTAACTGGGAACATGGAAGAGCAGGGACAGTATCAGCACAAGTAAAGGTACAAGATCACAAGGCAAAGCAGTCTGGATGGTTTTGCTCCCCACATGACCTCAGCACATCGGCTGGGCAGAGGCTTTCAGCATTTCTCAGATGAGGGGGGACCTTTATCGTCAAAAGAACTTCAGGAAGGTTTTTAGTTACACAGTTTCTGTGGGCTCGAGATAGGATTGCTTTTGCTGTCACCATCTTCAACACACAGGGATACGCTCTACCTGCACACAGCCTCAAGTAGACAGGTTCCAGCAGTGGCTGGCAAACAGTTTCACACAGGCACCTCTGAGCAGAAAGTGCTTAGCTCTACTTGAGAAAGCATTCTCTTTGTCTGAGCAACTCCTCTCAGAGAAGTCACTTCAGAAAGCTGCACTAGAGCTCCCATCTCACCGGAGAGAAGACACACTGCAGTGCCAGCTGACGGAGCATGCACACCCAGGGGCACACCCTGAGACAGCTACACACTAACACCTGCCTCGGGTGATAAAGTTCTGAAGGAAATACACATGCTTGTTAAGTACCTTAATAGTCTCAGGAAGGTTGAAGTGTTGTCTTTTCTCCTTTAGTCGCCTCAATACACTATCCATGGTTTCTTCCACTGAAGGAGCTGGTTCCACGCTCGTGGTCTCCTGCGTGCCAGCCTCTTTAGAGGTCCCAGTGCTTTCACAATGATCATTTCTTTGGGGTGCTGTGGAGGTACAGGTTTGCTCTTCTGACATTCTGAGTTTCAGCTCTGAAAGGCAAATTAAGTGGCAAGTAAGTAGATTATAAATATTTGCATAGGAAATATTTTCTCTGACCCTACTAGAAAAACAAAACTTACCTACTGCTGCATACAATTACTATCATACCACAGAAATACAGGAAAGTAATTCTGCTTCACTTTAACATGTAAACCTTTTATCTGGTTAAAGGGAAATCCAGTGGTCCAGGACACATTCTCATGTGTCCATGACAATGAAATTTACAGCATGTATTTAATTCTCTTTTTCCCCCAAGCCCATCTTTGACCCAAAAGGTGAGGACTGAAGAGACACTGGGTTAAGAAGTGGGGTCTGGGTAGGAATAAGTGCTGAATTTCAGTGTGGGTGAGGTTAGGAAAGGGGCTGAGGGGCCAAGCTGTGCCATAGAGCCCCCCATGCCAGACTGCCAGACCCATGTACTCAGGTCTGCACAGCCAACTCTGCTCTCTAGTGCCACTGAAACCATTCACTGCCCTCCCACCCAGGCTAAGGTAGTCCTCACAGGGAGAAACAGCCTCTTTAAATGCCTTCCTCTGGCAGGAGAGCACCTGATCAACCCAGAAAACAGACAGGTAACAGTGTGTTCAAGTTTCCCAGTCAGCAACCTGCCAGGGTGTGATAAAGGATATAAGTATATTAGCTTGACACCAAGCCAAAGACCCTGGAGCTCCAGGGACCTGCACAGAGCAACAAGGAAATGGAATTATAGTCTGAATTAGCTCCCGTAGAACCAGACTTTGTTCCTAACATGCACCTGGCTGGTGAAGCAGCTTGGGAAAGGTATATTGATGGCTCCAGCTGTGTTATATTTGTTGAAATCCATGCAGAAACAGTGACAATTTTTTAGTTGTGGCAGTCTGAGGATACATGCCAGCTCTGTAGGGAAAACCAGAACTTTTAGTAAACCCGTGGATCTAGAAAGGGTGGACAAGCCTTATGAACTTGAAGAAGGACCTAAAGCACTTGAGTGTTTTCCAATTCAGTTGTACTTGTCATGTGAACCTCATGAATTTTGCTTCACTTAAAAGAAGTTCCATTACTGAGGATAATAAAATCAAGGGTTGTCAGAGGATCAAGGCATTTTAGGTGTGAAGATAAGGCTGATCTATGAAAACTGGACCCCATGGCTAGGAGAAGCAATGGTTGAGTCACAAAGACAATCTTCAGATAGCTAACTATATAGATTGACTATTTCTTCTCATTTGCCCTTCCTGGATTTGTAACACAAAGTTCAAGGAGAAATAACAACTACTATTACTAATAAAATCATACAGGATAATATTCAAAGGAGAACTTTCCAGAAGAAGCTTACTGAAAGATGGGTTTCTACTTCTTTATTTACAACAATCACAGCCTCTATATCTACATTATTAACTATATCCAGAACAGAGATGAAAGATAATACTACAATTTATTTAGTAGTGAGAATCCATTTATAACAGGCAAAAAAAGATTTAGATAAATTATAAATCGCCTCAAGAAAAAAATCAATCTGTCTTGGCTACAGTCTCCCTGAGGGAAAGCATATGATACATCCCCAGTGTTAATGGAGGGGTATGCAGACAGTCAAGGGCAAAACCTGACCCTCAAGACCAAATCTAATATCAAGGAAAGATCTGGGTTTATGATCAAAATAAATGAAATCTTTAGAGATGTGTAGCCTTGGTCCTAAAGAAACAGTTTCACCTACATTTGTGCTTTTACAAGGAGACTTTTAACTTCTCTGTTTCAGACACTCATAAAAATATTCAGAATAGCACTGCCTTTTGCATGAATGTTTAGTGTGATAAGGGAGAGATGGTGTCTTTTTCCCCTTTCTAGCCTAGTTAGGAAGGTTGAACTGGCTTACTTTAATCCCTGCTTTCAGGAATCAAGGCAAGTCATATCCCCTAATATCTTTGTTGCCTTTGGGAGACTTATTGCCATGCACTGTGAGAAATAAGCAGAGCAGTGAGGTTAGAAAACTGACTCTAAAATATTCCAGGTACACTCCTACTTCCAAAAGCTCCAGTAATAAAGGGAAACAATGTGCTATTATGTACCTTTGAGCTGTTTACGACCTTTGGCCAAAGCATTCATCCATTTCAGAACTTCAGGATTGGAAGTCTTGTCACCGTGGGAAGGCTGAATGCAAAGGAACATGTAAAGAATGAAAAGAAACAGAAGGAACTGAGAGTTAAATGATCAAACAGAAAAAGCCCTGTGTGCTACAAAATGCCCGTAGCTCCCACCGCACAGGATCGTGGTGCCACGCAGAGCCTTTGGCTTGAGCATGGCATTAATTTGGGATGACTTGTCTCTCCCCATTGTGGCACAGTGCTATGTGGATCTGAGAATTTTGTCTCTGATCCTTAAAAAAACCCAACAACATTTAAGTCTCTGACTAATCGAGTAAATAATCTCAGTGACTTCGAAAGGATTGATCAAATACCTAATTTTAGTCAAGTTCCTAAGTGATTTCCAGGACAGTAACTGAAGCTCTCTGTCCCTCGCAGGGATAAGCCCTTGCTTTAAGACAGGGATTCTCTTGGGAAACAGCACTTTGAAAATTTCAACTGACCTGCTTAAATAATCAAATGAAAATCCTGTGCAAAAGTGACTTCAAAAGGAACAAACATCTTAAACTTTGTATATCAGTTCTTTCTTTGCACTTAGAAACTGCCTCCAAATTTAAATCAATTTACGCTGGATCTTCAACCTCAGGTATTTAAAATGGCAAAACAGTTTTGCAAAATTAAGCCTCTGAAATAATTTCTTCTCTGGTCACAGTGTGAGGATTGTTTGTGTATGAAATTTTGCTCCTAGGAGCATATGATGACCATTGGGCCATATAATTCACAGGTTTAAGTTTTCAGTCATCAATGGGATTACAAGGTAATATATGATTTTCCTAATTTTAATATAGTTAGAAAACATCACAAACTTCCCTATTTCATATTGTACACATCCTTAGCATCAGGGATGTTTTGATCTGCTAATACGACCCAGTTCACATTACACAAACTAGCTGGACATGAACAATCCTGCACAGAGGACACAGTGCTCACCATTGACCTCAAACAATCCCCCACAAGGTTTATTTCTCTCATTTCTGCCATCAGCTTCTGTTGAGCTCTGGGCTTTGGAGCCCTACAGGAGTCTCCCTGAATGAGAGTCTGCACAGCAGAGCAACAGTTTCCAAGCAAATGACTTCTACAAAGTGAATAAGTAGCTTTTCATCTTTTTTTATCTTTTGCATCATTTTGGTTCACAAGCCTGTCAGCTATATTTCACTGATTCACACTTCTCAAAGATGGATATTTTGCAACAAAGGTAATCCAAAGAAAATGTAAATTAGAGTCTCAGAACTACTGCTTGCAGTGGAAGATGCTAAAAAGATATTCCCTCATTGAAGTTTTCCCCATTTCATTTCACTAAAAATACCCTTTCTCGTATTGTTTTGCATAAGTTTAAATACACTGGGATTCTTGCCTGCCTCTTGTAGTATTCTCTTTTTCAATTATCATCTTACCAGGTATTTTTTTTCTTGCTCAAACTTTTCTTCATACTTCCTAATTTTTCTCTTGAGGCTCTGCAGATGCTTGGTAAGCTGTGTTACTGTCTGGGGTTCTTTGCAGTCTTCACAGTTACATCTGGAAGAACTTCTTGGCCTGCAAAAGCCAAAAGCATAGTTGGATCTTGGAACTGGCTATAATGGACATGCCTTTTTTCAGGCACACCTTAAGCCTTTCTTGGCACTTCAGAATTCATAGCTATGTTCTTTCACAAGATAGAGACAAGACAAAGTAAGCATAAAATAATTGCTCTTGCCTCAAGGTGCCCCTAGGGTATACTAATGGGTTCTCCATCTTTCATTCCCTCTTTTTTTAATTAATTGTGGGATGTCAGAACTGTTTTTAAAAAAATTGTCTAGCAGGTAAAAATCTGATCCTGTATTTACATTTAACACCCACATCTTAATTCACAAATCTTCCAACTGTAACAGGAGACAGGAATGGGATGATTTCTAAAATTAAACTCGGAGTTTTTCATTACTGGGAATAAACATTATCATTTTGAAGGCACTTTAGTTTCTGACTATTTACAGTTGCAAATCAATAGATCTGATTATTATCCATATGTAGATGAAGCTCTGTATATAAGCAATGCATATAAAAGCTTGATTTGTCTCTAACTCACAGCTTGGTTTCTGGAAATCACATACATGGACAGTTCATGTGCTTTATGATACTGTCACATCTAGCAAATGACTCAAGCTATAGCTCAATTACAGCTGAAATTTTTAGTACTATACTATGATAGTCCTCTCTGTCTTATCACACTAATTACTAACACTTATAACTGTCCTTGCTAACTATAATTAGCAGAGACTTCATGACTGAAAAAAAACCACTAGTTCCTATTTATGGTATTGCAAATTATCCATGTCAAAATATACCACAATATGAAAATTTCGTTTATGACATAACAGTGACTCAAAAAAAAACCCAAAACCATGAAGAGTCAAAAGTTATGGATTGCAGAAAAAGTTTTAAAAATACATAAGAATTAAAACACATTTTCTTACACCATGAAAGGTTGAGCACTTGGTGGAGAAGGAGCAAACTCTGTGTCTAGATTAAATCTCTGGCTTTGGCTAAAGATAGAGCAGCGTGGTGACAAAAGAGGATTGTCTCCATCTGTAATGTGATACAGCAGCCGACTGGTCCCCAGGGAGTGATGTTCCTGTGGGCTGCTCTCCATGTCATTCTGCCAGTCTCTGTGGGCTGGCACAGGCTCTGCAAAGAAAGGACAAATCAATGTGGGCTGAGGGTCACTCACAAGGTATTGACCTACCAAGGTTGAATACAAGTCTGTCCTTACAGAAGTATTCAAAGCAAACCGCAAACAGTTCAGCAAATTATCACATGCAGGATGGACACAGGACTGGGGATGAGAAAACAGAAGTACAGTTACTGGCTTAACATAAATAATTTGTGACTTCCACAGAAGAAACTGGGTGGATGTGTTTATAAATAATGAAGTATAATATAAAGATGGAGAGTTTCCCAGAGTAGTAATATTACTTATACTTTCATAGCTCTATTTGCTTTTGATAGCCACATTCCTGAAGAAGGCAATGAGTGTACAAAGTAAGTTAAATTGTGTGATTTATCATTTACTCCCTTGGTGAAGAGAAAGGAAGATCAAAAATATAATATGTCCTGATGCTAAGAACTTCCAGGGCTGCTTGCAGCATCCTGCAGAGTTTTGTTAAGGTTTGAAGTAACATCCATGGGTCTAAAGAGCATAAGATAGGCAAATAACCACCACCAGAGTAACATCCCAATTAGTTACTCAAGGTATTGGGCAGTGACTGCTGCCCAGAGGAGTCGTGCTTGTGATACTGCATTACCAGTGTCTTGGACTACACATGGAAGCCTCATCTCAAGGTGCCTCGAAAGGTAAAATTTGTTTTTTAGCAATGGTCAAGCTCGAAAAAGTAGGAATGATGAACTTCATCACACTGGTTCTGCTTATGGATAACATGAAAAATAATGAGCATGTTATAGTGTCTACCTCTAGGGAATATCTAGAGTTCATCTTCCCTTTGTTGTGCCTGAGCACATTAAAGTGAACAATCAGTGAATCTTCTTCCTCACCCTCAGTAGTTGAAATGGATAACCATGATGTAGCCTAATCCATAGTTTTGCCATCAGATAATTGCAACTTAAAGCAGATTATACTTTTTAGGAAAAAAAACACTTATGAAAGTCCTTGCCCAAAAATTCTCTCTGTTTTGCTTTGTTGAAGCAAAGATTTTGCTCTGCCTCAGGTTTCCCTACAGCAGCTTCCACAGTACATAATATTTTTCACAAGCTATGTTATTTTTTTCTAAACCCCTTTATACATACAGCCTTTTAATTCATATCTATTATTTTGCATTTCCAGGCAGCATGCATGTTATTTCTAACCAGTGTTATATTTGCCATATGGCTAGCATTCTAATACATTTCACAGAATCCTTTTATTAGATGAAAGTCTAAAACTTCACAGAAAAACAACTGTACATGGATTTCCTCACAGAAGAACTGGCAGGTTTAGGTAAGTTCTTTCACCTTCGCTTTCTTTCGATTTTCTCCTTTGCACATGGAACTTGAAATTCTCATGCTGAGTGGATATTTCTGTCAGGATTTTAATGGAACCTTTGCAGTACATTTTTTTTACCCTCTGCCCAACAGATACCAAAGCTGCAAATCCCTGTTGCTGCACTGGGATAGTGGGGAAAAAGCAGCTCTGAGCAGCACCTTTCACAAAAAAAAAACTATTGATTTAAAAAATAGTAGTTACAATGGCCTAAAATATCATTTTATTGGGTGCTATCCAGCTGTTTTTTGCTTTACAGACAACAAAAAATCCTATTGTATAATCACAGTTTAGTCTCTCTTACAAAAGTCACATGTGACTTTTGTATCTCTATGTTCATCTACAGCACCTTCAATTATAATTATGCTAAGCACTTTCATGATGAGACAAAGTAGCTGATTATTAATTCTAACCTTGCTTCTTTCCTCTAAGTACTTCATACTCTGTAGGTCAAATTCAACTCTCCCAAATCTCCTAATGTGTGGGATTCAAATCGTCCAACAGAGAGATCCAGAAAGGCATCTGGGAGAAGGAAGGGTAGAGCACTGTACCAGCCATGGGAAACCATGTACACTGACAACACACAGTGACAATGACTGCAATAATTGTTGTTCTGCAAACAAAGGTGTTATCTCCTTTTGGCAAGTACTCCTTCCTTACCCTGTAAGATTTTAAAAAATTAATAGTTTTGGTTGGTTTTGCTCTGTTGTTGCTGCTGCTGGGGTTTTTTATTCTGAAGAACAATATTGTCAAAGAGAAGAACCTGGCTTCCTTCCTTTAATTTCACCACCTTTGAACTTCAGGAAACATACAACCACCATGAAGTAAGTTGACTAAGAATAGTTTCACACTTTCTCATGCTCTGTTATTACAAGGAATAATTTTTTTTTTATAGCCATTAAGTAGCAATCCCCTCACTGTGAAAGAAAAATGATGTGATAAAAAGATCAGCCAGTTTCTGTATGACAGAGGTGCAGGAAACAACTTTCCAGCATTTGAACTCTCATTTCCTGTGGCTCTAGAACTACCCCTCTTGCAGGAGACTGTACTGCTGATAGACTATGGGGTCACAGGCATTTGTTCCTTTTCACATTTACAACTGGGCAATTTTCCTAGGCCAAACCCAGTCTCAGAAATGGAAGAAAAGCACACATATTCAAAACTCAACACTCCTTGAAGATAATTGCAAAGGTCAAGTGGTGGCTGGTGCAGCTCTACTGTAAAACCAAATACAGGGAAGGTTTCTATTCAGAAAGGGAGACAACCTGCATGTCAGATGAAATTGGGAATATTTCCCAAGTGCCTGGGCACTTCCATTTCCTTGGCACCAGGGCCTTCTGACAGCGTTGCTTTATTAAGCCTTTTACACTGGTACAACCTTGGTATGACCCAAGAAAGGCTTTAGTTCCAACCCTACTACAGGTGCATTAATTTACTCCCTTCTGCTCATAAGTGGTCAGCAAACAATTCAAACAGATTCATTTATGTGGCCCAATTACCATAATAGTGGATCATCTCAGGGTGATGACAAGTTCTAACCAACCCCATCTTCAACTGAAGCTTAAGGCCATCATCCTGATTCCAATTCTGTGTAGATCCTAAACAAGACACTAAGCTTTATCCCAAGACAGACCATGAATTGACTAAAATTCTACTTGTGCTCATGTGTCTGGTCTAATTTTATCCTCTATTTTTGCCAAAATTAAAGCCACCTCTACCCAAGCCACTAAGTTGTCCCTTGGCATCTATTCCATCTCGTCTGCTGGACAGGAATTAAAGCCAACTTCTAGTATCTTATGCAGCATGTTCATAAGGTGGATTTCATATGACAACAAGTCCTATGATACAAGTCTGCATTTATGCCATTGATACTCTCTAAGTAAAACAATAATACACTGGAATCTCTTGTGTAGAAAAAATAATATGCAGTTGCAGTGTGTTCAGCCCTCAACACATTACATCTGGATTTTTAATTTCAAACCCACTTAGAACTTGTAATTAGGTTCAGCTGCTCACTGCTCAAGCCACAAGTCACAAATTATTTGATCTATACTCATATCCAAAAGCTATGGAAATTACGCCTCACTTTTCTATATTTTCCCATTTAAAATACTAGCTTAGTAACCCCTTGCAATTCTTTATGGTCCCACTTTGGACACTCTGTTTTTACATATCCAGAGGTAAACTGGAAATTGATGTCTTTGCTCAGAGACAAGTTACTGTTCACCCCCTTAAAATTTGCATCCTGAAACACTCTGTCATTTTGCTAGACTGTTCTATCTTCATTCACCATACATATAATGTACATTTTCCGAATTTTTGTTGACCGGGATGTGAATGAAAGGATGCTGTTTATTCTGCCTGATTTACCAAGGAAAGGCTAACAAATAAAGATGTAGCATATATGGCACATCCTCTAAAAACTCTCTTCCTGGCCTGATACAATCTCTGGACTTCCATCCAAGTTTGAGCTGAAATAGCCAATAGTCCCATGTGACAACTCTGCATCAGAAGATCTTGGTAGGAATTTAAGAGACAGAATTAGGACCAGCTCTGTCTATGCAAAATGGCAAGTTACTAAAATTACCACAAACCACAAAGCAGATGTTAGCAGGAATAAGTGCATGTTAAAACCCATTAAACAGAGAAGCTTTAACTAAAGCATGAGTTGGAACTGCTGAAGTGACAGAGCATGCTCTGAACTGTGCAAGAGAAATGCTACATCATGCAATATTTCCCCAAGTAGCTGCAGATGTGCAAGTAGGAGCAGAGAGGGCATTGGAAGCAGGTGTCACTAACAGCATGAATTAAAAGAAAATCTAATCAAAACAGCAAAAATAAGTAAAGGAAACAATTGTGAACCATCTAACAAGGAACTAGGAGACTACCAGAACAAAATAATGCAGGAAGCCACTGAAAAAGAAGGCAAACCCCACCCTGTCATAAAGGAAAAGAGTCAGTGCAGATTTTGGATGGGCTGGGAAATGTCTCTGGCTATGCAGAGCACCTGTGAGACCTGCTTCTGCCTCACAAGGCTAGCACCTCTGCCAAGGCCAGCACCAATCCAAGTTCCACACCTGCATCCAAGAGCTGTTACGGTACTTGCCGAGCTAGGCTAAAGCATTCAATATTTTTAGCTAAAATCCAGGACATTTAGGATTTTTACATTCCTTCATCTTTGTAATAATTTTACTTCTACATACCTTTTTCTTTAATTTTGCAATACAATCAAACTTTAGAATTTCTTAAGTAGAACAATCTCATTTGTGATTTAATTTTTTTTTAGGTAAATAACTTGATGTTATTTTTTGCTGAATATTGTGAGCAATCAGCTCCTGAAACAAGTTCTTCTGAACCCAGATTTATTCTGATATGAAACATCAATTGCAAAGGGATTTACTGACCTACCTGCCTTAATTTGAACCATGCATGGTGCACGATTTAGGTATTTGTGTATTCATGTCACTTGTCTGTGAGATGTATTAGTCATACTCCTCTGACCTATTTTTCACAAACAGTGACTCCTCTTCTACAGAGCATCACGACTCTGCCAAGCCCTGGGACTACAAGCTATGAATTGACAAAAATAGTGCCGAGCCTTAGGGCTTTTTATTTCCATATTGAGGAAAGAGGGAAAGATAACACACACAGTTTGCCCATATGAGTAATAATAAGGGTTCATGAATGATTAAAATCCACATGCTGTAAAACTCACCTTCGCTATCTCTCTGCTGATGCATTAAATTAAAATCAATAATAGGAGAAATGAAGTGATATTGCTCTGACAAAAAGAATGACAAAAATAGAATTACATGATATGGCAGGTGATCTCACACAATACAGACACAGGAAGTAAAGAGAGTAAATTTACTTGGAAAAAAACAACAGATTAAACCTGAAAATAAAAGAATCTGGATTCTTAAAACATGTCTGAAAATCAAGACTATCTCTCAGAAAACCAGAGGGTTACAGCCATTAATTTCTGTCCATTTCACAGGTACGTTTACATTACACAGCATTTGCGTCAGGAAATGGTGCCTTGCATTAGCTCTGCACTATTTCCCAGAGGGCTGCAAACCTGATTTTAAACTGCAAGTCACAAGGCTCTTTTATAATTGCAAATGAGAATACATCATGAGGGGACCGCTTACCTCCACCGCCGGCCCCATCCGCCTGCACGCTGGCTTGCACTGGTGGAGGGGCTGTGTCCTTGGGTGCCGGCAGCTGGGGGGTTTCCTCCTGGCTTGGCAGGAACGCAGAGCACAGATCGGTTTCCAGGGCTTGCAGCTTCAACAAAGAATTCTGCAGACAAAAGCAGAACATTGGGATAGCTGGAGAACAACGGGAATCAGCAATAGCGCTTCAACTCCCGGAGCCCATTAGCAGTGCCTGCAAAGGGGTGTTCCACTGGCAGCTCCGGGAGGACGTGCAAGGGAACAAACGTGCACTGTTCCACGAGTTTCTTGACTCCTGATTATTTAAGTCCCGATTTACATGGATTATTCATGACACGTGGGAAAGATGACTTCGTCAGCAAAAGATGATTTATTCTAGGGAACCAAACTGAGATGGTGTCCCTCTTCTTGGGCTTGGAGCAATACATTAGGGAAGTATTTCATTCATTGGGCTGACATCACGATCTGATGACATTATGTCCCTCCCCGTTTACCATTCATAAAAAAACCAAATCTCCCTCTCCTGCTTGTGAGTGCAGTACACAGCAGTGAACAAAGAGTTACTGAGAACACTCTCCCTCGTGGGATTCTTGGAAGAGTTCTTTTTAAATTGTTTTTTTTTTTAGAGATACTTCATTCTATAGACCTAGCTTTTATGTAGGCTGCTGCTGATTCTAAAGGGCAACCAGATCATTTGTGATCCACTGCAAAGGTAAAATCAACACACCATTGTCACTTGCTGCAGACAAATCAATGAGGACAGGGCTGCTTATCTACCACATCACTTCCAGCTACTGTGTCATGCTTGGTCCATTTCTCATTTTAATCTTTAATGCTCCATGCAGTACTAAACTGTACAATCTGACACAAGCATCTTGCTGTGATGTAGATACTGTGAAAGCTCTAATCACCATCTGACTGGGCAAAATGAGTCACTACCCCCACGCATTCAGTTCCCCAATCTCAAGGGAAATACAGCTTGCAACATAAAACAAAATCACACACGGCTGTCTTAATAATTACACAGCTGGCACTTACAGAAAATACATATAAGTCACTCAAATGGTACATATTTATGAAGAGCATTTTCTTAAGAAAACAGTAAAACTTTCAACAGGAAAAATAATTCTCAAGTTTATACCCTGAGAAGCTCTTTTCCCCACTCTGAAACCAATGCATTGATTCATTTAATGTAAAATGAATTTGTTTATTGACCTGATTTCCTTTGTGCAAGTGTCACCTATGTAGTGAGAAGATTAATATGCCTTTGCATTATTTTTGTTGTAAAAAGTTGGTTGTATAAAACCAAGGATGACAGTGGCTTTAAGTTATTAAAAAAAAAAAAAAGACAAAAACCCCCACAAACAAACAAAAACCCCAAAACAAAGACAACCAAACAAGAAACCAAAACAAAACTCAAAAAACAAACAAACAAAAAAAAAAAACCACAAACCACCAAGTAGTTAATCTGAGTACAGCAGGGAAGACTTCCAGCCTTGATCCTTTTATCTCTCTTAGAGATTTCAGGAAAATTATGGAAACCTTCTCACCCCCAACAGCTTGCAAGTGGCAGTGAATTCCCTTGTCAAAGGAAGGGTGATGACTTGAACTGTACTCCAGCACTGTTTTGGGAAGGCTTTCCATGACATGGGAAAGCCTCTTTTTCCACTGTGTCTCATCCCAGCTAAACCCAAACAAAGGGGCTGTGGAACTATCACAATAGATGAGCAACATTTCACAGTCATCAGTGTCATCTAGCAAAAGATGACTGTAGCAGTTACAAACCAGGGAGGGCTCTGGTCCCAGTCTGGACCTTAGCATGAGAACAGGTGATGAAAAGCTGGGAGAACATAAATGAACAAACCAGAAGAACATACCAATAAGGAGAACATAAGTGAATGCCTCACAGAAGTACCTAACCTTCATGGACTGCTATGTCAAGCATTTCACAAGAAAAATCCCCTATCAAGAAAATACATTCACTTTGCATCACTATTTCTTATGATAGATTAATATTTACGGGAAGTTCAGCATAAAATAATTCACACAGACTACATTGTTAAACATTATACTTTAGCAATGCTTCTGCTTTAATTCACCAGCTGGTTTATATTCAGCTGCTCTATATGATATTTTTCACCCATCTGGGGAAGGTGGGTGGATGGCAAATTTTGAGTCACTGCCAAGTACTAAAAAGATTCATATAACAATAATAATAATAGAAATAGCTTATGTATTTCAATGAATATGCCCTTGACGGGGGTTTGATATGGGGAAAAAGAGACTAAGTAGCTTTGATTGTTTTGCTGCTACCAGGGAGATGATGAATCTGGAGTGTGCCATGAACCCCATGCCACTCCTAAACCACAGCTGGGTACTGATGTATCTACAGCACACTACCCAGGAAAAGTCACCTCATATTTATAGGAACACACAGAAGGAGACACAGCTTTAAGCAAAGGCCAAGCACAAAGCTCCCCAGGGCAAACTAGGCAAAGAAGTTGCTAAGCATGTCAGAAGCCAATTCAAACAGCTAAAATACGCAGAGGGAAAAGTTAGGTCATGGTGGGTACCATCATCACTTTTAGTAAACTCTTATTTTGCAAACCAGTAAAACTAACATTCTGTATCAGCTAATGATCTTGGTTCAAATTTTTCAGATTTGATCCTCATTCCAGCTTCACTCTGGTGCCCAACACTAGTATTTCTGATGCAACAATTCCTGATCCATGCAAATAAAAGGGCATACTACTATTTAGAATCGATCCTTAAATTTCTTTGGAAAAATAACCATATTGTTGCCTTGTAAGAAGAGTACCCTGGAAGTTTGAAAAAGAAGAAATTATAATTGTCTTTGACAAAGATTTCTTATGTTCTCTTAAAGCAACTCACAGTTCAAAGATCTTGAGCTATGCCAATTCCACTAGAGGAAAAACAAGGTATGTTATTCCAAATAATGAAAAATAAAGACATTTAAGGGAAATTGGAGGGAAACAGAGAGAGGAATAGTGTGGTACTTCTTGTTATTTTTGATAGTGCTTTTAAGAAACCATAGCCATTAAAGTATCATACCCTTTCCTGCTGCAGAAGACATAGTACAAAAGGACTGCCATTTACAGAGGAAGCTCAGCCTGTAGTCAAGACACTGTCCATACAAACAAATAAACTTTTAGCCTGTACCCCCGTGTCCATCTCTCCTTCCAACCAATTATCATTGAAAATACAGAGCCTTAAGGCAAGGAATTACTAAAATGACAGATAATCTCTTACATCTAGAGATAAATACCACCCACTGTTCAATCCCTCTAGAGAATGGGACACTGAAAGAACAAATTGCCCCAATGCATCACCAAAATGCTGTGGCAATGAGTGGCAGTACCCTGAAATAGCTCATAAACTTTTTCATGGTTGGGTGCCATCAGTAACCCCTTTCCAGCTCAGGGTGCCATCATCAGGCCCAGCAGGATCAGCACCACGGGACCAGGAGGACATGCTCTGATGGGAGACAAGATGCCAAAAGAGAGTCCCTGCCCTCAAAAATAATTTCTGTCCTTAATAAAGCATTACTATTATCAGCATCCTTTTTTTCATCCTTGTGGGCACCCTACAGCCTGGTAGATTTCAGAACTGGGGAAAAGGGAAAGGGAACAGGACTGCCCCAGCCATGAACTCGGCCCAGACTCAGTTAGGAGGCTGACAGAAGGGATGAGAAGCAAAGCCAAGACTTGATTCTTTCTGCGTAAACTGCTATCACCCTGACCCACACACAGTGGGTGCCTCGTCCCGGCCCTTGGGCTTGCTCCTGTCCCTCCAGGACACAAAGGCAGCTATTCTATTACATCATGTTTATTGATGGATTTACTGGATTTATGAAATTAGCTGGGGCAGAGAAGGAGAATAATCCAAGCTTTCAGCTTTTAATGGCCTTTGAAGAGATTTATATAGAAAAGAAACTGAGCAAATTCCAACCTGTTCAGTTTCTTCACTCTAAGGAAATTAATGCTTTTATATGTCACATCGGAAAAGCTTTTTAATTCTGAGAGTTCAGGTTAAAATAAGATAGGTATATTTTATGTGAACATAAATCTCTGCAGTATCTGTTATGGCAATATTTGTGTCTTGAGGCATATGACATTTTCAATTCAGAACTTCCTTAACAGGGAACGAACGAGCAACAATAAGATAGAACAAGTTATGCCCTGGGTCTGCACAGTGCCACGGGTGAGCAGTGAAGAGAGACACCATTTTCTCTAATCCTAGAAGAGAATTTATTTTTTTATGACACATGTCCATTTGGGTTTGCAGGAGATCTGAGACACAATAAAATGTAAGATTTTGCAAAAGAAAGCACCAGGCTTTAACCCTTGCTCGTTCCTCATTGATTATTAACAATTCATTTTAATTTCTGACATAATCATCTGTTTTAATATCTTACACTTTATTTATCATAATATTTTCTCTTAACCTTAAAGCAATCCTTTGCAAGGATTTTAAAAGGAAGCTTTCAAGTGGAAGCTTTAGTGAATATTTGCACTGGGGATTCTCAAAAGAAACAATAACTTCACAATTCCCCCCAGGGCCTTTAGTGGCTTGACAGAGGCTGATTGTACTCCCTTAGAGTGGTCATTGAGTGAGCCTGTCTTGTTTGCATTGAGATTTTCAACAGTGAGCTGCACAACAGTGACACAAATGCAAAGGAAATAATTCATTGCAGGGAGAAGATTAAGTCTGAATTCCTTTAAAAGGGCACATTGTGGTTTTCCCCTAATGAAAGTCAGGCATCTATTAATAGACATAGATGTTCTCTGGCTCATTATGGAAACAAAGCTGTCTTTTCCACGATTTAACAGGAATGGACTTCACCCCAACTCTCTTTTCCCACTGCTTCTGTTGTTCTCTTGTCTTGGTTTGCACTAAAAATGTTGCCTGCTCCTTGTTTAGGTCTAGTATCAGAGCAGTGTGTAAGTGTTCTCTGTGCAGATACCCCAGGCTGTGGGAGAGGCTTTATGAGGTTTCCCACTTTGCATAACTGCAAACCTTGGGTTTACCCCCGCACCCTGCCCAGTGTACTGCTGATTGTTAGGACCTATTCCTGGCTCATCCACTGTTTGATGTGATCACACAAACAGCTTTTCTGTGCTCTACTCACACGGTGCTTCTGGCATAATCCCTGTGAAAACAGCTTGTTTCAAGTGTCACTGGTGTTACTGGTCTTTCCTTGCTTTCCCTCTTCAACTCTCCCCTCCTCCCATCTAACAACCAGAGTACCTTTGAGACTACGTTGAACTGTTCATTGTTTATTTATGCGGGATGTAGCAACCTTGAGAACTCCTTATTTTGAAAAAAAACATATTTAACAGATGAACATTTTTGAGCTGTAATATGAGGGGAAAATCAAATGTTCTTGAAAGATGGCATTTCACACAGTCAATATTGAGTGTTTGATTCTTTCCTGAGCACAACCAAAAAGCAGCATAAAGTTTGTTTAAAATATTTTTTAAATCTCTTGCTTCTGGCATTTAAACTATTATAGCAGTCTCATATCACATTTTTAAACTTTTCTCCAATAACATGACTAGAAAGATTCACTAGAAAAGCCAACCTAAGATTCTCAAGCAATTATATTATTCCAAGAGCTTAAAATTAACGAAACCCAAAGATGTATTCAAAATCTATATCATCATATTTCAAGTTGTGGTTAAGCTTACCTCATTTAAGCTGTTAAATTGATCAGTTCCTCCTTTTGGTGAAGTACTTGTGTTCTGATCTATTCTACAAAACAAAACAAGAATTTTCACTCAATATATTGCTTATCTGTGCCGCAAATATTTCAAACCTTTTATCATGTCTTTACATAAGTAACAAGTTCCTAAATAAGTTTGTTTTGTTAAAAATATAACATTTCTATGAAAGTTACATCTGTATTTTACACCTCATTCAAAACAGCTGTGCTTTCACTGTGATAATAACTAATATGTTTCAACTGTGAATGAAGTCCTGCATAGCTATGACATTAAAATGTGGGCTCATTTTGTCATGCAAAAGTTCTACAGAAGCATGATCAGTTCTGTGTCTCGGTGAGCTAATAGGGCTAAAGCCAAGAAAAAGCTCAAACATATGCTTAAATCTAAGCACAATTTGTCCCATATGCTTTAAATCAGTAACGAGAGCTCTGCTATATCAGAGCCATAATCTTTCCATATTTAAATCTGATGATGTTTCAGGCTCCCAATCTTCAATTTTCTGCTTAAGTTCTGTTTTAAAATTTCTCTAAGACCCCAGTGCCTGGAAATCCTATGAGAGAGATGTCCACATTTTCTAAGGGGTGTCACTTTGCAGCCATCAGAGGTGTCCATACCTTTGGTTTTCCTTCAGTGTATTGCTGCATCTCCACACGGAAATAGGAAAGGAAGGCCCTGGAGGGGTAAGGGGGAAATCTCTTCCCACTAAGGCTAATGAGACAGCTGTGCCCCACCCAGCCAGATGTGGTCCTGGCCTAAGGCTCCACACACCTGCTGGCTTCAGGATTAGTTATCAATCCATTCCACCAAGGAATGAAACTGAAGTCTAGAAAAAAC
Organism: Xenops minutus; assembly: GCA_035221455.1. NCBI lineage: Eukaryota > Metazoa > Chordata > Aves > Passeriformes > Furnariidae > Xenops > Xenops minutus. Next base: position 6,284,233 of record JAWWEE010000159.1, on the reverse strand, counting down.
TTCCCAGAGATTAAGTGAACAACCTGAGGAGCCTCATCCCACAGCTCTGCCCTTCCCCAAAGCAAGCTGAGGGTTTCCACACCTGCCTTCAAAGCCTGATGTGGGTGTATCCCAAGCTGACTGACTACTCAGCTGAAGCAAGAGAACTGCAGCTGTCTCAGAGGATGGGACTTCTCTGTGCTGAAAAGGTTTGCTGGCCCCCATGAGACTCCCTCACAGACATGATCAAACTCAACACAAAACCCAGATTCCTTTGGAGAAAATAGTTCATATTTTTCCTTGCCCAGAATCATTACTGCATAAAACAGACAGTTGTAAAAGTCTCTAGAGACCTGAAAACCGGTACAGACAGATTCAAAGATGTTTGTTGTAGTTCTTCATGGATTTATGAGACATTTAAAGACTGCAGTGATGGATATGCCACTCCCCTTATCAAAGCAGACACACCAGATAGCTACACCAGGTGAACAACCACGTGCCTCCAAACAGGATCCAAGGTGTGCATTCACACAGGACCAAAATGAGTCATTTTGGGGAGGGTTCATGCGGCACCAGAATGGGAGGTCTTACAGCCCAGTCAGCCTGCACCTCCCTCCAGATACACAGGGTGCCCTGGCTGACTGCTGAACAAGCACCTATCCATCCACACTCCTATATAGCTCTCCACATCTACATTGCATTTACATTCTTTCTGTCATCTCACCTGAAAATGAATAGCAAATATCTCCATGATGTAAAGAAAACAGAAGGAAAATGAAATTATAGAGGCAAAAAGGTTAATGCCTAACAGCCAAAACCCTGGTCTTAGCCAGTGGAGAGGACAGTATGAGAGCAGAAGAGAGTTAAAGAAAACTGCGAAAAACATGGGGACAGCAGCAGGACTAATTTAACAGGAAAGAGGGAAATATTTGTAGTTTGCTTTAATAACATGTAAGGACCTGCAAGGCTTGCACTCTGGAGAATAAAAGGTTTACAGCAGCAATGAAGTACTACCTCTCTCTCATTCAGGTTGATGCAAGGCTACAGACAGCTGAAGAACTAATTCACTAATGAAGAAAAAATATTTAGAATTATTTATTGCATTGAACTAGAGCTAGACATAAAGGAAAGGATGAAAAGGACACATGTTAGAGTTGTACACCTTGTAGTCATTTGGATTACCCTGTTCAAGGCGCATAAAACAGCAAATGTGAACTCTCCTTAAAAAAAGAAAAAGAAAATAAACTTTAAAAAACCTCAGCTCAAACCAAAACCAAACCTAAATGCCAGCAGCAGCTCATACAGGCACTATATGAAGTCCTGCCTAACTCACAGCTGTACCACTTATGAGTCTGGCACTCTGGGGACTAAAGGGTTTACAGCAGCCATGAAGCACCATTTCTCCTTCACTCAGGTAGATGTTCATGTCTGCTGTTTTAGGGATGCATTTAGTCATGCATTTTACTGTTTCTTTTCCACCAAAAATACTGGAGTAAGATGCTCTTAGTTTTGTATTCTTTAGATGCTAGAGATACTGGAATCATAAAGGTGAGTTACTATATTTGTGTGAAGAACATTTACATGAACAGTTATTTATGTGCACTGAGCTGATCTTACTCTAGCCAGGGTTTTGGGGTGTGCTTTTTCATTTTCACCCAGACTAATTGCTCTGCTAGGCAAATGCAGGTTTTCTGATTGTCACCAGGCAACACAGGGATTACAGTTTAATAACTATGGGTTGGGTCATAAAAAGTCAATCACGAAATATCCATTAACTTCAAAAGCAGTAGGAACAAGCCCTAATTTTCCATCTGTGCTGAGTACATTAAAATTATTTCAGATCTTAGCTAAAATTTTGAATAATTGCAGGCACCCTTATTTTGTACAATTTGCATCATGTAAAATAACAAAAATGGAATTCTCTCTGTGGCTCCTACTCAAATATATGTTATAAAACATGAAAGGCCTGTCTGGTCTCTCCCCCTCCCTTACAGACTCTGACTTTGGCAGAACTATCCTGTTCTTCATGGCAGAGATGGCAAAAATGCAGTGGGTAATATGTACATTTGAAGCTTGTGGACACAACAAAAAGAAATAAAAATCTAAATATTAATTATCATAACAGAGCTTCTACCAGACTTCAAGGGGAAGCTCAATTTGCATGAGCAGTGTGCTGTTTGAAAAACAGACCAGAACATGTGAATGTTTGAATTATGCATGACATCACATCTAAACTTGCATAAAATTCAAATAAACCCACATAATTTTAAAAAACTAGGAAAAATGTTTGAAGATAACCTCAGCAAATTCACATCACATTTCCTAGATGGAACCCAAAAGAGCATTGCATCCTGTAATTTGAAAATCTCACAAGTTCACAAGCTCCAGTACAGCTCTGGATCCCACTAGTCCCCTCCACAGGGGACTTATGTTTTTATGCACCCCAATGCCCCATGTGCCTGATGTCTTGGCAGTGGTGATGCCAGGCTAAGTCCTGCCCAGCCAACCACACTGTATTCGGTGACATGAAACTCCTTTTCCAGATTCACTTGCAGTCTATCCTGGCCCAGTACTGCTCCTCTGTCTCCAGTCTAGGAATGAGTTCTACCCTTCCCACCGTGAGGGTGGCCCACAATGTTAACAACATCTCACTGCCGTGGCAGGGGATGATCGAGCCTCTCCAGAAGCTGCATCACATGAGTTCACAGAATGGCAGAACCCACAACCAGCACATCTCAGCACCAAGAAAACAGAAAGCTCCTTTCTGAGACCTCCACAAATGGCAAAAAGCGTTATGAAATCCAAAAAGACAGAAAAATGAGACAAAACCCACCATCAATGGCCCAAGGCTACTCCCTGGGCAGTCCCTGGATGCTGGAATAAGCAGTCAGACAGAGAGCCAATGTAGCAGTGCCTGTCTCATCAATCACAGACCTTACATAATGTAACCAGACTTGTTTTTCTTACTATGAAAGCCTCTCGTACTCACCAGAAATAGTCCTTACTTGGGCTACAGAGGATGCTATTCTCTTCTTGCTCCTGTATCTTCTCCCCATCCCCCCTTTTTCAATTTTTTTTTCTTGAATTGTATTGCAACCCAAAAGCTTGCTCAGAGATTTTTTTCCATGCCTTCGTACAAGAGGTCTCTCACTGAAACCACATAAATACCAATATTTTAACACCAAGATTTCTGAAGAAACTGCTTTTAAAGGAACTGGTCACTTATTTTCTGGCTTTTTCCCTGTTCAAGTAGCTGCCTATACAGGTGAGTGAATGTAGCCTCACAAACTGCCTCACCCTGCAGGTGTGCCATATGGCACAGGGACACCAGCACTTCTGGAGCTTCCCTGCTCCCTCCCACTCACCCCTAAGCTGGAGCTGTTCAGCAGAAAGCCTGGAAACTAGATGAGTTCCCACTTGAACTGCACTCTCAAAGTTACTTGCCTTGAAAACTTAAATACCAAAAGCCTTTCTAGAGCTTGGCCTCCCTCAAGGGATCACAGAAACCCTGGGAGACTGGCTGAGCCCAAGATCCAGGGCAGCCCAGGGCTACCAGCATTTCCAGTTTTCCTGAGGAACAGTAATAGGTCTCACGGCACTGTCACTCTACAGACCCTGCAGAAATTAGGGACCAATCCAGGGCCCAACTGAGTCCTCTTAAATGAAACCACTCCCTTCCCATTTCATTTGGGGAATGGGGAAGATGGGGAACTTTCAGGAATTCCCTTTGGCAGAAAAATTAACCCCAAAGTGTCGTTCCCACATCGAGCTGGAAGGCAGCCTTCTCTGGAGCACTGACCTTCCCACTGCCCCGGGGTGCCTTGCTTCAGCCTCCTCTCTGTGCAAGAGGCAGCTGAAAAAAACACCATCCTCTGCTCAGGTAGCTGCACACAGCCTGCAATCCACACAAGTTTTGCTGATTGCCTTTGAGAAGGCAATTGGCAAGAGCAGCTTTTTGTAATCATAGGTATTGTTCCATACTGGCTTTCCTACTCTCTGTTAAAAAAAAGGCAATTCTCTTTATTTGTTCTCAGGACCTGCATATACCTTTTATCTACCAAAGGCACAAATTATATTACACTCTTATCCAAACTTAGCTACACACAATGACCAAGGCAGTATTCAATGTAATCACTGGAAACAGTATAGAAATGCATGTACTGGGAATAAAATGTAAAGGTTTCCTTCTATGCAAATAGTATTTCATATGCTAAATTGATCCTGATGTTCATGAATCATGCATGATAAACACCTCTTGAAACTGAAATCTGTGATTCACAGGCCAGGTACAGTTTAGCCAAGAATAAGACAGTATTCCCCATTCTTCTCATTGCAAACCTCTTTACCAAATCTATTCTTCCATTTCCCTCAAATCCCACAAAACCCTTCCTTTACTGTTTCAGTGGTTATCACAAAATGAAAGTACTCCCTCAAAAAGACAATCCACACATATATGCTTGTAAGTAATATTTTTGTGGATTGTTGCTCTTACATTGCCTATTCTGTCCTTCTCTGTCATGTACCTGTTTATGAACATCTCTTCTTAGACTACCCTGCTTAACAGGGGCTGCACTGAAAAGTTTATCATATCTCAGTAGTTTTTAATCCATATTTAGATAAATTAAAACTATCCTGTTTTTAGCTGCCCCACATATTTATTGCAAAATTCTGTACAGTCCAGAGGTATTTAGACCTTAAAACTCCAATGAGACTAATGACAGAACTACAGCAATCTGCAGAAACTAAGTTAAAGCAGAAGTATCAACAAGCTGCACTAGAAACAATCAGCTTTGCTTCTTTATATGAGACAGAAACAAATACTATCCTACTCTCACACATCTGACAGACAACAGAGCCTGACCAGGGGCACCTCTGCAGCAGTGTGCCCATCTCCTCCCAAAAATCAGAGAGCTTTTAGTCTATGAGTTAGGGATCCTAGGCAGATGTAAGGTTCCAAAGTATGGCTAATTTTATTAATAACCCAGCAAAAACAATGGAAGACAAATTTATTGGGGACAGCAGATGTGTTCTGTCCAAACCTAGCTACAACTGCTGCCAAAACTGAATACTTAACCTTTGCCATGTCCACAGCAGAGAAGGCAGAAAACAAGGCAAGACATTCCCTGGCAGCCGCTTCACAGCCTGTTGCATGAGTCAGTGCTGTGATCCCGAGGCAGCAGCCAGTGATCCATGTGAGCTGAGGCAGGCACATTTAACTGCTGTGGCCCTACCAAAGGTGGCTGACAGCAGAGGGATGGGGCAAGCTGATGGTGACCTGGAGAGGAGTCACCAATGCAGTGATCCTCAAACTGAAGGTGGTAACTTCAGCATGTGTAATTCAAAGTCTCCTGCCCCAGATGGGTGGTGGAAGTGTCTTTTCCAAGGACATCTAAGACAATTAGAGTAAATAAAGTGTGTGTGTGAAGGCAGGGACCAAGTTAATGCTAGTTTACTCCATGTTTAAAGTTTCTTATTGGAGAGATTTAAGAGGAAACCACTTCCTTTTTTTTTTTCTCCCCCATAACATAATCAAACTAAAGCATGGCCAGAGTTGAGATTTGATCACTGTGCTTTCACATCTCTTAGGATGGTAAATCCAGGTACCATTATTTAACAGATTTAGCTCTTGTGGATAGGAGGGCTTCTAAGGAGCGACCCTGGTGTTAAGAAGGATTAAAGATCATAGCGAACAATGCTTTCATACCAGGCAAACTAAAAGCCAAACTGTTCAGGTGGACAGGGGAACTTTGCTGTAGTTGCTGTTTTATTCATGCATCATTAGGCTTTTGCATAGCCATGACAGATCAGAGGAGGAGCATAGCCATGAAGGATCAGAGTAGAGACTGTGACTTCCAATAGTTATCAGAGCTGAATTGCTTCATCATCAGCTCAATTACCTGCCACCAAGACTTTGACATGAACACTCTGTACCCTTCCTAGTAGTGGAACAAGCACAGCTGCCTCAACACCCAGAGTCTAAAATATATATAAATGTATACCCGTGCTAAAAGGTGTGCAGGTTCCCATTCCCATTTCACCCTGAGAATACACCTCTAAGAAAGAGTGAGGCAAGTCAGCACTGGGGGGGGGGGGGAAATGAGTGGCAAGATAATTTAGAAACTTGGCACAGAGGAACTGAAGTTTCTAAACTCAGGATGTTCTTCCTGCTTGAAATGTAAGAGGTTTAAAGAACGATGATTTGCATTCTTATCTTTATCCCTTTCACTTTCTGCAAACAGCCCTAGCTATATAAATATAAAATACAACTGCCAATGAGAGCCAGGAGTCTGAATATTTTACACAAAAGGCAGCAAATGAATTAGCCTTTCTTGCAGTTAATCAGAAGTGGAATGTGCTGTCTGATCCCGAGGCTTACCTTGGTTGAAATCTCACGACCGCTTCCTGGCATCTCAGAGCCACGTTCTGTGCACAGTCATTAGCTGAGGAGCCAGCCTTCCCCTGCCACCCTGACAGGCCTGGCAATGCACATTCCAGCTCCTGCACAAAGCACAAAAAAAACCAAACCAAAACAAAAAAATACAAAAAAAAACCACAAAAACACAAACAAACAAATAAACCAAAACAAACAAACAAACCACACAAATTTAATGTGCCCTGTCAGTATCAATCAGGCTTAGCTGAATATTTTGCTTTAAGAAAAGATTGCTCCATGGATGCTGATTGTGGATCTTTGTCATTTTTTCGGTAGTAATCTGGAAACATGTGGAAAGCAGACCAGAAAAGGTTCTAAAATAAGGTAGTATGTTCTTTCACTGGAAAACAGCTTTTGAAACCAAAGCAGACTGTAACCCATTTTCTGTTTATTAGTTACATAAGAGATGTTAGTTGGAGGTATGGAAGTCAGAAGTTTGGGTAGGACTGTTTGGATGGGAACTCAAAGGGCAGAGAGAACATGGCAATTCAAGATGCTTTCTGCGAGATGAAAGGGCAAGCTGAGGACAAGAATATATGCTGGCAATGAACACTTGCAGGCTTGATGTTTGAGGACTTGGGTGGTTTGGGGTTGTTAATTTCTTTTTTTCTTTTTCATGTCTTTGTTACTGCTCATAAGTTATGTTATTAGGGTGTTAATGAGTAACCCTAGGGAAACACCCTTGATGGAACCTCTGTTTCTAAAGAGCAGTGAAATCCATTCCTGATGTGTCAAAGGCATCCAACAGTAGAGTACTGTCTTCTGTTTTATGTTTGTTTCTTTTTCACTGAAAAGGGTGAAGCTTCTACAATGAAGTTGCATTTGGTAAGCAGTCTGTGAAGAGGGGAATCTCCAAGCATTGCTGAGAAGTCACAGCGCTGCATAATCACTACCATACATTTGCTTTGTATGCAAAACACTATGTGGGTTTGGAAGCAGCCAAAAATTACCATCACACAAGTTGAGATAAAAAGACTTTTGTTTCCCAAGTTACATTTTTTAAAAAATCTAATTCCCTCAAAAAACATCCCACAGCCTATCATAACCCATCTCTGTCAGAGCATCTGAATTACAGTACAGGCATGCTTTGCTCTGATCACAGAGCAGCTTAATGTGTGCTTGAACTCCAGAAAGTGCCTTGCATCCTTCAGAACATCCAACACACAAACACGTCCATCTCTCTGCAAATACAAGCACCATGCAAATATTGTACCAGCACTCGGGACCACAGCCCCGGATACCTCGGGGTGCTGTGCCAACACAGGAAATAGCCAGGACTGGAGTCCTGAGCAGAAGTGCCTCCTACACCTCCTGAAAGTGCCAGTCCACACAAGAAAATAAGCAGGTACATTTAGTGGTCAGTGAGTTGAAGAGGTTTAATCTGTGATGGGAGCCATGGTTAAAACATAAACAGAATATACCTGGAAACTGGAGCAGAACTTGCAGGCTGCCTGACACATTCATGTGTTTGTGTAGCTGATGTGTCAACATCAGCTTTCGTTTTTTGAATCCTGTGCACGTAGAATCACAATTTTAATGTCAAATTGTTGGAAGTTGTTTGACATCCAAGCAATTTGCCCTTTAATTTGTACTCAAAACACAAAATTTCACTCAACAGTCTTCAGCATTTCCAACTCTAGGCACTGATTGTCAAGCCACCATTTCATTTTTATAGTTATTTACCTTGATAGTAAGACTTTAAAACTGAACTTTTACTGTCTCTACCTATTAGTTAGCATGTTTAGTGCCCTTTTATAAATATTCCTCAGTATCAGTAAGGAATTTGAGGATGACTCATTTAATAATCTATATTCATGATTGGGCATCAAATGTAAATGACAAAAGAAAGGATTGGGCAAGAAAAGCAGACTTTCTCTTCCTCACCATCTGTTCTCACACTGACTCCCTGGAGTATGTTCTGGGCATATGCTTCCTCACCTCTTGAAGTCAAATAAATCCTAATTAATTTGATTTTCTATAGATTAATGTTGCAGAATTGCTAAAGAAGCTCATGAAACCACAGAAAAGATGGAACCAACTAACTGGAGTGCAGCAGTGTAATCCCATCCCAGCAGCCTGCCTCTCTCCCCATACTTTGTTTGGAAAGGTTACAGCTGCCTCCATGCCCAGCTCCTGCCCCCAGAGAAATAACTGCACACAATATGCAAAGTACAGCTTTACTCCAGGGACATTTTGTCATCTGATAAGTGGTCAGGTGAAGTTATCTGATACTGCCCTTTTATTACACTTGATTTTGTTAATCATCAGTGTAAATTTAATAACCTTTTCTTCATGAAGACCTAGGGTACATGACCACATTACTTCCTACACTTGTGCCAAAAAAATCAGAGGCGTGGGAATCACCCTTCAGCAGACAGAGCGCCTTGTGAAGCTCAAAATCCCCAACTTGGCCACCTCTCCTCTACTTGATCACTAGAAACAACACAGCAGCACTTGTTTTCAGCTTCAAAATGGAGAAGAACAATTGTTATCAGTTCCCAACTAGGGCTGTTAACAGGCAGCTGTGATAGGGTTTGGGAGGTCACAACACAAGGATCCCAAGGAGAACTCACACACAGAAACAAACTCTTCTCAGGGCTCTTCTGCAAGAAGAATCTTGTTTTTCATGGGCACTGTTGATGAAGCCAGGAGTCAGATCCTCCCCTCCTTAAGAACAGAAGCCCCTGAGGTAGGTGAAGATGCAGTGAGCAAGCACTCAGGGTCAAGGAGCACGTGCATCCTCACTAATGAGAATAAAGGCTGAGCAAAATGAAGAGCTTGGTAGATGCTTTCTCTAAAAGAGCTTACTTCTGCAAACTATTCCCAGAGGCAAACTTTTTCCTTAACAGCACGCACCACTGAACTCAGTTTGGATATAGGATATTCATCAAGAAGTCTTTCATGGTGCTAGGATACAATTCCCACTATGAATGAGTGGAGTTCCTGTCATGAAGGGATGTTTGCTGTGTGTTTATGTTGCATATTACATGCAAAGCTCTACACTACTCTCATCCTCAAGTACTCCCATAAATCAGAGTGCCTACATACCTTATATCTTCCTTTACATCAGAGATGGGAGCAAGAGGTAGCATGGGAGCCAGGATCGCTTTTGTCTTTCCTAATTCAAGCCCTTGAATCATGTTAAAATTATCTGCCTGACTCTGTTTTTCCTTCCAGAGGCTGCATACCTAAGTTGCACTGGCATTTTATGGCAGTCTAATTATATGCTCAAAAAGTCTCTCAGGAAAGAATATCAATGTTTTCAGTTAACCACTTCGGGCCATGAAAAATGCTACAGAGCAGCAAATCTGTGCTGTGTTGGCTTTCTTTGGGTGAGAGATACAGGCAGAAGATACACAGGGAGCAGGCAGACTGGGGGCTTGGAGGCATCTGAAAGAACAACAGATGATCCATGAGACAGCTCTTGCCCTGTTTAGGACCTTCTTCATGACTCCTCTGCCTGATGGGCCTCTGCTTGTTCTTCATAGGGAAAATTCCCATCATTTTTCTCTTCAGTTGATAAACATGCACACCTCATCTCCCTGCAATCTAAATAGTATTTCCTAGTAATGCAATATACTTGAAAAAAAGCCAGTTATTGCTTATCTCTGGAATGAGCTCCAGAAGAACATGCAAGAAGATTAGGGAAAGAGCTTGACATTCCTTCCGTAAGAGACTGTGATAATACCATTGGGATGCCATTTACTTTTCATTCTCCTTGTGGGATTCAAAAGAATAGTTCCTTAAAAGGTAAGACATTCTGTCCAAAATTATGAAAACACATTCTAAACTTGAAAAAATGGTCCAAAAGAATTCCTAGTCTATGATGGGTTTGAAGCACTTTGAGAAAGCGCCCTGCAAATTTCTATCCACAGACAAGAAAGGAAGAGAGAGAAAATGTAGCCAAATACATTATACATCAAAGAAGATATGTAAATACAGACACCTGTATTTACAGCTGTCAGGCCTTGTGCCTACCACAGACCAACAAATCTCCCAACTTTAATATTCACTCTCTTGGATATAAGAATATTTCTAGCTGAGGAGTGAAATCTGCGCCAGAAGTCTATTTCTTACACTGCACATCAGAGGTGACTTGGGAAGCACTGGGGAAGAACACAGGCATTAGCAGCAGATGCTGAGAGGGGGTAACTCAAGAGTTGACACAGCAAATGTACCTCCACAGACAGCAGCAGAAACTTCTTCATTTTTAATCTTTTTTTATACCCTTCAGAAAAGTCATAGTTCTGCTCCCCTCAACTCATCCCAGAAAGCCAGTGGGCAAGAGCTCAGCTACCAGAATCTGTACTGGAATAGACTTACTACTTAGAGATGAGACAAACACTAATTAAGATAAAGGGAAAGTATTAATTCTCCCTGTTGGCAGCCAAAATATCAGCACAAGATATCCTTGATCAAATAAACAGAACAAAAAATGTCTAATCAAGTGCTGCCACTACCAAGTTTTTTATATTTGGTGCAAGGAAACAGAAAATCCAAAGAGAGATATCTTCAGCTATGCTCTCCACTCCTGACAGCAGTTGCAGCACAGCCCTCTCTGCAATTCCCTGATTGAAAGAAATTGTTGTTACAGAAGGGTTCCAGGACTGCAGGTCCCTGAAGACCAGGGTGGATTATTGTGGGGTCTCAATCACATCATGAATTACCAGGAGGTCCCACTTTGCATTTCAAAAGTTATGTTTGCTCAGACACCATGCCACAAACCTACCCCTGCTATGTTTAGTTCTTTACCTGACTTTCCTCGTGGCTTTTTCCATTTTCTAGCTTTGCAATGGGCTTAGGTTTCCTCAGCTTTAAGTTGCCCATTTCAGGCTTTAGAGAGTAGTCAATCACAGCCTGCTGCTTGTGCTGCTGAGTGTCTTGCAGAGGCAGCTGCCTTTCCCCTAAGACAGCAGTGTTGTCCGGATAATTTTCTTTGTTATCATCATCTCTGTAAGAAAATAAAATTGAAATGCAAAAGGCAGGATTTCAGACACCTGTCAAAACATTATGGAGGAAAAAGAGTAACAAGTTCTTAGCTATTCATGGCATATTGCTTTTACTAAGCTGAGTGGTCTACACATCAAACACTGCATATGTTAGTAATGTGAATTTAAACTACTGCTACCATTATTACACATTCAACTGTGGAGCTACTTATATAAGACCAGTTCTAGAGGCACTCTTTGGCTTCAGCCCTGTAGTCCACATTCCCCAAATAAAATCTGAAACTTTTCATGCAGAAAACCTTTCCCCACCCAATGATTCACAGTAAGTTATACTGTCACAAAAACGTCATTATGTATATATACACAATAGTTCCTCTCTACGGTCACACTTCCCTTCTGACAGTCTCTGGTTTTGAGGGATTTTGGACAAGGTGAGGAAGGCAGCCATTCCAAGTAGGGTCTGAACAGTCAGAGATGTGTTTGGGTGGAAGGGACAAGTGTCATGTGCTCCCAATTTGGAGAAAACATCCTCCTGTATGACCCCACACACCCGGTGGTTTAAACACTGTTACTCACAGATGCTCAGGTAACCACTGCATCTGGAACAGACATCTTCAAGCCCCACCCAGCCTACAATGTGCAAGCTGTCCCAAGAAGACCTCACCAGTCTTGTCCACACCCAGCCACTCCAGCCTCAGCCTGGTCTAATGCCTTCCCCTGGGAGCATCTCCCTGGCACCACTAGCCAGGTTACCGCAATGCAGGGTGCAAGGCTGCCTGATTAGCTGACAGGATGAGCAAGGTTGGCATTACTGCTCCAAAATCCCTGGCTGAAGCTTGGTTGCAGGCGGAATTTCAGCTGTAAGCTTCAACTGGTAAAATCCTAATGGCTAGCTGAGAGATGACCTCTCTGCGGGTGTGAAAGTTTCAGAACTGGGGGAGTCAAGGACTATTGAATTTAATCCCACTGAGACTTTTTTTTTTCTTTTTTTAGAAAGCATAACTTTCTAGTTCAATGTTTTCTCCTAAGGATTGTGAGCTGCCAACCTCGCTTTCCATCTGTGGCCCATCACCATCCAGATGGATGCTCGCAGGGTGCCTGTGGAGTCGAACACCATTGCTGCCCATGCCTTCTGCAAGTGTGCTCCAAGGCAGTTGTTATAGTTACAGCGTAGGGTGCTTTATAGCCCACGGGCATTTCAACAATGTGCACAAGTGCTGCTAATTTTAAGGTATGATCTGATTTAAAAATCTTTCTGAAAGGTTAAGCTGCACGGTCTAGTAATCAACATATACTAACATAGCCATGAGAGAGATATGCCTCAAGATTACTTCAGTTAAATTACAGTTTGAAGGATTTTTTTTCATAGAGACACTCATCAGTGAGCATGTCCTTGCACAGTTGCAAAACTCTGCTTATTGCTACTTTGAACAAGCTGCAGTACAGTAAAATTATTATTAGCACCAGAGTTGTATCTGAATGACAGTAATACAGTGTGAAGTTAAGAATAGACCATATATATAATTATATAATAACAATAGTAATTAGTCTTAAAATTGATGACACAAAAGTATACAAGACAAACATGCATTTCCCAGAAATACTAATACCCTTTGCAGGCAATACCCCAAAAATTCCGCGTTCCCTTGAGAATAAGTGTTTCTTCCTAATACTTTAACAGCAGTACTCTAGAATCTTCATTTGTAGCCAATGGATTTCAGACAAAGTAGAATACCTGGGACTGGAACTGCCTGCTTGATCTTCATGTAAAGAGTCTGAATCCCGGTCACACCTTGAAAGTGAATACGAGATAATTGCTGACTTTCTGCCATCTGCAGAAATTTAGCTTTTAATATTATGACAGTGCAGCTCAAAGGATAAGCACATTGCATCTTCTCAACCTTAGTTAGAGTCATTTAATGCCATAGTTGCTCCATGATAGTCTCAGAATAAGGATTTAAGATGTTCAGTGTGCAAAATTTGGTAAATCATTTTCAGACAGATGAAAATAATTACAAAAAATTCCAATGCTACTATAAAAATACAGGAAAATTAAAAGAAATTCTGTATGTTAATTGCTTATAGCATACTTAATTTTTAAACAAAAAATAAAGGGGGTTTTTCTCATAAACTCACAAAAATATTAAATATCATAGAGCAGTCTCTTTGTGCAGCAGGACAAAGAAGACTCTCCAACTAAGTTGTAAAGTGATCATCAAGTCTTAAAAAAGTGAAATAGCAGAACTTTTTAAGATGCCTGAGGACTCACAATCAATTACACTCCCTTAAGTTACAAACAACAGAATTGTCCTAAGGCTATCTAATGAGAAGTCTGGATAAATATGCTAAACAACAACCACTCAGAGCTGAACATTACACTGTGGCTGCATAGCTCAGCTTTGCAGGATGATATACCTGCAAAGCCTAAGAGCAGTCTTTCCTCAAATAAACAGGTATATATATGCATATGCTCCTAAAATATGCATCCACCCTGCCTGGTACTATTTCTGGGGAAAAGTTAGGGACCTCTTCTCACCCTCAGTTCATACTCACAGGGCACAGACACTAAGAAGGCCTGGATCACTTGGAGTTTGCTGGCAGAGGAATCTCTTCATTATGGGGGAAGCAGCCTGTACTTTCGATGACTTGTTAAATTTTGAGAAGAGCTGCCCCATTAGAACAGAACACATTAAGTGATACATTCATAGCTCTGCATTGCAATTTGATGGCAAGGGTTTTAATATATTCCTCTTTCCCACCAGTCTTGTGCTGGTATCCATATCAAAAGTCAGACTGCAGCAGAAAATATTTAAAGGGACACTCCAGTGTTTACACTTCCTCAATACATCAGCATATGGATGAAAGCATTTGCTGCTTGCAACTGGAACACAGAACTGCAGTTGCAGATTCCCCCAGATTCCCCCTAATCACACAATATTGCTGCAAGGAGTGCAGTTCTCCCTATAAGGCAAAGTGGGATGGTGGATGGAAGACAGGGGTTGATGTACAAAATGGATAAATTCACTGTAGAAATGGAGTTTACTTTGCCTCTGGATGCCAACCACACCTTTCCCTCTGGTCTGTCACTGACTACCTTATGGGTGTCTGGCACCAGCAAGGTGGGAGTGTGGGATGTACTGGGGGTATGAAGAAGGAAGCCTGGTATGAAAAGAGCCAGGAATGGATGGACAACATGGTGGAATATTTCACAGGGAGAAAAAAATAGAAAGGAAATCTCATCTCCTCACTGTGAGGAGACAGTGCCAAGGTGAGAGCTGGATGGACAGAGCTTCCAGCACAGACTTGAGAGTAGAGTAAGATGGCACCAGAAGTGTTGTGCACCACAGCCACAGTCAGCAAAGGCCAGGGACCTCCTAAAAGGACAAACTCTCCCTTCTGTGTGTGCCTCAGAAAGAGGAGGTGGGAGGAAGCATCTCTGCTACTGGTTTTGCACACCCCTCCTCTCACAGTCACCACACTGGGCAACCTTCAGCCTTGAAAGACCATCTTGGCAATCAGGAACACTCTCTGGGGAGACAATGGGTGACGGAGCACAGGTCCATCCAGCAAATCTATATGTGCACACTGGGGAAGTGCTCCAGAGGTTACTGTCCTGACCTGGCTGTATATAAAGTGATCTTGAGAAGCAGAGAGCCTAACTTGGCATCCAGCAACTGACAGAAGTCATAAAACAAGACAGAACTTATAAACAACATAAGTGAGTGTGACAAAATATATCTCAGTAACTGAATAGTAGCAGATAAAAAAGATAAGCAATAATGAATCAGAGAACATCATCATGTAATTTTAAAAGATTGTGAGGAAGTTCAGAAGCAACACACTCTGAAACTGTAAACAGAAATTTTTGTCTGTAAAAATAAATATTAACCAGGGATCTCACTTATATAGGACAGTGTTTGAGGCTAAGACCATAGCAGGACCTTTAAAAGAGATGAATTCATGATTTAATGCAAATATCCATCACTAAAGCACGGAGTGGTTTTTACCTTAGCTTCTTAAAGAAATGCATCTTATGTGTCCACACCACCACCTGTCTGCACATATCAAAACAGATACACCCATATTCACCAGTAATGCACTTCTCACCAGTAACTTGTAAAGCTTGTTGTCCAACTTCAGCTGTTTTTAATAGGTAGAGTGATAGTCAAGAGTTTGGTAAGTCAAAACCAGTTTAATGAGACTGGTTTAATGATATTAGCTTCTTTAACTTCCATTTTCACCTTTCCATAGGAGCCATTTCATGAAGAACAATGTGAAGACTGCTCCCTTTTGCTGACTTGACCTTTAAGATGTTCACACGAACAACTTCTGAACCAGGCTGCATCCATGTCTTGATGGACACTTTACAGCCCCAAGCACTTGCTTTGTCTGAAGAAATATTCCTGAAAGTACTGTGTCACTGATTTTGTATCATTCAGGAAGCCCTGATTTTGCCTTTGGCACAAATAAAGACAGAAATTGTTAAATGATGATGTCTAAAGTTGCATGGCAAGCTCTCTCTTTCTTCTGCTAAATAAAAGTAACCTATTTTCAGCCATGGCCAGGACAAACAACAAGTGCTGAAATCAGTAAGAATTGTGTATCCTCAGCAGTCCTCAAAAATGGGCTCTGGGGGCAGGCTCTAAACAGGACTCAGGAAAATTAGCTCTGGAAACCAAGTTTGTTCATTTGGACAATGCTTTTCAGATGTCATTGTTCACTTGCTTTGTTTTCTAAAAGCATGTTTCTACTCCTATTTGGAAACATAAGATTAAAAATTCAAGCTCCCCAGAACAGTACCAACAGCAGCATAGATGGGGGAGATTTAGCCTTCAGGCAATGCCTGGCCAAGCCCAGCTCTGCCATTCTGCTACCTCCCAGTCTGAACCCCTCGCCTTCCCCCAGGGGCAGGGCTTGCACCAACACTCTCAGCATTTTTACCTTTCTGGCTCAATATTAAGCCCCTCAGAGAAAAACCTTTGGGTTTCAGAAACCTCAGGGGGGAGACAGGCCTGAGGGCTGCTCCAGGGGAATCTCTACAGGAAACAATGGATGTTTGGGACAGAGAAAAGGGAAGGAGGGAAAAAAAAATAAGAAAAATGTACTATCTATTATGTGGCTATTTTTCTGTGAAAGGGGAGCATTTCACAGTTTACAGACAACAATTCATCACTTGACTAATAGGAACACAGAAAAGAAAAAAAATAAAAACTCCATGATTTATCAACTTCTGTGCAATCTTCCCATATCTGCCACAATCATAAAAAAAGCATGACACTAAGTTAAAATATTAAATGAAGCAAGGCATTGTAAGCAAATTAAGCGAAGCAACATAAGAGATGGAAATTCTTTGGATCCCTATGAAATCTTACTGTTCCTGTAGTGATTATAACAACACCTAGGGATGGCTCAGACAATTACAACTTGGCCTGCTTTCAGAACGTGTCCTGTCCCCACAACAACACTTAGGCAAACAGCTCACTGTCCAGTTAAGGTGTTTTAAATTATGAGCATTTTAGCAGTGTAATACTCAACTAATGCACAAACAAATCTATAAATCATTTCCCTCCTGAAAAACTGCTTGGCACCTTACTGCTGAGAATCTTCCCCAAAAGCTTTTGAAATAATAAAAAGCATGCAAAATAATAAGGTAGCCAACACCAATACTGAAGTGGTTTAGACTAAAGCAAGACAAAGACTATTTCATTTGTAATAGTTCCTAAAGCCTTTGCATTTCTAACTTTCTAATGTTCTCCCTTGTTCTGTTCTGCTATCTCTCTAAAACAACAAGAAAAATCAACAGATATATTTATATCCTTATGATCATGATATATACAAAAGGCCTTCTAATGAGTTTATGGAATTGATTGTGAAGAAATGACATATTTGGTGCTTGGCCTGTCTAAATAATGTATGGGGATTTTTCCAAAATATTTGCAAATTTTTTTTTCTAATGATGCTAGCAGTAAGTACAGAGCATGTGTCCTTAGAAAACTGACATACTTGTATTTCCTCAGTACCAGAAATGAGCAATATTTTGACAGGAGATTTATCCTCCAGTGAAAATCATGCATTTAAACGTGTATGATGTGCACCAAGCATATATTCACCCCAAAAAGATAATTCACTGCTAAATGGTCACAGAGCACTTAAAAGCAGCTGCTTCATGCAATCCTTCCCACACAGTTAATAATATACTTAGGATACAGAAAACTGAATCAAAATATATGACACACAGCTTGGGACTTCTCACATCCTACTTGCAATTATTCTTCACATCAACTAAACTCATCGTTCTCGTGTAAAAATAAGGACATCTTTAAAGTGTTCACTTACTCTGCTAAAGCTGTCGTGTTGAAGGAATTATCCTGAATGCTGAAACAGAAACAAGAACACATCAGATAAGTCAGCAAGGCAGGCAGGCTCCGTGTATCCTTCTCAGTTGTAGGAACACATGCACAAACATGGCATTGCAAGGCACGTCTCTGTGTTCGCTCTACATGCACGGCTGTACCTTGGGCTGCTCTGCACATGCTCATAATCGAGGAACCACAGGGATTAGTCCTACAACACTCACAAAGCCCATCCAGCAGCGCCCTGAATTAGCACAGGGATGCAGGTAGACTCAGAAAGGGATCATATTCTTTTATAACTGTAACAGTGCTGCTAATAAAGGCTTAGGTTTACAAACAACTATTTGGCATTCTGTCCTTTAAATGTTTGCTCTATGTAATTGGCTCATCAAACAGAGAGTTTTTTATTACTTAAATAGGGTTGCTCAGCTAAGCTCTCTGGAGGTTTGCTGCTTCTTTAGTGGTCTCTTACACTCTCAGCTCACAGACAGACCCTAGGGACTTCCATGAAAAAAATAAACTGGAAGAAAGGACAGCTCAAGTAGGAAAAGGTTATTAAGCTAACAGCAAGCAAGAGCTGAAACCATTCCTATGAAAGGAATAGGCTGCTGTGCTCCTACAACAAAAATGTTTCTGACCTGATGTAATTCATTCAGTAGGGTCAGCTCAGGATATTGCAAACTGCTGGTTTTGAGGCAACAGTGGAATTCCCCCTCAAACAACACCCCTCAAATCCAGTAAATACGCTGAGGTTGTCCTGAAATCTTACAGCAGCAAGAAAAAAAAGATAATCTCACTGCTACATACCAGAGATGGGATTTTGTTGCTGTCGTTGTTTGGGTTGGAGGGGAGAAGGCAATGCAGACAACAACGTCTTATGAGCACTCCTGTTTGTGACAAAGGCATCTCACAGACGGCAGCATCAAGCAGAGCAGGGATAAAGAGAGGCGCGTCCTCCTCCTCCTCCCCGCAGCAGCTTGTGTGGTGTTGACACACATTTCCCAGGCAGCACTCGCAGCCAGGAATCACAGCCCTGACAATTGCTTTTCTTTCACCAACAGCACTAACAGTGCATCTTCACCTCTTCCCAGCCTTCCTACCTGCCTGCACACACTACTGGCTTTTTTCTTTCCTTTACCTGTACATATGTGTCAATTTACACAGAGGCATAAATTACCTGGGGATCAGAATACCACAGCCAGTCTGCAGGGACTCCTGCCCTATAGAGTAGCAGGTTTTGTGAGAGAAGGGTGAACAGAAAAGCTAAATTTAATGGTTAGCAATTAAATCCTGCCTTAAAACTAAAATCGCAATTTTTCTCTCCTCCTGTTTCCAATTTCTTGAATCTGACCATACAAATACAAATTTCTTTATTGCTATTCTAGTTGCAGGAGAGCAACTGAACTAAAGGTAAGCTCCTAGCTGTTGTGGCAATCAAAAACTCAATTTACAGGCTCAATAAGTACAGCACCATAAAAAAAATACACATTATTTTTAATGAATATACTCTAGAATGCTCAAGTGGTTGACTCTTAATTTTCAATGGTTAGGCTAGCTAGCATCTCAAGTGGAGGAATCAGTACTTTTTATCACAAAAATCACACTGATAAGACTCACAGCCTGGTTAGAGTAGAGATTAAAGAGGGACTGAGTATCTATCCCCACTCTTTTACCTACACCCACAGAAGGAGGGGAAAGAACAGAGAATGCTCTTATACATGTGACTTTTCCCTTTCGATGTGCAAAAGTTAAGATCAAATTCTCTGAGAATTCATGCCCCGTGCAGGTGGTATACCTGTAGTATATACTTTATATACTACATATACAAAGTATATACCATACTTTGGTGGTATTACTAGTAAGATAATATGACAGAAGACTAGTTTATAACACACAGATGCTTTGGACTGAGACCAAGTTTAAAATGTCATCACTTTTCTATTGTTTGTCTGAACCTTGGTGATATACAGCTATTGCTAAATCTCCTTTAGGGAAGCACCCTACGTTTATTTCAGCTCACTCACAAACTTTCACTTGTTTTAAAGATGGCACTTGATCAGTGTTATTGAATAGTCTTTTTTTGTAAGATTGTGAAACCATTCATCAAAAAACACATTTCATGCAGAACAGAATAGTACTAATAAATACAAGACTGTAAAGGCCAGTCCCACTCAGGAACCTGTTTCAGAGCTATTGCCCCAATGAGACAGATTAAGCCATCCTGCTCCTGAGGAAATCCAACAAGAGAACTACAGTAGACTCACGATAACTTTACTTCTCTTCCTTTCCTTGCAGAAGGCAGTGATTTGTCTTTAGTGGCAAACACTCTTTGGCTTGTGCATGTTGGCTGACCCCAGTGCCTTCCTCCTATTTCCTATCCACATGCTCTGGGTGAGACCAAAGCAGGCAAAGAGCCACTGGCCTTACAGGGGAGAACCTTACAAGGCCTGAACTTGCATTGCTGTCTCCTAAGTCTCAGGTTCAGGGAAAATATAACACTGTTATTACCTCCTCATTTTCAATAATGATCTTCAAGCCAAACAGGTTTAAAATGCTGTAAAACATCACTCTGAAAACAACACGCTGAAATTCTCTGTGCCAGATATATTTCATCACCACATTCAAATGACATGCCAGGTTTCTCATCATCCTGAACTCTCAATGAAAATAAAGCTATGCTTATGTGTGAAGTAAGCTTTGGATTTTCCTGCTAAGTAATATATATACTTTTATGGACTTTTTATTTTGAAGTCACTAGAACACATCTCTGAAATTCTGAAAAAAAGGCTTTAAAATCAGTTTTTCCTTATTTATTCTGAACAGATTAAGTGACTCATATTTTTACAATATCCTATCTGTGGAGAGACACTTTCCCACAAAACCATACCCAGCTTTGTTCTTACCCTCTTTTACCGAATGTTTATCAAGACAACATAAACATCACATGACAGCTCTCAGCTAACAACAAAAACAAACACCTATATACATTTTGGAGATACCAGGATTCAGAAATATATTGTTATTTCCTTATGAAAATTTTACTAATAAATCGCCAACTTATGGTTGAAAAATAGGCATAGAAATTGCCTATATCAGGAAGAAGAAGAAATAGGAATTACTTAGCATCCAGCTTGGTTTGGGACATAACAGGGACACATGCTCAACATAAATCATATGTTCATAAGCTTGGAACATATAAACATGTATTGGCAGTGAATGCTTTACAAAGACAGTCCAATTCTGCAAAAGAAGAGACAGATAGACAAAAGTGGGCAGAAATAGTTCTGGCTTCAGGAAAACAGGAGACAGTGCAGCAATCAAGATCAAAAGGTCAGAAAAAAAGGAGGAATAGTGAAGCTTGCCAACCTCTGGCTATCTAAAAGGTCACACACATACACACACCCCCCGCAGGCTTTGTGGCTGTTTGGGTTCACCTGCAGAACAGAACCTTTCCCTCAGTTTCCAGAATTTGCTCATCTTTGTAAATGACTGTGTTCTCTTAAGGGCATTTCTCACTCAGATAAATGATGAGGCCTTTCAGCCTTAACTACAGAATAATGAAGAATTTGTACCAGGAAATAAACTGTATTTTCAAAATGGAAATGACATATTTATAAAGAACTCTAAACTCTCTAAGGTTCTGCAAAAGTTAGTATTTCTGCATTTAGTACCTACTATCTAACCACAAATTCAGTGCAATCCTATAGTGTGTGATTAACATTTATTGCAAGACTATTTTCTTTATTATTATTTGTTATTCCACAGAGTCCAAAGTGCTTGTGCTGAAATAGCTACATCAGAGGCAATTACATTTTGCACTGCAGTTGGGCCATACAAGGGAGCTGTGGAGGG
The DNA here is from genome assembly GCA_035221455.1 of Xenops minutus. Lineage (NCBI taxonomy): Eukaryota > Metazoa > Chordata > Aves > Passeriformes > Furnariidae > Xenops > Xenops minutus. The sequence goes on along the minus strand of JAWWEE010000159.1, from coordinate 6,262,667 downwards.
ACGTGAGAGACACTGTATGACACCCTGTGCATGGTGAGGAGCCTGAGGCAACTCCCTCCAGCTCTGGGAAGAAGTTACTCATGTTCCACTACCCAAATAAAGGGAAACTTGGAATGATCTCCCCCCTACTGTCTCTCTGGATGAAGTCAAGTCATCCCTGCCAGAACCAGCTGAGCTCAGAAACTCATAAAAATATTGAACAAATTTGTTTTTCTTGGAGTACGTGTGTTCCAGCGAGGAAACAATACCCTGAAGTGCTCCAGCAGTCCTTAACCTCCCTCTCAAATTGTACCAGCATGGAGGGGCACTGAGTCCTACCTGTATGCACACACAGGATATGCTTTCATGGACAAAACGCATCCAGCCCCATGAAGGAGCAGGTTAAATATGCTTGCTTGCCAGGTCACAGTGCTACTTTTTGGGACTGAACACTTTTACTGAAGCAGTAAAGCAGTAACTCATCTCTGACTCTAGCAAGTCCATTGTCTTTACACCCAGTTTTCTTAAGGGGTAAGAGCAGAAACCATGCCACAGAGCAAAGTGTTGTTAGCACTGTGAATCATTCCAGTGCCCTGCCCTTTCTTCAGAAGTGATCCTACAGGACACTTTTGCTATTTTCCAATCTGTAAGGCATAAACCAAGGAGCTGCCATGTGAGAGAGAAGTCACGTGCCTCTTTCCTGTAGTGATAAATACTGAATGCTACATGCTGTGGCTCAAAATATTCATGTGCTCACTGACTTGTTTTCCTGACGAGCAGCCTGCCTTTTTATGGGTAACAGTCTCAGGGACATCAGAAAACATCTTAGGAGAAACTAAACTAAAATACAACAATTACATGTAGGAGCCAGTTAGTGAGCACTCAGTCCAGTTTCTGTATCTTTGATTTTCTCACTGACCTAATTAGGACATCATCTGAGTGAAGGACCTGGGGGAAAAAAGCATTCAGCTGATCTTGCTGTATGTCTTAAAATGAACTGACAAGCTCCTGCAGGGAGAGACTCGAGCTGAGCGTAGGTGCAGGCACAGTTGTCATAACCCGATCCAGGGTGATTCTATAAGCTGCACTGCTGTTGGGTTGGATAAAGCTTTGTGCAACTGCACAGACCTTCAGGGTTATCTTTCCTGAAGATATTCCAGTGAGTAATCAAACTGCACATAATTCCTCGCTCAAGCCTTCCAAGCAGTGGGCCATGAATCCCATACACACTCCCATAGTACACACAAGTTTACACTGAGAGAGGCACATCCACCCTGTAGCTCAAAAGGCACAGATATACATCAGTCAGATCCCTGCTCTTTTAAAGGGAAAAGGTATTGTGTAACTATGCAATTTTGTGCAGATTGGAAATTTGTGAACCACTGCAGTGCCATCACTTTATTAAATTTTTGCAGCTCAGGTGCACATACCTGCTGGCTTGAGGAAGTGTGCTAAGCTAGAAATACAGAACCATGCCTCTAATTTTGTTATTAGAGAACGAGCTGCTTTATGAAATCCCATCAGCTCTGCTGAAAACGTCTGTAGAGATGCCCAAGAATCATTACTCAGCCCAAGGCTGCATGATAAACCCAGCTGTAGCAGTCAAACTGGTACTACAGACTGAGCCACTAAGACTTGCTTGACTGCAGTGATCCACTGCAGATAATTTGATACTGTCACAGATGACAAAGCTATTTCCAGCAAGTTTATACCAAAGTCAAGCTAGACTCAACACAGCATTAATTCATAACCACTTTTTCCTCTGACCATTGCAAGATGGAGAATAATGCACACACACCTCCTCCCCCTTACTTTTACTAAGGTGCCCAGAATGCTTCAAGAGATCACTAACTCAAAAATAAAAACTCTTATGTAACAAGCTTTGATCCTTACCACTACCTAAGAAAACATCAGAGTTGCATGAATGACCCCTCCGAATGAATTTATCTGCCTGATCTGTCTGCAGGCTCCCAATGTTCCTTTTGTTTGTGATAGTAGGAAGATAAGAGAGGAAATTAAAGGCAAAGACATTGTAAAAAGTAATAGTTTCTCCCTGGAGCAGAGCATGTGTGGAGAATGTGTTTAGCTAAGGACAGCAATGGGGGGTTGTTTTCCTCTGTTTCGGTGGTGGTGGCCTTTTAAAACAGTGTTCCCTCTTTTTTAGCCATACTATCCAATAGTGCAGGAATGCTGCAGGGACACGTTCCTCCTTTACATTCACAGTGTGATTATTTAAGAGACCTACTGAAAACAATGGAAAACATTAACAGGATTTATTAGTACTACATAAAGTTATTAAGAGGAATTTGCATCCTCTGAACATTAAAATTAAGGAAAGCCAGAATTAGGAAGTTCCATACTTTGTGTTTCTCCATGTAAAAACAACCACAGAGAACCAGCCAGCTCAGACAGTAATAGATTTCTCTCTCAAACATTCAAGAATTTCCCTGTCATTCCAAGACTGGAGATCTTGCTGAACAATTTGAATGTGATCATATAGGTGAAGGCCAAACTATAATTTATGTGCAAGAATCCCAAATTAAAATGCATAGCTTTTCCAGCATTTTCCACTAATGACAACAATAAAATTAGATGGAAATACGTACTTGAGCTAAACCACCTTCTCAAAAATATTACTATTTGAAAGTAAAAAAAAAAAAAAAGAATGTTTTTTCTTCTGTTTAGACTATAGATGAGTGGAACCAAGCAATTTGGCTCTTGTCAAGCCCAGACACGAGAAAGGCATATGCAAGGTGTGTGTGATTTTTGGCTGTTTCTTGGGGAGATGCCTGTTGCCCTCTGGAGCAATGCTAATTATTCCTGGCAATCTACTACTTTCCTGAAAGCAGAAAATAAACAAGAAAGAACTTGGGTGTCTGTTTGTTGTTGTTTTTTTTTTTTCTCAGATTTCCCTTTGCAGAGCTCTCCCTTACCACCCAGGAATCTAATTTTGCAATCATCGTGCACACACACAAACAAACACATGCCTGTGTAAACACGTTTATGTTCCTTCCAAACATCTATGCACAGACCTGTAAAACCAAGAGACTTCAGTGTTTGTCCTTTCCCACATCTGTGTGTAACAGTGTACTTACTTAGGAGGTACTCTGCAAATCTTGCTCACTCTCCATGAAAGGGGCAGAGTAGCACATACTGCCCTGCCTCACTTGTAGCTTTATCTTCCCAGCAGCCCAGAAGCCAGAATGATACAAACCTTAATCAATAGCAGTGTAGAAGGCACGTACCAGAAACAACTTAAAAGAACTGATGCCTAATTTCAGAGCTTATTTTCAGTGACATATAGGCAGCAACTCTTTAATTAGCATTATCAAAGAGCTCCATTACCAGCAATTACTTTTGTGTTCAGAGGGCACCTGGCCTTCCCCCCCAAGCATTTCTGTGCACCACACGATACTCACTGATTAGTCCCACTGATATCTGAGAGACAGATCAGGGAGCACAAATGAATCCCCTCTAAGCCTCTTTCTAGTTTACAAAACGAGTGTGTGGGTATTTCCACCCTCCAATACCAGCAGGAAACACCAACAGGCTGCTCTCACAGAGTGCTGGGCAGCTCTTCTGGGGTCCAGCAAAGCTTTGCTGGTTTACACCACCCGAGGATGTTCCCCACAGTCCAGCAGGACTGATCCCTATCACCTGATGTGCCTGAATATTTTTTGGCTATAAAAACAGACCCTCCAGGTACTTGAGTATTTCTTTTTCGAGAGCTTGCTTCCTACTTTCTATTTTTGTTGCACTGCAGGAAAATCAAACAGGTACAGTCAGATTATGGAATATTAATACAAAAACTAATCCAAGACATGAAACGCAGAACTACACCATTAGATGCCACTTATGCTACTTAACACAAACTACTTTCTATTTATGCCTTTAGATCATATTCAGAGAACATTGAATAACCACTGTTTGTGTGACACCAAGAATGATGACTAAAATTCAGAAAGACAATAGCAATAAATGCAGTTACAAAAATATAATCTGTAACTTAAGACTTTTGTGTCATAATAAATAACCAGAACTACTGTTCTTTGGAAACAAAAGGAAGACAGGCAGTAACACAGAGATGTTTAGGAGTGAATTTAGCTTCACTCTGCATTACTCTGAATATTTGAAATCTCAAAAAAATACAAGATGACTTTCCTGAAAACAAAAGTAATCTCTGTTTGCACACACAGGATAAAACTGTACAAGAACAGAATTCCACAGAGAGCTTTTTAACCCCATTCATGGCAGTCAGTATCTTTATATATGTGATTCTTGCTCTCCCTTTGCCAAATGTTTACTAATTTCAGGGGCAAGTAGGGTCAGAGGAGAAACTGATGTCATTAAGTCAAAATTGATGTAATGTATTTATTTATATGGCCTTTTCTGAACTTGCTACGTGCATCATATCAAGACAAAACAAATCCAGCTTCTCACAGGCCCCTCGGGAGTCCCCTCTGAGCTATGGCAAAATCCTACCAAGAACTACATTTGGTTAAGTTATTCCTGTCTGTCAATTCAGCATAGTATTTCTTCCCAGCCATCTTACCTCTCAAAGAGAGGAAACGCTGTCCACATGGCAGAAAAGAATGTGGTGGGCAAAAGAAATGAAAGATATTGGGGGACATAATAGGAAGGCTCAAAGAAAATCCAAAATAAATACAGCAAATATAAGCAAACAGTTACAACGTAAAACACTGTAATGATGGCAAGGCAAGGGTGTGGGGGGGGTCCCTTTACCTCTGGGCTTTAGCTCATCTATTTTTGTGGGGGTTTGTGAAGCTCCAGTTGCTCCTCCTCATTCCTACAAAATATTTTCAAGTTGTTTTCTGAATTTCTCTACACTATAATGTATAGTCAATGACATTTGAAAACCACTGATTCAGGCCATTAACTTTTCCAATATCATGATCCACTGACATCAGAAAAGTCTCATCAGTTATGCCGTATTCCCCTGCACTTGTATTTCACCAAAATGCTGTGAATAAGCCACCAAATATCAGCAGTCACAGTCAGTGGCCAACCCCTGCTTCTACCTTGCTGTTGTAATTTCTTCTCATAGCAAGTAATCTTGCCTCTGTTTGGCTTCTATTTCTATCCAGCCTCATGATCTGTGCTACTGTCCTACCACCTACTATTTTCATTTACCAGAGGGACAATCCATAGATACTCAGCACAGATAAAAATTTTGTTCTTCCAAAGTTTGAGAACACGTTTAACTCTCGAGACATTTTGGTTTTCTTTGGGGTTTGGGGGTTTTTCATTTTGCTTTGGTTTAGATGGTGTTTTTTGAGCTTTGTTTATTTGCTTTCCAGCAAGCAAAATACTTTTTTTCTTTCATATTGAGGGAAAGACAAAGGAAATTGTATTTCATCCAAATGTACATTCTCAGCAGATTATGTCTTTTAACACAGTAAAGCAGCCAGGACAGAGAACCACACTCTACAGAAACTAAATAATGCAACCCTGTTACATAATATTCAGCTTTGTGGCATAAAATGAGAACCCTACAGAAAATATACATAAATGGCACACAGATGTCTTATACACATGATCAAATTTATCTACTCATTTCTTAGAAAGATTTTCTTTTGTAAAGCAGTAGTTTGGGGAGGAGATGAACCTGTGGCAGCCACTGAAACATGGGGAACACAGGACCTAATTTCTTTACAAAGTTGAGGAAATATCCACATAACCACACACCATCTGTGCTCTTGCCTTTTCATCCTCCTGCTGCACTGCCTAGTGCTTAAGTGTGTGCACTTTCATCTGGTGAGCTGGCCCAGCTCCCCTGCTGTAGAAGGAATATCCTGAGATAGCACCAAGTTTATGCCTGCAGACGTGCCCCCTATCAGAGCCACTGGGACATCTCCATTTCTTAGGGAAAACAGCTTCTTGCCCCAAATACCAAGATCTGAGTTCTGACACAGCCAGACCACATGTGATCCACCATCCATGGCACCACAGAAAGTTCTTACAACAGCCAATGATTTTCATGAGGCCAAGTTTTGTAATTATTTCCAGCTCCTAAGGGGGGGGGGGTCCTCTGCCAAGGACCAGGACACATCTCACTTAACAAGACTTTGCAAAAGACCTTTCTTCTCATTCTGACTCAGAATTTCCCCAGAGGTCTCTGTGCTGTAGCACAGAGAGAGAGGAGTCCAGTCAGTCCTTTGGTTGCAGAATGTGTTCCGTGTTCTCTTTTTCAGCTGGTTATTTTTTGAATATGTTCTCATCCCAGGTTAGCAATAACATTTAAGGCTCAAAAAGAATTTGAAAGTAAGAATTATCTCTGGGAAGAGCTCGTACAACTTTACAACAATTACTGGCAGTGAACAAATGACCTTTTTCACATAAATTTGGTCCCAATGAAAACTAATTGTGACTCAAGTATTTCCTGTACAGATCTGTTGAAAGGAACCAGAACCACGTGGGAAAGACATTTATGCAGGAAGCAGCTTTACCACTTTGCTATCTATTGCCATAGTTTAGCTACAAAAGGGCAGTGAAAATTACTTTTCCCTTTTGAGGTATTTAAATCCTTTGTTGTAAAGTACATTGAGTGTCCTTAAAGACATCACCACATTTTCTATCTCAAATTGTCCTCTGACCCTTTGATAAACCAGAGGAAAATGTTTTTGCTTTTACATTACTCAGAGAGGGTTGTAAATATAAGGAAAACATTTTCATTCTACTTTTAATAATATTTTCTGCCTAGCAGTCATGCAGCATAAATCAGAAAGATAGCAGTCATGGAAGAAAGTTTTATTTCTAGGTGAGCTATCCATTTTTAGAGAGAATTAGAGTCTTTAGAAAAATTCTCAGAAGCAGAACCAGTGAAAACTAATAAGCAATCCTTGAATCCCTGACTGTAGTATCTGTTTTTTTCTTTTTTAAGATTACAAGGAAAGGACATTGTGCCTTTATATTAACAAAAATGCTGACAGTACTTATTAAAAAAGAGCAATGACTATTGAGGTCTAAATGTAGGCATATTCAGGAATATTCAGAGCTACAGTAACTTCCTTCTCTTTGCTGATGCTTGAAGAGCTACAGCCTACATTTTCTAACCCAAATCCAGGCTCTCAAACCCACATATAAGCACCTACACAGTTTCAGACTAATTTTAGGTAGCCACCAAGCTGAAAACATTTGGCCAATACATATTCTGCTAATTTTGTGCCTTAGATGATGGTTGTAAAGGCTCTGGGATTATGCCTAACACTACAGCTGTGTTGATGCATGCTCACTACAAATATAGAAGAAAAGAACCCAACACATCCAAACTCAGCTCCAACAGTTATTAAACCATCAACCCAGTTACCATCTCAGGACATATTGGTTCTTCGCCCACGCCCCCTTGGTTTTTCTCTTCCTCACAGATCTTCTGCAGCCTGGTTAACCACCCCAAGGTTCCTGTCTCAGCCACTGTAGGTGGGGAAAGGGCTAATTCCAACCAGGATAGTATTGATGCTTCCCACTAGCCCCCCCAGAAATGGCCCAAATCATGGTTGGTAGGGATGTCCCTTCCTTGCCTCTCTCCTCAACGCAACACTTGGCACACATTTCATTGCTTGTTTTGTGCAACCAGCCACTTCAGTTCTTTGAAAGAATGGGCCAAATAGTGACATTGTCAACTGCCCAGTGGAAAAACATATTCAGGCCGAGTAGGGAAAAGCCATTCTCCAGAGCAGTGATAGTCCTTAGTGCAGCATTACTCACAGCTGCGGGGAGAAACAGGAAAACCAGACAATCTATAGCCACCAAAGAGTAAGCGTGACTCAGTCGGAGTGACTCATGGTTGTGACTAACCTGTTTAATGGCTCTCTTTTAAAAAAGTCAGCCTTGAAATCAGTTCTGCGTGTTCTCTCTCAATTGCCTTGTGTTCCACGGTTTCAAAAGGATTACCAAAGCACAGTCACAGTGCAGATCTAAGCAAACCACAATGATGCATAAACATATTTTAAAGCTTAAAAAAAAATATAGTAAATAAGTGTTTGGAAAATGTATTTGTCTAGAACCCCAAAGATTATTTCTTAGTCAAGCATAAGGCAAATCCAGCAGAATGCCAGAGGAGAAGGATGGAAGGTTGAGTCATCCTGCTATCAAGTGCCTGCACCTGGCCTGCAGGTGCACTACGACTCATCTCTCAGTCACATCAGAGTTTTGTGCAGTGAATTTTAAGCAGAATAGAAGAGTAGCTGAGTCCTCTCTCAGAAGCAAATGCAGCTGACATTGGGAACAGCAATGCTTTTAAGGAGAGCTTGAGGAACAGTCATCTCCTGGCATAAAGCATGTTGTATTTTTAAATCAATAGGGATATTCAATCTATAAAACAGATGAAAGTCCATTCGTTATTAGCCCACTCTTCAATATGAGGTAAACATGCCTCCTCAGACACCATTAAAATGAATCCCCACTATTTAAAAACATTTATAAAACTATAACTACTATTTGCACCTGAGATGCAGTAGACAAATTTATTTATTACTAGCTCATTTTTATAAATAGTCATATGTCAAAGTCAAACAGCAAAGGAGAAAAGTAACGCAGGCAGGAGAAAAGTAACCAAATGAAACCCATTGCCTGAGTGCATCACCAAAGAAAGTTTTTTATAATTTCAGTTGTTACCACAAAATGTCCTGTCAGCCTTTGCAGCAAACGATGCTCATATCCACCCAAAGCAGCCAGAACTAAGTGAAAAGGCTGGCAAATCACTTGAAAAGACATACTGAAAATGCACATTATATGGTGCAGTAATTATTCAGCTCTTCTACTCTATCATTTGGTGAACCTATAGAGGTACCACGTTTCAAAATTACATCTTAAAATACACATGCAATAAATCATCCATGTAACATTTCTCAAGAGTCTCTAAGCAGGTTTATCTGACACTGTCACTAATGGAAAAGAGGATTAATGGGCTTTGCTATTATTTATTACCCTTCCCTTGGCTCTAAAAAATCCAGTTGCTTTCCCCAAGTTGTTGCTAAAGGCCTTGACCCAAATTCTTACTTACAGCTTTAGGTAGGAGAGGGAACAAAAGGTTTGTAACTTGAAGGGTTAGGCAGTAAGCAAGGACAGATGAAATTTAATCTGTACTGAAGGGACCATTTGACTGATTGATTAGCAACTGCTTTAGACCAGTCAAGCACCTCTGGCTGCTACGTGGAAGAAAACTTCCCTGTCTTTTTTCGGAAAATGTTTATTTTGGTGTGCTGATAAATTCCTGAGTTTCCACTGTCCTCAGCATCCTCACTTACGCATTGTACACTTTCCAACCAATCCAAAACCGTTTCAGACTCAAAAGTATGATAAAATGATTGCAATTAATCCAACAGTCATTGTAATAAACCATATAATACACCCTTAGGAGTTCCATCTTAGGCACAAAAACTGCAGAGCCTCTGTATAAAATAAATATGCCAATGCACACAAATTCAAGGTCTCACCCAAATAACTTTTGGCTCACAACAAAATAAGACTTATAAAGCATTTCCTCAGTTTATTTTTAAGAGGTGGTCACTTCATTTTCTGGGGAAAATTACATTATGCAAAAACTGTATTATGCAACCCTACATTCATTAGTATTTCATTTGTTGGCAGAAGCCAGTTCCAATTTTCGAAATCCATTATGAATGTAGGGAATGATGCCCATGAAATGGGTGAGTCACAACACTGCTGCCACTTGAAATGAGTAATCATCAACTTTTTTCATAATATCCTCTGATCTGTTCAAAAAATAACTTTCCACTTGAACACAAAAAGTTTGAGAAACAGTAAAATTGGAAAACACGTGTCTCAGATTTAGTCTCAAAAAATAGTGACCTTTTCACATATTGTTTAAAAGTAGTCTTAGCAAAATGAAATATTTTTTATCAGCAACAATCTGTTTTCACAGCAATTCAAAGTACACAACTAGAACAACATCAGGATGTGACTTCCCATAGCAGTGAAATTACATAGAGAGCATTAATACATATATACAAAAGAATTACTAGGAATTTCAGAGAGATAATGAGGAATTCCTGCAGACCTCAGTGAGGTAACCAGACAGGCATTTACTGCCTGGCTGCATTGCAACAGTCTGCAAAACCTGCAAGGAAAAGTCACAGCTACACTGGGGCTTAATTCTCCATCTCTGTCATACAGGGAGTTACACGGGACCTCATCAAGTTCTCTGCTCCAAAGCACAGCCCTGAGATGTGCACAAAACAGCCAGAGCATGCAGCAAACACCCAGCTCCAAGCTTATATATGTGCATTTACCTGGAAAGCTGCCAAATCATTAGTATGTTAGATGGGAAATTCCTCACCATGATGCTCCAAGACATTCACAGCTAAATTAGCCTTGTGCAACACAAAGTTCTGCTTTGCTCTATGGATACTCTAAAATTGTCTTGCTATCACCTTCATTTTTGTTCTATTTTTTTCACCTCTCTTCACCTGCATCATCTCCCATTTGCAAAGCTACTGGCCTCCTAAGGCTCTCAGCAGGACAAATCCTGGAAGTTTTTACTTAAGATGTCTCTTTGGCAATTAAAGATTTGAAGGAAATAACTTGTCATATAAAAGCAGACTGCCTGGTTCTTCCACAAGTCATAAGGAGACAAACAGGAAGTCTGCTTCCATGGTGGGACCATTGCCATCATGTTAAGCTGTCATTATAGCATTGATGGAGACAGCACAATCCATTTCTGGGTGGCGAGCAGCCATCCCAGCCAAGAAACATCCTAAGAATCTGAAGAACCACATAGTTTCCATATCTCAAACCACCATCCAAACATCTGTGTTTCTATGTAAGTGTCCACAGTGTGCAGTTTTCAGAATATAGTTTTTTGCTGCTGCTTGGGTCAACAAGGCCTGTTTCTTAGCAAGAAGAATTCACCCAGTTGTAAAATTAAAAACAACTGCATAACTAGGAGTGTCTGGAAACCTGTCATTAATCTAGTAAAACACCCTTGTAAACCCATTTCAGATACACACTCAGGCAACATCTACATAACAAAGTACCTTCCTTCTATCAGTCACACAAATATAAATTAAAAATAAATCAGCACTACTTGAACGGAACTTCATATGGAGCTACTTTGAACTGTTTCTAACATGACTTTCCTAAATCCCTAGACACTGAATATGAGCTTGAATATTCTTTTGCAATTGCTATTCCAAGTAAGATCAAAACTGAAAAGATCTGGAGTCATAAAAAGAAAGAAATGAAGAAAAGTGTTGTTGATTGCTTAAAAATCAGTCTAAGAAAACTGAAGGGGATTAAAAAAAAAAAGGTTACTGCCTGGAAGGGATGTGCTGATGCTCTCTGGTGTATTGACACTAAGTCAGTAACCTGCTAAAGCCCCACCTTGCTCCACTCACTACATAAGTAAAAAAAAAAGCCTTTTGGCTTGTGGAATCAAAGCCAGATTAAGGACAAGATAAAAAAGGAAAAATAGCATTGATCTTACACCTGAAAAAAATTAAAAGTTAATGAATTGTTGAGAATGAGCAGAAATAAAACCCATTAAAATATCTAAAAGAGTAGAAGTACCTCAGTTCATGGTTGTCAAGAAGGTTGACAGAACCTGAATTGTTCAAGTGAGGTGGGAAGAGGCACTGAAAGAAAACAGAGAAGGGAATCAGTCTGGTGTTGCACTTGAAAAAGAGAAGACAGAACTGAAAAGACTGAATCTTGATAAGTTTCTCGTAAGCACAGAATGAATTAATTATGATAACAGAAATATTAGACTAGGGGAAATAAAAAGCACTGATAAGAGCCAAGGTAATTTATCTTTCCTGTATTTATAGAGGCACACAAATCTCTCTTTTCCCTGAAACCTGTAATTAAGTCCTGAAAACCAAACTGTTTATATGAGATATCTTGTGAGTGACCCATCCTTACTGTGCAGTGTACAGACACTGCTGTCATGCTTGACATCGTTTCCAGCTATATATAAAAAATAGGCTGTAGGATCCCTGAATATTTGCAAACCTAATTATTCCAGGGCAGAGGTTTGGGTTGGTAAATATGCTTGATTTATTTTGCACCTCATTCAAAAAAATTGTGGATGCTACACTATCTTTTTGACTGAATTGATGCTCTGAGATATGCATGACTATAAAAAAGCCATCTGGTAATTCTAGACATGGACCCAACCCTAGGGACTTCTCTTTAACCTCAGCACCCCAGATAGTCAGGGTTCAAAGCCTATGAAATAGATACACAGGCAGAAACATATGCAAACAGGAAAACACAATCTGCATTTCCGCTTTGTTTATGTATTCATTAAACTGGATTTCTGCATGTGCAAATGAGCTGTTGTATAATTATGTATGCAATACTTATTTGCATTAAATCATGACAAAACTAATGCAAATTGTATGGGAAACTGACTTTTTTCATATCTGCCTATTTTGCTAATGCTCTAGGGTTTAAAATACTCTATGAAGTAGAGTTTATAATTTAACCTCAGTGAGTTTGGAAGAATTAGAAATAATTACAGCACTGGATGATAAGAATTTGGATTAAAATTAGAATTACCATAAAATTTTAAAAAAATTTATTTTTACTTATTTTCCTTTCTGGATGAGATAAAAACCAGTTTCACTTAAAAAAAATCATTTTTTGACAGAATTGTATGAAGACTTTTTCATGTCTGATGAGTATAAGATTTATACTGTGATTCATATTTATATCAGCCACAGCCAGCTTTACATTTTAATTCCTTCTCTCCCGTTGCCAGCTCTAATTTGCAGATGTTGTGCACATAGGCCTTCGCTCTAAAACAGAAGCAGAAATTCTGGCAGGTTCAGTGTTTGGAAGACATTCATATCTGCACTGATAGAGGCTAAACAGATAGGCCAGATGGGAAGATGAGATTGGGGGACAGAAATGAATCACGTTTTGCTGTTACCTGGGTACTAATTTATTTAGAACGTATTCAACAGTGCAGCATAAAGGAGCAATTTTTTCTAGTCGGAATAATTCTGTCCAGCTGCATTCAAATATTTCAGCAATACTTCTGAAGAGATTGAATTTTTTTGCTTGAAAAATATTTCATTTTTTTCAAATTCTAATACATGAATTCAGAACATGCCCGGTTAATTTAAGACAGTGCTTAAGAGCAATCCTTGCATGGGTTTCTAGAGCTAAACTAAAACCACACTTGTTCAGAACTCCATCAGTTAGTCATCAGTGACAAACTGATGAAAAAAGTGAAAAGTACCAACACAGTACCTATTTTTATCCAAAATAAAACATTTCCATTTGCAGATTATTTTTTTTTAAGAGAAAAAACATGAAATAGTCTCATGTAAGGGCTTACAAGGAAAAAGTAAGAAAAGAGATGCTTACCCTCTCCCTCTCCTCAGTCTCTCAACCTCCTTCCATTCCCATAATTCATGCACAAATTATATCAGGAACCACAGTTCAGTCTGTCTGTCCTGGACTGTGAATACAAATTCCAGCTGTTCATCTCCAAACAGTTTGCCCCAAACTCTGGGCTACAGAGCCCAGATCTCTCCTGACCTCTCCTGTTACACTGTTCTATTTTGTGCCGTAATTCAAGGGAGGAATTTGTCATTTTAATTAATTCTTTTATTTAAAGTACTGTGACATTGAAAGTACTAAGAAGTCTGGGTTACCAGTGCCACTATTGCTTCTAGTCAGTTTCATTGCATAGGCAAAGAAAATGTCACAAAAATAGGTGTGTATGTAGATGCATCCAGTTGTAATTTCTAAGATTCACCATTAAAGGCATCAAAGATTTAAAACTGGCAGCAGAACTCATTGACTTTAATATTCTTTAAAGCATTGACTTTAATATTCTTGCCACTTGCAGTAACTTCCAGGACCATCGTCATTTTACGCGTAATGGTATTCATTAGAATTCTGATGGCGCTCAGTTGCATTGAGTAATACAGTGTGCATAAAGTTGTCTTAAGGTCAAACTCAGCACACATTGATAAATAGAAAGGCCATAAAATGACAACCAACTCAGGATGGAAGTTTAGTTTTGACTGACACAAATCACAAGTGTTGGTTAATGATTTATTCCCAGTGAACAAAATAAATGAGATGTTCTTCCTGCCTGGTGTACTGTAGGCATTTTCACTCAGTATTTCACATCAGATGGATGAATCATATGTGTCTGGATCTTCCCTCATGGAAACCTTGACTTGTCTTTCCAGCCTCTGCTAAAAACCTTAGCATAACACTCTTATAAGCAACAAGCACTGAAAAACATAAAATTGATTTGCTTATCAGCAGATATAAATATTTTCCAATGAATAGTTGTTTAAAACGATGAAACCACAAGCAACGTGCCCTGAAGTCACTTAACTTTAGAGCAAGCTGTGTCCCACACACCCCACAGTGGGACATGACAGGCCACCTGACAGTGCTCAGGTGCCCAGAGCTGTTGGGGCTGTTGCACACACCAGCTGCATCCCATATGCAATACATGTACCCAATCCCACAGAACCAGAGCAGAACTGCTGCCGTGCCCCTGGGCTCTAACGTGCCCAGCATGCTCCACCATACCAGGTGCTGCAATGCAGCCTTGTTTTGCCTGTCTAGATGTTCTCTGGGAAATTGATCCTGCTTATTTATGACCACTACTCTGTCAGAGCATCATAAACCACTTTCTCAAGTCCTAGCGACGGACTTCATTAATCTTACTGAAACACAAATTTCACATTAGATTTTTGATCTTTCTTTTTGACAAAGACACTAATTCTCAGATAGAAAATTTTCATGAAGCATACATTATTTTTTGTTAGGATACTGTATATATATACTATTTCAAATTACAGAACGCCTCTATACACAGTTATGATGTATTATCCTCTGCAACACCTTTATGTACAATATGCAGTCTCAGAGTCCCTAAATTATTCAGCATGATGTGCTTCAGAAGCAGAATTTGTTCCTATTTATTTAGGTGAAAGGTAGTTGGAAGCCAGGGAGTTCTATTTAACCCATTCCACAGACAAGCAGAGCTCATTTGGTTTATGTAAAACAAAAGAGAGATATGTCTGCTTTTGGTCCTCATTTTCACATTTTAAACCAATCTAAGAGGTACAAATCACCCTCTCTTACTTTCAGTTCCAGCCTTCCAAATAAGGACATCACAAAAGCAAAGGAACTATGAGAGATGACAGAAAGCACTGTGTAGCTAAAGATCAAGAAGAGAGGCAAATGAGCTAAGTGCTGGAGTCAATCATTCAGGGATGTTGCTCAATCTCCACCTCTGGTGGGGAGATCAGCTTAGACAAATATCTGTAAGGAATGTTTTAAGTGGAGTTTACCTTGCCTTCAGGTAAAAGTATCGATTAGATGACCTCCTGAGGCTTCCTTCAGATCCATGAGCCTACAAACCTAGTAGCATTAATCACTGCCTTTGGAGTAGCCTTCACGGCCCCTGTACCTCTCAGGATGATGCTCAGGAACTGCAGCAACTATAGCAACAGCACAGACCTGCTTCACCTCCTTCTACAGGGCAGAGCACTGACAATCAGTAATAGTTCTGAGACTTGCTATAACATGTGCATCTTTTCTTCAGCTGGCTATATCTTACCAGATAAGACAAAGTGTTCTAAAGGATTTCAAGCAACAGGCTTTCTAGTTGGCTGGCAAAACCTTTATGCATCATCTGGTGAGAAGCAAAAAGCAATGTACTTTCAGGGTTCAAAAAGCTGTGAGTTTGAGAGCTGCTTGAAGGGAATAAGGACTAAGTGAAGGCCTTCTGCACCTGCAGGTTCCTGGCACCGCCCCAAGACCATCTGTGCAAAAACCTGTGGGAAGGAGAGCTTTATACATTTGATGTATTAAACCTTTTTTTTCTGTTCTCTTCTGCTTTGGGGCACTTACACTTCTCCTCAAAATCCTGTCACCATACAAGCTAAAATAATGCATTCTATTTTAAAGTTTCCTTAGTAGGAGCTAAAGGATGGTAATAACTCCACGAAAGCCAGGTACTCGTTTTTATCACTTCCTCACTGCCCAATATCTCCAGGTCAAAAACAGGTTTTCAATTTCCCTTTTGGCATCGGCAGCAGATCTGTGACAGGAACACACAGTCCTGTGCAAGCAAGAAATCCAGGGATATAGACAATCAGTGTCTTTGTGGACCAGGCAGACATAAACTGATACTGTAATTCTTGTGCACTTTAGGGAAAAAATGGGAAAGTTTTAAACTAAAAGAATTTCTTATCCTGAAACTATTCTTTCAATTATATCTAAAGTATGGCTTGAAATGTAATAGGCAAACCACAGGAGAAAGTATTTGCAGAGTTACTTTTTTCTTCTTTTACCATACACCTCAAATAAATGACAGCTGATATAACAGAAAAATAGTCTGACATATTGAAAGAAGGAAACAGGGAGCAATTCAGAGAGAAGAAAACACGATTGTACTTGCATTTTATTCTTTTGGCTTTCAAGTGAGCACTTGCCTGAAACATTATGAACTGCCAGAACAGAACAGTAGTGTATATTTCCTTTGTGTTATGAGATTTTTGATTCTGTTTTCAAGAGCTGATTAGTCCCAAATGTTGAAGGAAAAAGACAACAGCACATGCTGTGGCAAAGAAAATTTTGCTGTTTCCAAGTGGGCAACAGAGGTCAAAGGAGGTGCTGCTTTGTTGAAGCAACAAATGCAAAATTTATTTCATAATTTAAGTTTCATTATTGTGAATATTAGAAATGTTTCATTAGTTTTCACATGTTCTATACTTAGGCCAATTGATTTCCAAGAATTTCAAAGCTTTATAAAACCTGTTAAAAAAATCAGGGTTTTTTTAGCTTAGATTTGGTTGCAAAATATGTGATCAGTATCACATCTGGACAGTCACTATTACTTTCAATGCTACAATAGGCAAAAATGGTTTAGGAGCAATTATTTATTTCTCATCTGTGGAATGAGAATAAGTAGAATATTCACTTTTGAAAAGGAGAAGAGACAGCATTCAAACAGAGTAACATAAAGCAATTCTTCAAATAACATGAAATAAAATAGCTAAAAGCAGAATGCCAAATGAAAATAGAATACAAGCTCCTAAGACCCTGCAAGATAATAGCCAAAATCACTGTACTATCCTGAGAATTCATCGCAGTATCTTTTGTACTCAGAAAAAAAAAATCCATTATTTTACATATACTTGCACGCGCACATACACATAGAAATACATTTATATGTTTCTTGCATAAATTTTATCTGCTTTTTGAAGTTCCTAGTTTTAACTTAACTGATAAAGCAGATCTTCAGAGTTCTGTTCTGCTTACTTATTCCCTAACTTTTCATTAAAAGCTACCACGATCACCAGTAAGACCTGTGCTACATCATTGCAGATAGAATAACATGCATTTCACATTGAGTTTTGCATCACTGGAGCACATAAGTAAATTCAGGATAGAAAATTATTCAAGTGCTGGGTACCTTCAGGATGAAAATTTCATAGCAGATGATATAAAATTTTGGTAGGTCATAAGAGGGCTAAACATTCAGATCTATTGATCTATCATTAAGATTGTGGCTCCTAAATACCTATCTATACAACTTTTTACAGGACTACTTTAGAAAATATTGAAAACATCACCTTCTGTAACATGTCACCATGCACACCACAGTCCTAACTCATCCTTAAAGCAGAGAAACACCCATAGCACCAAAGCCCTGTGTTACAGACTAACTAGCAGCACCCACCAGCTTTCCTACTGGAAAGGTCAAGTGCTTGCTGTTTGAATCATCTCACTGTCCAGCTCACTTCTGGAAGGTTTTCAAAGCACTTCATTTCCTGCTCTGAAGCTTGGCAAAACTTTCCCTAATGAAGCATGTGCTGTTGTCCTCTTCCTTCAACATTTGGGACTAATCAGTCAGCTCTTAAAAACAGAAACAAAAATCCAATAACACAAGGGAAATATATGCTACTGTTCTGTTGTGACAGTTCATAACGTTTCAGGCAAGTGCTCCCTTGAAAGCCAAAAGAATATGATGCAAATACAATCCCGTTTTCTTCTCCTGCTTCACTGACCTGATCTCCTTCTACAACAAGGTGACTGGCTCACAGAGTATCACAATATCTAGTGCATCCAGAATGATCCAGATGTTTGTTTTTCACATTTTCAAGTATTACCACAATGCCTTTCCTTAAAAATAGGCAAACAAAAGCATTTCAACTGCCACAGTATTGTCTTTTATGGTTTGGTGGTGTGTTGAGGTTGGGGTTTTTTTCCCTATTCTCACTGTTTAAAAAAAAGAACAAGTATTGACATCTTGAGACCTCTGTAGTTGTCCTGAAGTCATTGATCTCTAGCTGACCTGGTACAACCAGCCTTTAATTATTTTTCACTGATATCTGGCGACAGTATTACATTTACCCCTGATGCAAGAGCTTGTTAATGGTCATATTTGTATCAGAGATCATGAAATGTGACACTAGAATTTATTTTCTTTTTTGTGGACAAGAAAAATCAGTACTTTATTTAAATTGTGAAAACCTTTCAAAAAGTATCTCTCTCTTTTACAGTATCATGAAGAAAGCTAATGTTTCATGCTCTAAGTGGATGCAAGAATGGTGACTGTCGTACAATTACAGTCTCACCAAAATTCTACCATGAGACAAAACAATAAATACAGTATTTTCTATTTCTTTATTTGCAAGCTAGGATATAATTTTCATTACTTGTCCTGGGCAATTCATACGCTAAATTAAGGTTTGCATCTGTATTTCCTTTTTAAGCAAGACAGAAATGCAATAATTGATAGCATATACTAAACATTTATTGAAACTGAATTGGCAGAAAGTCAGGGAATAATGTGCATGGGTGAATAATTGCCATTCACCAGCCTGTCTCAGTGAGGGGCGTATATGTTGAGTGTGTGGTCAGATACTGAGATGGTTTTCATTAATTTTATGACTTTGGGTACCAAGTGTGACTTAGCAGCCTACAATTGACAGCAGCATGTCTGTAGAAAACCCTATCAGACATTCTTGCCACACTGTGTTATTGCATGTGTATTGGCTTTTTTTTCCATATGAACCTGTTTTATTGCATTGGTTTTAGACATCACATTAAAAACTTGCAGCAGGTTATAAACTCCTTGAACTTAGAATAGTACGGAGAGACTCTGGAGCACTATGGCATGGCAACATTATTTTTAGTTCTTGAGAAAACTAGACAAAATATTACATCAATCTCGATAGGAAACTGCCTAAAAATAGGCATATCAGAAATTTTTCCTTTTGTCCACTATGCTTCACATATGAGTGACTGTCTGCCAGCAGAAACACCCACCAAACAGAGTTCAGAGTCTGAGAATCAGGAAACATAACTCCTCAAAGCCTTGTCTCTAAAACTTTTATTTCCTGCACTTTCCATCTGGTTTAGAAAATAACCAATAGAAGACACTGATCCCCATAGTAAAATATATGCATTGTTTGCCCCTTAATACTTGCCTATGTAGTCCTTTAGTAATAATGGTATCTATTCCTGTGTTTCGACAGCACAATTATCCACCCAAGGGTCCCCTTGTGCACCATTTTTCTTACTCTCTGAAGATAATGAGAAGAAAGAGAAGATTGCACAACTTTTGGCCATCAAGATCACACTTAGAGCGTGAATTGATAGACTGATCCCTTGAGTGGTTGAAATAATGCCTGACGGGTGAGCTTGCAGTTGTTCTTAATGGAATTTGTACTTCAGCTCACCACAGTAATGTTAACAGTATTAGAAAAGATGTTGCAGTAAAATGTGGCTCGAACAATTAAACAGTTATTTAAGGCTTCACTAAAAGCTGAAATATTATCCCCACCTCAGCACAGACAAGAAAGTGGTAAATAAATTGACAGCATTGATATATGTCTAAATACTGAAATTTAACATAAGGAACAATAGTATAACAAATGTGGAACTAACTAGTGTTCAAAAATGTCAATGTCATCTCTAAAATGATGCAAAACAGACTGTGAAACTGCCCCACTGCTTAATAAAACCATTCCTTCCTTGTCAGCAGGAACATGAGAGTGTCCATGCCAAAATAAAATATTTTTGTCCTGACTAGCCAGGTTTAACAACAATAAGATCACACAAAACAAGAAGTCCAAGATAGACATAAATGGAAAAATCTATTCTTATTTTCTATGTCACGAAATGGAAGGGAGATTGTAGAAGGAGCCAAAGCTCCCCCACAGTCAAAAAGAAAGATTTAGCAGATTTTTGAAACATCTGGCTATTGAGTAACAAAAAAGTCATCTCCTCATGAGAAATTTAAATGTTCTTGAACATCCTTAGTTGAAGCAGAGAGAGAGAAGAGCACAAAGAGTCAGCGACCAGCTTGGGTGCCTGTGCTGATCACGTTGGTAAGCTGGACTTGAGGAGTGTTCCACCAGCATTTTAGGTGTCAAAGAACAGCTTAGGCATCAAATGTGAACTCAAACGTCTACCCTATAATTAAGCCAAAATTACAATGCATTCTCATATGAATACATTTCTATTGCTGTGGATACTGTATAGCTTGTAGTATTCATTGAAAGGCAAGCATGAATATCTCAGTCTGATGACCAAGTAATAAAGAGCTAATATAATTTTGCCGATTTAAAACTGAACAGGGAGAGATTTCTGCTAATAAAACAAATCACATATTGCTTTCTCAAAGAGAAAGTTTGCCACTCTCTCAAGTGCTGTCAGTGTGCGCTTTCAACTTTAACATTAGCTTAGTGAAGCAGAGCAAAATATGTTACTGACTTTTCACTCATTAAGAAAATATTTGTAGTCTGACACAAAACATCAATTTATACAGAAAAGCACTAAAAATAAACATAAACATTTATAATTTGGCTATTTTCAAGTATTTCTAGCCTAACTTTCCTGGGAATGTGCAACCACATCTGCTGTGGTCACTGCTACAACTGTAATACAGAGTGTAGACAAAGCTAAGTCAATTTTAAACTAGTTAACCCAAGCCCAGGCACTTCTTGCTTAGCTGCAGTGAGGCCAGAGCTCAGCATGGGCTGCTTTTCCCGGTGTTTCAACGGCTCCTAACTTGATTTTTATAACTTACATGGGTCTCTGCAGCCACACTGATGATAGTTCAGCTAATCCTGAACTGCTGTTTTCCCTACATGACACAGCAGTTTCAGTTTCCAGACTGCAGTAGACATATGGAACAGAAACCTTTAGAACAAAAATCTCCTGTAAATCGTGGATGCACTCTATAAATGTATAATAAAATAAATGCTTTGCTGCTTTCAAAGTTTATTTTAAAATTAAGCTTTTTTTGGCAGCAGAGTTCGAAAAAGACTGAAACAGACAAATGAAACCATTTCAAAGAGGGAGAATGAAGTGGCACGCTGATGTAACATTTTATGAAACCCATATTTTCTTGATGACTGCTTTATAATGACATTAATCTGCCTCACACCTTTCAGCTTCGCTGAAGGGAGACCAAACAAGCTGTCCATCACATATTAAATTGCAGGACACAAGGGTGCCACCTCCCATCCTGGAGCTCCTTGCTTAGACAGTCCAAACACTTGCTGCACCTCTGGCCCAGGTAGCCCTTCCTGGACTCCATCTTAGCCCTGGCTAAGGAGCAAGGTCTAAACTTTCCCCTCACCTGGCAGCCCAAAAATATGTACCAGCATCATTGCAAAACTGCACTGTATTTGCTCTAGAGCTTCGTGACACCTGACTGTGCTTTAGATGGATATTATCCAGGAGTCCACCCACAGTGTTCTTGCACCATCTGCTTTCCCAGCATAGCCATATTACGCTTCTACCAGTCTTGTAAAATCTTCTATGGCCTTCCAAGGTGTTCAGATGTGACCAGACTGAGCATTTAAAATATTCTCAAAAAATATTCCAGAAAATTTTCCAATTTACCATTTTAAATATATACAGCTTATTTAAAACTCTCTTGCCACCTTTCAGGGCAGTCCTTGCTCTTCTGAACAAACCCTTTAAAATAAAACACACAAAACCCCCAAGAAACCATGATGCAAATCATTACCTCAGGACACTATGGACTATGAAGGGATGCAGCTGTTTGAAGATGTTGAGAAAAATGGAAGTATATTTTATACATAATTGTGACTGAAAAAAAATAGTAAGCTTTCTGCATCAAAGAATTAAGAAGAAATATAATATACAGAATTCAAAACACAACTGGGGGAAAGAAGGGCATTCTGGCTACTGCTCTTAAAACCTCTATCAATTTCCTTCTCTTCAGGACAGATGGTGAAGGAGACATTGATTTGATTTTCTTAAGGAAGGAGAACAAAAAAAAAAAGGCAGTATTTTGGCCCACTGACAATTTTACTGGAAAGATTTATCCATGAGAAAACATCTGCAGCATGCAGTTTTAATGAGATTCTGCGTCACTAAGTTACATTCTAATCTGCAAATGATAAAGGATGAAAGCTGACAATTGTAAGGCCTTAGTTAAAACTTTTCCTCAGATTTTATTTTGTGAAGAAAGACTACATAGTCATAAGACAGCAAAAATAAACCTGTGGTCTGAATTTCAGAGAGGATATTGTCTTTCCTGTAACGGGTTTTGTATAATCTCTAGAGCAACCAAGTCAGAAATATAAGCAGCAGAATTTTCAGAGCTTTCTCTGAAGACACCCAGCTTTTTTCACACTGAATTTAAACCCCAACAAGATTGTATCCTGCTTTTTTTTCTTCTTAGAACTGTCAAGATAAAAAAATATCAAACACATTTATTCATTTTTGCTCACTAAAGGATAAATTGTCCCCATATCAGTCTTCTCAAAGATAAAAATATTTCTCAAAATCATCAAACAAGTTAGGTATCATAATTGGTTTTAAACCAACATTTTATCAGTGATTGGATGTTTGCCTGTTTTCAGTGTAATCAGCTGTCTTTTTTTTAATATTTAAAGTCTCCCACTTGCAGGCTACTGCCTTTAGTGCTTTGAAGAGAAAGAGTCAAAAGCAGTGATAAATAGAAAATCCCAGCTATTTTTGCCAGCTAACATCAGAGGTGACATGTAAAGCTAGTCAGTATGAAGTAG
This sequence comes from Xenops minutus, assembly GCA_035221455.1. NCBI lineage: Eukaryota > Metazoa > Chordata > Aves > Passeriformes > Furnariidae > Xenops > Xenops minutus. Next base: position 6,239,655 of record JAWWEE010000159.1, on the reverse strand, counting down.
TTCAGCATGAATTTTCCAATAACTCAGGAATATGCTGTTTTATGGAAAATGACTGAACTTCAAATCTAGGAAGAAAAATGCTACTGCTGACATATCCACTTCAGCATATTACAATGAAACTAAACAGAAATTTAGAGAGTTCATTTTATGACTTATACTGCAAAGTAGTAGGAAGAGTACTGGGTTTGGGTTTTGTTGTTTTTTGCTTTTTTTAAAAAAATATGTTATTCTTTTTGAAGACCTGGCTACAGGACATGGAAGGCAAATAATTTGGTTTTGAGAGATACTCTAATTTCAGAATATCCCTGTACTACTTGGAAAAATATATGCAACATATATGATACAAACATGCCAAAGCTTTGGAAAGCCCTGAATGAAAATGGAAAATTCTCTGGAAAACCAACTGGCAAAAATGAGTATCAGTATTTCACACAGAAATCATCAGAATATCAGAGAAAACAGTAAGCAGCCGTGGAAAAAAACTAATAGCCTAAACTATTAAAATGCAGATTGACCAAGACACATTATCCAAATTTTACACACAAACCAGCCTGAGGTGTAACAACTAAATGCTTGATGCCTCTCCTGAACCCATTTCAGATCCAGAGGCCTGAATACCCTATCCAAGTATGTAGTGCCTTCATCAGCCACAGTCTGATTGCCAGGGATGTGCCTGGCCTTGCTCAGCAGAAGTACAATATCTACAATATCTACACATTTTTCATGTTGGCCATGGGTGAGAAAAGATTTACAGCTGTTTCTCAAAATTACAGACTCTACAAAGTCCATATTTGATCATATAAATAAAAACAACACCTAAAATATCCCATATGTAAGTCATTGAAAGAGAGTTCCTTTTTCCTCACACCAGGAGTCTGGGCTTTTTCTAATGCTTTCCCTTACTCCTTCCAGGCAAAAGCCTGTGGCATGTGAGAAGAGGCTATTGGGACTTAGTATTTAGTAACAAAAATCCTATGAGCCTTCTCTGCAGGATCAAAATCATTGTCTTCAAACCATCTGAGTGGTAAAAGCAAAAGGTTGCCCTGTTAATTAGACAGAACCTCCACGGCATTCCCCATTTTGTCATATCAATGCATTACAGACTTCAACCTTTTAATTACCCCCAGAAATATTTTATCACTAATAGTCAGTCCTGTGTACATTGACAAACAACACCAAATAATATTTTTCTTCACCACCAAAATTATTTCATTATTTCATAAAGAACCAAAAGCTTTATAATCATAATTGAATCTTCAGATCACAAGAAAGCCAAAGCAAAGTGCACAGCATTTCCACCCAATATGCTAGGGATGTAAGGAAGTTGAAATCTTAGAGCAAATTAATAGTTCTTGAATAAAATACAAGACAAAATTAGACACTTTGTGTATTGCTAGTGCTTTAGAAGGCCCTTCAAACTCAAGGTTCAGAATATTTAATGAAATGTGACAGTAAATTAATTGGCCTAGTGATCATCTCTTCAGCAACAGAGAAATGACAAGGAACATTTTTTTTTCTGGCCATGGAAATGTTTTGCAATATATTGCTATAAATTACTAGCAACCTTGATCTGCTGTGCAGAGAGGCTTTTGTTCAGGCTTCTGTGCCATTGTTCTCCATTATTAAATTACTTCAGAATAATTAAATAGAATTAAACAGCTAAATAGCTTGTGGTATCAAAGAAAGCATCAAAGAGTATCAGGCCACTTCTTTCCCAACCCACTGAATTTCTGTTCTCAGTAATAAAATGAGATCTGATCCAGAGTTACAACACAGCCCAGCAATCATGGAAAATAACATTACCACTGTTTTTATGATGATTCACATTCTCTAATTTCCAAATTCTCTTGACAGTCCTCCTGTGCTACAAACATCATTAATGTCACACTAGAAGAAAACCACAGATCTAAAGTGCCATTTCTGAGAAAGGAGGTTGTAAAACTCATTATCTGTTATTTCCCAGGCTCAGCCATTGCCAAAGATGTATCTGCAGAAGAGCAACCAAGTCAATGGACAACACAGCTCTTCAATATTGCTCAGAATAACGAAACATATAAAGAGCAAAATATATTTGACCACAAAACTAGAACTTAAAATAGTCCATACTGACAGCTCTCATTTACACAAAAACCTTTGCACACCACCTTTCCCATGCAGTCTGAGTCATGAAAAACATAAGATGTTGAAGTTACGGTAGGAAGCTAAAATAAACTCAATTAGTTGCAGAGTTTTGCTCTTTAACTTTGTTTCATCAGCAAGGGAAAAAAAAAAAAATCAGCTCTGAGACACTTTCTTTCAAGCCCTTCCTGCGTGGAGAACGATTTGCTCATTAACTCCCTCTGCAGCCAAGGAGCTACTCCAGAAGCAGACCCCGTACCAGACTGCATTGCCAGAGCTGCTCCTGCTGGCACAAAGAACGAGCATTCAGCTCTCCCTCCCTCCCTCCACGGGCTTTGTGCTTCCCATTAACACCAGGATGACCCTATTCCCTGAAGCCACACAGCCTATAGCAATGCCACATGCAAAAGGAGTTGGCTATTTATATATTTTGCATATGCTTTAATTACACTATCACTATAGCACACAACAGCAACATACTTTATAAAGCACTGACAAATTTTATGGTAATTGGAAAGCCCAATTCGCAATTCTCACACCACAGGCAGATTTTATTTGATTCAGCAACAGTTAATGAGACAAAAATTTAGAAGGAAAAAAGGCTTAAAGGTATTTGAAGTTACAAAGGAATCCAAGTTTGTAATTTAAAGTATATTTAACAGATGTTTGAAGTCTATTCTCCTCAACAAGGGCTTGGGCTTGGGAACATGCTTCTTGACTCCATTCTCCAGAATTTTTTCCCCTCATTGACATAACTGGCTTATAGTTTCTCTGGAAAATAATTTATCCCATAAGAACTATCAAGTGCTAAGACCAAATGCAACTTTATTTTAGCAAATTACATGCAATCATAAAATATTTCTGAATAGAAATGCAGCCAGCAGTTACACTAGCAGACGTAAAACTCAAACAAGAGTTACCAACTAAGTTAGGAAAAATCCTAGGTTTGTACTGATTTCACATGATGTTAAAAAAACACATAGAAAGTTCACAGAGAATATTAGCCAGTCTTGAAACCATGACAACAAGGTGCTGGAGCAACAGAACAATGAAAAGTCCCCAGGAACAGAGCACTATAAACCCTTATTTCATTGACCATTAATTGTTCAATAATTCAAATAGATTTAAGCCAAAACTCTATGATAGCGTTCAATAGGTTAAAAAATAATTTGGTAACATAACATGGTAGCTGATAGGATGAAAGTAAGATCTCAAGTTACCTTAGACAATTATAAAGCTAAAAAATACACTCTCAGGGAAATTTATGTATGTAAATGAGAGTATAGTGAACTGAATCAAGACCACCACAAACACACTATGAATATATAAACATGAGTGACCCATCACCTGTTTCTGTTTCATTCTTTGTTACCTTTTTTTGTGCTTGCTTCCCAAAAAGAGTGCTGGCTGTGTTATATGCCTGGCACCCAATTCTGCAGAATGGTAATAAAATCAAATATCTTGACTCAGTTTTGCACACTGGATGAAAGAAGCCTGCCTGAGGGACAGCCATACCACAGAATGGTTCCCTGTGGTGCTTTATATACCTTTCACTATCAAAGTATCTACTGACTCAGGTGATTCTGTTCAGGTCCCATCTAAGGTACATCACCAGCTGGGTCAGAAATGCAGCCCTGTTATTCCAGAGCAGTTCAAAAAGGTGCACAGATATGCCAGTGATGAAACACTGCTGTGTGATATGAGACACAGTCTGTTTAACAAAACAAAATGCAACCTCAGCCTCAGACTTGGGAGGAATTGTGGACTTTGCAGCTCAAAATCCTCTCTGGTGTAAACTGGACTGGCTTCTCTTTTCACATAGACTACCCAAAGCTCTTAAGTTAAAGAAATTCTATTTTCATAAGAAATCAATGGATAAACAGTTCACGTAATTCTATTTCTTCAGCTCCAGCTACACAGCTGATATGACTCAGGATCCCCCAAGTTGTTTCAGCTTTCAGGGTTATTAGTGCTTGCCTCATTCAATTTACTGTAGCACTGGTTATACCTAGAAACAGACACCTGCTTTACAGCTGTGAGAAAAATAAACTACTTGACAGCAATTAAGGTAAAGCTTTGCTTTGGCATAAATTCTAGAAAACTGCTATTTCCTCAAGCTGTCATGTTTTCTGAAGAAAGGATGAAATGTTGGCAAATTTTAATGACTGCTATTAAAGGAAAATGAGGGAAATTCAGAGACTTGCAGATTAAAATATGGTAACCTAAAACTGCTGCAGAGTTCTACTGTCAAACCCCTCAAAGCTGAAAAATAATCCACTGAGCTACAATTTAGAATGATTGCCAGCAACACTTTCCAAGGATTTTGCACACGCCACTGGTTATTGGATTTAATTTTACTGGACTGCATGAAAACTATCGCCTTTCATTTGGAAAACCCTAAAAAAAAATCTTTCCTTTCTAATAATTTCTTTTTTTTATTCTAATTTATTTCCTTTCTGACAATGAAAATTAGAAATGAAAGCTTGACATTTGGCACAGAACCTGCTTATAAAGTGTAGTCCCATAATTTATGTCTCCATCCTCATGAAAACAACTTGAAAAATCCCCTGTGGCATTCCCTGTAGCAATAAACAGCAAGACTGAGCTGACTCTGGACAGTGGATCACATTCACTATGATCATTAGAGAAGATGGGACTGCATCTGCTTAGTCTGGACCTACCCCTACCTGCCTACAGGCAATGCCCAAAATGCCTGGACTTGATTTCTCTTGACCAGCCTTATTGCATAAACACAAAGAATCAGTGTTACAAGCATTATAGTATAAAACAAACAAACAAAACACAAACAAACAAACAAGCCCCCAAACTGAAAAAGGCCAGTGTAAGCAGTGGAATAGCAGTAACAGCAATGAAAACAGGCCTTTCCAAGTGAGTTCTGGAGAGTCAGCACTGTGGGATCTCACCACATTACCCATCACTCTGCAGTAAGGGTGTGCATGCACACAGTGGGGAAGCAACATTAAGTTGATTTAGTCAAGTTGGTGCAAAAGGCTATGTGGATGTATTGCCTCCTACTCAGGTTTATTTGGGGTTAATTCATATCAAACAGGAAAAAAAAAAAAGCCAAAGAAAAACAAAACCTACTCATGAAACAAAAGGAAAGAAAGCATCATGTAGACTTTTACATTATTTTAGCTAATACTAAAGTAGACCTGTGTACACAAGGATGTATGTAGGCACATATACAAACCAGCATTATTTCTTTAAAACTCTCACTTAGAGGATGTAAAAATGGGTTTGGGGAGGCTAAAGCAAAGCCAAGTGCATTTATTGATTAATATGTCTGCATCACTGACCTCATTACCAAGAAAATATCTAACTAAAATTTTTAATTTCTTATATTTTTCACATGAGAGAAAAAAGAAAAAAGGCAGCCCCAGTGTACTGCAAGAGGTACTGGTATCTCAAGCTTACTGCATTACTGCAGATTTCCAAACCTTGGCCAACTTTTCTGATTCAAACACCAAAAAAATCAGTTTAAAAACTCAAGTGTGATCAGAATAATACCAGAGGAAGAACTACCCTGGAAAGTTTTATCACAGACCTGCCATTGTTTATCGTTCCTGTCATCTTTGGTCTTCACTATGAATTGCCACTGCATTTGCAGATTTTATGAAAGGAGTGTTTGGAGAGCAAAGGAGAGAAGGGAACACCAGCCTTGTGATCCCTTCTTTCCAAACACACTTAATCTGTTTTCACACTTGTCTTGGTGGACCTGCTAGTTTGTTAATCCCTACTTTGATAGATGGGACAGGGTGTGTCAGTTTTACATCACCAATATTTTACAGTCTAAGAGCTCTGGTTACTTCACACCTCTTGTTCCAAAAGGCAAGAGGATTATACTGGCACTGGAAGAGGCAGAACCAAAGGCCAGTTTCCCAGCACAACAACAGCACTGTTTGTAACCACTTGATTCAGCAGTTTTTAGGATGGTGCACAGTCAGCCCAGTGGCACTGCCCTGGTTACACAAAGTGTTTCTGCAGATATCCTTGAATTCAGCCAGCAGAGCTAGTAAATATAATTAGATTTAACAATTAGCTTCTACATGAAAAGAGTAACAAAACCCAAAGCCCAGCATGATGAATCTGCCATAAGCACTTTTTTTCCACAAAATATCCTGCAGCATTTCCAGATTCCTGTATGTGCCAGCAGACTGTCCCCCAGGACAAGTACCTTCATTTGCCCTTAATAGCTAACTCTACACAAAGAGATTAAAACTGCCTGCTAAGCATGCTGATAAACATTTATCAAACACATTTCTGTATATCACATTCCTCTGAGAGATTTGTGTATGTAACAAACTTAAGCCTCTACGAAGCAAAACAGCAAATCAGTTATAAGCTATCTAATGGTATCACACTGATTTACTATAAAAGGGCATGACTAAACCAACAAAATGAAAGACAGCTCCTGTTACACAAAATCAGTTAAACAACTCTGTAGCTTCCTAATCTAAAGTGTAAGTTGTCCTCAGTTTTCCATGATAAAAGGAATTTGATAAATGTTAATTTACTGGGACAAGTTTTAGCCCAATAATATAAGACCACATGACTGAAAAAAAGGCAAGAAATTACTGAAAAAAAGCAGGAAATAAAAAATGGAAACATCATCCTGTTTTCTCTGAAACTGTTTGCATTATAAAAGAAACTAGCAACACATGCAGGTGTGCTAAACAAAGAACATATTCCATGCCAGTGATGTGAAAGAAGGTGCATGATAATTAGTCTTGATGTTAGTGCAGAACCAGCCATGAATTTTGGAAAGATGAAGTAGATTTATTGTCCTTTCCCAGCCATGCACACCTGATAACATCATTCGTTACTGATGTATTTACTGAGAAACTGGGCAGCATTTACTTGCACTTACACTGAGCAAAAAGGTTCTTTATGGCAACCAAACACCATCTCTGTGGTTCAGAACCTGGGGGCTTCCTAACTGCAATATTTATTGCCATCACAGCAGACTGAGGCTATGGCTCTCTCTTCTACATATTCATCTCATGAGTAATGGTCTTTGCTCATGACGCAGCTTTTGGGGAGCAGCCTGTCAGAGCTGGTTTCAGAAGTGACGGCACTGGATAATTTTTTAAACCAACAGTGTAGCTCAATGCAGATAAGGCCCCTGCTCACTGGAGGTCAGCTCACTTCATTCAAGTGCTCCATTCTCTGCTCAGATGAGAATGTACCATGCAAAGCCAAACTGAACAGCCAAATGGTTAGTTCATCCCATTTTGCTAGAAACAAATTACTCTGCGTTTTCACTCCAGCTAAGTGACAGTAACAGACAGCTTGGGCTACAGCTTTTTTGACTGGCCTGAGGGTTTGCAGAGTGAATATTTACCAACAGCATTTACTTAGTTTTGTTTAAATGAATACAAACAAGTGAGGAAGTTCACATCAGCAATTAGCCCACTTGACAATAATCCTTAAACAAATAATAAAACACTGATTCCAGGACAGGCATACTCAAATTCATTTCCTAGGCAAAGAAGAGAAAAGCCTTTTGCTGATCTTCACCAGACCTTGGCTGTAAAAGAACTAACACTAGCAAGCATTAACATTCTGAGAAATGTGAATCTGCCTGTCTCAGGGATTCATAACTTAGGTTTCTGCAGGAATTTCAGTTCATGAGACAAAATCATGATAGATGATTAAATTCCAGAGAAGAATGCCTTGGTTCCAGTAGGATTGAATCTGAGTATTTAAAGTCTCCCTGATGTTGTAGTCCAGCATTTACAAAATACATTTACACACACACTTTCTCCTCTTTTTCTCTCTATCCCCACTCTCCTTCATTGCAGATACTGAAATTCAGCTGTTTTTTAACCTGGATGGACATCCAAACCATTAATTACAAACAGTGTAGGACAGGATGGACTGAAATTCAGTGTGATCAGAAAATAAGCATTTGCCAGTTGTTCCACTACCATCAAAAATGTAGAAAAAACACCCAGAATTCCTATTACCTACTGAACCCAGTACTGTGTCTCAGATCCAACAATGAGTGCAAGTCTTCCACCAGACCTAAACAACCACTATGATTTACAATATACCCCCTCCACAGAACAGATCATTATTATTTCAACAGTGCTTGGTAATGTCTGTGGTGATAAAGCATTGACATTGGGAGGTACTATCTGCTGGCAAATGGAAGTGGTATCTTTTGAAATATCCCTTGACTTTTGTTTTCAAAATGAGGTGTTATACTCCCTTATTGCTCTACTACTCCCTTATTGCTCTACTAGTATTTGATTAGCTTTTGGAAAATGCCAGCTTGTTTCTGCTTCAATAGCCTTGTCTAAAACTGTGAATTGTCTTTCCTAGGTCTCTCAGAAAGTTATTTCCTACCTAATGTGTTTTATTAATCTGCTGTATTATTGGCAAAGCAAGCAGAATATTAAACGGGATACTTCAGCAGTGTCTGGTATTACAAAATATGTGGGAAATACTGAAAGTTGTACTGAACCATAGAGAATTTTTTCCAGCTTTTTCACTGAAGAACGCTACAAACTTCATCTCCATCATAATGTTCCAGTGAAATCTCATAACAAAACTCACACAACCTTAAAGATTGGAATGCATACCCTGATTTTCCAGTGGCTATTGTTTAGTCCATGCATTTCTGCTCCAAAATGCAAATAGGGGTGGGAACACATTACTGTGGGTAAAAATACTCCTTTAAGAAATTTTTTGGCTAAGCTACAGCACTGTGGCCAGACAAGTCTTGTGGAGAAACGATGCAAAGAAAACTAGGCTTGGGGCATAACATAATGCTGTTTGCTTACATAAATGCCAGTTTCATAAAAGCCAAGTCTTTCTGACAGAAACACAAGGGAAAATTTCAGTTTTGTTCAGACATCAAAGTGCATAAAAGTGCATAAAGAACAGGCACTGCACACTCCAAATCTCTTAAAAAAGCAGCTTTCTCATCTCACTATCAGCCACCTGCTCTTTCCAGGGGTAAGTATACACAGTTAATGATAAATTTACACTGATTGTATCTCAGCCAACTGGTGCAACACCACACCAGTGCAAACTCATGAAACATTTCCTGAAATCAGGCTGTTCATCCTGGCCACTCCGGTCATGCCAACCCATGGCATAGGTATTTATAAGCAAAATTAAAAATTAGAATAATACTGAGAAAAAAAACCACACAAACAACACTCATGAATCAACAAGGCATTTTTGGGGGGGTTCAGCTGGTGACATTGGCCTGCTGGACCTCCATTTATCTGTCTGCAGTTGATAAACATCAGCATTAAGATTTAGAGAAGTTTCACTTTTTAGGTTATTCCTCCAACAAACCTCCAACAACCTAAATATAATTACATTATAGTAGTGTATTATACAAATTTGTAGTAAGATATCAAAAGTTTCCATGAAGCAAATAAATAAGAGGTGTTTTCATCCTACCTTAATAGCATGAGTCTGTCTCTTTCTGCATCTTCTGTGTTGTTTCCCTGTGTAGAGAAAAGAAACAGAATGTTCAAGGTTGGATTTCAATTCCAGACCAGTTTGGTCACTACTCAGTTGTGCTGTTTGTGGCTATTTTCAGGAGGATAAACAGCACTTCTGGCTCTTCTACATGTTTGAAATGCTCTTGTAGTCAAGACTGCAACCCAGCCCTAGCGAAGGAGCCAGAAACTCCAACAGAATCCTGATGGAAACAGCTGGAAAATACACCAAAGGTCATTCAGGAGTCAAAGGTCATTCTCAAAGGTTTGATGTCATCCTGGACTCACAGGTCATTCAAAAAGACAAATAGTCATTCAAAGGTCATTACAGGTTCAAAAATGTTGCCAAAAGGTCAGAATCCAAAGGTTGCCCATGTGGTCAAAGGTAAGTGAAGAGGTCAAGAGGTCATTCAAAGGTATCCAAAATGTCAAAGGTCATCAAAAATATCAGAGGTCAAAGGCAATCAAAAAGGTCTAAGGCTACTTAGGGGCTCAAAGGTTTAACACACATGTACAACCAAATGAAAGAAAAGGGTGTTGTACTCTTAGAACCAATTCTCATAATGCATCTAACACGTTTCCACACAAGACCTGGTCACAGAAATGTATCAGTTTAAATGTACCAAGCCCACAGTTCTTCCATCCTTGCTTTTTCCACAAATTAAAATACCAATATGAATGATGATAGATTTTTGCACAGTAAGGGGTCCACTGGAATTTCAATTAGCAGAACAATTGCCAGGTGCTGGTTGGAATGAAGCACTGGAAAGACAGAACCTCAGAAGGTGTTTATGGTCCTTTCCATTCAAATTCCATTTCAATTCAAATTGCAATTCAATTTCAAATATCCTTTAGGCATTTTCTGCATTCAGATAAGAAGTTTTAAATCATGAAGAAAATAGCATTATGTTTCCTATGTAGTTATCCGTACTGATATGATTTAAAAATATTTGAATTAATTTTCCTAAGTAAAATCTCCAATTCATTTGATTCCTATAGGCAAGAACTTCAATGCAAGTCAAAATTTGCCATGTTAGAGAAACAAGAAGCAACGTGCCCAGCCCTGGGCAATGGAGTCAGTAGCTCTGTGTACAAGCAGCTGGGGTGGGCTATTTGGTCTTTTTCTTTCTATTTTCAGTTTACTGTTATAAAAATGGTAATAAATTCAAACCAACAGGGAATCAACCTCAGCTTGGATTCAGAAGAATATTTTCCCCAAGCCCAAATGTTCTGCACCCTGAGTGCAGTCATTTCGACTCCCTGAGAAATCTTGGCTCTGCATCTTTCCACATGGATGTCATGTATTGCAAATATTAAAGTCCCTTCTGCTCAAGGTACCCACAACCTTAAACAATTTGAGAGCCATGATAACTCTATAATTGGTAAACATTATGACAAACAATGCATACAAATATAAAACAATAAGAGCTCCAAGTTGAATACAGGAGACATCTGTAAGAAACACCCAAGTAGCCAAATGGAAAGGATTTTAAAAGTCTCCCCCCAAACAAGCTGGAGCTTTTGCCATTTAAGATTGAACTAAGTTTTCACTTTAAAAGACCTCAGTGGTGCTATTTTAATTTAAGAGGTAATAAAGTTTTGAATCAGACCTTGTGTTATCTGGACCCCAGATGGTTAGTGATGTAATTGCCAACTGGAAAAACTCTTCTGAATTTGATACCCTATTCACTTTTTATCCTTTTGTTCCTTGTGATTTTTCCTGCCTCAGTGCTATATCCTAATCTAGTTAGGTAACTAGGTAACTACAAATATTCACCAGTTTGTAGTATAGACAAAACAGTGTCATTGCGAATCCAGCAACCTTCCATTAACTCAAGCCTCAAGTAATCTTTGAATAATTATCATGAAAATGCAAAATTTCGGATTTAGTCCAAAGTCAGGGAAACAGGCATGTGCTTAATTCCAAGAACTTCAATATGCTAAGCACTTGCTAAATAGGTTGGCAAGCACTGAAACGTCTCGTTAAGTAAAGCAAGACCGAAATTTTACACACACACACAAAGCAGTTAGTGCCTGCCAAGAGAAATTTCACGCACAGTGCTGAACTACACAATTCCCGTTCATTTACATCCCTAACACCAACAATGCTCAGCAAAAGAAGACGATGAGCTCAAGAGCTCTCAGATCAATGTGAGAACACCCCTCTGGAACCCCAAGACTTTTCACTTTCTTTCTTTGCTCTCCTGCCCTAATACATGCATATAAATTCCACTTTCACTATGAATTTCCTGACTGTAAATAAAGAATTGTAATTTGTTAATCCTGATCCCTCAGGGTGGTATTTCTTACTTTCCAGCACCGCCTTGTGCTGGATTTACCAGCCGATGCACCTGGCTGAACAGGGCAGAGGTCCTGGGACAAGGAAAACCTTTGCTGGGCCAGTGCTTAGGAACTCCTGAGCTCTCTTGTATCTTGAGTTATTCTGCAGTCCTCATCCAGCCAGTCCCCATAGCTCTGTGGCTGCAGCCTTCACTCAGGATGGGAAAGGTTCAATTCCCAGATCTCCATAGGAGCGTCCCCAATCACTGCAGACTCCAGGGGGTGAGTGCATTTCATCCCACCCCATAGACCTGCCTTATTTCATTTTGGACTTGCTCCAATATTTAGTCAAATGTCTGGGGATTAAATGGGCCTCCCTTTTCCCCTGCAGTGACTGCAGTTCCCCTGTGTTAAAGAGTCAGCATTACTTTTGTTCAAATTCCCTCTAGAATGATCAGCTGTTATTGCACAGTCTTCACTGGAACCTTTTCCACAAGGAGTACTAAGTGTTTTCTTACTGAATGTTACAATACAAACAAAGAAAATAAACTCTCTCTAGGAGTGGCACAGCTATTACCAACATATAGCACACAGAGCTTCATATCTATGTCACTGTACCTTAAACATACATAACTGTTTTTTAATCTCACACAGATTTCTGCATTAGAACAAAGATTTCTCTAGGGATCTTTGCAGTTAGTGTAAGAATTTGCTCTAATTAACAACTCATTCAAAATTTAAAAATGCATCCCTCACAGCCAAGGAGTCTGGAGCCACAGAAAAGGAGGGCAGGTCTGCAAAATAAACAACACTGTGTATGTGATAAAGACCCCCCCAAAAATACCTTTTTTTAAAAAAAAAAGTTTCCATTTTTAAGTTAGGGTTTGGCTCTACAATTTTTCACTTCTTCAACTAATAGCTAAACCACTTCAGGATGATTCACAAAGATATTGCACTGAACTAAACTGGTGTTTGAATGGAAGGTAAAATATGCCACAGAGAAGCCATTGGTTTGACAGTACTATTTTAAGTAAAAAAACCTGCAATGCCAAAGGTTCATGTCAATCAGTACAGCGAGGCTGTACATAATAAAACTTTATCACTTCCTATAAACACAGGTTTTCTAAAAGCACTCTCAGGAGAGAAGATGTAACACCCAAGTCTCAGGGAAAGGTTGCAAGGAAAGGTTGCTGAATACAGTATCTCAAAATTCACAGCAAAATGAACCGCTGTGAGCACACCCATGTGATAATTAATTAAAACATAACTTGAGAGATCACCTGCTACAGGCAGAAAACAAAATGGGTTTCTTATAGTCACAGCAAATCTGAGTCAGTGTCTGACATTGCTTGGTTCAGCTCTACTCCAGCTCTTTTGACACTCCCAAGAACTAGGAGCTACATTCAAAATACGAGGAAAGCCCAACAATATAGGTTTTAATTTACATATTTTAATATATGCTTCTTCTGAGTGCATAACACATAAGAATCACCCTAAAATTCACTTTCTTTTTTTTTTAAAATTGAGATTATACTGTAATACCGAGTAACACTGCTACAGATGTTTAGTTTTACTATGCTCTTCGAAAGCTATTTCATTATTATGTTTGATAGCCATTTAATAATCTGAGGTCATGTAACATCAAGAATGTACTAAATAAACTGGCCGTGGTTATAATACCTTGCTGGTGAACTAGCAAGATTTTTTTGAATTTAATCATTTTAGTATGAAGGGAAGTCATGTATATTTTACAGCAGTAACCTATACCTTTACTAATTACAATATTCTAGCTGCATTTTAATGAGGATGAAACATTAGTGTGCCATTTGCTGTTGAGAATTCAACTTTTAAATGGCACTTAGGAGATTTTGAGCAGAGATATCCATGATTATACCCTTAAGGAATATATTTAATATTGAAAAATCTAATTTTACAAAAAAACCCCAAACCTATGATAGAATACTACAAGCATATCTTGAAATGGACGATATTTAAATACTCATTATCTCAATCAGTTCAATCTTTAATCCCAGAATTTATTAATGGATCTATTGTACAGAGGACTAAAAATTAGCAGAGACAGAAGTGTTAAGTTCTGACTGTGCTTTCTCTCTCATATGACCAGAACAGTTTGGCGCAGCTTTTCTAGAATTGCAATTTGTTGCAGCCCAAGGTCATATCAGTAGATAAAAATTTAACAGTATATTGGTTTTTTTAATTATGTGGACAGTTTGTGAAAACTTCCACATGCAAAAAATTTTTAAATGCTTATTCCTTTAATAGAAACAGTTATTTTTAACTTGAAAAATTTCACTCAGAGCTGATAAAAAACAGGCAATCACTCCCTGCATTATCAACTCTTGGAACTGATATAACTGTGAACACAGCATTTCTCTGCACTGATGCATGTGAGCTAGGTATTACATATTAAACACCTAAAAAAAAGCTTTATAATTAGCCTGATTAAATGTGTCTATCATAATTTATCAATTTTTCACGTTTTGTTTAATGCACATTAAAACCTCAGTTTAGATATATGTTACTGGTTCTTTCCTCCCTGCCCAAACTCAGACCTATAACATGAAGCCTGCAATGCCACATTCCTGCAGTGCTCAGAAAGCATCTTTAGAGGGTTTCCTTTCCCCAATAAAATTCACTGATTGTATCATCCCAGCACCTCCAGCTCTTCCCAGACTTCTAATGAGAAGCTTTCAAGTGTCTTCTGCACAATAGCTTTAAAATAAAACCTGCGCAGGGAGAAAGTGTTTGTCCTGTTCACTTACTGTTCAAGCTGGCCTGAAAGTCAGCTCTATACCTACCTAAAATCGCCACTGACATGTTGCCTAACAGCACACAATTGTTTTGGCACTCTGCATGCCAGATAGACAAATATTTTGAAGACGCAGGACTTCTAACCCTTCCCTTTTAGTCTCTCTTCAAAAGTTTCTGCTAATGTCTCACCTATAAGCTTCAGGATTGATTTATTGTTTTATTGTGCTCATTAACACTGACTTTTTGAGGGCAAGGATACATTTCACTACCAGGCTGATTTTTGTGAGACAGAAACACGAACAACTGCAACAGTGTCAGGGCTGATTTGTTTTTGAGCACTGTAAGCTAAACTCTAATTTGGGAAACCTGTAGATAAATGAAACACTACCTCTGTTAGTAATAATTTAATGCAGCCTAGTTTGGGAACAGGATAGAGAAATGCTTTGGAAACAAATTACATGACTTAAAAAATAAAAACCAACCAAAGACCAAAACATACAGCATTTGGGCATGGACGCCACATAGAGAAAAGTCTGGGAGTGGACCATGTTCCAACCCCACAGATTTTTCAAGGCATTACAATGTCTGTCAACATTTCCACCTTTTGAGAAACTCTGAAACCACTTCTGGAAAAAAATTCTAGAGAAAAAAATATCCTCTCTGCTGTTCTTCATAAGCCATGGTTAAATACCAAAGGGTCATGGGAGCCTGACAGTGCTCTCCATGCAGGTAGGCAATGGTACCTCTTTAAAGGAGAGCAGTTTTAACTTGCTAGGCATTTGAAACACCACCTTCATCACTAGACTTCAACTGCATGGCTACGTTTACATCTCCATCCCTACCCCCTATATGTCCTTACCTAAAATTTCCACAGCCAAACATCCCATCCCATGGATCTCAGGGCACATGGCAGCTGCTGTGAGTGCAGTGACAGACCAGCAGCATGTAGAGCAAACTGTCTCAACAGACTGACCATCAACAAAGGTTCCGATATCACCCAGGACACCTGGTCTGCTTGGTAGTGGGAAACTGAAGAAAAAAGGCTGAAAACCAGCTCTCAAAAAGCTTATAAATTCCAATTTTGCAGTTACTCTTGTGACTTCTTTCCACAATAATAAAGAGTGAGAGAGACTCTTTCATTTCCTTCACAAAGAAAAGACTACAGCGTTCTGTACAACCCCTCTGGAACACATGCCCTTGTTCTGCAGATAAGAGAAAATTAGAACTACTTTCACAGCTATTTGTTACTATTTAAGTTAAATAACAGAGAGGGCAGAAGAGAGTCAGTCCCAAATGGTGGCATGTAGGGAAAATCATTCTGCTATATTAAAGATGTGCTTTTAATTAACTTTTGTCTGAATGATTATAATTAAAGATTTTACCACAGGTCTTTTTAGCATAATTACCTTCTATTTCCTTACACAGTACACATTTTCACAAAATGGGAATTGAGACTATTTCTTAATTTAAATGCTTCCTCAATTATTTTAAATGTTATTGCTTTTTAATTGGTTTATTATTGAGATTTTCTTTGTGCTTTTTTTGGTCCTTCTCATATTCTTATAGGCTTTTCCAAGACCTCAGGAACATCTTTCACGTGGCCAGATGCAACTCTGACCAGTTATCAAATAATGGGTTGCATTTTATTATGTTTGTATCCAGGAAAACAAGTTCATACAGAGAGTTTTAAATTTACTTTTGGACTTGGTAATAAATGGCTCTTTTTTGTCCCTGGTGCTGCACATATGGTACTGGTTTTTTTTGTTTGTTTGGTTTTTTTGTTTTTGTTTGTTTGTTTTTTAGTTTTCTTCTGGAGATTGGTGTCTTTATTGTTGTTGTCATTTGCATACAGGTCTCAGCAAATGACCTCGTTGCACATCAACTGTTGCAATGTGTGCTGAGTACAAAAGATTGGCCAGCTATCCTGATTTATTTGAAAGCTAATTATGCAGACCAATGCATTCATTAGTGATTCCTTGGTTTCCTATTAATATTTCTGCTGATAACATGAAGACAATATTGAGAAGTAGCAACTGAAAAACATAGGTCAAGAGAAACAGGTTCCCGCTTCATCTGCACTGCAAAGATACACTGGGTCACATTTTTTCCTGTGAGTTTAAGATTCACAGTTCATCATGTTATTAAAACAGAAAGATAGAGATGGCTGAAAGGTAGGATTTCATGAAGGAAGGGCAAGAATAATGCACAAAGGAGAAGGATTTAAGGCAGAGTCTTGCCCTCTCTTGTATCATTTCCTGCCAGCTCTGCAGCAATTTTTAGTATGCAAGATTATATTCTGAAAATCTTCTTAACCATATCTTCCAGTGTAGGCCAAACAAAGGGTAATAACTCAAAAATAAACAGAATCATTCATCTTTTCCTTATTTTTATCTCTGACGATGTTATCTTTATAGTGAAATATTATTCAGCCAGAGGCAGTCTTTAGAAATTGAGGACACCTTTGAAATAGCACCTCCTGAGACAAAGCAACAGCATCAAATGACATAAATGCTGGTTTCAGCTTAATAAACAGAACTCTGGTTCTGATATCACATTCCCAGAGCTATCACTGTCCAGCCCAGCTAAGAAGCCATTGCAGAGGGTTGCTCACATTCCTGCATCGGGGAATTACCAGATGGATGGATGCATGAGGCTGTGGGCTCACCTGCACATAATACAGCATTGCAGACACTGACTGTCCAGCCACGAGTTCTCATTTAGTATATTAATTCAATATACACACACAGGAAAAAATTTAAAGGGCATTTAAAAGTTATAACATTGTAAATCTAAT
Organism: Xenops minutus; assembly: GCA_035221455.1. NCBI lineage: Eukaryota > Metazoa > Chordata > Aves > Passeriformes > Furnariidae > Xenops > Xenops minutus. Next base: position 6,222,213 of record JAWWEE010000159.1, on the reverse strand, counting down.
GCCACCTAATGCCTCCATTGCAGTCTCCTCCATCACCCCTCAAAAAAGGTATTCTATGTATGACCATCTACAACACTTCAGCTACTCCCATAGTTATTGTAATAAAATTTTGACATCAACAGATGCTAGTAGTCCAGTTATTGCTGAGTAAGTCACCTTATGCCTTTTGGTTTTGTCTTTCCATATCAAGGAAATCAACGGAGAACTGAGAAAAAAATATTTCCATTCTGTCAGTAAATAATTTTCCATAAGTCCCGAACTGGGACTCCAACTCCACTTTTCTTTCATTATAGGTGCTCCTCAAAATTGAGTATGTGGCTGTAACTAGATAAAAATTAAGCCTTCTTTGAAGTAAATTTTGGGATTTCTGTTTGTGAGCTTTCAAAGAAAGGCAGAAAAATTCTGTTTATTTAAACTCCTGTTCAGAATAAGACCTTGTTTCTGTTGGCTCTTACCAAGCAAGCCTAGAGCATAGGCAGCTTTTGCCAAGAAACACTGAGATTCTTCCTTGTAGAGTAATTCCCAAGCTTCTGACTGTCCTGTTCCCACAGTGCTTCATTAGCTGCAGAACTGAATAAAATTGGTTCTGTTTATGTAAGAACAGATATTAATAGAGTCCACGCTCGTTTCCATTGCATGCCATGCAAGGACACACAAAATGACCAATTTAGTTAACACATAGGTGAAACCCTTCTGCTAATTGGCCACTGAGGTGAGAAGGGTCAAAACAGAAAGTAGAAATTTCATTGGGGATTTATTCTGGAGGCACAAATGGGGAGTAAAGAGACATAAATTACACTGAAAATAATTCGTAGGTCTACATTTCACGGATTTTAAAGGTTTAGCCCTACAAAGCCTACATTCTACCCACATTTTATATCAGTGTTGCCTCCTATCTTGTACAGTTTGTGCTAGAGGAAATCTGTATTTAGTGAACAAAACAAACAAAAATGTAGTACAAACTTCAAGAGAAGAACTGCTGAATGTCCTCTCCCTACCTGGGCACCCCATTCCCAGTGCTTCTCTTTATTTCAATGGGAATATTTGCCTGAGATAGGTATGAACCACTTCAGCAGTGCCCCTGCTTATTCAAAACTGTTTATGGACAAGCTTCACTTCACCTTTCCTTACATGTAGGAACAAAGGAGATGAAACCAAGATTAGAAGTCAATTACAAAGTTTAGTCTTCAGCAACCTGGCTTAAATCTCATTCCCTGATTTCTGCCAGAAGTTTTTCTTGCTTATCTTCCCTGTTCCCAGAAACAGCAAGGCTTTCAACATAAGCATCCCAGAGCAGCATTACATCTCATCTGACAAACAGGAGCACAAAGGCTGTGAAGAAGCAGCATCGCTGCTTTTCACTCACCCCTGGGTAGTAGACAAGAGCTGGTTGTGAATCAGCTTTCCCCCTACATGACAGGGAAGGGAAGGAAGGATGAGCAATAGGTACCTGAAGAAAAGTTTTGGTGGAGTAGGAGAAGCAAAGTACAACAGTAAGTGTCTCTCTGCAACAAAGTGTTGCATTCCCTAAGCAGAACTGCATGAGATAATGCGGCCCCAGCGATACTCTAAAAGTCCAGCCACTGACACTCTAAAGATGCCATGTGCCTATAGAAAAGCCTACCAACATACCATGAACTATAGGAGCAGCCTAAAAATACTGTAAACCACAGAAATCATAAGAAATCAGGGCTTGTATAAAAAAGCTTTTACAATGCACCACAGTAGAGTAAGATAAGCTGCTACTGACACATTTCAAACTTTTAATGAGTCTTTTTTCTCTTTTGAGATTGCTATCAAGAGTATGCAATTGCTCAAGCCCTCCACATGCTCACACATTGGGCTGTCCAGCTGACGGGCAAGCTCTTTGTTCCCAACGCCTACAGAGACATTGCAAACAGTCCTTTCTGCAAATGAAGTGCTGTCACTGCCTGGAAAACAGCTCATGAAGACAGACAACTTGGAGACATGGCAACTCTTTGGCTTCTCAAGAATGACAAGAAGCCAACAAACAATACTTTTTTTTATATTTAAATCCAAATTAATCTCATCCCAAAGTAAGGGTTTTTAGAATGTATGAGGAATGTTTCCAGCACACACAAATTTGGAGAATATACATTGACATTCTGTAGGGCAATCCAGGAAACATAACTTGAGCAGAGCTGGCAGGGAAATCCAGCTCAGCTCTTTTTAACATGCAAGCTCACAGAGCAGTCAAAAAGGAAAGCTGAGATGATGTAGAAGAGATTTCAGTTCTAAGACACACTGTGCACTTCACTGTGGCAAGACGTGTAAAACAGGTAGGTAATATAAAAAAGGAGAAAACCCCAAAGAGAATGTGGGGGGCGGAGGAGGGAATGCTGGAAAACTGTCTTCACTCTTTCAGGTTAGTCCTGGCAATATTGTCATAAATTCTTCTTTTCCCAATTCCTCTTCTTTGTTGAACGAGCAAAAATTATCACACAAATTCACAAAGAAATACTAGCAATAAGGCTGAGGCCAGACAAGCTACCTTGGCTCTATATGACTTGATTACAAAGATTTTGATAGGGGGCCATCAATACATAATTCAAGAAATGTGGCACATGTGGAGAATGGCAAAAAACAAACCACATGGGAAACATAAGTACAAAGGGTCAGATTTTAAAGGATATTTTGAAAGTCTAAAAGTTGTAATGGATATATTTAAGCTTTCTTCAGAAGCTCACCATTTAAAGCATGACAATGTTTGCATCATTGTGCTGAGAAGCACGTGGGAAAGCAAATCTGAGGCTTCATTGTAATAGCTGAATGTGACATGTTATCAGTTTTTATAAGAAATTCCATCAAAGATACAATAAATATGTCCCAGAAAAGCCTTACCAAACCTTGCATACAGACATACTCAATTTCTACTCTGATGAATTGATATTTCCCAACTGAAAAACTGCCTATCTTCAACCCACAGTGATCAGGCAAAAATCACGTGGTAAAGAGCACTGAGTCAGCAAAAACTTGCCAGAGCTACTGAGACAGCACGTATGCACTTTGATGCTCCCTTCACAGAAGGGAAGAAGTCTCAGAAAAACTTAAGGGCTAAGGCAGCTCATGAATAATCTGACATCTCTAAGGGGGGGAAAAATGGTCCTTAAAACTAATGACTCTTGCAACTATTTCAGTGGCACCAAAGACTGGAAAACATCAAATACAGTGGCAGCAGAGAGAATCCACCCCTGTGGTATCCCCACACATTACAGAAGAGTTTAACCAACTGGTAAAGAAAAATTTGAAAAGGGGTTTGGAAACATAATATTAAGAAATGCATACATCACACTGAACCATTAATTCAACTCGTTCTGGAACAATCCTATGTCTGCCAGTGCTGTGGTTAATAAAGAGCATATGAAACTCAGAATGCAATTAAGTCTTGGGAGAGGCACAGTTGGAGGCTGTGGCAGTTTCTATAGCAACCTGAAAGGCTCAAGACTAGTAACGGGAGATTAACTTAAAGGCAAGATAAGTATGTAAATATAGCTCTCAATTACCATTTTCTGTGCTTCCAAATGGGCCATGTATTTTCAGTTTAAACACTACAGAAATGCATTCAAATGTACTACTTGTTATTAACTAGGGCAAAAATAGCCTTTGAAACCACCCTGCCATAAAAATTCTGACAATTTCAGAATGGGGCAATCATCTAAACACCACTAATTAATTCAATCAAAATGGAAAGCACTGAACCTGAATGCTGCCTGGAGATTAGAATAAGGCTTCAGGAGAGGGAACACGACAGCCTTAGTAAGAGTTTGCTGATGTCAACACACTGTACGCTTATGAACAAATCCTCTTGATGTGTTTCTCTGGATTACGCCTCAAATCAGGTTTTAAGTCTCCAAATGAGAGAGGGCAAGATTAAGATGAATTTTTCAAGCACTACAGACCTTTGTTCTTTTTCTTTTTTTAATTTTGTTTTAATAGTCTCTTCAGTAAGAAATACAATATCAAAGAAACCGCATCCTGTATTTTCCCTGGCATTTTTGATCTTTTATTCAAAGGTTCAGTTGAGACTGTAGTCACCCTTTTGAACTCCTGTCCACCTTACCTACAAATTAAAAAAAAGCACACATAATAGATTCCTGGCCCCATCCCTAGTACTCTGAACTTGTACTTCATCATTTAAAAACAACTGATACATGCATAACACAATCAGGAACACATACATATCCAGGAAATAGGCACGTGGTGAGAACACTACCAGAGGTACTGACGGCACCTACATTAATTAAACAGCTAGTCCGAGGTGATTTAACCCTATCCAGCCTGCTGAGAAACAGACCCAGCACTGGCCTCTCTGCACAGCACTGGGCTGTCCTGCACAGTATCTGCTAGAAGCAGACTAATGAAAGCAAAGTAACACCACCAACTACTTCACCACTATTTTGTGAATTCACCAAAGCCGTGGCGTTCCAAGGACTACTGGAGAATAACACACACCTCTTTATTTACCCCAACTATGCCTCCAAACCCTCACATAGTTTTATTTCATGGTGAGCTTTTTTGGTTGGAATGGGTTGACTTGTTGCATCTTTGAGGAAAGAATGTACATACCCTGTGAAAATGCCAAGACGGTGCAAAATTTTCACTTCCAGGGGAAAAAACCACAACCAACACAAAACAAAAAATCAAGTTCTGCAATGAGAGCTGCAGAACCAAGTTGAGAAGCATTGAGGTAGGGAAGGAACCTTGCCATCCCTCTCTACAAGGAGCAATTTACCTCACCTCCATCAGTACAATATCTAATTTATAGAGAGGTGACTTCCCTCTTTAGTGTCATATCAGACCAAGAGCCAATAGCTTAACAAGCATGAAGTGAGTTGAAATAGTGAAAATTTCTTCCCATTGGTTTTAATTTAAGAAGGAGCAAGAAATAAAAGTTAAAAAAAAATCTCTAATGTCAAGAGTTTGTTCTATTTTGTAACAACAGTGGCTTCAAAGAAGAATATAACACACTGACATTCAATAATAAGAAATTGGCAGGGAGGGGAAGGAAAAAAGGAAAAGGGAATACCTAAAGACCTTGTAGCAGTTTCCAGAACTAATATTTTGCTCAGAGTGGAAAAGCTACAACAGGGTGAGGATGAGGACATCGCTCTCAACTTGCTCATTGAAGTGTAGGTTGTTATCCAAGAATTAATTTATTCTTTTGTTTTTAATTACTAATTTTTTTTTCTCCCTTTCAACTAATTGAAAAGGCACAATTTATGACCACGAAGGGACAGCAGCAGCCCTTCAACTCCAAAATTAATCTCAACTAAAAAAAGAAATCCAAAGCTATATAAAAATTTCAAAGAGGGAAAGATTACACACTGTAGAATCTATTAAGTGGGAAAAAGTTGAAGAGATCCATCATTCCCCACAGTATCCTTAGGAACTGGCCTGTCCTTTAATTGAAGTTACAATATCCCACTTTGAAGAGTTTCTTTCCTTTTTCTAGTGTGGTTGTGGCCATGCCAGCCTTCTCAGGAGAGACAGCATAATAACAAAAAAAAAATGCTGCCCTCCTTTTCTCCAAATAGAGGTCATCTTATTTTTTTTCTATGATTTTGACTCAATATGAACCTCTCTACTTTAAAGACAAAGTAGGCTTCACTGGAGGAAAACACAGAAAAACTTAGAAATATGTGTCTCAGATATTAGCAAAGGGTTTAAAAACAAATCAGAGCAAAGCTTTGCCAAGTTGTGTGTTTGGTGTGGGAGTTTTTTTCCCTTTTTTTCAAATCATGGTTTAGCAGATCCCCAAGCACCCTTTTTAGAAATAACATATCTGTGAATTTTAGGCATAGAAATGAATTAATCTCCTTCCTGTTTTGCTGTGTAGACTTTAGAAACAAAAAATGACAGTTGCATGGATCTGGATTTGTGTAGACATTTAATATTAATTTTAAACACAGTGTATCTTCCTCTTCCCCCACCCTCCACCCCAAGCAGCATTTTGGGTAAGCATGGAAGGAATCATGGAATATAAATGACCAGCAAAATAGCTAGGAATTAGACTGAACATTAAGGACATAAAAGCAAGAGTTGGAAGAGAAGTACAGCAGCAGATCAGATATTTAACCAAGGAAATATTTCATTCATCCATCGTTCCTTGCAATTAAGCAGTAGATTGCTTCCTATACTTTCTTTGTAAAAAACATACAAAAGACACATTTTTATAGGTACTGTATGGTTTTGAGTTAGCATGCTGTCTATATCCAAATCCAGCTCACTCTCTATTATTGCTGCGTGGTCCTCTAGTATTGACCAATGACATAGATTATGAACGTCAAAGCTGTCCATGGAATTCCCTAAGAGTTTGAAAATTAAATTAGAAAGCAGAGAACTGAAATATATCAAGTAAATCACATTTGATCTCCACCACAACTCCATGAAAATACTAAAGTCATCATGTAGACCTTGGTAAACCAAAATGTTTCTTTATGGTTTGTTTTCTTCCTTTTTTTTTTTTCTTTAAAGTAATATGCTTTTTCTTTCAATGTAGTCCCATTCCTCTCAATATCATTGTTTGAGGCTAAAAAGAATATGAATAATATACATAAAAATCCCTGAGCTACAGAGCTCAAGACCCATAAAGAACTCCCTATGATATCTATCTGTCCCCCTCCACTCTAGACCCCCATACTTGTTTTGTGCAGCTTTACCATTCCTGTGCCTGCAGGATTTGCACCGGAATCAGCCTTCCCCTGACCCAGCACCCAGACCCCTCTCCTGCCTATGCCAGCCAGAGATCTTCCAGCAGTTCTCATCTTGGCAAACCCCTGCATCTCTCAGCCACCCCACGGGCGAGTTGGAGGGGAGGTCAGTTTTAAGCTGTAGATTTGGCTCCCTGCTCTGCCCAGATCCCTATGGATAAGAATAATCAGAAGCTGAGCTCCTACAGCTGCTCTCACACATAGCCCAGTGACACCAGCAACTCCCAGGCAAAGTTCCAGCTGCATCCTGGAAGCAACATTGGATGAAACAGCACAACCCCTCAAGTACTTGCTTGTCCTAACAGCTTACAGTCCTGAGCAGCATCCCTGAACACGATCCTCTCCGGGCACAGCTGACTCTCCCACCACTTGGCAGAACAGCTTAAGGCCCACACTATTTCTTTACCAGCCAGAATCCTCGTGTGCACATCTGCAGTCCCCTGGGAATAGGGCAACGTCTAATTAAAGCAGATGGTCAGTGAGAATTCAAAGGTCAGGATTAAGGTTGCGACAGAACCTCAGCTTCAAGCGCCCATCTAAATTAGCAGCCACAGAAACCAATCCATGTATGCAAATCCAAAGCACAGTAATCTTCGCTTACATTAAAAATAGTATTTTTCAACGTATTCCTCTACATTTCTTTCCCCAGTAAACAAATAAATTTAAGACAACATATCAATAAATCAAGACAACTTGGACTAAACTGTTCTCCCCATGAACCCTGGGGAACAGGTGTAGCATGCAACATTTACTTTTGTTTCTTATGGATTTGGCTCAATTACATTTGTATTTTTATTACAGGCTTATTGCATCCTTTCCTTCCCATAGCAAAATAAAAAGGCACCCGGCCTTTAGTTTCATAGTTCTGGGAACTATGTAGCAGAAATGCTGACTCATGAACATACAGTTTCTTTTTCACTTGAAGCAAATAAATTAAGCACTGCTGCCTCCGCTCTACGCCAAAAACCCAAATAAACTGGGAGAGAGGGAAAGTGCATTAGGCTATAACATGCTAATGTCCTTTCAAGATTCTGCCAAGCCTTTTGCATGCGAGAACGATAAGTGCTGGCCCTATTTTTCTCTCAATTTGTGTTGTTTGAGTACTTAGGGATGTTTGCATATTTGCTGGAGTAGGTGAAATAAACTAATTAGAGAGGAACAAAGCAGTCTAGGAACTGCCGGGTGTGGGAGAGGCAGCTTGAGGGGAAAGTCTGCATTCAGAGCATGCCTATTAAATTCACTGTTGCACATCTCTGTAACTAACTACAATTAACTACAGTTACATGAAAAACTGGATTTTATTTTGCCAGGTTTGTATTTTATTGCACATTTCTTGACTGCTTTTCTGAAACCATTTCCTACTCCCAACCCTAATCTTGCATGAAATGAAAGCCAAAAAATGATGTCTTTCTTTCCCCCCCCACTCTTACAGCCAAAGACAAGTTAAAAGGCTGAAATATTTTGATGCTTTTATGCCATAAGCCTTTCAGTACAAATAATTTTAATTTCCCAAGGGCTGATTTTCCTATCAAAGACTTCACTTCTGACATTATTTTTTCAAAAAGCCCTGATCAGCAGCAAACAAATCAAATTGCCCATGTTCATTAAAGAAAAGAAATACAAAAGTAGTAAGAGATTTTATTGGCAGTCCTGCTGAGTTAAGAAAGGTGACACAAGTATCAAATAAAAAAGACTTGCACTTGATAATGGTTTGGAGGTGAATTCATACCCTTCCTTCATGCATCTGTGATATCAGTTAATTATCTGAGGAAGGAACAGGCTGGTGTTCTGATACATTACAAAAATAGAAATGTAATACCTAATTTTAAGATAGGTACTCAGAACATATTAAACGGTTACGTTCAAAGCAAGTAACTCTGGAGTGAAAGAGAACAATGCTGACACCAAGTGGAAGAAAACACTGCCAGCTCCATCCTCTACTGCAACCTTGAGACACCTGAAAAAAATCTTAGAGTCACAAGTCTCAGGGTTGGATGTTATGGTGTTTTAAACACCAGAGGAAGGCCACACATTTTCTGAAAACAGAGACGTGTTACCCTAGTGGGTACACCAGCTGATTAACTATAACCCTCTCCCTTATAGTGTAGCTGATATCAGTAAGCAAAGCAACTGGCTGCCACTCTGAATACATCAGGTATTGCTCCCCTTCACAAACTGCAGATAAATGCTTAACCTGTAAGCTACACAAGTTCTGTGAGTCTGGCTATGGTGGGAGCTTTATGCTCTATTCTCAGCCACACTGAAAATGGGCATTCACAGACTGAGAAAGATGAAACTCCACTGAGTTCATTTTTGTACCCCTATTGCCTTCAAAACCCTTCTTCCAAGCCAGCAAAGGCCTGTGTCAGTAGCCACTTTTAAAAAGACCTTCCCCTCTCACACACTTTATATCCTTATCGAACAACACACAGTGATCAGTGTGATCAGCTAGTGCGAGTGCCCCAGCTCTGCTCTTGTATTATTGATGGCAGCAAAAAGTCTCAGCATTTCAGTGTGAGCTTCTCTCCTCTGTGCTCAAGCTGCTTGGTACAGTAAAGCATAGCCAGTAGTGTGCTTCGTGTCACACAGAGCACCTGTATGTGGGAAGAGAGAAAAGTAGACAGCAGCAAAACCCACTTGTGGGGTTAAAGTTCGACAGCAGCATCCCAGAGCACCTGTACAGCAAGTCAAGAGAAACCCCCAGCAACGCTGGGGCACACATTAAATCAGTGATGCTTCCTCCATGCCCTGCAGTTGACCTAAAAGGGACCCCAGGCAGACTTGCCATTTCCAAGCTACAGATCTCCAGAACAAAGGACAGGCTGCTGCAGAGCCCAGGCACAGAACAGGAAAGGACCAATTCCCTCCACCCACAGGCAGAAAGGTCGTGTCACTCAAGATCTAGAAGCAATAAGTACTCCAGCCACATCCACTTGAGCTGGTTTAAGTCAAACTTACTCAAGCTACAGCAGTTTTTATCAAATCCTTATGCCTACAGTCAGTAACATATCCTGCACTGCTTTTCCAGAAGAAAAAAAAAATCCTTACAATCTATTGGCCACAAATTCTTTGTGGGGATATGGGTCCTACTTTGATTTCTACATATGGCATTTTCCATCCAGTCTTCTGGTTTGGTCAGTACTCAAATAGAAAATTAGAAGGTAATGTTTAATGAGCCCATGTTTTACCAAATTCACAAAGATTAAGGAAAATAGATTTTCTGGGGAACGGGAAATATTATGAAGCATTCCTATAACATAACAGCAATCCCTACAGAAAAACTGACACATCTCCCAACAGTTCTCATTGTACATGTAGGACTTGCTATGCTCACATCTAAGCCCTACTGAAAAATGCCATTGTTAAGTAAAGTAAAGAACTTAAATGAAAGAAAGTAATCCACACCTCTACCACTTTACATTTAGGAAAAAAATTAAGAGCCACAAATAGGAATTGGATCTACTTTCCCCATCCGGAAAGAATTATTTTGACAAGGCAATTTCGTCTAACCCGAAAACTTCAGATCATGAGATAATGTCTGTTTGTTTGGTTGTTCATTGATTCTGACAGGCTTCGTCTAATTCAACAGAATTGTCATTGGATTAACAAAGTAAAACACCAGCTAAGTTATTGCTGTCCTCCAAAGTGAGGAAATTCCATTTAGGAGACCATAATTCTCTTTTATAGCAACTTCAGATGGGAGTGAGGCACCACATTTTTTTCACAGAACAGATTTAGTGCTGAAACATCCATTTCCTCTTTGAAAAACGCTAAAACCATAAGACTAACAAAACTCTCCAGACCACAAAAGCCCTCCCAATAAAACCATAATTTGAGTAGATAAAGTATCCCTAAAATATTTATTTGCACTCTTCTGACCAGCTCCAAACCACACTGCAGTTTCAGAATTTCATACTGAGATGTCTGTGGTCAACCTGCAGGCCCAGGGTACTGTCCAGCCCCACTTCCCCATCCCCTGGATCTCTGCAATCCCTTTATAAAGGGGCTCTATCCTTATAAGGAGCAGCCACATGGGATCCATCCAATAGGCAACCCCCTACAACCTTGCTGGTACACAGTGAAGCATGACAAAAGGACAAAGGAAGAGAAGAACACAAGAAATGAGATTCCTTTCCTCAGGGTGTAGGCATTTCTTCTAACCAAACTCATGCTCTAATGGAGACATATGCAGTGGCTTGTATGCATCCATAAGGTCATGCCTCTGTTTGTTTGCAAGACAAAGATACTATGAATAGTTCAGGAAAGATTTATCTATGACTTCTGTACAAGAAGAAGTCATGGGAAAACACACTTGTACTAGATGCAAAAAAAAAAAATCCATAGTCAACTTTGATCTGGAATGTAAGACTTAGAAATGATGAGGGCAAACAGCAGGACTAACTGCTGTTAGCAAGGCTTGCTTCATAATTAAATTACACTATAGAAGTTAAGATAATCTTGTACACCTTCAACACAGCCAGGCATGTGCCTTGGGTTAAACACAGTTTAATCCAAGAGAGGCCTCAGATCAAAACAAACGCTACAAGTTCTAACCTCTTTTTAAAGAAATATTTAATCCAAACAGGAAAATCAGCTTAGTACCAGTGCAGTTTGTGAGCTAAGACAGAAGGTCATGGGACACCTTTAAATATCAGTGAATTATCAAGTAAGAAAATTTTTTAAAAAAATTAAAAATCAAATACAATTTATCAAGAAAATACACACACAGAACTCCATGCTGGCAGGATTTTAGAGCATTAGGACCCTACTTTATGGAAAAAAATATGTATAACATAGTGGCCATGAAAATAGACAAGTTAAAATGCCTCTTAGCTTGGATATCACTTTTAAATCACTATATTTAGGTGGAAAAGGTGGCTGTGAATAGTCTATTGTGCAGCCCAGGATAATAGTTCTGAACTATTAAATTGGTGCCTTTCAAGAACTTGCAAATTCATCTCCCAGCCTGTCAGCCTGATCAGCCTGCAGACACAGAGTAAGTGGGATGACTCCTGGGGCTTTGAGATACTACAAGCTCTGCTCAGAACCATCAATCTGCCCACCTCAGCCCCCAAACACAAGTGAGGGTTAAGCCAATGCCACCTGTATGGCATGCCTACCAGATTGGCATAGCTTTCATTCATTAGAGCTCAATTAATTAGGTTAACCCAAAATGCTGGAGTGGAAAAACAGAAAAAAGGCACCCCAACAACAAAAAAAAAACCACACCAAAGCAAAACAAACAAACAAACAAAAAAAAGAAAGAAGAAGAGAAAACCGCAGGAATTTAGTAGTCCAAATGCAAGTATCTACGTAAAAGCCAATAAAAGCAAGTTTCATCTCCAGGACGCAACAAGGGATCCTGGCCAGGTTTGCCATTTCACTTTTTGCTTTCTTTGCTGGAATGAAAACACGCACTTTTACTATGTTTAGTTTGTAAACCTAACTTTGATGTTTCCAGTTTAGTGGACTTTGAGCAATTGTTATATTATGAAAGATGAAGGGTACCTATCCAGTGTGCTGGGTTTCCTGCCAGAAATTACAAAAACAAGATCAGCCACAGAATACCAAGTTCCCTTCTCACCCACAGATGGGATTTCTTTCATAAGCTTACCTCAGAGCAGCAGAGTGCCCCATGGCTATGCCTTGTCTGAGGTTTTATTAGACAACTTGAAAGGATCTTTTCAGCAGAATTCTTTCCCACATCACCACAATCCCAGGCAGACTGTGACATTTTGCAGAATTACAGGCAGTGAAGTTGGTTCTAAAACAAAAGCACCACAAGGGAAAGCCAGGTTTCCTGGCTTCTCTGATACCTTTCCAATTTCTTTTAGCTACTGATGCTTCCTCTAGCTTTGCAAGCAAAAGCAGATACAATGGGACAGCTAATATTTTGATTTTGTATGCTCATTTGAGTACAGGTTCCAGAAATTCTCAAAGTTGGTAGTGACACAGGATTTCTTCAGAGAGAAAGGGGAGCTGGAGGAGTGGGCTCTAACACTGTCTTAGTGTTAAACAATCCCTGGCTGAAATTTAGGGCCACAACATGGCAGCAATATTCTAGAAACACTTTTATATCAGTCCATTCTGTTCTTTGTACCTACATGTGTACAGGTTTTATTTTAAAAGAAACCTTCCAAGGAGCATTACAGTCTCACTATTCTGTTTGGGATATATAATATGTTCTAAATACTGAACTTGACATTTTGTATTTGAAGTTCGATTGTTTTTCTTAACAGAGATACTTGGAAAAAGGAGACAGAAAAGGAGTCAAATAGACAGTATCATCTACATTTACATGCAATGCAAATGTCCTTCATATTCCACCACTTGACCTGGCACGCTGCAGTCAGTCCAGTCAGGAGCTACAAGAAAGTGGGGTAACTGCATGGTGCAGTATTAAACTGTAGGTGTTTCTACAACACTTCCTTCACGTCTTTTTCTAAAAATAAATTTCAAGTTAAGCAGCAATGATACAACACATCACAAACTGAAAATAAGATTGTTATTCACCTTCTCCCTAAACTAGCATTTGTCTATCATGTTTCTTCCACCAGTTTTTGACAGAGGCAGAAAAAATAATCAAAGTACTACCAATGTGTTATAAAAGAAAATGCCCAAGGAGAGGCTGAAACACACACTGTGACTTCTGAAAAGGAAGAGAGGGTTTCAAAGCTTCTAGTTTTGCTTTCCTGCCTCATCAACATATAGACAAACACACACAAAATAAAAAATGCTTCACTTGATGAAAAATCCAGTGGCTTTAATCTAACAAAGGTTGGCATTAACATATTTCAAGTGGAACAACTTCAAATTTTATTCTTGACCTTTTGCTTTTGCACTTTTTTCAAACTCAAAATTTAAAGTACTTACACCTAAGCCAAAGAGGAAACATATCATGAATATTTACATTGCTGGCAATAAGTTTCAATCATTACTTATGCTGTGTATAAGCAAATATATTTCTATTTGTAGGTTCCAACCTAATGAAGCACTTTTGATTACTTGCTGAATCAATCACTGTAACTTTCTTACCTGAAGGCCAACTGCTTGTGGCTGTGAGAAACAAGGGTTCAGGTCAACAAAGAGCATCTCATGGTGTTGAAGCAAATACAGCAAGAGGCCATTGTAAAGTCTTTGCTCTTCACAAGCCAAGGGACTGACAGGGACTCTAAGGAAAGAGGAGATGGATTAAGTTTAGGAGCTCTCAGATCAGGGACCAATCATGAGTCACACAGGGAGACAGACACCCAGAACTCAAGATAATTCAGCAAAGTAACTCAGACTCAAGGTTCATAAAAAAACAAAAAAAAAACCAGAAGTCTGATGTTGGGCTGAAGAGAGTAGTTTTGTTCTAGCTTAGCTTACGAAGGTGAACTTTGATCACTAGAATGCCTTATTACCAGAACAAACTGAGGGAAAAAAAGGAATCATAGGAAACAAAGTGCTTCAGTGTACTGATTTATAAATTCACAGACATTAGTCACATCATGCAGCAGAACTTCTGGATGCTCCCATTACCAGGTTGGGTTTGGTTTTCTTTTCTTCTTGCTCTCCCCACATTTATTTTTTTAAAGTAAATAATAGTTAAACTTGTACTATCCACACTAAGTCAGAATAAATTAAAGTCGAGTGATTCTTTATATAGGATTCTAATCTCATTCCCTGAAGAACTTGTGTATTCCCCCTGTGAACTATTTGGAAGCTTGGAGAACATTTACATAAATGCTGTGGCCTTAATGGAGCTTCTCCAGCCATGCTGCACCAACTCAGTTGCACCCAGCACAATATTAATATTTAAACAAGAAATTCATAAACTCTAGAGACTAATGTGTAACATGAACACACCAGGCTTCTGTTTGCCAAGTCAGTAAATTCATTATTCATTTGCAATTTTAAAGTACAAATATACACATTGGGCCCAATGCAAATGCTTTCATTCACGTTCCTCTTTTGCAAACTTACTGTTGTTTCTGTAAGAGCTTGAGTTTGGGCTCCTTTTGAAAGAAGATGGTTTAAACAGAGTTACAGCCAGGTACAATACAGACAGATTTACAGGATAAACTACTGTATCGTCATTTTCTTTAGGGTTGGTCAACGTTTTTCTTCTTGGATTCCTATTTTTCTTGGAACAGATTCAGTTTCCCCACAAAAAGCAAGTCTGCATGTAAAACCCAGCTGACTGAGCAACAGCCTTTCCTGCATACAACAATCCTAAGGGATTATTCATCACTTACCCAGACATAAACACCCTCAACTCACAGGCCATACAAGCAATATTTTTAGTCCTTTGTCTTCCTTTTCAGCTTCTTTCATTATATTAGACATCAGTTCCCAAATCCACCTCTACCAGCTGTTAACTCCTTGCTAGCAAGGAACACTGCACAAGCTACCCATGAAGACAAACAGCTCGCACCCCTTCGAGTCCCACTTTCCCTCACCAGCAGCCTGTGTTTTGGGGCCCAGTTCTCCTTCCATCTTAACACAAATCCAAGCTATAGACAGGATGTGACCCTACAGCTGACTCCAAATATCAATGTCTCATCAGCAGATATTCATGGGTGGCAACAGGTGTGTACTCCAAATATAGAGAATACATTTTTAGTTTTCTCTGCAGCCACCTTCCACAATGACTTTCAATTCTTTTTGTAAAATAAGCGCTTAGTGCCTCTTCAGATGCTTCTACCACTAGCAGAAACTATTATCAGGCTGACAACAGGGGAACCAGGTTCACACACTGTTAAATCCAGGAATATTACTCCTAGGAAAAACATCTAGGAAGAGCACAGCTGCTGAAGTGTATTCTGCACTTCACCATAAAAGCCCTGTAATCAGTTATAGAGCAAATCAAACACAGGAGAACACTCACTACGAATAAAGAACAAGTAAAATCAGATCATCAGGAATCAGCCACTGGTTTCCTTGAGTTTAAACCTTTCATAGCTCTTTGTCATAGAGTGCAAGCTTAAAAAATCCACACAATCCCTTGCCCAGGAGATCTGCCAAGGTTCCCTGCCCACAGAGGCTTGCTGCAAATTTACAGAAAGAATGAGTCAAAGTGAGTAGCAGCAAACAGCTGGCTGGCTAGCGTGCTTGTGCACCCATGCAAGCATTACTTGCTGAGGTTAGTACCAAAAATCTCTTTACCAAGCTGAAGCATAACAAGGTATACATAGAAATTTAAGTAACACCAGCCGAATCTCTGATAGAAGTGCAGCAACACATTTTCTATGGCATTTACAGGGTCAGGGAGGACACAAAATTGTTCACAAGAGGGATGAATGGCAAGAGAAAGAAATAGTTCATAGAATGAGCAGAAAGAAATCAACCCTGGAAGTTAAGGGTGGAGCTAAGCAAAGTCTAGAGAGTAGCCAGCCTGAGACCTGACCTGCAAGTTATGCATTTGGTTCCCTTACCTACAAAGAGGCAAAGCTGCATCATGCAGCTGTTAAGACTGAGTCACAAGAGATCAGAAACAGATGCCAGGGTCTAAAATCCGAAAGAAAAACCACATGAATGGTGATGGTGAAGCAATTTAACAGCAGCGAAGATAGCTTAACTCAGTCTTAAGGGGAGAAAAGAGCATGAGGGAGGAAGGCCCACAGAAGTAATAAGGATCTGTTTCCAGAGAAGACTGAGGTAAAACAAACATTTTAGTCACTTAAACTTTTCCTAAAACATACCTTCTTTTCATATTCCCAGTCTAGATCCCACCACCCCAAACAGGGAGCACATATACTAATAATATAACAGTATTCTTCCAATACGAATATGAACTCAGTTAAATATTGAATATAAGCAGCATTAAAGTAAGGGGTTGCAACAGATTAAAAATAGGGAAGAGGAAGCTTATTTAACGTTCAGCTTCACACAAACAGTGGTATCAGTTTCCTAGCACTTTAAATCCATGCTAATAATTTGCCATGACCTTATAATACACTTTTGATATAGAACCTGTGTTATGGCTTGTATTTTTTTCTATTACAATTACCATAGCTACTAATTGTGAGGTATATGCAGTTTAGGCTTGCAAGTTATAATGAGCAGCAAGTTTAATATTCTACTTTTTTGTCCCCAAAGCCCATATGTGTTTCATGTTTAGATTACTGAATAGCTCTACTCAATCACTTCAGTGAAACTCAAAGCATTACAAGTCTCCACAAATAAAAGTGTCAAAAGACTGAGACAGATGATAGTCATAGACAGAATTTACACTTGAATAGATAAGAAATTTAAAGTAAGAAGGCTTATAAACAACCTAGTTTAGTTACTTAATGTCAAAGAAAGAAGAAGAAATTGAAAAAAATGTGGATTGCCAGAATACCTGCATAATAGCTTTAACACCTGCAAAGGATTAGTGCCATTAGTGCAGCTGACATTACATACAGGAGGTTAATTCCAGCAATTGCACGGAGCATACAGGTCTGCAGATTAGATCTACAGTTGGCTTTTTCATAACCTTCACGTTTTGACTGAACAATTACAGTGAGTAGTACCCAATGTCTCAGTTTACAGTGCATCTACACTCTGGCTGCCAAATGTTTCATTATGTGTCAGATAATTGCACTAATTCTGGCTCTGAAACACATAAAGGATATTTATGACTTTTTCCCCCGTGTCAGCAGATATGGTTTGCCACAGATGACTACCTTGAATTTTGCTGCTGTACAGAACAATACAAATGATTTATTCTGAATCATTGAAGGCCTCAGGTCATTCAGCAGGAAGTGGTACAGCAATCTCACTGAGAGAAAATGCCAGTTGCAAGGCTCTTCTCTCCACTCAGCTACCAAAAACGTGATTTTTCATAATCCTAGGAGGTAACCCTCCAAGGACACAGCATCAGTTAAACACTTTATGAGAAAATGAGCTCCAGACTTACTGGTTTCTCTCCCAGTGCTGGTGAGATCAGAATGACTGTAAAAAAGCTGAAGATAACATTTATAGGGCAGACATACTTCTGTTTATGATAGCTGTTGTCTTGACAAGTCACTGGCAGGGAAATCTGATGCTTCTCAGACAGGTCATTGCCACAAGCACTTAGTTTAGCATTAAGTGTGCTTTAAAAACCAGGCAGAAAGACATGTTCAGGAGTAGTTGGACCATGTCCCAAAGAGTGGGGTGTTTAAAAACTGAAGCAGCTCATTAATCAATAAGAGAGCAAACTGGATTCTCATGTGCAGATACAGAAATAAGTGGGCACACATTCAGATAGTTTGGGAGTGGAAATAAAAGAACTAAGTCTTCTTGCATGTGTGTGCATGCACAGAAGCGCCAGGTGATAGCAAAGGTCTCCCGATAGCAGAAGAGTGACAGTCAGTGAAGTCCTTTTTGAGTTAGTGTGGGGATCACAGGATAGACTCTTGGTGAAAGCCTTTTACCATCAGCCATTTCCCCGTTTCTCAGTATCATCACACAACTAAACCAGACACTGGGAAATAAACCTTGTCTGCCTACACTCATTTACTAGCTAGCATGCAGATATTTAGGAGCTTGGGGTTTGGCTGCAAAACTGCTTTGTCCCATCACCAAATACCCTCCATAGTGAAACCTCTTCTTACAGGAGCAAGTGGCATAACTCCTACCACATCACACGTTCTTAAATTCATCTCCCTGGCTGTACTTTAGCTAAAGATATAATTTGTGACTTTTACAGGTGATATATGTTGGCACACCTGATCATAAACCCACAGGGCAGGTAAGCAGACACAAACAGATCTTTGAAAGAACAGCAAGATTTAAGAGTATAGTTCCCCAAAACCAAGCCTGCCATTGATTTCCAATATGCTTGGTCCACATTTTGCTGAATATATGCTTTTGAAATTAACTTGGCTTGCCATGCACACACCAAAAAAAATCATCACAAGGCTTTTTTACTGCATAGGAGATACTAATTACTAACATACATATTTTGAAGGGGAATTGGCTTACAGTTCAGACTAAGCTGACATAGCTGTGCTCCACTAAAACACAGATTTACAAATTGTGAGACAAGTATAAACAGTTTAACATCCTCTAGTGTCAACAATGAAGGATAGGATAAAGAACTCAATTGTTTCAGTTTCACTGGAAAAATCCTCCATTTTCTCTTCACACTATGCTGTTCCTTCTTACCACCTTGACTTGCATGACATATGCTGTCCTGCCTTCCCCTTTAAGCATCCAGCTTTGTGCCCATTCTCCATCATCACAAACATACCTTCTGTAGCTTCAGCCAAGCACTCCCCGCTTGCCAGCTCAGGGGGCCTTCTGCTTGGATGTCACCTTGCATTTCAGTGGCAGGGGCAGAATGAGTTGCTTCTCATTCTTGATAAAAGATTAATTTCTCTTTTTTCTAATGCTATTACAGGGTCAAAGTCAGTATTATCTTTTCAGAATCAAGTCTAATAACTAAATAGCTTCTGCACTTGGATAAAGAAAAAGGAGTGGTTCTCATTAAACAGCTCTTCACCTCTCATGTCTCTTCAGATGGTTTCTTACTTGAGGCTGGACCTCTCTAGTCAGTGCCTAGGCATGAAAGTGGTCAGCCAGCTCAAAACCCATCACATCTGCCCATAATATACAATATAAACATTTACTTTCAAAATGTCCTACTTCCTATTAGACCTACAGTTATGATGGAAAAAAATCACTGTAAAGTATGGCCTGGCAGTTCTGTGTAAGGTGGATAAATAGAGAGTACTCACTTGAACAGAGCAGGTCCAAACACAATGGATAGGTTTTCCAGAGTCATGAAATTCACTGCACTGTATGTTGCCACCTTTAATAGGAAAGCAGACAGGAACTGAAGAAGGTTGTGGTGGGCTTTGGGCAGGCAGCTGAGCAACTCTCTCAGGTTCTCTATGCATTCTGTTGTGTTGATTTTGTGCTCTGGTGGGGGTAAAAAGAAATTATTACATAGATATTCCTAAAACCAACACAACTTCATCATAGACATTACTACAGATCTAAGAAGAAGAGACATTTAAAAATATATTAGAGTAAACTGGAAAATAAGTGTCTCAAATAAATGATTTGTACACTAAATTTTGAAAATGGTTTTCACAAATGAGTATTTAAATACCATGGATTTTCCAGATATCAAGTTTTACATACACTGTTTCTCCTATACTTCCTGTTATGACAATTATCCAGCACTTCCTGCTTTCTGAATGGAATTGCAGGCAGCAGCCATGTAACCCAAATCCTTAAAACTACCTTTAAAGATGACAGAGTTGTCAGCCTTAACTCTCCCAAGAGATCTTACACATGCTGTATGATTCTCATTATGGGAAATAAGAAATTGTACCCTTTCAACCCCACATCATCTTCATTTCCTGACTAATTGGTAGCTCGCAGACTCAAAACATCTTTGCTCTATAAATATGCAACTGTAGTTACACAAGAGATGCTTAAAAAATCTAAATTGGGGGTACTTAGCATTTTCTTGGTTCTGGTTCTTCAAAGAAGGGTAACAAGACAGAAAATGGGTTCACAAACAACTCCATGTGATCAGCAGTTCAGAATCAGTATGATGAAGTCTCCTGTCTATTAGAATTGAGATGACAGTACTGCTCAATAATTGGCAGCTGATGCTCAAATTTGCCATAGATCACCAGGACACATCTGCATAGCTTTGACATGGTGAATAGCAAATCAAGCCCTAAAGGGTAATTTTAGCCCTAAAAAATACATTTTGTACAGGCTAAGGCCGATAGTGCTCAACTGATTAACGAGAGAAATGAAAAAGAGGATGGAGAAAGGAAAAAAAATAAAAATATTAAAAAAAAAGCAAGACCATTAAGAGTAGACAAAACTAGGTCTTGCAAAACAAACAAACAAACAAAACAAACAAAAAACAAAAACCACATAGATCTTTCAGCATAGACTTTCACAGTTCATGAAACTGATATCTGTCCTTTTCTTTCCTTTTCTCTTTTTATTTGCAAACACACTGGCACCTTGAACAAAAACAACCTGTAATCTAACTCACTTATTTGTATGTAAACACCTGAATTAGTCGTCAGTCACTGGGCACAATTGTCTGAGAATATTAGCTCAGCCATTATAGATACGAATGGGGAACTAGGCAGTGCATTGCTGCAAGCTCTGGTCTTGGCTTTGCATTTTGAAAGCTTCCTGCTGCTCTTCACACTGCAGTCCAAGAAGATTATAGGAGGATTAGCAAAATAAATACTAATTAAAAATATAAAAGTTATAAATAAGAGCTGAGATGTGCAAAAAAGCTCCTGTACCAGGGAAGGTTAAATAGAGCAAGAGGCTTCAGCTTGGAAGAGAGAGAAGTGAGGCAATAGCTATATAAAGACATCAGCAGCATTATGATGGTGACTAGATTAAAAATAAAAATGTTATCTCAGTAACAAGTAAGGTACACATTTTAAATAGCAAGCATGCAGAGGGGTACTTTTTTAAATACAGGATTGGACTGCAAGATGCATTGCTACAGGATGCTGGGGAGTCCAAAAGCTTTAATGAATTAAAAAGACTGTACACAAGTTCATAGAAACCTGGTCTGTCAAAGGCAATTAAACATAAGTCTCAGGTTAAGGAAACATAAAACCTTTCTTAGAAAAACTGCAATGAACACATTATCTGTCACTGCCAGAGAAAGGACAGAAGCTCACAAGGTGCCTGTTCTGTACCTTGGAAAGTTTTTAGCAAGCCAGAACAAATGTTGTCTGGAAAAACAGCCACTGGTAGTTCTTTCAGAAAGAGCTTCAGGAGACTGGCCACAGAATCAACATCTCCATCATGAATAAGGTCAACTTTTTCTCCTTGATTGTATTTCTGCTTTAGTTCCTTGATTTTATTTACTGAACCACCAATTCGAAATATACCAACATGCTCCAGACCTGTTTAAGAAACACAAAACAGTAAGCAATGGTTGCATCACCATATTTGTGTAACGAGAATTGAAGCTCAAAAAGCAAGAGCTCCTTTAAGAAAGCATAATGATTGTAAATATTGATTTATATTTTTTTCAGCACTTATAGCTGAAAAATACAGCTTAAATAAAGTACAACAGTTTTCAGAGGCCAAACAGGGAAAACATGACTTACCAAATACCTCTAGGTACTCCACCATTTGTGTCACAACAGAAGGAACCCCACACTGTGTTGCATCCTGTAAAAGGGTTTCCAGAGGAACACCAAATGTGTTGCTTTCTCTGCTGAACTGTAAGTCTGGTGAAACTTTATTTGTTGTGTGTCTGACTTGAACAGAAGAGAATGATTTCTGGGGAAGAAAAACAGGCAAATGATAAGCAGAGATTGGCTTTCATTATTTTAAGGTCCAAGGGTCTACAGCTTAAGGTAAAATTATTGCCTTTATTACAGCACCTTAGTACAGACTTTATTTCTACTGCATATTCTTAAAATAATAATACTATCATTCTTCTTCTGTAGAGCCAAGATGGGACCTGTCATAGGGTAAACACCAGTAAAACCCACTTACACCTACAGTCAGGGAAAATGGGGCCTCACACCAAGGCAGGTGCCCTGCTTAGGACAGGGAGGGGACACTATTCCTCAAAAGAGCCCCAGCAGTCAAGACAAAGCTGACCCAGTGCTGGTGCACAGCTTTCTAACACCATGAAATTTGGGAATTTCTACACAGTTCTCAAAAATAAAAAATGCAAGATCCAGGGAGGAACCAGAACAGGAATTCAAACAGCAGGCACAGCACAAGCCTGGTAAAGGGCTCCTGTCTGCTCACCCAATAATTCCAAACTTCTTACCACAAAAATGGATATAAAAACACATGTAAAAAGTCATGAACAACCTGCACTTGGGAGATGCTTTTTCACCCTGTGAGGGCAGAAAGGTTGCCTGGTACTTGGGCTGGGAATTATATGGGGTTTCACAGAGGGTGCCCATCCCACGGGGCCGCAGTGGGCTGAAGGGTCTCTGTGAGGGCAAGGGGGTCTGCCTCAGTTTGGGGGGTCCAACTGGTCCTGCAGCCCCTCAAGGCATGTAAGAATATAGATAAAAAATATATATTTAGCATCTAGAACTTAAATATGAATTTAAGAACAAAACCCCTCAGGGATATTTAAGAAAGGGGAAATGCTGCCTGGCCACCCCAAAAGGAGCCCCAGTTCCCCTGCCTGCCTCACAGCCAGGTGTTGTTACCCACAGAACTTGTTCTGCCCTCGTGTTCCCATCGGGCAGCAACTCTCACAGTAATGGAGAGGACCAATTACCACTAGGCAAGGACAACAGAAGTCCAGACCAGGACCACCTTCATTTACCAGTTCTGCACCAGGAATATTTAAACTGTATACACATCTCATTTTAAAGCAGGAATTTAATTTTCTTTTTAGCATTACCCCAACTCATTGAAAAGCCAGCCTCTTTCTATATGTTTTTATTACTGTGTTTTCAGAAGGGAAAAGAAAGCTTTTTCCTATGAATTTGTAGCTGAACTGCTACAGTGAAACTGTATTTCATACACACCTGCAGCAAAGCCATAAGCTGGAGCTCCAGGACACCCATGCTGCCATGGCAAGCACACTCACACACATTACTTGAAACACCTGAATCCATTTAGCAAGCTTAGAACATGCTATTAATGTTAAGGCATCAATAATTACCTAAAAGGGGTTATTATCACCATGTACCAAACATATTTTACAGCATTTTTGTGTATAAGCTGCAAGGTGTTACAAAAAGCTTCTAAAATATTCAACATTTCACTAAATCCCTCCCCTTTCCCTCTTCAAATGCAGCAGTCCATCGGGAGAAGAAGCACAGCCTTCTCAGAAAGGACATAAAAAAGGACTGAAGAAGGCAGATTTAAGTTCACTTACGCAAATCGAAAGGGAGGCACCTGCTCCCATGCTAGACTGCAGCAGAGTGCCAGTATTTCAGCTGTGCTGCTCAGAAGACACCATCACCTTCCTTCCTCTCTCAAATCCATGCAGTCTGGCCAAAGCCAATTACAACCTTTGGGCTGTTCCTCTGCAATTAACTTATCATACCATAATTGCTAGGCATCACCTTAACCAGTGGTTTCACTCCGAGTTTTGTGGAAGGTAGAAATTAACTGCTAGTAAAAGTATATTCCTTATAGCCAACACTTCCCTCCGGAGGCACCTTGCACAAGCAGAGGGCTGTGTTACCATCAGGAGACGTTTCCATGGCACCGAACACACACAATGCCACAGCTTCCTAAAGCACACTGATCCTGTGCCTGATATTTACTTTCGAGTGGGGTTTTGCAATGCAGGTTTACAGACATTCCTACTACCTGCTGTCTGCTCTGCCTGCTAGCAGGAGCAAGTAAAACACTTTGAGATGGCCCACAGTGTATACTTATTATTGCTACACATTTATATAACACCTGCATAATCATTTTGGCAAACATATGGGCAAGGATCAATCCAGTCTTTGAAGTATAGAAGATGAGAACCCAGTTAAACCCAATACCTTCATTATAATTCTTTCAGATACAAAGCCTCTCCCAGGAAATAGACCACAAGGAAACAAGTAAAGTTGCAGTTAAATCTAGTTGGGGAAGATTCTTAAAATAAATTTAGGAGGTACCCATGAAACAAAAATAAAACAAACAAGGCAAAAAAAAAAAAGGCAAACAAACAGGATCCGAGACAGACCCCCTTGGTGGACTACTAGAAAAGTACTAGAAAGTACTAGAAAAGCTCCATCAGCACACTGTACTGCTGGTGCAGCGCAGATAGCTGAGATTATTCCTTAGCAGAGGGAATATAACTTAAAAAATTGTTCAGATTTTTAGCCCACTTACCTCTCCATAAGATGCCACGACGAGATCTGGATAATGCTGTGGTTTAAGGGCTTTCTTGCCTTATCTACTGGGGTGGGGCCAGCCCAGCATCCCTCCCCAGCTCCCCAGAAGGGTCAGCCTGGTCTCGTCACTGCAGATGTGCTTCACCTGTGCCCACCACTTCTGCAGACCAGCTCCACCTGTGCCCACCACTTCTGCAGACCAGCTCCACCTGTGCCCATCATCTTTGCAGACCAGCTCCACCTGTGCCCATGACACTGTGGCTGCCTGAGGGGCCCTGCCCTTGCTCCCCATTGCTGCCCCTCCACCACATCAGCCACTTCATGGCTAAGCCTGTTCAAGCTATTGGGCCCGCAGGCAGTTCTGAGGCTGAAGGTGCTGTCTCTGCAATGCTCCTCCATACAAAAGTGACTGCTAAAACAGAGAACAAAATGTGTTGGTCCTCCCACATCACCCTCTCACAGCAGCATGGTGTGCAGTGCTCCTATCAGAGAAGATACAGGGGGCATTTTGTTGTGTGGCATCTCCTCCCTGCTGCATTCAAATCCTCTGCCCTCCAGCCACCATAAGAAGTGCTTCCCCACCCTCCATGCCTTCACACACTTTAACGCTGGGTTTGCAAGGCATCTGGAGCAAAAACATCTCCCCCACCTTTGCTGGATCCCTTTGGGACCACACAAGGCATTCAGAGCCACCAGTGCCTCAGCTAACCATGCCTGTGAGCTGGCAGCAATTTGCACTCTGCAGAGAAATATTTTACAAGAAGGTCTCTGCAAAAATTATAAAACCAAAAAATCGACAACTCTCTAGCTTTTGGATCCCTGCCCCACAGCACATTTCCATGTTCCATCTTACTAAATGCCATAGGAGTCATCCTGCTGACAGGTCCCTCCCTACTGCTTCAGGTGAACATGTAAATTGTAGGTAAATACCTTTTAAAGCAACAAGTTCTCTGCCTGAGCAGCAAGTACAACTTTTACCTGTCGGATCATTACAGAGCAAACCTAGCAGCAACAACTACAATCAGCCTCTTGGTCTGTACTGCTCCTCTAACTGCAATTATTGAAGAATTTGCTTTCAAGTCCTGCCTGCAAAATTCAGCAATGCTTACAGAAAATGACGATACATCTCCGTTCCCCGAGAAGCTGCAGCAGCTAGAGGGCACACGAGGCTTGCCAGAGAGAGGTGGTCCTGCAAACCTCACTGCAGACAGAGAAAGGAGCCCCAAGCTCTGGGCAGGATTTTCCTTTTGTACCAAATAACACGGACCGAAGGAACGATTTCTCCTCGCACGGTTGTTGTACAAAGAGCCAGGGACCGCAGGCAGCACAAACTGAACATATAACTGCTCATACTGTGTAGCTGCAATTCCAACCCTTCCCTCACAACCTCTGGATCAAAGACAGCCCCTGCAGGACTTCAGATGCATGAAAAGGATGTGCAGTGCTTTAAGAAGCCACCCTGACTTCAAGGGCTGCGTCTAAATGAAAACCAAAGCTTTTGGTCTCCGACCACCCTTGCCACCCAGGAGAAGGGCTGGGAGGAAAAGCAGTGCCCTGAGCCTGGGCGGTGTTAAGGGCTGGAGGAGCATCAGGGGTTGCCTTTGTACTCTTCACTGTGGCCTCCAGCTACTGAAAGGGCTGCTTGTGAGGGTTCCTGCTGTTTCAAAAAGATAAAGGATAAACATGAAAGAAAAACAGAAAAGTTTAGTTTTCCTGCTTAGAAAACAAGGTGTTTTTTTACAGAAGCATTAAGAACAGCAATATCCCTGTGAGAGAGGGGAGAGGTAAATCCGCTGTCAGCAGCAGTAAAAAAAAAAAAAAAAAAAAAAAAAGGCAGCAAAGAAAAATAATTAACTGAGGCTTCATGGTTCATTTAAATTTTCCTTCAAAGCTGCAAGCAGCCTGCTCTGCTAACCTAGTGATCTGTGTCTCGGCTTTGGGAGTCTCCAAGAATCCAGCCAAGTAGGAAAGAAAGCCCTTCCTGGTGGGCAAGAGCCGAGCAGTGGAGTGTGTGCCCTGCAGGGAGGCCGCGGTGGGGATGGGATATGGGCAGTCCTGCCGTGGCCCAGATCCAGCTGGACAGGCTGTGGTGGCTTTGGATTGGAAGCAAACACTGGGGCAAAGCAACCCCGCCGATGCCAGCTGCAGCCTTTGAGCGCTGGGTGCTCAGAATCAGAGCAGAACCATGGGTTTCATAAATGAACCCATAAAGCTTGGTCTGAAGCAAAGAAATTCAATCCAAGTGCAACTGCTAGCCTGCCCCTCCATAGCATGATCCTCATTATCTAGTGACAACTTCAAAAGCAACTTTTCAAGGGCACACAGGCATACAGTGCTGATTTAAAAGATCAATGCTATATGTTTTTCATTTAAAGCATTTTCCACCATAAATGCTGTGTCTCAGTCACACTGTTTATCTTCTGGTGCCTACTGTTATCCTAAACCAGAATTTGTGATGCCTTGATTTTAATTGTGTTGAGGCCTTGATGTATTTAGATCTTCTTTCTTCTATTTTTTAAGTGGATAACTGAAGAGAAAATAAACCCTTTCAGCATGTCAGAGAACATCATAAACACCAATTAAATACAAGTTAATCAGATCATGAAAATATCACTAAATTTTTCTTGCCTGTACTAAAGAGCCCAGCCCCTCTGCAATTGTTTTGTTGGAGGTGCTGGATTATGCTGATGGTACAGGAAGATTATGAACTGACTGTGCTATACCCAGAACACTGAACATCACAAGTTCACATCATCAACCTCTAGATCATTTCAGATGCTTTATAAACCTTTTCTTCCCATATGTCAAAATAAATGCCATCCTGGAGGAGGAGAAGCCCGTGGGTAGCATCCCACAGGACCTCACAGCTGATGGTGTTGCTTTTTGCAGCTTGTCAAGAGAAAAATCAGCACAAGTGCCCGAGCCAGCTCACCAGAACCCCCCAACTGTGAGACCCCATCTCTTGCCCATGCCAATCTTGGGGCCTGGGGAAAACATGGGGTAAAAAGGGCC
Source organism: Xenops minutus (assembly GCA_035221455.1). Classification (NCBI taxonomy): domain Eukaryota; kingdom Metazoa; phylum Chordata; class Aves; order Passeriformes; family Furnariidae; genus Xenops; species Xenops minutus. The sequence continues at coordinate 6,194,708 of JAWWEE010000159.1, read as the reverse complement.
AAACAGATCCTGTGGGACCTGAGGGACAGAGGAACATAGGAAGCTGATATTGTAGCAGGACTTCAATGCACTGTTCAGAACTGTTTTAAAAAGCACAGTTTGTTTTGGGTGAGGAACTCAGATAAAACTCGCTGGCGTAAGTCGGATAACTACTAATCTGACTTTGCAATTTGTATTGACTTTTTAAAAATAGGATAAAACCCCCTAACAAGCCCACGAACCCATGCCAAGTGAGTGTGTGCTGACCTCTTACCCTCCAGCAAGTAGGACTGGAAATGTTGAAAAGCCCTAGTGACTGCTGTGGACAGAAGAAAACCAGAAAAATTATATTGTCTATTTGACTCAAAGTGCTCAAAACTGTCCTGTTCAGGAATGTATTTTTTCCCTTTCTCTATGTAACCTTTTTGGAAACAGTGTTATCATCTGTTAAATGCACTGTAATATATCAGTTGCACTATCTCAGACTTGACAACCCTTGTGAGCTAAGCCCATAAAAGCATCACTGAATTATTACAAAAAACAGTCAAGGCCTGATAAACGTGGATGAGATTCAGTCAGACAAACCTGTCTTATTGGCTTTCAAAGCACATTTTCATTTCACACACAGCATTTGAATATTTGATTCCAATTCATCATGAGCCACTTTAAACTGAAAAATGAGTAAGTTCTGAAAATTTGCACATTTTATAGTATATGGACTTGGTAGATAAACTATAGGGAGTGTCAAACAAAAAGAAAAAATGGAAATATGAGTTATAACTAAGACAGAATTACAGACAAGCAAAAATGCATCTAGTATTAGGTAATCATTGGCATGGAATGAGGCATCTCTATTTTGATTACTACCCTATCAATAAAAGTTTTCCTACATCTTAGCTGCTAAAAGTCACAGTACAGTCTTAGAGACTGGTTGCCATACATCCCTCATCACAATAATCTGACTGCCAACTATGTCTACTCACCAAGTTAAATTATCAGGAAGAGTTGCTGTCCTGACAAGAAAGCAGCTCTCCCCTGCTGCTACTTGCATTGCTTTTCACTGTGCTTATGGAACAAGTACACAGGCCACAACCCCTCCTGCCAGGCAAGCCCTTGTCAGCTGCCAGCAGCGTCTCCTCTGACTATTTCTGCTCACAGCTGATCAGATGGTCTCCTCGGGATGTGGATGCCCAGGGCCAAAGATAGGTATGTCTGCACAGCCAGTGCCAGGCAGGCACATGGGAACTGCCCCTTCTCCATCAGCCAGGCACTTACTAGTCCAGTGCTGTGCCTGAGCAAATATCTCCTGAGTCATGACAAGGCTCTTTCTTACTGTAGACCCAGCACCTGGCAAGCTTGGAGTTGCTTCTCTCTATCTGAATCCATCTCTGGCAAGGGATGCGTTGGTGTCCTGAGGTGGCTCAGCAGAGCCTGTTTCCAGGCAGCTGAATGACAGGCATGTGGAGAACTGCCCAATGAAACAGTGGGAGACAAATGCTCAGACTGCTTGCTGGCCTTTTTTTTTTGTCTTCCCAGCCTATTAAACTCTCCAGCATCATTTTTCTTTTAAAGGATTTTGAAAAGTGTGCAGAAAGCTGCACACTTCCTTGGCAGTTTTGCAGAACTGAAAATGACTGGCAAGTGACAGGTCAATAACTATCAATACCCTTCTCTTGAACTGGAAGACCATGAAGGTTGTTTTGGAGCGTGCCTCTCTCTGCTTCCTGTTTTGAATTTTATTTTCTTCCCCTAATCTCCACCTGACACTTAAACCTCTTAATTTTCTTGATGCTGTTCCAGGGAAAACAAGTCAGCAGTCAAAATCCAGTATTGCTTCATTATCTAAAGGCACTATCTTGCAGCTAAAGAGCAGGACATCAAAAATAGCTACAGGCTGAAAACTCTTGTAATGAAGCAAGTAAGGCTTTTTCAGGCCCTGCAAATTATGTAAAGTCCATATTTCTATTATGTTTCAGTCTATGTCATGAAATTGTCAGATCCCAGGCTTATTTCTCAAAAAAAAAGGAAGCTGAACAGCAAAACTCAAAACACAAAACTTTTGTAATCGTGGTTTGTTCTCTGTCTGCTCATTTTCAAAGGGAATTTGAAATGTTGGAATAGTTTCAGCAAAAGTTGCAAGTACCAGGCCAGTTTCTGCATCCCTAATCATCCTCCCAGGAAGACAGACCTCCCATGAGGCTCCATCCACAAACTGCTCACTGGTTTCTGACACCCTCCCACAGCTGAAGGGAAACAGCTTCCAGCTCCAGCTCTAGACAGCTCATGGTCTGTGAATCTCTTGCTGAAGCAATTGTCTCTGGCACCATATGCTACCATTTTTCATAAATAATACAGTTTCCACACAATATTGCCTGTTTGAAGTGCTGTAAAGAAATAAGATAGGATTAGTCCTTGCCTCCTCTCTGCCTCTAGCTTGCACAGCACTCGAGGTGGGGATAGAAAAATAAAGGCAAAAGGAGGAATACTGTAAGCAGAGGCTTCAGCATCCTCTTGCACCACGGACACTGCCATAACCCATGTAGCCAGGCAGAGGCAGCTTCTCATTTGCATTCTCCAGTGGCGTAGAACCAGTCCTCACTGGTTCAACATTGTTTCCAAAGAGTTGCTCCCATTGTGTTCCATTATATCTGCCTTCTGCAGCCTTATGATACTGCTTCTTGAGTAAAATCAAAGAAAACTTAAAAAAAGGATGAAAAACTTTCCAACAGATCTTCCTTTCCTCCAGAGGAACTGAGAGGGCAGCAACATCTCCATCAAGCTTTCCAGTTTCAGGGGAGATGATGAAACACTGTTTGCAGTAATTCAGTCTGTCATATGCAAATTCAAGTCTCCTGTTTCTAAAGCAACAAGGTAATGGTACTCTCAGTGGGAATTTCCTCTTCCCATCTCTCTCTCTCCCAGGAATATTTTGCTAGATGAAATGGTTATTCACACACCCAGAATAGTGATTATTAAATTGTTACCTATAATGGATACACCAAGGAGACACCATATTGTCAAACCTAGTCTCATAACTGCACTTTTTTATTCCTTACTTCTTCACAGTACCTCCAAATTACTCTGTTTAATTTGAAGCAAATACCACTTAATTAAGCACTTTTGTGATCTCTTGCATAACCTCATACACGGCATTTATTGTAATTCAAGACATGCCAGATGATTTCAGTTATCCTAATTTGCAAAAATGGTCCCTTAAGTAATGCAAAGTAGGGAGACAGCCACTCCAACCCAGGGACGTATTAATTAAAAGCAAAGTAATGTGATTCCAACAAAGACAGCATAACCTAATATAACCTGATATGCATGCCTTATATCAAATTTTAAAGTTATAACCACAAAAGCCCACACAATTTAGATATGATCTGTAAATACAGAGTTGGTAAGAGCACTAGCCATTTACAAAACAGAGGATGTAGGTACTCATCTTGTTTCTCAGCAGCATCTAGTCATTGCTGTTAATCACTGAGAACATGTTTACTTTGCAACATGAGCTGTGGCACGGGGAAAGGAGGAAACAGAGTTTAGTTGGGTGATTTTTGAGCCTGCAAAGAGAGATAGACAGGGAGGGGAAAACATTAATTTGAACTCAAGAAGTTGGTTTTGGAAATTTAACTGTGGCCAAGCAAGATTAAGCTTGGGGCCAAAGGCAGCTGGGAACAGTGTTTGCCGCAGACTGACCTCACAGGGTTATGACTGCAAAGGCAGCTTACCAACAAGCTCCTGCCCAGCCATGTGCTGTGGTGAACTAAGGCATGTTGTGCTAACAGTTACATGTGAGCTCCCACCACAAAAACATCGAACTGATCTGGGTTAAAAAAAGAAAAAACCCTTTCCAGAGGTGGTTCTGTGAGTGGGTTTACAACCATGCACTCTTGAGTGCCTTAAGCAAACACTTCCACTGGCAGAAAACATGACTTAAAACTGTGGTTTGGAACCTCAGTGTACCCAAGCCCACTGCAGCAGCACTGGGGCTCAGGGAGGAACGGGTGCAGGCATGCTCCCTTGGAGACTCCTGAGATCCATGTTAAACACCAGAGCACTTCACAATGTTCCCTGTTGCACGCTAAGGGAGGAGACTGGAGGTACCCCTGTGTAAAACCTCATGCCCCACACATGTGTTCTCCTCCCCCTCACTGTACTCCTGTTCACAAAACTGCAGCAAACACAGCACAACTGTACCTAACACAGGAGACCCAAAGAGAAGAAAGCACAGCAGTGAGACCCCAGTGCCAAAGGATCTGCCATGTCTTCACCCTTCCTTTTCATACATGCACAAGACTCCTATTCCTTAGTAAATGAAGTCTTGAGCATCTGCAGGCAGAGTTGAGAAATCTGCATGCATACCAGTCATATTTTATTCTCTATATAGCTCTGGGCAAGAACTTCAGCAATTGCTCATTTCAAACATCTGGGCCTCTAGTTTCTACCAACATGAAATGATAATAGGGATAATAAAGTCAATTTGGACTATTTAATAATGAAGAGGAAAAGCCCAACCAAGCAAATATTCCACACATTGAACACATTTAGATAGCTAAAGCTGACCAACAATATAGCTATAAAAAACTATGAACACAGTAAAGAAAACTAGCATAAGATACTGTTGCAGAAAATGAGGACAGAACTAATGAGGACATGAAAGAAAGGAGTCAAGCCTTCCCCAGAGTCGTGGAAGCAAAAACAAACCAGAAACAGAGCAGGTATTTCCAGAAACATGAAATCACTATGTCATGGCAGAGGGGTTAAACTAGATGATCTTTAAAAGTCCCTTTCAACTCAAATTGTTCTATGATTCAGTTCCTGGTATAAACTAGAGGATCTTTAAAAGTCTCTTTCAACTCAAATTGTTCTATGATGCAGTTCCTGCTACAAATTAATTACATGATATAGCATGGTTCAGGTTGACCATGTATGTGTTGCCCCTGAGAACTGTTTTGATTGTTTTAAAAGAACAGATATCTCTCTTCAAAAAACAAAACAAAAAAAAGCAAAATGGACTTTGGTAATCTGAGAGCATACGTTCACATCTCTAAAGACTGCTTCTTGTAAGAGGACAGACAAGTCTTTAACTTGGCTCTTCAGCATAACTGAGTCTACAGCAAAACAACAGTGAAATGAATCCTCTGAATTTGAGAAATTTTGTTACATAGAAAAGCAGCTTTTACCACTTTCTTTGATATAACTGTCCAATTTCTATATCATTTATAATTTTGCCATTTTCAATCTGACTGCTCAGCCCAACATATTCACCATATGTATATGTGAAAGGCCCTCTTGAAAAGCCTTAAGTGAATTATCTTTCCAATAAAAAAATACCTCAGTGTCAGTTTAATGCTATGCAAACACCTCAATCAATTTTTATAGCCCTTACTCAGCACATTGTTCAATGTCAGTGAGGGATGCAGGAATCCAGTATCAGCATGATGTAGACAAATTAACAGCTACCAAAGGAGTGTAATTCATTTCTGCAGCTAATGATAAAACCCATCAATTGAGCCAGGCACAGAATAGCCTTTAAATCTAATAAAACTTAGCAGCTTCATTTGTCTAGTTACCAAAAAAGCAACCACAATAAACTTTCTTAAGATCTGCAAATTAGATGATAAATGTTCTATTCATGACTGATTTCACAGTAAGAAACTAGTTTATGCAATAAACAGCAGCTTTTTCTTCTACAATAAATAATAATTTTTTAAGCAACTCATTCTTTCTGTTCCAGATCTCTTTGTCAGGAACTATGAAAGTCAAGAGGATCCAGAATTCTACATGGCAAACTGTTTGCCTACCTCTAGCACCTCTACCTACCTCTAACACCTGCCAATGCTGATGACCTACTTTTCAAGCAAATGAGGTACAGACAATCACGTTGTACCTCTCCTGACATCTTCCAAAAAGTATTTGAACCTCTGGACCGATTGGAATGAAGCATAAACACAGAAGGCTCTCAGATAACACACAGCTTGCAGCATCTTTGGAAATATCTTCTTGGAAAGGAACCTTTCAAAACTAGAAAAGTAAAATGAAAAAAACCAAAACATTAAATCTTGTATCTTGTTTATCAATTAAAGACAAGACTAGTACATTCACAGTGCTCAAGTGACTGGCTGGGGTGAGGAGTCCTAACACATACGGCCTGCAGTGGCAAATAAAATTCTTCAACAGTCAGGGCTCTTTCCTCACTGAAGGGTAGGGTTACATCAGGAATCTATTATAGACCACTAGTCGTATTTCCAAACATATCAGGCTGCCTAATAATAGACTCCATTTCCATTGCAAAAGTGTGCTACATAGCACCCAATCATTAGCATTAATTCCAGCTGAATTTTTTTCGGAGTGACAATTAATTTAACATCAGTTTCGTATTTAAAGAACCCAGACTGGATTGTTGGCAGGAAGTGAGACTTCAAAAAATTAATCTGAAGGTGCACATGCCCTGATTATACCCAGTATATCCCTGCAGTTTCTTTAAGATGGGTAAAACATGGTATTATTTTCATATACATGTGGTGGAATCTTACTACAGCTGCCATACAGCATATAAAATGGGTGCAAATCCCTATCAGAAACCGAGGACTACAATCTGGAATAGGAATTGTGTGTATGCCTCTACTGAATACCCAATACTTTTTTCCATATGCACTGAATAAGCAATCCAGGAAGAAAACCCACACAGTAGTTACACCCAGCTGACAAACAGATGGAAAATGATAGAGGCAAACTAACTGCATCTTTGTCAAATTTTAATTTAAACAAACATAAGTGAACCCCAGAAAGTCAGCAAAAACTGTTTGAAGCCAAGCTGGATTTTCCTGCCCTGGACCAGAGGAGGGAACATGACTTGCACTCAGGTGTGCCCCACTTAGATGTTGCATGGCTCTTGGTTAATGAGGTGTGCAAACACCGTAACTGTGCACAGCACTTTGACAATAAAGTTTGCTCATTACATACCTGGTTTTTACCTTAAGGATTATTTATGAGCCAGAATCACATTAGGATTTGAGGCCCCTAGTACTGCTGAGAACTAGCTTGGCATTTGCAGGCAACCATGCAGGATGTAACTCAGGACTAAGAACTTGTACCTCACCTCAGGCTTGCAACAAGTTCCACTAAACTTTAAGCCTACAGCAAGAAGCCAAAGTGCACAGGATGTGCCACCCAGGGATGGATTTCTGTGACTACTACACAAGAGCAACCAGACCCAGCCTTGGCACGGGAGCACCCATGTAAGCAGAAGCCATTGCATGGAGCACACAGGGCAGTGCAGAGCCAGCAGAGTCATCCTGCCTTTGCTGTAGCACCTGGAAAGACTTCAACATCACACAGTGTTCCCCCAGTCATGCCAGCAAAGAGCCAGTGCACACACAGGGGTCACCTGCAGCTAGAAAGGCAGGAGGTTTCAGGGGCTCTCTCTTCATGGGCTTGTTTGGTGTTCAAGTTTTGCAACTCTTTCCACATCAGCTTTCCCTGAACCTCTTCTGTTAACCCTCCTCTATGCTTGTTCTTGCTCCCTGTTAACAACTTCTCTCCTTGCTGTACGCATTCCAAAATGACAGCAGAGATGACATTTGTGTCACATTTTCCCTTTTTATCATCAGGTCTGCCTAGTTTGAAAGCTCTACTATGTACTCCCCTGTAGTATTAGGGGAGTATTAGTAGTATTCAACCTACTAAACTGTGGCTGTGCAAGAAGAGATGACCCCCCCCCCACCCCAGTACCTCCAGACTGTGGGTGACTTGCTTAGAAACACTCACCTGTGGGCTTCTGTGAGCACATCTCCAGCTTTGATCTAAAGATTATGAACTTGCATAACGAAGTCAGCATTTCTTTTCATGGTTTCAACAATCACATTTATTCCTTGGTTTAAAACATTTTGGTTCAACAGTTTTATAAACAGACTTCACAAAATGTGCAATATTTATAAACACAGCTCTTAGTTGTAGTGGTATTAATAATCTTTACTTTCATCATAATGTTCACTTCAGTTATGCAACACAAGATTGATTTTGTTTCCCCTCTTCTCCCTCCTGCAATGGGCACTTTGTTGTAAATTGCAGAGACTTTAAAAAGACAAAAAGTTAATCTAAGCATGATGTTAAAAGCACCTCACCACAGTATTACATTCTAATAAGGCAAATTTTTGTTTTGTAAAGCCTGATTGTGCAACTTGGAGACCTATAAAAGGTGGCAGAAATGCCAACCTTCTCTTGTAAGAACAGGCCTTCATTTTTGCTTCAAAGTTTTCACCCCTCCATACCACCCCCCCTTTAAAAAAAAGTACAGCTGATAATACAGCAGAACATACCCCTTACAGGGCAAAAGGAAATTACAGTAGACAAAGGCTGGAAACACGGTGCATAGTAGACAAAATAAGACTGTTTTTAAAAATAACATTAAAAAAAAAAAGAAAGAAAAGAAGAAAAAGGAACTGAACAACAAGCAACAATGGAATTTTTCTAGTGGAAGAGGATTTGTGGGCTTCATAAATAAGTGGAAAATTACTAAAATACTTCGCTATATAATATAAAAAGGCGCAAAGTGTTTTCCAGTTGTCACCTAAACGCTAGATGCAACTTTGTAGGAGTAAGTATTTGGAGGCAGCTTGGAGCCCTGGTTGGTGCAGGCATTCCAGCAGGGCAACGCTGCCAACAGCAGAAGAAATCCACCCAGTAAGACACAAAAGCCACTGAAATAGAACGCAGTGTCATACTCCTGTGTCCAGTCATAAAACCAACCTGAGGGTGAAAATAAGAAAGAAGTGCATCAGTGAGAAGTTAAATATAACAGCACTGTTAAGTCAGAGAAACACCATGGAAAAACAAAATAATAAAGTAAAACAAGCCAAACCTCTAAGTTTGATCACTTTGACATGAAATGTGCTTTTCATCAAAGCCAAAACAAGAACACAATCAGCTGGCCAGCTCCAGGCAAACAAGCTCTAATTTTTGTTAAAGATTTTGATTTCACCTTTCCATTAATATTAGGAACAACTAGAACTAGTCACATGCAAATTAAATCTGTCAGCTTATGTTCAGTTTATACTATCTCCCTTGACCTTACCTACAATTGGTGGTCCGAGGCTATTCCCGAGTCCAGCGAAGAACATCAATATTCCATATGCATGAGTCAGTTTCTCAATCCCCACAGTCTTTGTTGTTACATACGGAAAAATTGACCAGTTCCCAGTCAGAAAACCCAAAATCCCAGAAAGCATTGCTAATGTAAGGTAACTTTTGGCAAATGGAATTGCAAACAAGGCCACTCCTGTCATTAATAATGTAGTTACATACAGATATAAAGTGTTAACCCACTTAAAATCTGCCAGTATTCCTAAAATAAGTTTGCCAACAGCAGTCATAATGCCAATAATGGAAATGAGTGGCATATAATAGTCATCTTCATTAATGTTTGCACTTCTTGCTACATCTTCCATGAGCAGAGAAGGAGGAAATCCACCAATATCAAAGAGCAAGATGGCAACAAAGAGAGCTGAAAATACTTTGTTCTTAAAAAGAACAACAGTTTCCTTCCAGTAGGTCAAATATAGTTGCCACTTCCTTTTGGCAAGTTGCTTGCAGAAGTTTGTCTGTTCTACAACTTTTTTTTTGTAAGTGTCTTTCTCATTTACATTTATTGAGCTCAATACATTCTTATTTAAAATGCTATCCTGTTTGCAATCAGGCACATTGTTCACACATTTTTCATCAACATAGCCCTTTTCAAGGATGCTTATATTTTCTTCAACAGTCTTTCCTTTTTCATGGTAAACAAAATACTGATCTGGGACTTTGTCTACACAGGTTTTTTCTGATGGAGGAGAACCTGATGACTCCAGGGGTCTCATTAGGCTGCCACATGCTAATATATTTAGAGACAGGGCGCCAACTATTAGCAGACAACCATCCAATCCATATAGCTCAATGAGCTCTCTTTGCAGTGCTGCATATATGAAGAGTCCAACACTTGAGCCTATAAAAGGAAAAGAAGATCAGTTTAAACTGAAGAACTGAGAACATTCTTCCACACTAACAAACTTCTACAGTTCAGCAGCTACGAATACACTGTCACAGGATGGTAAGTCATTTGTGCTCCTCTCTCCTCAGTCTAATGAACTCATAAGTCATCATTCCTCTTGAAATTACAGTTTCTTTATTGAGTATCCACAAAAATCTGAACAATTTATGGCAAATAACACTAGCAGGCACTTTAGAAACAAGTAAGATCAATACTATATCTGATGAAAAACATCAACAAGCTATTAAGCCATCCTTCTGCCATGCACTCACATAGATGTGTCCCTTCAGGTACCATTTTGAGTTAGCACAGTTAGAATTTCACACCCTAACACTCTCCCCTTTCTCCTCCTCACTGCCACCTTCCTCCTCTAAGGCAGGGACAGACCAGGGGTTCACCAAGAGCCCTCCTAGAAACAACCCCTGCCTGCCTAGTGCTTAAGGGGCAGGTCTTGCGGTCTTGCATGGTGGGCCTTTCCTCCAAAGGCAGCTCTGAAGCTCTACAGGACTAAACATGCATTTGAGAAATTTGGCTATCCAGAAAAAAAACACTGAAGAATAAAAAATTACTATGAACATAAGCATTTAATGCAATCCCACTAATTTAAAGAAAAAGCCCTTGTTTGAAGTGAGCACAGATCCATTGTAATCAATGGATGTCCTCTCACAAATACAGAGCATTGGTTTTTCAAGTCAGTTAAATACAAACTTCAAAATTATTTGCTGAATATGTCTCTAGGTTATATTAAAGCCATGTATATACCTTGGTGCTAACTACAGGAAAAATAGTTACAAAATTCACACTTGTTTTGTCCTTCAGCTACTAAAATTAATTAGGGCTCAGTAAGATCAGGTTTTAAGGCAAACTACCTGAAATCCCAAAAAAAGCCACAGAAAATGATTCCAAGAAACATTTCTGCAGAAGCTCTCCTTCTGGTGTGGGTCTAGTGTCAATATCTCATTACTGACTATGCTGATCATGTCTCTCCTCTCTAACAGCTACGTGAGAAAACAGATCAGAGGAGAGACTCCAAACAACACCAAAAGGAAGGCATGGGACAACAGCTGTCTTTAACAGGTCTCACTCGGTCCATTAATTCTTCTTGGTGTACAGGATAACATCACACAACCTAAAGACCCAGAGAGAGGGCAAGAAAGTCTGCTCAGTATCCTTAGAAGAATTTTCCCTGTATTATCAGAGGTTTGTTTTTCTAGGATCACTTTAACATATGCGGACAAAAAGCTGGGGTGGGCCTTTGGAAGATTTCAGAATTTAGTTCCTTTTTGATTGGAAAGGAAGAAAATATTACAAATATAAGCCCAAATTTCAACTACTCCTTTAAAGGTGAAGGTAATGTGAGGTTATGGTGATCCAATATTTATATCCTGCATCTCCAATCTCTTTCTCATCTCTGATCTTGTGTACGAAGAGTGCTCTATGGAACACTTCCCCTCTTTTTATCCACGGCACACATGCCAAGCTGCACGAGTCTGCTTTTATTTTAGTGAATAACCTTTTCTCGTCTGTATGGATAACCCACATTGCATACATGTGCAATTTTATCTGAAGCCTGAGTTTCTCTCTTCATTACTACTGATGTTTTGACTTTAGAATTACTTCAGGAAGTGAGAAAAAAATGGTAGCTGTACCAGAGTTGAAAAGTTAGAGAGAATGACAATTAAAAGCCATACCTGTTGAAATCAGCCCAAGTGCAAGGCCCCTGCGTTTGTCAAAGTACTGGCAAGTGATGGTAACTGTTGCAGTATACAAAAGGCCACATCCAAGACCTTGAGAGAGAGAGAATTAGACATAAGGCATGCTACATCCTTTGGGAAATGAATGCTCCTGCCTATTCCCCAGGTAATACAGTTGTGAACCGTGGGCACAGAGGTACCTCTTAACTCTGGCTCAGCACCAGCCTCACACTGACAGGGCAATTAGGCCGGGTCTCTGCTGGCCAGCAAGGTGCCCAAATTCCTGACACAGTTAATTTGGTCAGCCACCCAGAGCAGCTCTCTGCAGCACAGAGGATCAGGCCACCACCTGCTAGGAGAACAACACTTTCACGCCTCCAGCACAGCATTTTAGGTTCAATCCAATTATGTGGAGAACACCACTCTTCCCTAATGATCTCTAATTTATCAAATTAAAATGAGTACATGACAGAATTTGGAAGAGAGGTTATTCCTTTAAGACTGGCACTTCCTTCAGGCGCACAGAAGACTTGCTTGATTCCAGCCCTTAGGTAAAACCTCAGCTTCTCCATCTCTAACAATTGTGTCAACAGAAGACAAACTGCTTTCAAACTCTGATGAACACATACATTGCTTTTATCTTTCACTATGTGGTAACAACTCCTTGATAAATCAAGTACCAGACTACCACTGCCTCTGTGAATCAGTCTTCCATTTCATATGCACAAACCAAGACTCAAAATAATCAAGACTAAGTCTCAACATGAAGGGAAGGTGTTTCTTACCAACAACTATCCCATATGAAACATATAAAAAGTATATGTTAGGTGCAAAACTGCTCATCATGAGGCCCCCGGCCACCATAAAGCCACTGAAGATAGCTACTGGTCTTGCTCCAAAAGATGATACACATATACTGCAGACAGGACCTGGAAGAAAAGCAGAAAAAAATGTTCCCAGTAAATACCAGCACCAGGAAGAACTTCTAAAAAACATCAGTCTGTGGAAATGTTTCATATGATAATTATTTAAATATAGAATTATATTAAATAACAATTCAGAGTACTCATTTTTACAGGGTTCTTTAAAACAGTCAATTATTAAAACATTCAAGGTCAGGCTCGCCAGATTTTTGCTCCAGGAGAAACTGACATGAAGACCATGAAAGCGTACCAGGGCTGGGAGGGAAAGAGGGAGCAAAACATTCCTTAAACACAGGATGACAGATACATATTGGACTGCAACACTGTCACTACACACCTAAGGACTTGTACAAAGGTTCTGAAAAGAATCCTCATCTTGAGATACCAAGATAGACCATCAGCCAGGCTTTAAGAAAGCAGATACCTTTTGACAGAGCCCAAAAACTCTGCTTCAGAAAGGCAGTATCTGTATTCATCTTGATATTACATTTATAAAACTGAAATGGAAAAATAGTAACCTCTGATCATAATCACAGTAAGAATGCCACCTGGTGTTTACATAGAGGAAATATTGGCTGATATATAGATAAAGACAAACAGTACTCTTCCCTGATTTTTGAGGGAATTAAATACCTGCTATTTGGTATTCTACCAAATAACTCTTTTGGGTCTTGGTTTCAACTGTGAAACTACAGAAAATAAAAGGCACTTATCAAGAACATCCAGGACAACATTCGTGAAATTTGGAAGAGGTTTCTTCCTCTCTTCACCCCACAATATTTTTTGGTTGTTTAGTTCTTCAAAACAAGAACGAAGTGAGGCAGAATTTGTACCCTGCCTCTACTCAGCCAATTCTCTCCTCACAGAAGTTGTAGAACAAGCACTTATTTTCAGTTGTGTGACCTGGAATACACCTTTTAGTCTTAAGTAGCATGCAAGGTTGGTGCTCTGCATAAATAAACAAGCAGCAAGGGACTTGGCTTGCAAAAGATAATCTATCTGAAACCCTGCAGTTCCAAGCATTTATACATAAACTTACATATTAGCCCCATGATCCTAAGCTCAGCAACTCTGAGGTTAGACGTTAGATACACAAATGACCAACATAATTTCAGACAAACAAACAAAACCACCTCACCACCTCTGCATCTCATTTGCAGCGATACAGAGACAGTCCATGGCTGACACAATCCACACAAGCAGGGATTTTGGAGCGTGCCATTTGTTCAGGTTAGTGTTCCCTGACTCACAGGCAGCTGAGACTCCCAGCAGGTGGGAGGTGAGCCCTGAGAGGTGAGAGGAGGTAAACAACACTTGGAGCCGAGGACGGTGCTTGCCGAGGTTTGCAGACAGGAGTGAGCAGCTGGGAATGCAGGCAAAGCTTTCGTGTGGTTACCGGCCACGGGACAAGCAGTTCTGCCAGACAGGGGCACAGATTTGTTAGCAGGTGAAACGATCCTCAAAGACAAGGCAGGTCAGAACTTTTGCCCTACATAAGAACTTCTGCCTAGGCAATGTAAAGGGAAGCCAGTCTGAACTGGGACTTATCCCGGCAAAGAGTCAGTTACAGAGGAATCAAGAAAATGTTCTGGGGAAGGAGGGTTTATTTGGATTTTGGAAACAATGGAAAAGGAAGATGTAAGCACTTGCTGCTTTTCAAGAGTCAGCACGCTGTGGGAATGAAAGCTGGCCAGTGTAACTTGGGCAGAGTAACTTGCTGAGAACAAAAGCTGAGAGTGTTAGATTGTTGCTGATTCTTAGAATTAATTGCGAGAACTGGCAAATTAAGATTGGTATGTTTCCCAAAACCACAGGATTTAAAAATAAACAAAGGATTGACTCTGTATTACATAAAAAATTCTTCTACAGTAAAAGAACATTAGGTAGTGATAACATAATTCAATTAAGCACAGGAATTTGCACTCCTTCCATTCTTTATTTCTGACCCACTACCTTGATAAAACAGACAGTATTTCCATTCTACCTGGTCTCTATATTTTGACACAGCTACTTTCAGAAGGTCTCTGTCTGGTGGTACTAGCACAGACCTCACTGATCACTGCTGGAGCATCCAAGGTGAAACTGGACCCTCTGACACAAGCCAGAACAAGAGAGTCAAAGAACTGAAAAATGTCTTCATATCTTGACAAGGACACTCTCCACTGGAACATCATCAAAAGCATCCCTGACAAGACTGAAGGAGATGCTCTTCCATCTTCTCTCACTTAAAAAAGCTAATCCCAAAGAAGAACAAAAAGTACAAAGAAATCTTTTCACTCCAACATGGAAAAAACAACCTGCACAAAACTGAAGAACCTGCTCCAATGAGCTCAGTATTAATCTGCCATCTCACACAGCAAGAGATCTGGCAGCCCAGCAATGGCCCTGTTTATAAGAAGGAACGCCAGTAAAAGTATTAAAATAGTTATTATTCTTCTCTGGGTTATACTCTTCTCTGGGTTGAGAAGAAAAACAGCTCTATCTTCTCTTTTGCACTAGGCACTGCTTTTACACTCTCTTCATCATGCTGCCAAAAAATAAAAGTCACAAAAGAAAACCCCCATGACAGCCAGCATCTTTGTTCTTTCCCCTGCCTCCTTGCATTCCTTCCCTTTCTCTATTTCCCAAAGAGCTGGCACTTTTTTTCCACCAGGCACAGTACCTTCAGTTATTACCATGGTTATTTGCACAGGAGTTCACTGTACACAAACATGTTAGTCTTTACAAGTAATTGAAGCACAATGAGTTCAAGGTAGTTAACTCTAGTGAAAATCCAACTTTCCCAGAGTGGGACTGAGACTTGCTCTGTGAACTCCTGCCCTGTGGATTTTGTTCAGTGGACATTCTGAAGAATGCAGGAGTCTATGTACAGCCACATAAGAAACAGTTCCCCAGGCAGCATAAGGGTTTGCATCAGGTGACTCTCAGAAAGACTCTTTCTCACCATAATGTGAACAACATAAACATAACATCTCAGTGGAAATCCTCAATAGTAAGCATGAAAAATAGATTTAAAGCCAGCATTTTGTTCAGTTTGCCAACAACTCCAGGGTTTAGCACTAGAACTAGAATAATATTTGAATACATCAATAAATATTTACCTCTTTTACAAATAAAATCTCTGGGGCTTTTTCCTTTCCAAATGACGCATCTTAAAACTAGACTGAACTCTATCAAAAAAAGATAATAGCCCAATTTATAAGAATGACAGCTAACTCTAAGGCGAAAGCCTCAGAAGCCAGCACTGCTCTTCTGACACAACCAGTCCCAGCTTGGCAGTCAGCAACCAATTATCAGGTTCTGCAGGGGAACAGTCAAGAGGATCCCCAGACAAAATGGGAAGCAGCAGTAGAAAGATGGGCTTTCACAGTAGATCTTCATGCAGAGAGACCAGAGAGGAAGAACACTTAGAAGGATTCATTTGTACATTGGTTTTTTTGTTACTTTGAATAAAAGACTTCACCCTCAGTGAGACCTGGATGTGACAGTGAGTCCTTCCTGAGATGTGAAAACAAACCATCTGCTGCTCACACAGGAACTTTATAACTATTACAATCTGCTGAACTCCTGACAAGTACAAACTTGTTTTATGGACATCAAGAGCTAGCACTCTCTTCCTCAATATTTTCAAACAAAGAGAAAAAAAAATCTGCAAACCAACACTCCCTTCCTCCACTCGCTCATCTGAGGGTCCTCCCTCTCTCACCTCATGCACGCAAAAAACCTTTTGCTAAACAAACAATATTGGACAGCTGAGTTCTTTTTCTTATCACCTGCATTAATCTGACCCACCCTGCTGTTGGTATCTGTCCGAGCCTGTTGGAACCGTAGAGTAGAAGCAACACTCATGGACTGCACATAAAATCCACTGGACAGAATACAAGAATACTTTCTGCAAATTAAGTGCATTTCTAAAACCTGGTTATAATAAATATAATATTCTCCAAATGTTTGTAGTCTGGATATGAATATAGATCAGAAAAAAGCTTTTTAAATGGGACAGCAACCCACACCCAACTGACTGGAAAGACTGTTCCTTTCCAATAAAGCTATTCTATGAACTGGACTCCCTTTCAGAGGAATCTTTGGGACACCCCCTCTCCTCACACAAACTATGGACAGCTTCCATACGTTACAGTGGGAGCTATGTATGTATGTATGAGGTTTATTTCCAAAAATACATAGATGCGGCAAAGGCGGTTTTAGAGTTGCAAAATTCTTGCTTGAAAACACAAAATTAAGCTTTTTAAACATGTAACATTGAATTCCTCAGATCAGCAGAAACACCTCATCAAGTTATCAAGACATGCCTCTCAAGAGAGAATCTTCCCTTTGTTCTTTCTCCATTAAGAAAGGGAAGTAGAAATGGGAGACTTTGCTGGTGTCTCCTCCTATGCGAAATACTGTGAAGTCAACTCTTACTATAAACAGCTGTGGTGCCAATTACAGGCGCCAAGGTCTTTGTCTGTTTTGCTTTTAACAAGTGTTAACATGGATCAAATTCAATTTCAGGCTCCAAATGGATGTAAAATTAAGAACACTTGGTGCAGAAGAAACACAGGATCTTCAAGAATGTATATAAATATCCTCCTCTGGCCTGTTTTAGTAGGGGAAACATACTAAGCTTTTCCAATTTGCAACAAGCCCTGGAGCCATGTGCCACATCTGCATAGCCTGACCAAACTGTAACACCTCATTTTGTAGAGGAGGTTTCACCTCTGCCCTGTACAATAACATTGATGCTTTTCTTTCACTGTTTTTGGCACATTTCTTCCAATGCACTGTCAGGTTGTGTCACACAAAGTTATAACCCAAGTCATCCTGCAAGGAACAGATCAACCAGGTCCCTGTGACATTCCCTTTTCCAGCTGATGAGGTGAACAGTCCAGCTCAAGGCTGAACACTGGCCTTAGCAACGCTGGCCGTGCTGCAAGCAAAAGGACAGAAATCGAACACCAGGCGGTCAGGAAATTCAGCCCAATAAACAAGGTGCTGTACTGGGTTTCTATGTCTCGAGTCTAAGTTTAGCCCTCACACAAGTCAGAAGTAAACATTTTAGAAAGGATAGCAATGCAGCAAACATGAAAGGGCTCACTAGCATCAGCTGCTTAAAAAACAGTTTAAGATGACATGCACAGAGGGAAGGGGGAAGATACACAGAACCTTTTCCACGTTAGTTGCCCTACATATCATTTTCTTTTTGGCGAAATTACAGTACTGATGCAGCAGTCACCAGACCTACAGAAGGTAGCTAATGAATGTGATTGCTGCTGCTATAAGTAATAAAAGTCTTCCTAAGAAAATGGGCACTCACTTCCTTCTGCAGCTGCAAATTTACCATAACTGTCATTCTTCTCCCAGTCTGAGACCTACAGCTTCAGAAAGGTGATGTTAAGTTTAAGGGAGCTCACAAAAGAGTCTTAATGGTTCTCCAGAAAAGCCTTAACTGAAAGTGTGGGAATCTTTTGTGTCAACAGCAAAGAGACTGTATCAAGGTGCAGGCTTTAAAGAAAATGTAGAAATAATTTGATTGCATTCTCTAGACATCTATCACACTAATCCAGGGGTACTTCAAAATACAGTACTTAAAATTATTCATCAGCTGAAAACTAAAACTAAGCAACTTGTATTGTAAGATTGCATACCTTCAAGGAGGAGATTCATTACTGAGGAAAAGTTGTAAGAGATGGAAAAGGCACTAAGCAAATATGTTCTAAATCAAACAAGCCTTACACTCTTTTCTGCATGCAACATTAATTGCTTTAAGAGTATCAATACTTCAAAATGTTTTTTGATAACTAGATCAGAGACTGGACACCAAAACAAAGGTGGAGAAAGGAACAAACAGCAAATATTAGAAGTTGCCCAGAGAAGCTGTGAATGTCAGAGATTTGTTTCCAGCCAACTGTGATAATGTCAATGCAATTAAAAAGCCCTCACTGTACTTTTCTTTGAAGGCATTAGAAGTAGAAATGATTATTAAGCTTCCAAATGCCAAACTGAAAGGAAAAAAAAGCACGTGGGCAGACACCATTCCTCCTAACCTGTCAAGATTTCATTCAATCACTACATGCCAAAATCATTAACAACAGCACCTTTGATTTGTATTATTCAGTCAGAGAAGTTTCTATTTGGTGCTGTTGTGGTTTAACCCCAGCCAGCAGCCAAGACCATGGAGCCACTCAGCAGGTCTGGGGAGAGAACTGGAAGGGTAAAAGCTGGAAAACTTGGGAGTTCAAATTAATGCAGTTTAATAGGGAAAGCAAAAGCCATGCATGCAAGCAAAGCAAAACAAGGAATGAATTCACTGCTTCCTGTGGGCAGGGAGGTGTTCAGACATCCCCAGGAGAGCAGGGCCCCATCACACATGAGAGTTACTTGGGAAGACAAACCCCACCACTCCAAACATCCCTGTTTCTTCCTTCTTCCCCCCATTTTATATACTGAGCTTCATGTCCTACGGTCTGAAATATCCCTTTGGTCAGCTGGGGTCACCTGTCCTGGCTGTGCCTCCTCCCAACTTCCCATGTACCCCCAGCATGGCAGTACAAACAGCAGAAAAGGCCTTGGCTCTGTGTAAGCCCTGCCCAGCAATAGCAAAAACATCTCTGTATTATCAACCCTGTGTTCAGCACAAATCCAAAACACAGCCCCATACCAGCCACTAAGAAAATTAACTCTTACCCCAGCCCAAACTAGCATAGCTACAAAGCACACTACTGACAATTGCTCACAGTAGCAAGACAGAGGGCACTAAGAAATCTGGAAAAATATTATTCACATACTGGAAAGGGGGCCCAAGGCTCTTAACAGAGCCATAGATTTCTGGTCCTGTGGAACAGGGTTTTTCTTCACACCTTCTCTTGCAATTCCTTCCTGCCTAGTTTTTTTCTTCTGTAATTACCTTGTTTATTCTCCTTTTCCTCCCACTTCACTCTCTCACTCAAGTATATTTAGGTCTTGATGCACTAATAATGGGAGTTAATACCCTTAAAACAGAAAAATAAAAAAGCATGATGGAAAAGCAGTCTACAGTCCTTACCCACGTCTACCCTGAGACTGAATATAGTCTTCTTGTGGTTAATGAACCACCTGCCTTTGCCTGTCCCTCTTTTGCCTAGCACTTGATATGAAACCCTAAGAGATGTGACACTAGTATTTGGCCAGTTACAGTGTCATACAAAGCAGTGGTCTTTATTCAGGTCTTTATTTGAACACCAACTTTCTTTTAAGGAGATATTCCTCAGAATCCTGAGCTCCATTCTGCCCATTTAGCTACATGATTGCTTTTGCCCACAGCAGTTGCTCTGCTGACAGGCAATGTTTTCCAGATTGAGCAAAAAGATGATAGTTCCCATGGTGAAGCTTTGAAAAACAGAAGATAGTGATACAACCCAGTACAACACCTGGGCTTGATGCTAAAGCAACAAACTGGACCTATGAAATTTCAAGGTGGTGCTTTATTTCCCTAAAACTTGGTTGTTACTCTCCAAGTGACAATGTCTTATAAAGAGAAGCTTCCAGTAAAGTTGTTTTCTTTAATGCTACTGTTACCCATAACTTCCCAGACTTCAAAAGGAGTTTTTTTCTCAGACAGTGGAAAGGAGCCCCCACCCACCCTAGCTGGTGGGTTTACCCCCAGACCTGAAAAATTGCTAACTGATTTACTGACTTTTTTTCATAAAGCACTTGCACAATTTCAGACTAACAGTTTGTTCTGGTTTTAAAATACTAATGCAAATGTTAGTATTAAAGCCTCATTTAAAAAAAAAAAATCCCATCAACAAAATTACTGTTCAGTTTCCCACAGTTTGTTTTTTCTAGTTTATTCAAATACAAAAACTATGAATTTCCTAAGGGGAGTACTTTTATTGCTCTTTTACCATTATATTGCTTTGGTTTATACACAGTGGAACTATAAATGTAATCTTCTTACCCATCTTGACCCAAACCAAAAACATAGCATCCTCATTCTATCATTTGCAGCTGTCTTTGATATAATTCCAAAAGCACACATAGATGAAAGCATCTATTGGAAATGTTCCAATTTAAGACAGACACCGTTTCTGCACTTACTGGCAAGCAATCCGATTCCGTTTGCTAGTGATCCAACCCAAGCAGTCTTGCCTTTCCCTTCTCCAAAAGCATCCAGCCATTCTAAATACAAGACTCCCACCGCCAGTGGTGATCCATAACACAAGAACTGAGTGAAGAAGGAGACGAGGACAATCACCCAGCCCCAGCCACCATCTGGTGGTTTCCGAAATACCATCTTGCCAGGCGAGTGCAGAGGGACAGGCAGAACCTGTGCAAAAAAAAGCCAAACAGAATAGAGCATCAGAAATGTGACTGACCAAGGTGAAGAGAAGTTCATGTTCGAACAGAGGCTTATTTCAACCATCCTTCAAGAAACAGATGCACCACAGCACATGGGCAATGAAAATTAGAAGTACCGTTTGGTACTTCTACTCTGTCTGCATAACAGAGGCAGTAGCAAAGCATAGTAAGTCATACACACCTCAGCATTGTACTACAGAAAAGGGAATATTTCATTTACTGAGTGCTAACTAGGCTTTGTGAAGACATCAGGCATTAATATCTGCCACAGCTCAATAGGAAAACCACATGCTCCCCTGCTGTTATACCATGGATATCCTGAGTGAAGCACACAGGCTTAAGAGACAAGAAAACCTACAGGTATAAAACAATCCCATTAGTCAATTTAGGATTTTAAAAAAAATAAAAATCACAAGTATAAAAAAATCAGTTAAAGATCAAAAAAAAGGGAAAAAACATTAAAAAAATCCCTACTTAATTTTCATCTCAGCATGGTGCCTTGAAGCTGAACAGCGTGTTTGCCACCAGATAGTGTACTCTGGGAGGGGCAGGCCAAGAGGAAGACTGACATTTTGGCAATAGCAACAGTTTAGCACTCTGCTCTGTCAACAAAGCAATGTGTAGAGGAGTGTTGCATCCAAAAATCGCTTTGTATATATCAGTGAAATGTGTTCTAAAACTGTGCACAGGTGTGGCTTATGTGCCAAGACATGACAGCATATAGCATGCACACAGAAATCTGCTATAACCTGTTATGGTGTCTGCCCTCTGTGCAGCTGGCACACATCACCCTTCCCCAAACTGGCAATCATTTTTGGGACTCCACAAATACCGCCTTTACTCCTTTGCATGGCATGATCCATCACCTATGCATCTATGGCTTTATGTAACCCACCATCCTCACACCTAGTTTGTGGATACTGCTAAAACCCACCAGACAATTTAGAGGTTTTCCGGGCTACATTGCTTTGGAGTTTGGGTGACTTCAATGATAATGTGAGCCCCGCTATGCACACAACTAACCTGCCCTCCCTCTCTACAGGGAGCGATCTGCCAAAGTGAAGATCACAAACCCCATGCTCTGCTCCTGGCTCTGTCACTAACCAGATGTATGATTCTCAACAATTTTATTTCCTTTACCCTGAAAGATAGAAACAGATAAGGTCTTACCCTGTTTTCTTCACGAGATATTCTCAAGGACCATTTTCACGCTGCAGCTTACTCATTAAGACTGCTGCAGTAACGGCTCTGCTCTGGGAGACTCCCAAGAGGCAAAGCAGAAAAAGAAAGGCATTGCACTGCCTTTTTGACTTACAACGCAGAGAAAATGGAAAAAAAAATACTGCTGTATGAAAGCAATGGTGTAAACAAGTTTACAGTTGCATTTAAATAGTACTTTGAAGATACTTACAGATGATGACAAAAAGTCCTTCAATTTCCTAGAAATGTAACTTCACGTGGCAACTTCAGCTGCAGAAAAAGAACAACAAAGCAAGTTTTCAGCCAAAGTATCACTGGAACAGTGAACACAACTGAAAAAATGGTGGCTTCATATTAAATTTCTTCTTTTTAATATTTTTTCAGAGGAACTTCGGAAACAATCAAGCTATCTCAGTGGACAAGTACTGATCCCCTGACATTAATTAACAGCTGACCACAGCCTTGAGCCCCAAAATAGCAAAAACATTGTCTACTAATGTGAAATAAATTTTGACATTCAAGGTCCTTTGGGAATGATTTACAGTTTTAACATACTGACTGTCCTTCAAGAGAGAGTATTCTCAGTTACAAACATTAAAAAGTTATTTGCTTCAGTTTTAAATGTAAGCTCTGACTTACTCACTCCAATACCTGATGTCCCTTATCCCATGAGGTGCATGTGGACAGACAGAAGTCATACCATAAGATATCAAAGCATTAAAAAGCTGCTTATAGGTACTTGCCTATAATAACAAAATTTATACAAAAAGGGTTCTCTACCTTTCTACACAAAATATTTGAGCTATTTGAATGCAGTCACCAAGAGCTGACCTACACATCCCTCCATGCATTAAGTAATTATCATTTGCCTTGTTTTGCCCCTGCATAGAGTAAAAAATAGTGGAAACAAGTAACAGCTTCAGCAATACGCACTGAGACAAAGCAAGGAAGTTTTAAGAAAAACTCTAAATTAATGAAGGTAGACAGTGAATAACCTCAACTAATTTGTTTAGAAAACACATTTTGGCTGTTATATTGATTTCCACTACATTGATGCCCTAAAATTTGGCACAAAGACATCTCTGAGTCCAATTCTGCTATTCTAAACATTTGATGGGGAAGAAGCAAGGACAGTGCAGGAGAGGAATAACGTTCTTGTAGACTTAGGTCATGCAGTCTTTTCTAAGAGAAAGACTAAAGAAACCTCTGGATTAGTTCCTCATCTGCAGCAATGCTGCACAGCATTATTGACTTTAACCAACTGCTCCAAATTTATTGCAGCAAAAGTGCTGACCTTCCACATCCTGACATCTATTTTGCACCACAGCTCTCCTTTGCATCTTTTAGTTAAATAACAAAATCTCAGGTATCAAAACCATCTCTATTTTCTAAATGATTCAAGCTATTTACAGTCTGCAATTGTCGAGCAACAAGTAAAAAACACCATCATTTTTCCTCCCAGAAACCACCCTCCAAGAAGTAGAAGATCTATAAACTCCCAGAGTCTGTTTTTAAGGACTGATGTTACCCGGCTTTCCCTTCCCTTTCTTGCAGGTTGCTCCTTCACCCCACACTGCTGTGTGCCTATTACCCAAACTGAGTTGTATTCTCTAACTCCCCTGAAGGCACAAAGCCCTCCTGCAGAGAGCCCAGGAGCTGTCAAACCTGTGTGAGGAGCCTGTTCCCCAGAGCCCTCCGCTACCATACATCGTTAAAGTTGTCTCAGTCAACCAAGCTGCTGCTGGGACTGTGAATGTCAATCCACTTGCTAGTGGAACATTGTTTAATGCTTCCCTGAAAATGACAAGCTATACTCTAATAGCTTAGTGGCAGGGACAAGAACTGATAGAGGGAATTACACCTTTGCTATTCCTAACACCACTTGCATGGTCATTGAGTCTCTGCATCAACTTGGAAGGGATCCAAAGAGCCTTTTACTGTTTTCTATCTGTGTGGAAGGAGGACACACACTGTGCAGATAAATGTGACCACCAAAAATAAAGAGGCAGAAGCCCACACGGAAGAGGGAGCTCAACAATGTTGTTTTCTCTCAGAGCCAACTAGGAAGACTTGTGTGATCCTGGAAAGAGACGAACAATCTTGGGTTTAAGAATCAGGTGGGAACAATTTCACAAATCTTACTGTTCAAAAAACCTAGAGATACTGTTTCAGACTCCAGGAAACCTCATTACATTAAAAATACTGAAATGGAGACATGAAGCATGAAGAATTAAACAGTAACTTGAAGTTTGGTCAGAAAAAGCTTTTCAGTGAGTTGTACTCACTGCGAATAAGAATCAGAGGAAGAGAGCTGCTTGATGAAAGCCTTTACCAACCACAACAAAAAGAAATCCTAGAGAACAAACTGAACAACAATTTTAATGTGGAAAGAGAGAGGTGTCTGGCTGCAACTGTTTGCTTTTCTCTGAGCAGCATTATCACAATAATGAGCTCTCTTTCTATAAATCTTAAAATTTGGCTTAAAGATGACAGATGAGCAATAAAAAAAGAACACAAGTATGACTGAAACATTAGCCCTCAGCACAGAAACTTGTATTAATCTGTGGCAAAGGGAATCTTGAGAAAGACAGTAGCAATGTGATTGTTTCCAGTTTGTTATTTGTGCAACCAGAGCCTGGGTGAGCGTGCTGCTTTCTGCGAGAAGCACATGGCTGCAAAGAAAGCCAATGTCAGCAGAAACACTGTGTGATTAACACTCTGCTAGTCCAGTTTTGCAAGGGACTGGTACAAATCAAGACAGTTCCAGCCAGAACGGTAACATCCCTCTTTTTGAGCTGAATCAGATTTCTTGTAAATTTCTATTTATTTTTCAGGCAAGTCCTTGCAATTATCATCTGAAGTTTCTGCTACCCCTAGTTTGCAAGTAACACTCAAAGCATGAGAGTGGCCATGATGCATTACAGTTGTTTTTAACAGACCCAGCAAATCCAAACACCTGCACACCTACTGATTGGACAGCATAAACGTTGTATTAAATACACTGAAAAAGACATATCTATACTTTGATGGCATCAGACTTTAACTGATGTTCTAATCAACACGTACCTTCCCATATTTAATTAAGTTCTTTCACAGTGAGTATATGTATTTCCCTTCCAGTTCTCAGCATTCAAGTCTACCTATTTCTTAAACTTCTCTACTTGCCCTTTTGCAAGCAAGAGGCTCACCAACACGTTTCTTTCCATTTCTGCCAGATAAGGGAAGAACCGTGAGGTTTAAAACAAAACAAAATACCAGAACAAAACTTGCCAACGACATTACAGTGTTTTTCTATTGTGCAAAATTAGTTCACATAAAGAAGTACCAATGGGGCAGCACATAAACCAGCCAACTTTGTACATATCTGTCAACTCAGCAGAACCAGTCCTACCTGTTTCCAGAGACTCACTGCCCCAGAGGGGATGAAAACCCCCCCGCAAGTACACCTGCCTGTCGGACCCTAGCACGCATCCACGCAGACAGATGAGAGCCGGCACTGCTACAGACCACCAGCCAACATAATTTAGCAGAAGAGAACTCCTCTGCAGAAGGAGAGCGCGGCGTGCATCGCCTTACGCATCACAACCTGCAAGGGCTCCCGTCGGGATCCGCTGCTCCCTCAACCGGTCCGTGCCCCTCGGCCGGGTGCTCCGTGGGCATGGACGGCCTCTTATAGCCCCCGGCTCGCTTCGCCTCGCCTCTCCCCACGCCCTCGGGGGCCAGCCCGCAGCCCCGCTCCGGAGGACTGCGTTACACATTGACGCCTTCCACCTCCAGGCCAGTTTCGACGGCAGTCGCTCATCCGCGCAGTGACGCGCACCATGAGGTGACTGAAGGTCGCCCTCGCCGCCCCGATGCCACGCACAGGGCAAGGCAGGGTCGTGCCACACTGCCCCGCTCCCAGATGCCAGTGGGGATGGCACAGGTCGGGCGCTGCCATGTGCCCGTGGCAGGTGCTGACGCCCCACACCGCTCCGTGCCCGCGGGATGCCGGCAGGGGACAGCGGGAGGCACCCGGCGCCACCACCGAGGGGTGCCCGCAGGCGGCCGTCGATGGGCACGGCGGGGGATGCGGCCGGCCCGGGGCGGCGGCACCTCCCGCGCCTGCCCCTTTCCCCGGAGCTGCGGAGACCAAGCAGAGCCCCCTCGGGGCACCGTCCCGGCCCCGGGGCAGCTCCGGCCGGAGGGCAGAGCAGGGCAGAGCCGGGCAGGGCTGTACCAGGCGGCGACGGCCCCTGCGGGGGCTCCGTCCGTCCGTCCGCCCGTCCCCCGCGGCCCCAGCCGGCCCCTCGCTCCCCGCACCCCGCAGTCTCCCACCCCCGGGTGCCCTCGGGGCGGCGCCGTCCCCGTTACCTGCGGGCGGGGGCGCCCCCGGGGCCCGGGGCAGCCCCGCATCCCGGCGCGGCGGGCGGGCCTCGGCCGGCACGAACCGGTTGTGGCTCGGGCGGGGGAGGAGCCGCCGGGGGCCGCCACCGCCCCCGCCCGCAGCCCCGACCCCCGCCCCTCCGGGGGCGGCCGCTCCGCCGCGCTCACCTCCATCGCCCACCGCGCTCCTGCGCCGCGGGCAGCCCGCCGCGCCAGCGCCAGCGCCAGCGCCAGTGCGGGCAGTGCCGGACACGGCGCCCCCGCCGAGGGTCGTGCCCGGCCCCCGCCGTGTCCCGCCCGGACCCCCGCGCCACCCCCGCTCCCGCACAGCGCGCCGGGCCGGCGGCACCGCGGGCCGCGCTGGCTCGGGCACAGCCGCGCGACCCGCGCGGGTACCAAAGGCAGCGGAGCCGCCGCAGGATGGGATGGGCGCTGCCTCGCCACCGATGCCAAAAGGCCGCAAACTCGGCGCTGCAGATGCAGGGATGCAGCGCACGGGTAGCACTGCAAGCCCAGCCTGCCAGCTCGGGGGAGAGACAACTCACCCATAGATCAGCGCACCCCCCGCCTTTAGAGGCCGTCTCATCAAAACCCTTGCCCTGATCAGAGTGCAAGGTGGTTGTCAACTCGCCCAAGTTCAGCCACCTGCGACTTCCACCCTCCAGACTGCAAAGTCTGTTGCAGGAGCTGACTGAACGCGCAGCAATGCATCAGGATCTACCTGTGGCATGTTCAGCATGACAGCTCTGCTGCTACCTCTACCCAGTTAGTGCTCAGGTACCCACGCACTGCAGGTGGAAATACACACCAGGGCTGAGTGAAATCCTGAGAGCTGAAATATTCCTAGACCTGAATGCAATCTCAGGTGTTCACAGCTTCTGCAGTTCCTACAGGTATGGCATAATTCCCCTTTCAGACCTGCAGACCAGGCTTAGTTCTCCATGCAATATTCACAAAGGTTCATGAAATTCAAGTATCTTTAAAAGGGTCTAGATCCACACCTCACAGTGTTCCTGTAAATACTAAAATTAATACTTGCTACTGGAAGGACTGACAGAAGAATAACACAAACTCAAGACTCACTTCTAAGACATCTCAGCTGTCATAAGGTTCAGTTATGTATCTCACGTCAGGAAGGGCAGCCAGCTGAAGGGGGGGGAGGAAGAAAAGATGACAGGAACTCTGAGTACTCTAGGAAACTGTTCCAGGGAGAAGAACCAAAACAAATGGCATTTAACCTAGAGAGAAGGCAGAGGGGAAACATGATAACAGTCTTCAAGAACTGTAAGAGGTTACTGTGAAGCAAAAGGAATGAACTGTTCTGCATACACATCAGGCAACTAAATGAGGTGAGTGGGCTTAAACTCCATCCACATATCACTACTTTAGATATGAGGAAAAGCTAGGCTAGCTTGCTACATGCAGAGATTTCTTTGGGAGAACACAGCATTTCAGGAACACACATGCACTGGGTTGCTGAAACAAATGACTGAAGACAGCAGCCCAGATAGTAAATAGCCTCTGGTGACTTTGATTGCTCCTTGGGCTCCAGGACACAGGCTGAAATCAAAAGGCTAATGGAAATCTTGCCACAGCCATACAAGAGATGGCTGGAAAACAATTCTGAAGCAACCACTCAAGATGTGCTGTTTCCCACTCTTCAATATAAAACCTTTTTGCATGCAAGTGCATATAAAGTTCCAGGTCCCATTATGGTGCTTGATACAGGAAGCTTAAAAACCAATGTGGTGGGCTAAAATTAAACATTCACTCTAGCAAAACTGATTATGAGCAACTGGGAAAAAATAATGTATTCACAAATTCACAATGGTTTATCTGTACAGGAACATCCAGAAGAGTTAAGGTACATCAGCGAGAGAGGAAATTGACATATGCTGGATCTTTATGCAGAGCAAGCAGGCCCAATTAGATGTAAACCAAACTGAGTACAGATGACAGGCAGCTCTGGACCTGAACAAGAAACCCCACTGGAGAATAAAAATGCACTTGAAATGAATATGTATTGATCCTAATTGCTTTGCTCTCACTTCTCTAGATGTCCTACTGATGAAAAATCCTCTGCTTTTAATTAAACCCTGTTTTAATATGAATATGCCAGTCAAGTACATATGATAATTTTGAGAGGGCAACTTTGCTGGCAAGAGGCAAAACTGTGAAAACAAGCCACAGAAACAAAAGGTAGGAGGAAGGAGTCCCTCCTCCATGTCTCCTTTGTCCCTGGTTTCATAACAAGCAATGCAGCTTTGTTCAGCTCTAGGTTTCTGCTCCCTTGGCCTACAGTATTTTGGCAACAACTATTTGGCTTAGATTTCATATCACTGATTAATCTTCTCATTTCTTCTCTTCAGAAACCCTTCCTACAGGGCCTTCAAAGGCAAGCTAATTGTAACCATGCCATAGCGACACTGTTCATAACTACGCTTTTGTCCCACACATCACCAGAAGAATTCTTAAACCCTCACTTTAAAATAGAAAATGAAGTAAATCATTGAATAATTCCTATAAACTGCTTCCTCCCCCAGCCTCTGGGGTTTAAGAATCCGAGGATAAAAGTATGCATGTAGCATGACTAGGGATGAGAGCAACACCTAGTTACAAATTTACCTTATTTTTGGTACACCATAGTTGCAGGATGTGCAGGTCACTCGCAGCTGTACCAGCATACAGATCATCTAGGAATGTTCTCTACTTCATAGACAGTGCAGCAGTAGCAGCTCCTGAAAGTACAGAGAAGAAATTTAGTGGGTATTTGTACAGCCATCTTGGAAGGAGTCTTTCCCAGCAAGGAATGCAGGTGAACACCCCAAATCTGACCAAAAGGAATTGTCACCCTGGGTAAAGAGGGGTTTTTTTGTTTGTTTATTTTTAAAAGAGGGTCCAGATTCTGCAATGGAGGAAAAAAATCTCAAAAAATGAACCACTTCTAAATGTTTGATCAACTATTGTCCTGTAATCTGTGGTCCAGACTGGGGAGCATCCTTCTGTACTTCTGCAGTCCTTACACAATCTGTGTAGGAGAAGAGACTCTGGAATGAAAGGGTCAAGCTATTATGTGCAAAGTCCATTGTCAGGTGTTTTGTTAACTTGCTTGTGGAAAATGTCCATTAATGATTGAAGGGGGGGAAAAAGGTGAGGAGAATAATCAGTAGTTTGACTAGAGTTTAATTTAAGCAGACATATTAAATATTGATGCACTGACAGTCTAAAGGACACTCATTTGTCTTCAGCAGCCTTAGAAGTGTTATAAATTAACATTTCATGTGAGAGGTGGAAAGCATGAGGCTTGTCAAGTGCTGTTTGACCACATTAAGCAGGGTCACTATACCTTCTCTTAAATTTGTGTGAAAGGGAATAAGACTATTTAAGCTGCAAAGAACACAGATTTCCTATGAGATACCAGTCAAGTACTACAAAGCTGTCTGGTGCCATCATGGCCATGCTGACAGGGAACTTTGACTACTTTGTTTGGGGAGATGTAGATCTAGTGGCATAACTGTCCCTCCCACCCAGTCTGGCTGTCACTGCCAAAATAACCATCCAAGGTGTCTACACCACCCTCTTCTGAAGAGGTCCTGTAACATGGGCAAGGCCTGAGGTAGTTGTTCAGATGAACTGTGTCACCAGCCTAATCATTGAGTGACAAACTGTTCAGCAGTGCTCAAAAAAGTTGGAGAGGGACTTTTTACAAGAATGTGTAGTGACAGGACTAGGGGGAATGACTTTCAACTGAAAGAGGGCAGTTTTAGATTAGATATTAGGAAAAAAATATTTACCGTGATGGCAGTGAGGCACTGGAAGAGGCTGCCCAGAAAAGTGGCTGCTCCATCCCTGGAAATGTTTAAGGCCAAACTGCAAGGAGCCCTGAGCCACCTGGTCTAGTGAAAGGTGCCCCTGCGCATGGCCAGGGACGTTGGAACTAGATGATCTACAAGGTCCCTTTCAACTCAAACCATTTTATGATTCTGTGATTCAAATGCTGATTTGTAAGTCAGTTCTCCATGTTAGTCTTCAAATCTATACATATGTGCAAAATAAACATCACATGCAAACCTTTGCAAAACTTGTAACAAAAGAAAAACAGTTATGACGTAGTTTGGAAAAAAATTAATCTATAATATCTTCCCCCCCCCTACTTTTATATGATTTTGAGGCCTTTTGTTTCTTACACTACGCATATAGGTCATGAGGGCATTACCAAACATGGCTAAAGTTACCTAATAGAAATAATTTTAACTTGCTTCTCACTTAAATATTCCTGCTATGCAACACAATCAATGAATGTAGTTGCAAGGAGTGTTTTTTAGAGATACGGGAATGGCCTGAAGTTCTCTCAGGGGAGGTTTAGGCTGGGTATTAGAAAAGACAGCAGAGGGTGGCTGGGCACTTGAACAGGCTCCCTAGGGCAGTGTTCACAGCACCAAGCCTGACAGAGTCCAAGATACATTTGGATGGTACTCTCAGGCACCTGGTGTGGCTCTTGGGGATGGTCCCGTGCAGGGCCAGGGGTGGAACTTGATGATCCTTGTGGGTCAACTCCAAATCAACCATGATTCTATAAACTTGCCTAGTAAAAGCGTGTTGTAACAAACAAGGGAACGATGACAATGTTTACATAGTATAATCTTATGAATGTGCTGCACATATTTGCATTCTCTAAACTGAAGAAGGAACTATATAGGTTTGGTAAATAGTGAAGTTTTACATATTAGAACATTAAGGGAAAATTAAATGTAATTTAAGGCTATTTTTAAAATCACATATACTTCAACTAAAATACACTAGTGCACATGTAATAATAAGTGCTGACAGCATGAATCACATCTGCTAAAAGTGTGAAATGGAAATAAAATTAGCGCTGTATCTGCAAGCAAAGGAATTTATCAGTTCTATTTTCTTTCAGAAAATATCTAGTAGAACATTTTTGTTACGTCATAAGTCCCTCATGACCTCTAGGTTTGCCATAAATTCCCCAAGATCAATGCCTATATAGACCACAAGTGCTATTTTTACTGACATACAAATTTTCTGTTGTTCAACCCCATATTCCTGTTCCTGATCCTGTTACATGTCCCTCACAGTAAAGCTAATTCTCAGTTAAGATGGTGCAAATCATACTCAGATAGCTCAGAATGCACTCACTGTTGTAGGAAAGGGATTCCATCTTCTTTACAGATCAGAAAAATAGTCCTTACAAAAGAAAGGCAAGGGTCAGAGCTGTCTCATACAGGAGTGAATCTTGCATATGTGAGCATTTATGGTTACATTAATGAAAAAACCAGCATACTAAAAAAAATCACAATACATAAATAAACAAATCACTTCTGCAGAAAATAACTTTCTTTTTCAGTGTGTAACACCTGTTTCTGAGCTATTGCATACAAAGCACATCAAATAATTGTTTAACTAGAGGGAGGCAGACTGGTTTATGCTACCTCTGCTTTTCTTGTTTTAACCCAGAATATTACATTTCTTTTCTGAGTTTTATTTTGTATTAGCTTCACACCTTAACAGGCTAGAATAACAACATTTATGGAAGACCATTATGCAAATTGGTTAAATATATTTTCACTTTCAGCAGTGGGTGGACAGAAAATAGAGAAATGGATCCTTAGTATTACCAAAAAACCTTATGATCTAGAACAAGGCAAATACCAGAATATCCCATCTAGTCCCATGCTACAAACTCCAAGGTGGAGGCTGCAGTAATCAGAGCTGTGGCAGAGGGCATGATGAGGTGGCAAAAATCTGTAAGAAAAGAATGACTTGTTTGTTTTACACAGAACTATCTCCAGCTTCTGTCTGTTGAGCACATGACATGGAGGGGGCTGTTACCAGCCACACCACAGGC
This sequence comes from Xenops minutus, assembly GCA_035221455.1. NCBI lineage: Eukaryota > Metazoa > Chordata > Aves > Passeriformes > Furnariidae > Xenops > Xenops minutus. The sequence goes on along the minus strand of JAWWEE010000159.1, from coordinate 6,162,308 downwards.
CTGCTGATTCTCCAGTGGAACTCTCACCATACACTACTGTGTCTGCCTGTCAGATGCTCCAGTAATCCTCAGTTCCCCCCAGTGAACAGCTTTTAGTCTTTGTAAAGGCTATGCAAAACAGACTTTGCAAACACGGGCCAAACAGATGACTTCAGCTCCAGAGCAAAAAGAAGAAAATCCCAACAAATCAAGGACAAGTATTTTGTTGAGGTAGTCACCATGTAGAGCACGAATCCTGGAGACGGCTCCTCAGAAGTTGTGTTTGCTTATTCCCTGCTGACAATTCATCTGCTTCTTGCCAACAGAGGGTACTGAAGTTTAATGGCACACATTTACCAGGGCAGGAAACAGCATAATGCACTCCTGTGAGACTGCAGAGTACAGACACTCTCTTTTCATCTTGCTTGAGTGCTAAGTTCATTTAATAGACTTGAGTTAGTTTTTCCCTCTCTTACTTAGCTACATTAAAATACCAAGGCAGGCATTTATTTTCAGTCAATTAAATGATAATAGTAGCAGTATGAAACAGCCAACAACCTAAATTCATCCCATTGCAATCTCATTTCAACACAAATGCCGTCAATTTTTTCTCTATAATGCAGTCCTGCCAGCTGAGATGTAGCATTATTTCCAGTACTGTGCTTAGCCTAGTCTTGGATTATCACAGGCTGAGACCACAATCCCAAATTACACTGCATTTCCCTAGTTAAGGTCATGCATCAATCTGTTGGCAACACAGCACATGCTAAACCAGCTCACAGTTTAAATGTCTGTAAAGAGCCCCGAGAAGTACACGTATTTTAATTTTGGACTGCCGAGACAAACTGGGTGAGTGGAGGGACAAAAGGGAAAGGAAGATTCCACAATGGAAGAAGGTTATTTTAAGCTTATGTCAAGCTGAAACCCAGCGCTCGTCTATCTAAATATAGATCTGTCCACTGTAAACACCCTTAGTCTGCATTTAGTGCAGACACACACAGAGTTACTCAGCAATGACAAGAAAGCTTTACATCCACACCCAGGCCCACAATAACTCTCAATCATAACTGATTCCAGAAAAAATAGTTTGTGAGTTTTTGCATCCAAAGAGAAACATTAACCAAGAAATGCTTACCTCCTTCTGTTGGCATCACACCTTTGACATCTAAGCTCTCAAGATGATAAGCAAGCTGCCCAAGGGGCTGCAGCTTTCAGGTCCAGCTCTTTTACTTGTCATGGTTTCCAAAGGGCAGGCAAGTAGGGGCTGCACAGGCATGTTCCTTGAGCTTCTGCAGTGGCTCACATGCGACAAGGCAGGAAACAGCCTGTGCTGGGCAGGTGTGGGTCATTGTTCTGCCACTCAGAAATCCTGGCTTCCCTACCATGGTTTCCTGCTAACTCCTGTCCTCCAGTTGTTAATGCTTGCTCTGCCTCTGAATTGTCAATCCTTTTACTGTGCAGCATAAACACTGTGCCCTACTGAAACCCTCTGTCTCAAAGTCTGGTAACCTTGCCACAACTGCAAAGAGCTTGGACAACTTACCATCAATAAATTAGTTTAAAACCTACTTGCTCTGACAACTACAATGTAAACATATCCGGTGTTCTACCACTGCAATGTGATACTCTCTCCAAGTTTATGTGAATCATCCCCCCAGTGACTGTGAATAGAACTGGAAACCATTGTCTGTTTACTGATTATTGGAGCTGCCTTACCAAAAAAGTACAAAAACAAAAAAATACATCTTCACCGAAACAACTTGGGAACTCCTCTGTTACTTCCCTGTAAATCAAATATTTAACTGGGTCTGTGTTAAACTTTATTTGGATTTTGGGCTCTGCTACTTAAAGAGTTCATGGAAAGGATTGCCAGATGAAAGGCTCAGGATGCTGTATTTCAGTAGGCTTGCAGCCCAAGTGCCAGTGCTGTGTCCTTGTGCCAGCCTGGAGGCACAAGAGTTGTGGGGGGTCAGCATTTGGGGTGGTTCCAAACCTCAGTGTAACAGTGAACCTAGAGGGGCTTTCAACTCTGATGTACATCCTCCAGCAACTACATTATGTAACAAGATCTACCTTTGAAACCTTTGCACTCTACTTCAAAATGAAGTATGCCATCTTGTCCAACAATCATTACAACAAGTAATGGAACAACTAGAAAAACTAGAAAACCAAATGTTCAGTACATACATGCATGTTACATACCCATCTCTGTCCTGAAAACAGGACAAGGAAGCTTTCTTATTCTTTCTTATGCTCAGTGCTGCAAATGACACTTCTAATACAGCATATCCACATAACAAATCACATCCAAAGCGCTACAGTACTCCTCTATTTTTTGTGAGCTTCAGGATTTAATTTTCTTTCCACTGCCATTGTCTGTGGCTTTTTCCCTACTTGAGAAAGACTGCAGAAACTTGTCACAAATAATATTTCTTCCACAACATGGCCAGGCTGGGGTATTTTAACAGTTGTATAGGGCATCTGCTGCTCACTACAAATCAGACATCAGATGTACACTGCTAGTAGCAGCTAGAATCACATGGGAGCATCATGGCTATTCAGATAACAGCTCTATATAACTGCTGTCAATGTTTAGAAACATTAACTTTTGAAAAAGGCAGAAAAAATTCTTTATAGCATTTGAGCCTTGGACAGATGGTGTTATCCTTATTTCACAAGGGGTGCTCATAAGACTTACAACAAGCCCAAAAGATATACGCGAATAAGACACAAGAGATCACCCCCTTCTAAGGTTATAAAGTCATCTATTGTGCACTTGTTTTCTTTAACCGACAGATGTTCTGAGCTCAGAAACAGTGGGTGAAAAAGTCTGTGCATCATACATGTGAGAAAAACATCAAATGGCAAATTGCCTGCCAGTGTGTTTTAGTCTATGCAATCCCACCCTGGAATCATGGAATCATTAAGGTTGGAAAAGACCACCAAGGTCATCAAGTCCAGCCTTTGACCGAACACCATCCTGCCAACTAAACCACAGCACTTAGTGCCATGTCCAGTTATTTTTTGAATACCTCTAGGGATGGCAACCCCACCACATCCCTGAGAAGCCTGTTCCAATGCTCAATCACCCTTTCAGAGAAGAAACTCTTCCAACATGAACCTCCCCTGAAGGAATTTGAGTCTCTGTCCTCTCATCCCCTATCCCCACCTGGATACAACCTCCTTTCAAGCAGTTTCAGGTAGTTCAGAGGGATAAGGTCTCCCCTGAGCCTCATTTTCTCCAGGCTAAAAAAAACCTGTGACAGAGAGAGCAGGAGAGAGAGATTAAACCACCAGCCCACTGACTTCAATCTTGGAAAACCCAGTGCCCTCACAGACATAAATAGAGCCCCGAGGGACTGATTTAGATGGCATTTGGACAATGTCACTGGAGATCGCGCAAGTAAAGTACACTCTAATAGGCATAAATGGGTCTGCCCTAGAAATCTTGTAGCATGTTGATGTCCAGTCTAAACTTATTTGGAAAGTTTTTGGCTAGAGGTTACTTTGCCCCTTACAATAGATAAACCTGAAAAGCTTTTGCCTGAACAGTTCGAAATTAGACCACGTACCACATCAAATATACAGAGTGAAGCCTCTACCTTGGATTCACAAGGCTTTAGAGATTTTGTTGTTGTGGTTTGGTTTGTTTTTGTCCCCCCAGGCAAACACGTGTATGAAAGACAAAGACTTCCTGCAAGGAAGCAGTTCCTGCCTTGAACTGTGGGATTGCTCAAATGAGACCATGACATGAGACTGAAAGCCAAGACAAGGTTCAGCAATGGGGTGCAATTTAGGTAGGGTGTTAAAGTTGGGCTTGGAGTGAGTTTTTCAGATTCTTCTGTTATAGATGAGTCTTGTCTTAGATAAAACTTATTCCTCTGGATTACTTTTAAGTAATGAAAAGTTCCTCAGAAGAGGCACAGAATCTGCAAGGATATTAAAATAATTTGAGAGTATTTGAGACAAATAAAAAAGTGTTCCCTTGAACAAAAAAAAGTGCCTTCCTTATTTGGCTATACTTATTTGTGCATTTCGGAAACAGATGAAACACTGGAAAAATTCTGTTTTAAGTATCTCTACACAGGCTTGGATTTTATTTTTAACACACAAAGCACTCCTATACAGTTAATAGTTGTACGAACAGACACTTGAATTTTCTCTTCCATTTTCTTTCTCACTGCTGTTTTCCCTCTCCCACCCTCCCATATGGTCACTAATAGAAGTCTCTAGAGTTTGCCCACGAGGTCAACTGGCAGAGACTTCATATGCTATCAGATGACATCTTAAATACCAGCTCAGGTCTTCATAGGAAATGCCATTGCTTCAAGTTGCAGAAATGTTTTTTCTTAAATATTATTTTACATATCAACCACTAAGGCGAATAATCTTGGAGATTTACCCTAGTTAACAGAGTTGAAATAAAACAGATTTCAAAAGATGAATTGCAAATTTGAACAGGTGGACAGTGAATTAAAGCTGCATCTGCAGAAAATAATTATTTTCCTTAAAGGGAAGTTTTCTGCTTCAGGGTAGGTGGATAAACCACCTTAAGTTTCTCCAGTCCAGAGATGGAAAACATCCTTAATAGCTTCCGCTAACCTATCTTTGAAGTCCTGCAGTAATTATGCAACTGCTCTGGAAACAGGAGAGGCACAGCCAGGAACCCTGACTCTGAGCAGAGCACTTGGGAGGGGAAAAAACAAACAAGAAAGTCCTTGCTGAATCCTTGCTCTTTGTAGAGACTTCCCCTCACCTCAGCCTTCGGCCAACTTGGATGGGAAAGCTGCAGCAAGTGTCAGGCTTTCAGTGTCTGTTCTATTCCTGGGGATTTGTTGTGGAGGAAGAGAGGGAAGCCTGAGCACCACGTGAGCAACTTTAATATATTAGAGAGCACAGATGCCAGAACAGCTCCCTGGCTCCTTGTGCCCCTGTGGGAATAAGGCTGCTGCGCCTTTCATTGAGCACAGATCGGAGGCTTGGAGGAAGGGTTCACTTTGGAAACCACCGTGACATTTTCAAAAAGGTGTAGATGTTAAAGCTAATTTCACAGCCCACTCATCCATTTGGAATTTGCAACCAAACCCAAGCCTCATTTCTGCTTTTCAAAGTCCAAAATAACCTCATTGTAGTTATTTCATCCAGGGGAACAACAGCTGACCCACAATATCCAGCTAAGTGCCAACTTCAGCCCTCAACAAATCCAAGTGTTTTGGAAAACTTACCAAAGGTTGAGTGATGCTTGCTAAATTACAGCTTAAGAGATTCCTTGTGCGAGGAATAAAAATGGTCTTACGACAAGCAGGTGAAAGATGGACAGAGAAGACACCTGGGAGCCAGTCTGGGTTGGGTTGCCCGGGGGCCATTTTGTGTGTGGGGCTACCGAGGGCGGCCATTTTGTGAGTGGGGGGCT
>JAWWEE010000159.1:6100885-6156816 GCA_035221455.1 Xenops minutus | reverse complement strand
TCAGGTGTGCTCAGACCCTCCCGCAGGCTGAGGCACCCACCACGCGCTGTTAATAAAGTTCTTTGTGTCACAGTTTTTGGCCGTCTCCGAAATTTCAGTCAAGAGGTATTTCTTACACTTGCATTAATAAATTTCAGTTAAGATCAGGTGGCAATTCATACATGCAAGTGGCAGTGCTGTGAAAAAAGAAAACCATTACAACCTCTTTTCTCTTTCAGAAGATATTTAAAACCAGGAATTTGGAGGACAGGAAATAGCTGCAAAGCATGTGAGGGTATGGAAGCTGTACTGTCAGCAGCAGATAACAGTAGAAACTCTTCAGGTTCATTATTACAGGACACTTGCACCATTAAAAAAAAAAACAAACTAAAATATAGTTCCGCGCTGGTAAAGGAAAGCAATTACAGGAGACCGCTAAAATGCAGTACAGAACACAAAGCAAAATTGCAAAAGAAAGAAGTAGCAAGCAAATTAAACTGTCAGAATGTTAACAACAACAAACGACCAAAAAAACCCCAACTACCAAAATGAAACATCCAAACTGAATAATGAAGGCAAAGGCATTAAATATATTTTAATGCCAGTATAAACTATTCAAGATGTGAATTTTGTAGCTTGAAAGACTATCACAGTCACAACCTGTTCTAACAGTGTACAGTTTATTCAACATTTAATGGCTTGACCTAGTAAATCTTCACTAGATCTTAAGCAAATTTTATTACTATCATGAGGCATCCTGACTCAATTAAACATTAGCCTTTTTGGGAAAGAATCTAGCCTACTTTATAGTTTTCTTCCAAGAGGTAAGCTGGGAAAACACATGCACCTCTTTATGCTTAACAGAAACACGAAACTAAGAAATAGTTTCAGAATCAGAATATTCCAAGTATTTCAAGAGAGTTCTCTGAAATGAAAGTATTTGGAAAACCCAAGCTATTTAACTTTAGCAAAAGTACCACAATCTGGTCCATTTCCTGTTACAGAACAAGCTGGATTTCCCCCTCACTCCAGGCCATGCAAAGGCAAGTATTCTGCTCACATTGGGCTCCCTTCACCCGTGTTACTCCTCTGATGCATCCAAACTGTTTTCATTTATTGTCATAATGGCTGTTTCAGTCGAATCAACATTCTGTAAAATGGAGAGTGGTTAAGGCAACCTGTTAAAACACCAGAACATGAACAAAGTCTTTCTTCCCTTGCCTGACAGTCATGCCCTGGAAACAGTGGTCCACAGTGAAAGTTAGTCAAAGCATGAAAACCCTTCAGGGGTTCTTGCTTTTGGTAGACATGAGAGATGCTGTTCACAGAAGCTGATTATTTCCTTCATGTTTTTCTTTCCATTTTTCCTCCATATGTCCCTCCCCCTGGACCCTTTGCACACAAAGGCAGGAACAGGCAGTTTAAACAAGAGCCTGTCATGAGCAGTCTCCAGCTAAAAATGTGCTATAGTAGTCAATACAAAATAGGTTTGGTTTGGCCTTTCTCTTATGCTCAGGGAGATGGTCAGAGTTAAAATCGGTTGTAAAACCAGTAGGGCATTAATGGTATTTCTAACCCCATTTGCACACGCATGGAGATTTCACTGTGGGGGGGGGGTGGTGGTGGTGGTGGTGGTGGTAAAAATCTCTAGAAAGAAATAAGATAACTATGCTCCAGACAAGCTTAGCAAGGCTATTGTTGTCAGAGACCATGTGTTCCCAAGAATCCAGGTAAGATCTGGGCTGGAATTACAGCTAACATAAGTTTTAGTGCCAAGTACCATCATTTCAGTTAGTTGGATTCCTAAAATATACCATAAAAGAGAAGCCAAAGTTTTATTGTGCAATCTACGCTCACACAAGTTGTTCTTGCAATAAATTGTCTATTAAATTAGGGAGACTTCTAGAACAAGGGCACAGCATTCCTGGAGCATCTCTGAGCAGTTCTTGGGGTGTTTCATCTAAAAAGATAGGTTCCCCTCTTAATTCAGTTATTTATTTCAGTTACATGGGGTCAACATATACACATCTGACAGCAGGGGATGCTTTACTCCAGACAGAGGGTTTTTAAGGAAACTTAATGACTTCTCACATATGAAACAGTTAACTTGAAAACCCTTAATTACCCTCAGGAACTAACAGTATTAAAAAATATCCTTAATTAAACACTCAAGAAAACAGCCAGACTAATCCTAGAGTTCTTTAATAGTGTGAGGAATGCAGTAATTTTTAACAGGTTTAATACCTCAGTAGTTTGTCATGGCTAGCACTTGTTTTGGAAAGAAAACCCAGGGAAATAATTTGAATAAAACTTACAACAGGTACTGGTCACTAAGTTAGCTGTAAAAATTTCTGTGCAGGAAAAGTGAATAGACAGTTTTAAACTTATACAGAAACACATCTGGACAAGCAAAAGCAACAGAACAGTGTATTAAGAGCCATGATAATTTTAATCACCCATCACAGAAACTAATTTCTAGCAACAGGTTCTGTGAAAAATCAAGATTTTCCAAATACATACCACTGCAGCTGTGGATTTCATCACATTTAGAAACTTCAATTTCTCTATAGGGGGCTGTGCTATATTTTCTACTTAGATTGGGGCCTAAGATAATTAGTTCAAGAAGTAGACCTAGATCTGTAAGATGTGCAACATCAGGAGCCTAACTCCAAAACTCATAGGCCATCTTTTCTTCCCCCATTTGTTCAAATATACATAAATATATAAATTATAACCCATTTTAGGTAAAAAAGGTGCTTCATTGTCAAGGGTCATTTGCAGCCTTTAACATCTCAGAAATGATGTTCTGGCTCCTGCACTGCCACTTCAGGAGCTTTCAGTCCCTTGGGGTAACCGACCACCCCAGTCTGCATATTCCAAAGAAAGTTCTGTACCAGTCACAGCTGAACTGCAAAATTACTGCACATTACTAACCTTATTTCTTTCTCTTGCTAGAACACAAGCAAAAGTAGATAGCATGTTGAAAGTCTTGAAGAGCTACAGAAAAATCAAGATGACTTTTACAAAGTGTGAAAAAAAAAGAAAAAAGAAGAGAGGTCACAGCACATCTACAATTCCCACCTCAAGGCATAAAGATGAAAGTACTCATTTTTGATCTCTTCTCCCCCTATTTTTGTTGTTGACAACCAAGATAGTGTTAAGATTCACTACAAAATTACAACCTGTTTCATTCAGCACTGTCAAAAATCACTCAGATCCAGAATGGCAAGAGCCCAGCTCACACTACTTTTTCACCCCAGACCGAGGTGGGCTCCAGTGACAGGAGAAAAGCCAGAATGTGACGATAGAGACTGAGGGAGAAAGGAGGGACAAGTGTATACTTCTCAAGTTCAGCCCCAAAAATGCATTCCATACGGTGACTGGGAAAAACAAATCTCCACATAATGTATTGTAAAGGTGATCTGAAGCTGTGAAAGTGCTCTCCACCATATTGTGACCCTTGAACACAGATGTTCTATGAGGTTCTTGCCATTTGTCCAACTCATCCCCAGTACGGCAAAGACAAGCCTTCGTGCTGTGAAGTTTAAATCAGTCCCACTAGACACCACTATTTCCCTCCTTGTTAGGAAAAATGGAGATGGTCACACCACACATGCTTGAGATGCTCACAAACCACTGTTCTAGTTTCATTAAATTCACGTTAGACTGCTCAAGGCTTAAGAGTAAAAAAAGTATGGGACAGTGTACAGTATTTTCACTAATATGCAGAATTAGGAACTAATCTTGTTCCATTCTGCAAACACAAGCCGTATCTAGCTTCCATTTTTTTTCTTGTAAATATTCCAACTTTTGTTCCATATCACCCAAAGGACAAGTCTGTCACAGCAGACATCACTGGTTAGCATGCAGACACTTCTCCATGCAGGAGCGGAGAAAAGCCACAGTTGACTTTTGAGAGCCCTAAGGCTCAAAAGCAAGGTTCCCATCTCCTTTTCTCCAATTCTTATTTGCTCCATTCAAGTGAACTAATGGTCTTTATACATACCTTCAGTCTCCATTTGGGAAATGCAGGACTGACTTCAACCTCTTCTTCCTTCTAGGCTGAAAGGTATGGAATGGCTTCAAAAGCATGTGAAACAGACTGATATTTAAGCCAGCATCCTTACATACAGAAGGGATTAGGCTTACTAAAATTGCTTGCTTTGCAATGCATCGTTTTTATTCCCACTCTCAGCAGTTTAAAGGATTTCTAAGTTAACTCCTGCAATGCTGGGAACTTGCTTTCCTTTATAAAGGGGTACACCCAGTTCACAGACCTACTGCTGTGGCGCTCAGAGACAGGCAGAACAACTGCTTGCTCAGCATTTGTAGCAGAGGGGACAGGAGGACAGAGGCATTTTAAGAAATACTGCCTGTGTTCTAGGAACAGAGAGTCACAGAGATCAGCTAGTTTAGCATTTACTGAAATACACCCATGGCCTTGATGCCCAAGCACTTGCAGCCATTATAACACAAGGATTTTACTGGTCAAAATGGAACAGCACAATTCCTGCACACAGGGACCTGTCCTGACTTGAGCAGAGCAGGCAGTCACAGGGATGTGCCAGAATGGCAGCTGAACAAGAAGACAGACACACATGGATTCCACCAACAAGTTCAACAAGACTCCAAACCCAGAATACAGAATAAGCGTAACTAAGTGCTCCTGAGACTTTCAGATCTAAGCCCAGAAACTTGGCAAAAGACCCAGAGAGAACAAGTAATACTTAGAAAAGCTATTGAGCCACACAGGTGAGTGCTGTGCTAAGCGGATGCATGAATGCACACATTAAAAAAATCACAAACACAGAGACACTACACGAGATGGCACAACAAAGTATGCACAGAATTTATACAAATGCACACAAATCCATAGTTTACAACTGGTTCATGCTTTAAAATTACTAAATATAAGAAGTGATTAAAGTTTTTGTAAGAAAATACGTCAAAACAGTAGAAATTATGGTGGATTCTTAAGACAGATCTGCATTAGGAAATGACTGAATCCATCAGTTGTCAAACTTGGTTGAACAATACGGTTTGATCACAAGACAATCGAGGTGAAGTAGACCACCAGAAACCATGACCTTTACTATTACAAAGAAATAGCAAAAGCACTCCTCTCTAAGCTACAAAATATACAGCACACCCTTTAGCATAATCCAGGAAACATTTTTTTTTGCCTTCTCATCTTACACTTAATATCAGATTAGAAAAGTAGCTGTACTGCTTTTGACTCAAAACATGTAGGATTCTTTTCTATAACTTTGCACAAATATACATCTCTGTTCTTATGAGCTTAGGAAAGCTGGAAAAAACATGAAACTGGTTTTTTCCTACCCCACTCCACCCTCCCAAGGAAAATACCCTCAAGATAAACAGCACTGCTGAGACCAAAAGATGCTACAGTTCTTGCTCTGGCAAAAAAAGCCAGAACTCTCAGTGGAAGGCAGCTGTAAAAGGTTAAACAGACATGTTTAATTCAGACAGGTACTCTGGAGTTTCCCCACAAAAACAGCTCAAGAAATATAGCTACATTCTTCCAAGACAGGAGCAAAACGGGTAGAGCCAAGCATGCACTGTACTTTGAATATTTACTCAATCCAAAGTGAAGACCACCTCCCGTGCAAACTTTATTATTCAAATAGGTTAATGCCCAGGTTCCACACGCAGACATTTAAGTGAAAATATCAGAAACAGCACAACTAGAATCAAAGACAGCAAAACCAAAGACAAGCATGTATCTTTCTCTGCTTCCTACTTCTCATTTTTCTTCCTCTTTTTCCCAGTGATGACAGGCTGACAGAGAAGGAAATATACATCCACCCAGTAGTCTTCCATACAAGTAAATACAAAAAAATCAAGTGTTTATTGGAAGTCTGCATGAAGGCACAGATGAGCTTGATTACAGACACATCAGAACAATTACAAATATATGTAAACACCTTGAGATATACAAAAAAGCAATAATAACACCTAATACAAGAATAAAACATAACCTGCTTAAAAAAACAAAACAAAACAACAAACTTCTTGATATCTGAGGTTCTTACAATAAGCTCCGATCCACACCAACACAGTGTAATGCTCTTAAAGTCATCACCTGGATTCATGCTCAATAAATCTGAAATTTGGCCATTAACAGGCTTCCTTCACTAGGATCAGAAAAACATAGGAATAACCAGCTAGACACCCAATCAACCTATAATGAGGCTTCATTTATTCTCTAAATATACAAGAGCAATCACCAAGGGACTGAAATTAAATATAAGGTTCAGGAAAGCTCAAGGACTCTTGTTCAACTTTTACTTGCATTTGAGGAAATTGCTGTATTTCTGCAGGAAAGGAACAGTCTACAGCTGTCAGGTGATTTTTTTCTTCCTCCACAGGAGGCTTAGATTTCATCTGAAACACCTGCCAAAACAAAAGTCAGCAATCACAAAATAAAGTGCCTTGGACAGCTTAGGTTTTACCACTAGCATAAAACACCTCTGTTTATAGATGCAGCATTAAGTAATATCATGAGAAAACCCACCTTTGCACTACTCCTAATATTTCTGTGGAAAGGGGAATTGCTTTCTGGGTTTTTTGTTATTGTTAGTGGTGGATTTTTTTAATTACATATCAATGCCATAAACTTAAAGAGCTGCAACACAGAATTTTTTCAAAGGAAATCACACCAAAAAAAAAAAAAAAAAAAGAAAGAAAAAAAGAAAAGTAGTTTTAGTAGGGGCAATTCCCAGGCCTAGACGAAGAGTACTCTGAGCAGCAATTTATTACAGGGACACAACAGTTTTCTCAAACTCCACCCTCAACCATCTGTCCTAACTCCTCACTCCTGTTCTACAAAAGCTTTATAACCTCTAGAGCCCCATTCCACTAAGGAAAGACTCTTATCCAGGTAGCACATGCAGAACAAAACCTAACACAGCTATGACATGTCTCCTGACCCTGTGGCCACATCATCTCAACCTAAAGATGAGGTAGTACTTTTCTTTGGAGCCTTACTAGTTGAGGAGGAACAAGCACTGTTCTCCCTCATGTAGCAGCTGTCTGGAATGCAGCACCAAACTCCGTAGTTTATCTCCTCCTCAGGACACGCCTCTAATCCAAAACCAGCACCAGCTGCTTTAAAAAAGAAATCAGTATATGAGCACACATACCCCACGGTCTGGCATATTCAGTGACTTCCTCCTGTCTACAAAGTGGCAATGACTCTTGACCTCTGTTTGTACTGGGACTAATGGTTATTACCCAAAAGGAACACAAAGGTATCCTAAGTATTTATTACAGTGAGATGTGGAATTTAAAAAAAAAAAAATAAACTATTAAAAACTTCAATCTGAATCCAAAAAAGGGCTGGAAGAGGAATTCAGCTCCTCAGGAAACTGAGGAAACTAGATTGTCTCTATGCATGCAGTCCATTTGGTAATTAGGGGCTCTGTTTTCTCTCTCTTCAAGAGGAGAGATTTTTCCCCTCCAGGAGGTTGTTGTAACATATGCATGTATTATAATTGTATAGCTTACACTCATACACCTTCTGTTTTCTTATGAGATGGCTTGAACTGGAGAAATATGCTCTGCATAGTCCATGCTCTGTAGACTCCCAAGGATCAAAAAGAAACAGACTGCCATGACTGAAACAAAAAGGAAACATCAAAAAGAGTTGAACAGAATTAGAACTTGTACTGCTTGTAAAACTAAGCATTAGGATTAGAAAAAGCACTCTAAAGCTTAAATAAGGTCTCCGGATGCATCCTCTTAGCAAGCAGTAATCAATACCGAGGATGAGAGACTGTTTCTTTGACTGACAAACTATTCAAGGTTCTTTTATTTGCCTCCATGATCAGTTTCCATTTATTTAACAGAATATAGAGAGTCTATATAGTCCTGTCAGAAGTGCAACTCGCACAGATCTCAGAAATCTTTCTTGTTTTCATTGCTTCCAAGACTGCATTTTTCATTCAGCTCAAGTGTACAGGGATTCCATCCAGGCAGCTGGATTCCTAAATGCAAACATTTTACCAGGAAAGAAATCCTATTCCATTCAGCTCCAGTACAGTGATTGCCAATAGAAAAGCACTGACACTTTCTGGAAAACCTCTGGTAGTACTTTCTGCCCTTGAGAATATGCTCTCAGAAGAGTACATGTAATTAAAACAGTCTTATCTGGCTTTTAGCTGGAAAACTATCTTTGAACAGTCCCACCTCTTCTTCCAAAGAACTTCTCTGGAACAAATTGTGGATAAAACAAACTCTTAATTCTCTCTACAGTGTATGAGCTGCATTCCAGTGTCCAAGCCAGATCCCTTGAGAGAAAATACAAAAAGAAAGCTGCTTGATTATCGGAGAGGAAAGCACTGCTGAAACAGCTAAAAGGTAGATTTTATTACTTTTAGATCTTGAGCTGTAAAGGGGTACGCTCACAAAATGCTCATCACAGCTAAAATAGCTTCTGTAGCCTTACACAACTAGTGAGGATGCAGTGTGCAACTGCCAGGCATTAGTGATAAAAAGGACAACAGAACCCCACCCAGGTGCTTCTGAGATAAACCAAGCACTTAAACCCTCAGAGCAAGCTGGACCCCGCTGTCAAGTGAGTTTCTCCAGTCTATAGGAGATCCAATAAAATCACAGCTGTGGAATCATAATTCATGACTATAATTCACAAGGAAAACTGAAAATCCATTTACATTTATTAGGAGATGGTTGTGCACAATTTCTCATCTTATTCAAAAAGTCTACAAATAAAGTTTAACACTTCTGATTGCAAGCAAATGTTTGTTCAACGTTCTTAGTTCAGTAAGGCCAATTTAGTGCCTTGTTACACTTTCAAGATTTAGTACACACTTGTCAGTTCTTTACTTCTGGTATCAGTCCCACTGCAATAGCAAGGAGAGTTCACTAAGACACTTTATAACAGCAGCTGAACTTGGGTTACGCAAATTCATTTTTGGAATATGCTTCTAACATAAATTATTCTAGATAATTTTCCATTTTGAATCTTAAAACACTGTCAAAGGCTCTTCCCTCCCGCCCACATCTGTACTACTGGCACCACGAGCTTGCACTCTGTAGAGCCACACATCCAAGAATCTCAAAGCACTTCAAAAAGGAAGGAACCATTTCAAACAGTGGGATACTTGAGCTGGAATCCTACTTAAAAAAGAATTATTTTTTTTAATTCGTCTTATGTTTACAAAAGGACAAGCATCAAACTAAACCAATCCTATCCTGACCTTAGTCCCACCTGGGAATGCCTATCACTTTCTCACACACAAGCCTACCACTGATTCAGGAGCTCTGTTTAGTTACAATGCTTTAGTTACAATGCACAGCCGAGCTTCCTCTACGGCAAGGTGAGCATCTGCTATGGTCAATTATTTTCAGACGGAAGCACTGGTCAAATTTTAGGTCTGCCACAATCTTGAGAATCACTTGGAGAATGACTACCGTAATTAATGTAATTTGATAATGCACTTGATCCCATATTGATTTAAGAAGTGTTATAGACTATATATGCATTTCTCTAAATTCTCTCAGAGCTGAAACTACATAGCTACAGTGAAAAAATTCTAGTTTTGCCTCAAGCGGAACATTTTACAACATTATTTTAACTTACTACTTTGATTGAATGCACTAATTTCATAAGGATTTTCAATTTGCAATTCTGACTGAATAGGTGAGCAGCAAACATGACAATATGTACAAGTGTTAGTATACTACCAGAATGCTGTACTTCCTTCTTAAAAATGTCCTTAATAAAGCATTAGGCATGTCAAACAAACTTTTGTAAACAAAAGATAAATTACTCATGTTCTGCTCTGATTATAGCCAGATACATATTCTCATAAAATAAACATTCTCTTGTCATTTTCCATGGCCCACATATCCATATATATGAGGTAAACCACTTAAAATTATCAATAATATATAAACCTCAGTTCTCAAGAGGAACCTCAGGAAAAATGTAACCGAGTAAGATGTCAATATCAAGAAGTGACACTTTGTTCCACTGCAAAGTGAAACCAATTTATTTGTGCTAAATGAATGGAAAGAATGTATTCAGAATACATTTCTTTATACATTGTACCGGCTTAGGCTGCTAAATAAGCATTCATTAGTGCCATGTTGTGCTACTTTCTTGTACTCTGTTTCTACCAAGCAATACAAAGTTTTGGCTGTTACGCCGATATAATCCTCTATGCTCATCTTATTTTCTAACAGACTTTTGAACATTTAGTATACCTGTTCAAACTTTGCTTCAGGGGAATCACAATTAATATATTTTAACAAGAAAGAAATTATCATTAGTTGTTCTCTACAATCACATTGCCTTCTGCAGCAAAAAAATCAAAGAGCACACTTGGATCAGGAATCAGTAACCTGTGGGCAGGACCACACTTCCCGAGGTCATTGTGACAGCTCACACAGCATGGGCAGCTTACAGGTTAATGCAAATGTCAAGTGACATCATCAAATCTTAAGGTCCACATAAATTGTACATTCCACAGACTCCAACAAGCCAGTTCCCTCAGTGTAAAATTCTGACTGTACCATGTTTGAGGTGCTTTTAAACAAGGGAAATACAGATGTGTCCTGTGTGCTGAATTAAGCTTATTTGCTACGTACTACAATAGTTTTGTGTCTTGGGCACTGATTAGGGTGTCTGACTCACTTTTGCACTAGAAGCTGTTATTTTAAATGACTGAAACATAGTGCTGATTTTCCATAAGCTTGGTAAACACTGTAATATTTCAGAATTCATCATGTAGCCCACCATGCCTTTCATTTTCTGCAAATTGTCATGAAAAAATATAAAAAGGTATCCCTTTAGTTTTACAAACCTAAAAGCCAGGAAAATGAAGCTTTGGAGCCAAGCAAAACGACATACTGTCGTATTACCAAACAGAATAGCAAATGTTCCAGCCAGAGAATGGACATACATGTAGTTCAAGTAAACACTGATGGAAAACTTTGTTAAGTTAGTGTTGTAGACCCACAACACTGGCTGCATTTTATACAAACGTTTACAACACAATTAACAGTGAAGCCTATATAACCTCAGTGCAAATAAGTCAAATCCAAATATGCCAAGTAAGCCTTTGGCTTTTAGTAAACTGCTCCGTGTTATGAGTCCACTTCTGACATACAGACTGCTGAGCACATGCACTAAGGCTGAGAGGAGGGATGCACTGAATGTTGAAAATTGGCTGCCTGCGACGCTGCGGGTGGGGCCGTAGGTTGCACAGGCGGTGGAGGTGGTGGCGGAGGAGGCTGCACTGGGGTCTGCGTGTTTGGAGAAGGAGGAGGAGTGGGTCGTTTAAATTTGTCGGGGCTGTTACTTCTTCGTGGTGAAGGCCTCTGCAGAACAAATAGTGAAATTATGTTTAACACACTCCTGAACAACGTTAGGTGCAAGTCCTCTAATCTTGGCAAAGGAAAAAAAAAGTCACACAAAAAAATCAGAACAATTACGTAGGAAGAATAAATTTCAAAACATTGCAAGAGTCACAATACAACTTTTACATAAAATAAACGTTCCTCTGAAATGGAGTAGCAAAGGGAAGGGGAAGTACTCTTGACATCAAACAGAACATGCATTCCTTCCTGTCAGCTTGAAGGAAATGAACACAAGACATGTCCTGAAGATATGTTTACCCATCATGACCAGCAACCTAAAAAGAAATGAGAGATGCTGCAGGCACAGCACCTCCCAGCTGTGCCTGCCCAACCAGTAGGTGCTGATGAACCTTTGACTTCATGCTGCTGGCACATGAGGTACAACTATGTGGTACTTGTGTGTGGGTGGAAATGTTTGGAACATCAGAGAGTCCGCCCAGAATCTCTAGTTCTCTGAAAGACTCTTAGCCCACACACTGGAGTAAGACCAAAGCATAATACAAGTTGCTCTTTAGAGAACAAAAAAGATTACAACCCTTTGAGCTGCAGGAGTGAAACAATTGTTAGAGACCCCCCTCAACAGAAACCACAGATTTTCAGCAATTGGCACATTTAAATACAAAGATTTAAAACCCACTTTATCTTTACAAACTGGGGGGGCAGAAAGGGGAGGATGATCTTCTTTAAATGTCAGCACTGTAAAAATATAAATTACACTGCACAACACTAACTTCGGCACTTCTGAAACAAAAATGTTCATTACTTACCAATCCAGTTAGCATTAATCAAGAACCTCATGGCAAGACAAACCACCCACCCACAATTAATAATCACCCACAGGTGATCAGTTCTGGGCAGAAGAATGACTACAACTCTATACCAAATGTACTACAAGTAAAGTCAAATTTATTCTGCAAGGCAGATCAAAAATGAAGAGTCAAGAATCAAACTGCAATTTAGTCAAATCAAGTATATTGTATCTATTTTTCTGCACAACTATGCATAACAGATGAATGCTCTATGTGAAAGTCAAGGGATTCTTGACAACAGACTGAAGTCTCTGAAACACTTAATATCATTTATTGCATTTTACATCTAATAATATTAAGGGACCTGGCATCAGTATTGAGACAAAGCCAAGAGTTACTTATCAACATCCTTCTCAGAACAATTAGTATTTTTTCCTGAAGATTATCTTTTTCATAGTAACTCAATTCATTTACAGTTTCAGAAAGAGTAGTATTTCACAGAGACTGAACAGAGCAAGTTCCTTAAAAACCTTATTTATAAACAATTTAGTCCCTGGGTTTTCCAGAAACATAAAGATCTTCCTGTGACTAATTCATGTGACACACAGCCACGGGCTGAGCCTGGACCAGGATTCTACTTTCCTGCTGAGCTCCAGCTTCCTTCCTGTTCTACCCACCATTGTAGCACTCCCACCCACCTTTGCTCAAGGAAATGGTAACAATCACCTTTGCACACTCACCTAAACCATTGCAGAAACAGCCGTATTTTAGCATTGTACTAAGAATTCTATCAAAATACGTTTTTACATCTGAGAATGACAAGTACAAGCAAAAACCTGGAAGGATATTTACATACTACTATACCTGCTGAGAAAAATCAAAACGGTCTTGACATTTTGCCAAATGGTTAATATTTAGGCTCTCTTTGCTCATTAAACTCCACAAGTACTTAGATGAAGAAACATGATGTAGCAGAAATGCATCAAACATTGCAGGTAAAAAGGAAATAAATTCAGTTGAAAGGTATGAGAAATCGCCCTAACAAATGTTTATATTAACTTTCTTCTTTGCCAATGAAAATAGAAAATAAGAGTTAACTGCCTGTTACAGTGACATGATGGTAGCATTGTGTGTCATCCTGAAGAAAACCTGAGCTTGAAGCAACCTCAGATGACTCATCCGTCAGATGGTGGAGACTAGGAGAAAAATGAAAGCAATGTTTTTACTTCCTGGGACAGGCTTAGTAGCTTAGAACATCACTTTTCACACCCTGCCTGCTGATCCATAAGATGATACCTATTACTGTCCTTAAGATGATAATACATCCTATTCTTTTGCAGAAAATAAGGTTCTCCAAAAAGTATCAGTTTCTGAGGGGTGAAGAGGAAAATCAGGGTTGAAGAAAGCAGCAATAGATATCTTGGAGTAAGGAGACAAAAACAAACATTTACAAAAATGTCTTGTAAAAAAGCTTAAGGACAAGCAATTGTAACTTTTAAACCCCAAACTATATTGGTAATAAGTATTTACTATTTTAAATACTTACTGTAATACCATGGGATGGTCCCATATGTTGCACATGAAGGCCTGGGGAATTGTAGTAAGACATTCCAGCTCTAGTCAGTGAAGTTGGTGGTGTGAAACCAACTGTGTGACTTGCATATGACAGACCTAAAATTGTTAAAACAAGGCAACATCAACATTCTTGTTTTGTATTAAAAAAATAAAGTGTGAGGGGTTTTTTAAATGTTTTGGTTCTGAATCAATGACAGGTTAAGAACCGGTAACTCCTGCAGATTAGACATCTAAAAATATTCATTGCACTGAAAAGTGTGATGTGAAATTATTTTCTTTCCCTGGAGCACACTATCATATGTCTGAAGCATACATTAAACAATGTAATGTAACTTTTCGCTTAAGATAAACAGTGTAAGGTTCCCCTAGTAGCTTAGTTCACAATTACTTCCATCCAACATTCCATTACTCCATGGGCAAAATGGCTCCCTGAATAACATACAGCCTGAAGAAGCAGGAAGGTTGTACCCCAAGAAGCCATCTAGCACTGGCCCACAAAAAATGTGGCAGACCAGATCTGCACTGAAGCTTCCTCCTCCTTTGCCTCAGGATTTTAAAGATCTTTGGGGCTGTGAAATTAAAACATTCTGGGAAATGTTACTAGCTGAACTAGGCTAGCAACTAACATTTGAAATAACTTTATCCACATTAAGTAAATCATAATATTCAAAAGTGGAAATATCTAATTCTTTCATCTAAGTATTTCCTTTAGGAACTCATTTATAAAAATGCAGAGTACCTGCACAGCTAACCGAGGTAAACAGAAACAGCAACTGCTAAATGCCTCAAGTTCAGACCCTAGAGTGTTCTGAACAGCCTGAGCATCTCTCAAAAGAGCACATTTTCCAAAACCTTTCTCTCGTTTCTGCTTTCTGACGAAAACATCAGTAAGACAAAAGACAGGACTTTTCTCAGCTGTTTAGTATTAGATGCAAGTAACTGCTTTGGAAAATTATGACCAACAACAATTTCTAAAAGTCTCCTAAATTGTTATACCGCCACACTGGATTTAATAGCCTTCACACTTCAGAACAGTGACACTGCAACTACAGGATGCAGCAACACCCACCATCATCCCTCACTGCAGGTATCTTTCTCCCTATAACAGGTGAGACAAGATCCCGGGGAGAAAACAGAACAAGCCTCAGATCAATAATAAAGTCATATAAACAAACAGACTCCCTTTGCTTCCTTTAATTCTGCTTGATTCTGTTTCATCCCTCATGGACATCTGGCACAAATTATGAGTGACTCCAAAGGAAACACTGCCAGTACAGAGTAACACCAAAATTAATCTGCTTTGACTACACAATCTAACTCTCTGTAGATCACATGTGTTATATTTAAGTGCTTTGGTAAGCACAAGGACAGAAACAATGTTCAGGGAGGTGCCAATATGTGGCCAGTCAGACGTAAGAGCCTAGAAATAAAAGGCTAAACATAATGCTTCAAGTCAACCTTCATAAAAGGACAATTTTGAACTGCTTTGGGATAATCCAGTTCCACAAGCTTTACAAAGGCAAGTCTACGTGGCAGGCAAAGATGCAAAAACAGGTAGCTCATTTCTGCAAAATCAACCAAAACATCTAGCCCAGCTGCAAAGCATAAAACAGTTTATCTACACTAAAGACTAGTCAGTTATTAGACCAGCTAATCCCCAGCTGCCCAGGAGTAGCAATAAATACACCATCTTCAAAGTTCCATGCACTGTGCTAGAAATCTCAGCAGCATCTCAGCTTCAAAGAGTGCTCAAAAGTAGCATCCCAAGCACAAAAGGCTCTGGGACTCAGGAGCCAGAATCTGACCCATTAAACCTGACCAGCTTTCCACATGAAATGATAGCAATTCTAGTCAGCTAAAAATTACGTTTCCACACATTCAGGCACATCGTTTCCAAACTAAAGAAGTCATACAATTACTTGATGTAAAATACAACTGTATAATTCTGTGCTAATACTTTTGACATTGTCTCACTGTACCACTTTGGATACAAAGTACTCTCAAAAGCTATTTGTTTTCATCCATTACTGCATTCATATATCCCAGACAGCTCTACAAAATTCCCTATTGATCCATTACTTCTCGAAAAAATTGCTGCTTCTGTTTTTACGAAGTCTGAAACTTCTCAACTATGGATATTAATTTATCAGATGCCAAGCAGAGTAATACAGCTGCCTGTGCAGAAGTGCTAGCCTGGAAGATTTTGTGTACCGAAATTTCCAAACCTGTGAACTCCTAGAAACTACCATTTCAGCTGTGCTCTTTTTAACTCTGACTCAGACTGTGTTTCAGCATCCCCTGAATGTGGGATGTAATTCTCACTAGAACGCAGCACTCTCGTATCAGCTACTGATGGGAAGTGAAGTCCATGGGGAACAAGGAATGTGCCTGAATCCCAGTGTAGGAACAGAGTCCTCCTGCACTGACACACCAGAACCTAAGGAGGGTACATTGCTAAGTAATGGAAGCTGCAAGCCTGTCAGTTCTCCTGTCACAGAAAATGTGCCCCACACAGAGCTGTGACTGTAACCACTGTGTGCACAGCAGGTACAATGTGCAGGGCCATGCTGTATTAGTAGGCAGGTTGCACATGTACAACCACCAATGCCCGCAGTGGTCACCCCACTACAGCTGTTGGCAAGGCTACATTTCTGTGCACCCAGTTACAGGAAATGGGAAAGAAAATATGTATCATTTTTTTGGTAACATATCTTGCAAAACATTGAAAATCAAGTGATTGCTCATTTCAGAAGCATAAAAACCTCCTGAAAACTCATAATGTTCATCTCTAACACCATAGCATAGCTTATGGCCATAGCCAGTTTTCTCACACTCGCTCCTTTCGCAACACCTGGATGAAAATCCCTGAGAGTCCTCTGAAAGACTAAAGTCAACCTTGAAAATTAAAACAATTCAAAGACATTTTATATGTTCTAGCAGACCTGTGTAATAAAATGTCTCATTCCCATCTTGCAGAATGTGTCAATACAGAGCACATCCCACTTGCCCATAGTGCAGGACTCTGTCTAGCAGGTTCTAAAGGTGAGCTTGGGAAAGCAGGGCACACAGGATTCACTTCATTATGTACAACTGAGTTTGTAACTGCATATAACATCCACAGCCAACAATTTCTAATGAATCTCCAAGTGCAATTTTAAGATATTTAAAATTTCAGTCAATAAATGTGTTAGTAACACCAATACATTTCCTGTGATTTAAAATACATTTAGTAATTAGAAACCCAGAAAAGGTTTGTTTGCTTCTGTTGTACAAAGTACCTGAGACGAGAATTCTTAATTTTTTAGTTATTGTTTAATATTGGAAAACAGCAGAAGTACAAAAACCATTTCTCTACTACAGAGAAATGAAAATTTACTTTTTCCAACACGTTCAAGATTAGACTTCTCTAAGAAGTTTTGACTCAGAGTACAACAGCAGTCTCATTACTGGTTCATCATCAAACTTTAGAAATCCATTTGAATTACGTATCCTCTTTTGGCAACTTGTGGGGGAGGGAAGAAAAAAAAAGACAGCAAGAGAGAAAAAGAAAGCAAAAAAGAAATTAAAAGTTCAAGTGTGATAGCTACTTAACTGACCTTTAATATCTGTTCACAAATCTGAAATATATGTTTACCATCCCAAGACATGTTGCACTAGAAGACACCTAAGGCAAAGCTATTCTTGCATTTATGATGCAGGATTTTTTCTCCAAACTAGCTTTGAAAGGCTACTGACCTAAATATATTAATAGGGCATGTTACTATGTGATGCATACAATAATTTTAGAAACTGGGTGAAATATTTACCAGGTGATATAGGTCTGCTAGAACTTGGTGAGGGTGTATAAGGGATAGGACTGGACACAGTGCGAGGTCTTAATCCTTGTGCAGACATCTCATTAAAATATCTAACAAAAAAAGGCAAAGAATAATTAGATCAAACCTTTTAAAATGTGCCATGTTTTAAATGTTTCACTGTGATTTTTTTTCAATTCCCATAAGAATCACATTAGATTAATGAAGGACCAGTCACCTTTAGGAAGTCATGACAGGAACTCTCATCATTGCTGATACTGGCTTAACTTTCAGTGGAAACAGCTGGACTTGTCTTTGCAGTTAAAACCATACAAGTTGCATATGATTAGAATGGTACATATTAAGGTCAGAGATATAAACCATGACAGGCAATCTGGCCTATACTACATTCTTGCACTTTACGCATTATTTCTACATTAAACTCAGTAGCTTGTCTGGCTGGAGTGTATCTTCCAGAAAGGCATTCAGCACTAGTCTGAAATGATGAAAAGGGGGGGAAAATATCATTAAAGTACTAATAATTTGTTCCAACAGCTGATCAGCCGTACCCTTTAAAACATGCCTGGTTTTTTACTTGAATCCCTCTGGTCTCAATAGCCATTTGCTCATCCTGCCTTTTGCCACTGGAACAGAGAGACATTTTCACGCCAGGACTTTCTCTCACTATTTCCAGGTTGTGTTGCAAGACACCTCCCACACTTCACTGTGATAAACTGAACAGATTAGAACCTTAGGCAAGGTATTTTTCCCCACCTGTAATAACTTTAGTGATATTTATTTGCTCTTTACTTACTGAAGCTTCTTCACAGACATCAAGTGCTATAGAAAAGGAGATAAAAATAATCCAATTGCTCTTACTTCACACTTACTCTTTTTAACTCAAAAGAAATTAGGGAGTTTTTTTCCCACAGCACTAGGGTGGTAGTTTTCAGGTTGAGTTGCTTTCACACTCTCTACTTAGATTTTTCAGTCACTGTCTAGATTAGATGCTCCCCTGCTCCCCTCCTCCTGCACGTGTAGTTGTTTATCAGTGCACCTGGGCTTATAGTATTAGATTTAGCTGTGTTTCTTTACTGAACACAGCACAGCAGCAGGCAAAATTAGCTACCTAACAGCCCTTTGACTATCACCTGATTCCCCTTCTACCACTGTGTTCTCAGAAATTCTTAGTAGCTGCATTTATTTCCAAATCATAGGGACAAAAACAGTAACATGAAGCAGCATTAAAAATACTCCTCTCTGATGGAACTCACAGTAATGACTACTTTGAGGTCTGATCGTATACTATTTGAAACATGTTTTGGTACTTGCTGATTTCTGTTCAGAGTTACTAAGCCACATGTCCTAGCACAGCAGTACACTGTAGTGATACCAAAGTTGGTTTGAATTTGGGTAGATCAGGTAATAGAAGTAGCTGCAATAGAGAACAACAGAAAACTGACAAACTGACACATTAGGGTTTAATTAAATATAAGTTTTCTAAAGAGCTACCAGTGGCAAGGTTAGTGAAATTGAACTGACTGGGCTACCTCTGCAACACACAGTAACTTGCAATGCAGACAAGGGTGTGTGTTACAGGCAGCATCTTTGTGATTTCATCACCTTGTATTCTACACAAATCAATTTTCTGTAAGTCACCATAGTACCTGGATCAGGTGATATGGAACAGCAGCACACCATTAGTATGCTTCCAGGGTTCAGGTATTTCCCTGCTACTCCAAAGAATAGAATGGAGAATTGAGAAAACAAAGCTATCACTAGTCAAGAGGGAGAAGTTTTGGGAGAGCTGTATATTTTGCATTCACTGGAGCATCTTCATCTACCCCATCTACAAACAATAAGTATCATCAGCTAACAGAATGCAACTGAAAAAAAGGGATACCTGATCGATCACCATCATTTTTAGGAAGACATAAGTTGACAAAAATTTACATTTTAAGATCATTACTGCACATAGTTCCACAAGTATTTTGTATACACAGTGCTCCAAGACTACTGACTGATGCCTGACCCATCCTTCCCTTTGCTTTGTATTACTTCCACTGCAAATACCTGCTTTGGAGCTATTCTGTCAGGCCTTTGTAGTACCAAAACAATCAACTCAACAATTAATTTCTTAGAAGTACAGAATAGTTAACCAAGTTTTCCTGTATTTTATAGGTTACCACGACCTACAAGTGGCTGAGAAAAAAAAATTATGAGAGTACTCTATAATTTTGGATTAATGCTGGTAATTCACATAGATTTAGATTTTGACTGTATTTCCATTACACTGTAAACAGTGGAAGAAAATATCAGGCTAACAAAAAAGATTCAAACACCAGAAATTCATATTTCTAACAATTCCATTTGTACAGCATTTGCTACATCTTAATACCAGATGCTAATTCAATATATGCCAAGTCGTCTTAGTATTTCATTAAAATTAACACACTACTTTGGACTTTAAGGGTACTCCTTGACACAAAATATCTGGTACTTTGTTTCTGGTAAATTCCAGCTTTTAAGAAATATGCTGATGACCCAAGAAGCTCTCAGAATCACAAGAATACACAGCACAAAGTAACTTTTTTATCTCTTCTAAAGGATCACTATAAATCCAAAATAATGTAAAACAATACAACAAAATAAGGAGCACTTGATAAGAAATAAGAATGTTTTATTCAAAATGTACTTAAAATCCTCTTTCAAGATATAATACTGTCATATGACCCTCATGTGAGAGAACACTAAAAGGCAGGATATAAACCCATGAAAAACTCAAGACTATCTGTAAGGTCAGTGCAAGCAATGCAGCTTGTAATGGAAAAAAAAGGGAATCAAGGATGTTATAGTTTGGACATCAAGAACAATTCAACAGTTCTGGAAATGCTTCCTCTCTCCAAGGCTTTGCACAGTATCCCTTTGTATTTGGCTGAAGATACTTTACTTTCTGCAAAGGACAATCAGCCCCAATGTTGTTCCTAGCTCACAGAATTCCTTCCAGTTACCAAATTAAGGGCATATTAGGTACTATGCTCAAATTATCCTGATTCTCATCTCCACAGCTGTATTTATGTCAATATACATTATCAAAATCCTTAACAATCTTCCTCACTGTTAAAACTAACACAATTTCTATACAACTTTGATACAATTCTACCGAAGTCATACCAGGACTATGCTGAAATATGATCTGTAATGTACAGCTTATTTCTAGGCTTATTCTATAATATTCAGAAAGTAGTATTGACAAATAAGTGAATGCCAACATATCTGGATGGCTGAAAGATACCAACCTTTCATCGTCCATTTCTAAGCTGGATTCACTCTCTGACAGTTGTCTGCACAGTGCTTCCCTACGTTCCATTTCCCTCTGTAATTTTCTTTGAAGTCTCAAGTTTTCTTCTCTCATGTGTCTCTCCTCTTCTAAATACTGTGCCATCTTCTCTGAATCTGAAATTCAGAATTTTGTTAAAATTTGATTAAAATCCTATTTCACAGACATCCAAGTCACTAAAACCATTAAGAAGAAATACTGACTCCTACTTCATTAAAATAATGCTGTTCCACATTTACAAAGATGTTCCTGCAACACACAGAAGAAATTATTTTAAAGGTATATTTTCATTTCCAAGGCGGAAACACAACATGAGTTCTGAAACACAAAACTCAAACTTGTACTACAATTACTACCTTACATGTATTCTACAGCATTCCTCCAACTACACATTTTGTCACAGAAACTGGCCAGCAAAACATGTACCAATATTAAACTATTAATATTAAAATTATATTACATTTTGATAATAAAAGTCAACAAGAGGTTTACTCTTTACATCAAAGGGCAATTCGAGTTGTCAGTTCTAAAGGAGTTCAGCAAACATCACTTAAATGGTCTGGTAACAGATTATTTCATGTGATAAAATCAAATAATGGAAAGTTAAGAAGCACAGTGACAGATGACAAAATTAAATACAAGATGAAGACACATAAACTGTATTTTGTGAGATTTTATACTGTTTGATCAAGTTTACAGCTACATGCTTGATATTTTAAAAAGCCAAAATGATTCACCATGTTTTGTGATCGCTTCTTTATGTGGCACCTTTCAATGAAAAGAATATTCCTGCTTTAGAAGACTGCTCCCAAACTACTG
The DNA here is from genome assembly GCA_035221455.1 of Xenops minutus. Classification (NCBI taxonomy): domain Eukaryota; kingdom Metazoa; phylum Chordata; class Aves; order Passeriformes; family Furnariidae; genus Xenops; species Xenops minutus. Next base: position 6,135,157 of record JAWWEE010000159.1, on the reverse strand, counting down.
AATGTGATTTATCTGTCTTCTGTGGAAATATCACTTCTAAATGTAGCAGTATCACTTATTTTAAACTATTATTATACCAAACCAATTCCTAGAAGTGTTTCAGAAATACAAAAATGTAATACAAATACCAGACTTTAGTAAGAAGATTTTTTTAAGTAACAATGCTAGGGGTTCTCTAACGACCACATCTTGCAAACAGCAAACTGAAAACTATTTGAGTTTCATCTTCTGCTCGCAGGCACATCCACCATTCCTACCAGCACTGCTGTTCATACGGTTCAATCTGTTCACAAAAAGAGTACTTCTAAACCTGGATCTTATTTTCCATGAGAATTTGACTCTAAATGCTTCAAATTTTTTACTCTGAATCACAGTAATTCAAAAAGAAACCACTCCAAAAATCACAGAGGATCCTTGAAATGAAATTAATTAGGCTAGATTTGCACACAGAGACTTTAATCCTAAGGCCTTGCTCTCGTTCTGAACTTCAGTAAGTGAAGGCTGAAGTGCAGAATTGGCAAGTACATAGCTTAGCTGTGCTTATCTTCTTTTAACAGCCACAAATTACTAATACCACAAACTTGCACACAAGGTCTCTGCAAAAAAGCACTCTTGATCCATCCTCTCTGTCCTGGAGGAAGGCTGCTGCCTCTGGCATGTGATTTCTCTAAATGGAGGTTGCAATATCGCAGCTGGCCTGCCTAGACCAGCATGCCAGAGAGGGATATTGGCTGTTCCACACCCACACAAATTTTTCTGTCTATGTGGTGAGGTATCTATTCACTTATCAATTGCTGTGTAACACTATTGACTGAGACTATGCAGAACTGATGAAAATGGGACAGAAATTTTAGATACAGTATGAAGGAATGAAGGGTTGGCATTGCAAAGTTCATGCGAAGCTGCATGCAGCTTCCTGCCAGCTGAGTCCATGTACTTTTCTCTGGGAAGGCAGGGCAAAAATGTTTTAATCTAAACCTGCCCATTTTTTACCACTTTTACCTTCACTTCAAACTCAAGGAAAAACACAAATATCTTACAGACTTGAAGAGATTTGAAAGATGTTTACTCACGCTGTAGCTGTGCAGCCCTCAGTTGTTTCTTTAACCTCTCCACTTCATTCTTTAAAAACCTGATATGTCTCATCATATTTTCTGGAGAGTCTATCTCCATTGATATGTCTCTGGGTGACGGTGGAGCAGATACTGGCTGGTCTAATTTCTCCTGCAAAATTCTGTATGAAAAATAGTTCAAACTTTACCTTCCATTCTAATAATAAGAAAACCTCTTATATGCCCCAGAAAGCCACTGACATGGATTCTAACAAGTAGGTAAGATTTAGTTTAACTGCTGGTTTTGGGAGATAAATGTGGGAGGATTTATAGTGTTTTCTTTCTTAATTCAAAATAAAAAAGGGTAAAATTTGTTGTTAAGGTACAGATGAATTTTCTAAAATAACCAGACATTGACATTCCAAAATATTTCTGCATACAGGTCAGGAAAAACAAATTCTCACCTACATAAAGTTATCTCAGCTTTATACTCAAGCACTACTTATTCCACAATTTTTTTGCTAAGTAAATGAATCTTTTGTGAGTTTTTACATTTATGTTTTTACAGAAGGAACACATTGTGAGGACTAATGATGAATAAAGAGTATCTATGGTGAAAAACAAGCCTTTCTGCATTTCACCACTACCAAAAGAAAAAGCTTGACAGAAATTTCCTGAAGGATAGTTAAATAGTTACCCACCCCCTTTTTTTTCTTCAATCTTCTACATATTAAGATATTCCATACTGTCATGGTTTCAAATACCTCTAATAACTGATGGTTAATTCAGGAGTAATGAACTCCTCTTATGAAATAAGCATGTGGTAGATATTACCTGTTCTAAATTATGGGGTTTGGAGTTAAAATAGGAAGTATTTTCCAGCCTTAAATCATGAAACTGTTCTTTACTAGAAACATGTTGACTGGCCAGACCCAATTCTGCCCTGAAGAGCAGGACAGCCCTATGCAAGCACAACTTTTTGCACAGCATGGTGTTCACACATACCATACAAAGTGTACCCAAGCAAGGTCTGACTCTACCATGGCTCCTTGCACGAAGGCACAGAGTCTGAGATAAATTAAACCAGAAAGGGTTTGTCTTAAAGAAGGCTTTAAATCTAAGATAGACAAAAATCCTACCAAAGGCTCATCCTGCTATGGATTTACCACTACTGGATATCAGATGTACCTTTTCAGAGCACCTTCCACACAGCAGAGCTCTGTAAAATGAAACTACAAAACCTGCTCTTCACTTAGGCTCAGGTGTTTTTTGATGCCCCAGTCAAGATTCAGAGAGTCACATTAACATAACTGTATTTAAACATGTAGGGGAAAAAAGCTGTTAATCATCATTAATCATTACTCTCCCCTACTCCCTCCTGAAATAGAATTCTTACATTATAACATTGAAGAGATGGTTGCTTTCATACATATTTTTAATTTTAGCTTTTCCAGGAATATAATGAGTCACTATCTTAACTTCTCCTAAAGAAGCAGCAAGAAGTCTCAATGACATGGGTGCACACCACTGAGAAAAAGCTGAAGAGCTGAAGTTTTCTTTGAGCAGACAGAGAAAACCCAAGAGCCTCCCATACAACAAATACAGTAAAATAGCATGAACCTAAAGCTGACCACAAACCAGAAGCTTTGAAAACAGGCTATCAGTAGTTGAAATAATTCAGCAAATTCCTCCAAGCTTTCCCAGGTAACTTCTTATACTCTTTAGTTTTATCTACTTTAAGCAATAAATGATGTGGCATCATGCAAACAAGGAGCTTTACAACTGCCATAACTTCCAGAGTTTCACAGATTAAACAACTCTTATGGGACAGAGATGAACATATTTAATCCAGAATATTATGTATTAAAAATCTCTCCCCCAGTAACAAGTGTCTGCAACATGACAAACCGTTTCTCTGCTTCAAGCTTATCCATCCTCTTCCAGAGACGATTCACTAGTGCTTCTTGTTCTTGTTCCAAAGTATTTTCAAGGTCAATCTTCTCACGTCTAAGCTGGAGAGGAAAAACAATTAATGAAAATGATGGGCATGTATTTTTTGCAAGGAAGTGCCATTTGGAAAGATCCCTGCTCTAACAACATCATTTTAAATAATGCTCTACAACAGGAAGGAGAAGGGGGAGACAAAATTCAGGCACAATGCACTGGTCACAGAGCCAGGCAAAAAATCAAGACATTCAGTATCTGCACAGCTGTCACCTCCCCAGCAGAAGCTTTTCTCATAGAACTTGTCTCTGGCCAACAAGGAGTATGAAATCTATTCAAAGACATCTCCTTTTCCACGTGTCTCTGAAGCTCAAACTGAATTGATTGTCCACTACACCTACCTTCATTCTTTTGAAAAATTTTAGACTTTTTAGTGGAAGAATCACAGTTATGTAAGCAAGAAATGGAAGAGCAGCCATGTTTGCCTTGTGTTAGATAAAGGAGTAATATAACAAAAATAGTAAAGAAAAAATTACGTGCACTGCCTTGAGTGTTACTGTATCAGTACTTACTAGCAAAACAAACGTAATTTGACCTTAGCAAAGGTAGAAAGCTTTAGGAAAGTAAAATCGTAATTTGACATTATTTATGTTCACTTACTATGTGAACGAACATTGTTGATTCTACTGTAAGTTAATACAAGATACAATGTAGAACCTTCTACTATAAGTTAATAATAGAAGCGTACATGAAGAAATCTATTATTAATGTTTAAATAGAAATACAATGAAAGTATTAATAATACAGGAGAATTTTAAGAGGCAAAGCTGATCTTATTCAGTAACAATGCAGCTGAACTCAGAAAGTTAGCAATAATGAAATAGTTGGAAACAGATCAACACAGGTGGAAAATAGCATGGAGGCACTTTTCTCAGCCAAGACTTAGTTAACACCACTTTTCTGATGGGCAAATAATCTCACATTAGCAAATGGAAAGACTGAAAACAGATTAAGCAATTTCCTTGCACATTTACAGCATCAGTGGGTGAAGGGCTATCACAGCATCTGAATCTGTAAGAGCTCTGTGCTAAGCAGTAAATTCATCCCAAGAAACCCAAATAAAACATAAGCTTATAAACTTCAGTAACAGTGCCAGTTTAATGAACATACAACTTTCTTCTTTAAAGCTTAGAAGAATTAGCTACTCTAAGTAGAAACAGACATACTGATGAGTAATAGAGAACATAACTAGAGAAAGAAACACTAGTTAGCAAATCTTTCCATGTCTGAATTTCCAGATGTACATTGACAGCTGAGGGAACTTGCATTTCAATAACAGAAGTCAGAAGCAACATGCTTCAGCCTCACACAAGGGATGAGAATTTGGAGCCTGACCAACCCTTTGTTCCCCACACTGGCTGGAAGGCGAAGCGCTCAGCCCCGGGAGGTCCAGGGCACTCTGCCCTTGGGTACTGCTCCTCAGCCAGCATGGACAATGTTTGGGGCTGAGAGTGTTCAGAGGGAAGAAAGGACAGTAAACGTCCTGGGAACCTGCACACTGTGCTGCTATGTTACCAAAACACAGATCCCCCCCACACTGCACAGCTATCTGTATAAGCACAGGATGAGAGAAGTCTGAATGCAGATCACACCCTCTGCAGCAATGGTCCTTTCAACACAGCATGGTTTAGACTCACCTGCTTTAACTTAAAGGCTTTTTACAACTACGTTATTGATCTAACACCAAACAAACTCACAAAAACATGGAGGTGAAAAGAAATCCACTTCTTGGAATGGTAGGAAGAGCAGCACACTGGAATTTGAAGACAGAGTAAATTACTTATAACTGTGAATTTGAAAAATCTAAGATTACGTTTAGTATTACAGCAACCATCACCAAGGCAGTGGAGTCCATTAATTATAAATCTTCTAGAGTATGAACAATCAGCAACAATATACAAATAAGCTTTGTGGTGTGTCCTGAAAGCTGCTCTGAAACACCAAAGAAACCAGGTTGTGAGACACATCTAAAACTCCACATTTCCAGCAATACGAAAACATACTGGAAATAAGTATCTTCCTTTGCTGACCTTGAGTGTTGCCCCAGTTCCTCCCACTTCAGGATATTAAAACTCTGAGGATGAATATCTTGAATTGGACCTATGGAAGATGCAACTGCAGCATCCTCACCAGAGCTGTGACTTCAGAGCACTGCTATATTTGGCTTTGTATCAGATAGTTTCAAGTGCACTTTAAAACATACTCCTGTCAATGAATTTGTTAGAAACGTGATAATATTCAAAATAGGTGATAATACTCTGAACTAAAATAAGCAGGACGGGATTATATGTCAGGACCAAGCCAGCAGCTCTTTCAATACTAGTGTCATTCTACGTGGGTTCAAAGTTACATTCCAATCAAACATAATTTAATTTTGACCATTAAAACAGAGAAATGAGGCAACATTGCTTGCTTTTTCAGACCTTAACCTTCCCTTCAGAGGAAGAGAAAAATTCTTTGTAACCTTCCTCACCACCCAATTATGTTTCTTTTCACCTCTCTCTCTTTCACACATACACTTGCTTTACTTTAAAATATGGCTAAAATATCCATTGTCTGTGCATTCCTAGATTATTGCTTTTTCAATTTTCTTGACAACTGATTAACAAGCACAACTGCTCCCTCCTGAAATGGAGACCTTCCAAATCAACGACAGTTGAATATACTGATCTCTGCCTAAGCCCACTATCCCAATTTTAACTTGCTTCATATCTGAACCTTCCCCTTTGTAGTTTTAATTCTCTGATGCTCTCCAAGAGAATCTTTCCAGAAGATTTTACACATTTCATGCTCTCCTCCTTTCAAAGCAGACACAGAAGATGACTATTAGCAGTTTAGTTCTTATTTTTCATCTCCTAACTGTACCCATTCTAGTCTCTCACTATACTGTATGAAATAGAAAACCACTTAAAAATGGTAATAGCAAGACTACACACCCTTGGCCTCTGTGGGACAAAACTGACAGCTATTTATTTCCTATCAAAGCACTGAACTGTAACACAGAACATTATTGCTCAGTTTAACTGAGACATTCAGTTAATGAAATAGTCACATGTTGCAAATTTCTTCACCATTAGCCTTCAGAGCAGAATGTTCTGCTGACTTCACGCTGACTTAAATTACTTCAGGTCACATTTGAACCGTAAGATCCAACTTAGTTTTTCATTAAGGAATAACATTCTATGCACCACCAGTGCTACAAACTATTGATCACCTGTAGCATAAGCAGTTCAGATGAAAAAGACCAAAGGAGACAAAGCCTCGATGTTGTCTATTTTAAAAACAATGGTTTAGTGAACATATGCTGTAATTATCTGCTCCCTGATTAGTGACAGATCGAGCAATGCAGTCCAGTTCAAAGCATTGCTCAAGTCCTCCTTCCAAGCCCTGTTTAACAGGTGTTCCAAAGGTTATGTGGAAACGTTGTGGCAATTTCCCTCCCTTAATTTCCTATGTGTTGCTCATAAAGGCAACATGGCTCTCCTCACAACTCTTGGTTGCTTCTTGGTAGGTACAGCAGATGCCCCAAAGGTCGCTTTTCAGCTGGTTAATTAGCACAAGAAGCTTTTGTTATTTGTGTAAGGGAAGAAAGCATGGTGAAGGCGAAGTAACCTGAGATTTACTAGCCCTTACAGGAGAGGAAACAAAGTCCATAAGTTGCATTACAGAGACACATGCATGGCATTTCTAAGCAAGACTGACAGCGAAATTTAACATTTTCACAAACAAAGTTACCAAGGTCAGATATTTGAAAGACCTTTGTGGATATATGCTTTTTGAACAATATATAATTGATACTTAAATGTAGCAACAAGTTTTAAATTTTATGATTTCACAAGTCTGTCTGCCCAGAACAATGATACAAAAATAAATACCATTAAGATTTCAGCTGTGGCTCATGTTCAAAGACTTCAATAGCTTAGTATGTTAAACTTACTTTGCATTTTGATTAAGTGGTGGCCACCACCACCTTGTGGCTACAAGAGTTATTTCAGTCTCATGCTAATTTCCATACTGGTTAAGGATTTGCTGGCAACTACATCTTCCTACCTTTCTATTTTTCAATTTGTTCCATAGGTATCTCCATATAGAATGTTAGCATAAGAATTAGCCATTAACTAATTTATCCGTGTCAACAGATACAGGAGAATCGTACAAAACTGGCAGGAATTCGGATTACCAGCAATAAAAAAGTTCCAAAGCAAAAGAAATCACAGAAAAAAAGGCACTAAATTTACACTGCCTGAATCATTGGACCTCCACATGCCAGAAAATCTGAAGTTCTTTAACAAGCCTACAGGTTTCATTAGTTTTCCTTTTAAGTCAAAAGGTCTCCTACTAAGCCACAGAGATGCTTTGATGCACGTGCCTAAAATTAGACATAAGAGCACTCCCCATGTCTAAACTTCCAGTTAAAACATGACCAAAACCAGTGGTGTTTTATCTCTGCAATCTACAGGATTGTCTGAGGAGAAAAGGAGTTGGATGCAGTCAAACCTCAAATCTTGAAGAAAACAAAAACACAGCTGACACCTGACAGTTCAAGTCCTGTGCTCTCCAAGCTGCCACAGAAAGGTGACTTAAAGCACAACCAGACCACACACAGATCGTTTACTACTGTGCTTTACCCCCACCTGAAGTGACACTGGATCTCACAGCAGCACAAGTGGAAGCCAATGAGCTACAACAAGAAGCATTATTTAGAGAAAAGTTGCATTTGTAAAACTCATGATATCCAGCAGACACGAAGGCCTGCAGAAAGGCTACTAAAAGTTATAATGACCATGAAATAAATCAAGTTTTCTCATAATAAAATATGCTGTAGATTATTGCTTCAAAAGCCCAACTACTGACTTATCTATATTCTTGACACTGCCTAGTTTTTTACATACTTAAAAAAATTAAGACAAATCTAATACAAAAGAAGTCCTTGTTTTTTTCTCAGCCATATAATTCTGAAAGGAAAGAGTTACCTGCTCCAGGGTGAGCTGCTTCGAAATTGTATCATTTTCCAGTTTTTTAATCTTCTTCATCAGTTTGTTCACTTGAAATTCCTGTTCTTGCTCTAAATGCTGCTCCAGTTCAGCTTTCTCATGTTGCAGCTAAAAATTTAGGAGACATAGATATTTTAAACACACAAATAAAAGTATGAACTTAGGCACCTTTTATTTGTCTAGCTACACATTTATTCTTCCTGCATGTTTCTCTACAGATAAATCTCAAAAGACTTCAAAATGCACAACCCACCCAAGAGCCCTTCAAAAAAAAAAAGCCCCCCACCTCATTTTAACATAAATTATGGCTTGGAGTAAAGTCACTTTTAGCATTAACAGTCAAAATCACAATAGAAACCCTCCAAGACAAGGATTCAAGTCTTCCTGTGGATAAGAGAGTGTGATGGCACCATGGTGTGAATACACGAATCTGACTCAGTGAAAAGCAAATGTCACCAAAAGACAATGGTGTAATTACGTTGTGTTCTGACCAGCCACTGAAAATTGCAGGCACCTTTTTCCACCTGCTTATTTTTGGTGCCAGTTCCTCTGGCTATCACAGAGGATATCACAAAACTATCTGAAAGATCAGTGTTTAAACATGCGAGGAAAACCTGAGGAAATGCAGAGACACCTCTCAGTCGTGGACACAAGTCAAGGTTGTTGGATATCCACAGTGAAGTAATATACTTTGATTTTAAAATTGCTGATCTGTTAATTCAGTTCCTTTTACTGCTACTTAGAGACAAAATGGTCTGTGAAGTGCAGTCTGGCAGAGAGATCAGAGGCAAAAGGCTCATGTGGAAAGAACACTAGGTGGACAGCAACTACCTGGCAACATACATATGGGAGAAATTTGGAGTTTAACTGTGTTTTCAGGCCTTTCAATGTTGAGATTTTATTTTTCAAAAATTAACACCAGAATATAAAATTCTTAGAATATATTGTTTAGAAAATAAATGAGACTTACTCACTTACTAAATTACAGTGTATTTCACTTACTACATTACTTATACATACATTTCACTTATTAAATTGAAGTGTATTTTCTAAACCCTCTGACACTGAAGTTCCCACGCACTTGAGGAAGCCACCCAGACTCTGACACAGTAATCACTGAGACTATCAAGGCAGGTCTTGATCAAATGGTCAGAGAACTTGGTTAAACTGTCTAGCTGGAAATAAAGCCATTTCATTTCTTCTGTGAGAACATGCGGGACTGCTAAGTGAGATTTGGATTAGAAAAAAACCCATAACTTCACACTTTTAAATCAAAATACTGTTTAAATCAAAATCCAACTGTTCATGTTGTTGGATAACCAATCTTTAAAGTTTCTTACTTCAGTATTGGAGTTAAGCTTGGTTGGAAAAAAAGAAGTCTAATATGAAAAAGCCATTATTTCACTTTACAACCCCATAAGCCCTTCTTCCTTCCCCCTTCCTTCCCCACCCCTACACAGCAGACAGCCCATGGATTATCACTACCTGTCTCAAGGTACCAACTGCAACTTCATCCATCTTCACTTTCCTTGATTAAAATAGCTAGACCTTTTTTTTCCACCTAAAAATTGAGACCAAATCCAATTGCTGCAATCAGCTTGTATTCAGTCAGCAAACTGAACTGTGTGAAAAGGCAGAGAGCCAGGATGTCTTGCTCAGCCCAGAGCCAGGTGCTGTGAACAGAGAGTGTGTGGTTGGAAATTGCTGGCAATTTTATCAGTCCATGAGTTGGGCACATCACACAGTCACATGAAGGCACCTCAAACGAACTTAACACAGACCATTTCTTGCTCTTGTGTGCTTCATGCAAGGGCAGTCACTCTATTATTTAAAACAAATTGAGCTGCGGTATCTTGCAAATATCTTGCTTATCAAAATATTCCTTTTAAAGCTGGCTGGAATTTCCATCACATGTGTACTGATGAGACTTATTCATTAGATCTGCAGCTTCTTTGTAGGATCTACTAAACCCTCGTGGGAGTGTGAATACACTGCAGCCAAAGGACCATCCCGGCTATCAGAAAGCTCCCAACTGCAGCCAGGAGAGATCTACCAGAGCAATATCCTCTATTCTGATTAGAAAGTAACTGGGAATAAAAAAAAGCCCACAATCATTTTCGCCTTGAGTGCTAAAAGGGATTATAACATGAAAACCCTCCTGGACACTCTGAACCTACTTTATTATGCTACTCTTCTTTACCCTTTGGCTTCATTTTGCTAAGTGAGAGAAAAATACTAATAACAGACCCCAAAATACATATGAGTGGTGTCTGCCACTCGTAATTGGGTAAAATAAGTTTTTTCTTTTATTTGGTTTGATCACAAAACCAAACCAAAGCAAACAAAGCCCAGTTAATGCTGAAAAACAGAATTGCTAACAATGACAAAACATGCACTGGTAAACACCGGTGGATAGTGTTTAATGTAACTTAAAGTACAAGAGTATTTTCAAACTGTTTTTAATTATATCCAACTATAATAGCAACTGTTTACAGATACACCTATGGTTGACAGCTAAAAGAAGGAAAAAATGTGTTAGAATGTGTCACCTTGATGACAATGTCTAATAGACTTTGAATTGCATATGAAAACTGTAGAATTTTCAGCCACGTTAAGATCAGAGATGGGTTTGGTGCAAGACAGACAACTAATAGGTTCAAGTGAGAATGGGGCTATCAAACATGAGGTTCAGCAGCAGCACGAGTGTATCTGTTAGTTCACTTCAGTCCTACACAACCACAGTAATATCCTTCTCTCTCTACAGAAACCAGTGTCCTGATACAGCATAGGACCACATTTACCTTAATTCTTTACTGCACTGCCTCACTTCTGGGACTGCAGAAAGTGTTTTTATGAAGTAATGAAGCCAACAGATGAAGTTCCCCCTTAAGAAACAGCTCTCATTTATCTCCCAGACTAGGACCTTGTACATTGTGCTGAACAGCATATTTTTAGTACTCCAGGCCCTCAAAAGTTGTCAAATTCCTCCTTCACTGCATCCTCAAAGTCTTATTTATTAACAAATTTGTATCAGCAGTTTGCCTTTGCTTTATGTCCAGATGTTCATCAAATAAATGATAGATGAGCTGATGATTTATTCTGCACAATGCAATTTGCATCCTTGAGCTGATGCATCGTATTTTGGAGAGCAGGAAGGGTAATAGCTTATGTTTACAGACTTATAATTTTTTTAAGAATTGTCAAGAATCAGACTTGCATGAGAAACATTTCTGTACAGACATCCAATTACTTAAATCTGCCTGACTACACATTATGCTATTATCTTGGTATGTTGTAACATCTTACTTTCGAGGACAAATACTTGGACCAATTTGCACTCCCAAAAATAAAAGAGCATTGAAAAAAATATCTGAATTTGACTTTGAAAAAGACTGTTGCACAATTTAAAGAACAACTGACTTTGTGAGATCAAACAATATTAAAAATTAATTACTCTTTGGAGTAGCTTTGTTTCAAAAAAGGTAAATTTTCAAGATTTACTAGTTTAAATTTCAAAACAGTAACTCAACATGTCCATGTCCCCAGCTGCAAGAACAGAGCCTGCATCAAAACACTCCTAATGATATTCTGCAAAAACACTGCTACCATTCTATAATGACTGGGGATCGAGGATGCTATAAAAATACTGTTCCAAGCTTTCCAGAGACTTCACCACATAAACAAAAATATAATTACAGGAAGTACAAAGGAAAATAAAGCAAATGTATATAAGGCTTACAAGAACTTTACCAGGGATGTATGTGATAAAAAGCTTTTGTTTACTTCAAAACCTTTGTTGAGATACATGTGGTCCTTCATTCCTACAGCATTCAGCCTAGAAAATTAATAATTATGCTAAACAAAGGAAAATTATCTAATAAAATCATACATTTATTCATTTGATTTATAGGGGCAGGGAAATGCCAGACAGTTATAAAGAAGTATTATCAAGCAATGATATGACACCAGGAAGACAGTATTATTGCAGTGAAAACATCTCCTTTTCTGTGTTACTGTGCATGTTTAGGCTGAGTGTGGCATATAGTAAAAGGTTTCAAACTGAATTTCTTACAACACTGAAAACCTGATGTCACTCTGTGTTTTGTAACAGTAATGCCCATCATGCTGAACTGGGACATTCTTGTTCACTGTTAGTGAGGAGCTGCAGCTCATGCTCTGGCAGAGCTTCCACACTGAAAACCTTTTAGCATTCTGGGAGCTCATTCCAGATGCCACTCTGAATGCATTGCTTAGGCCCCTACAATTGGGACAAACAAAGGTCTGACAAAGCAAAAAACACGCAGGCACTATGAAAAAAGTCCCTCTGCTAGGTGGCTTTCAACTGAATAATACAGCAGTAATTTTGACACAGACACAGGGTTGTAAATACTTGAAAAATGGAGAGACTGTAAATCATATGCAGTTTACCAGAAGAACACCCCTCTTCTCTATTCCAAAATGCAAAGTTTTAGGCAAAACAACAAATCCATATGCAAGTTTTTTCCTCTTAGTCAAACAAAAAGCAGGAAGCCATTTGGTGCACAATGTCTGACAGAATGAATTTTGAAAGTCTGGTTCCAGGTCAGACCAGCGCTGCCTGGCAAACACAGAGATTTAGAGTTTAATCCCAAAAAACAGTTGGATGGTAGAGCAACCAACTGGAGACTACAGTATTTCTGGTTAAGTCATCATCCAAACTCTGCATCTAATTTCACTAGAATTCTCTCCAGAGCAAAGATGCCAAAAATGGCAGTGGACATTTATGAATTCATTATTCACTAATAAAGACAGAATTGCTACACTCTCATGGGAAACAGTAAGTATTGGCACTCACAGATCTCAGGAAATTAAAAGAAAGGAAATTGCAATTATCTTCTTGGTCTAAAAAACATTAGGCAGAAATTTCACACTACACCTGTATAAGGGGAAGAGTACTCCATTACAGAAAAGATACTGTAATAAACTCTTTCCTAAAATATGAGTTTATTTTTAATAACAGGATTTTCCCTTCTTAGATTTTTAATCTGGCAGTCTACATGGGTGTAATTTCCAGGATTCATAACTGAAGAATCAAAACTTTCAGACAGCAGATAAGCTTTCAGAAAAACTGCAAGTCTTGAGCCACTGTAAAGGTATGAAGTGTCATCTAGATGTATGGACAACAAAACCTGCTGGCCAGTGAATTGCCATATTTTACCATCTGCTGGCTGACAAACAGTAAATGAGATACTGTTGACCAAAACCAGGCTGTGGTCAGCATTTGACCTCCTCAGTATTGTAGTTCTGGCTCTGTAACTGCCTTCTCTCAGCAGAAACCTGCAGTTGCCTACTGAAGGCTGGGTAATATTTGCAGGATGATGCTGAATCCAAAACTGAGGATTTAATCCAGATGCTGCACAAAAGGTGAGAATGACTTCACCAGTTTCATGCCTGTATTCTCTCTCAGGTGCTCCTCTGAAACTTTCACAAGTGCACAAGAAGTTGCACCTTTTAAGGGTTTCCCCCAGATAAATAGCACAATGCCCTTGCATTGTTTCATCCATTACAACGAGGCACCCCCTTGGCCATTTTGAGAACAGTAGATGGTTACCTTTTTCTTTAATTTGGAGCAACAAAGGGTACTTCTGAAAGTTCATAACAAAAGAGAATAAAAATCAACTGCACTTTTATGTTGACAAGAAACTTATACTTTGTAATGTGTGAACCTATTTTGCATAATTTCAGCAATTTAAGAAGTGTTAAAGATAGAGCTCTAAAGCACTGTTGTCATGTGAGTTCTAGCGAAAAGGCTAAGCATGTTTTAGGCAATTACTAGATACAACAATTTAGTTGCTGCAGAACTCCTGCAATACAAATCTGTGTGCAAGGTCACTTACGACTTCAAAACCCTTCAACCAAATCAAGTGCAATTCATGTTTTTACTTCTAAAGTTTTACTTTGCTCTATATGATGCATAGTACAGTCCCACGTAACCTGGTTCTGTAACAGATTTCTACATCTCCCTTTGTTTAACATACCATTTCTCCCTTTACTGTGAAAGACTTCAGTGGAAAGCTTTTTCTATAGTGATACCTACATCTTACTTCAATTAGAACAGTTGATGCCTCTATTTTACTGCCATCTGCTTCTCTGTTTTTCATGAAAATGTATCATTTAGAAAGAAAATGTGTATCTTATTCAGAAACGTTCTTGTCAGTCCTCAAGACAAGGGGAAATGGTAATACCAGATAGGGGATATCTTATCTTGCTATTTAATTTACTATGTGAGAATAGAAACCAAATAGACAAAGTCATAGAAGGCCCAGTTTTCAGTAACAAAAGCACCAGATGGGATTAGCTCTAATGTTGTTTCCAAACAGTGTATTTCCTAACTGCAGGGCTAAACATGCCTTAAGTTTCCAGCTGCAGAACACAGAAATGCTTACAACATACAAATTAGGTTCTTGTAAATTGCCTAGTTTTTCATAACAAAACTTATAAATAATGGCATGAAGAAGGCCCAGGAAAATCACAGTAAAGATTCACCCAGGCCAAAAGCAGGTACTTAGGCAAGACCATCAGAACAGGGCAAGCACGTACAACACTTCCAAAAAATACTTACCCACTTTCCAAAAATAAGCAATTTGGGTAATGAAGTTTCTCTGCCACAAACTGTCCCTGCATCTTCAACTTTCTACTTTTGGCATCAAACTGATATGTTTTAATTCAAGAGAAGTAACTGTTTTGTTACAAGTATGGATAAACTTACAGATAATGTCTCCTTCAAGCATCACTGCACATTCTTGTATATTAAGTTTAATATTTCAGGACTCCTGTTAAATATCAAATACTCCAGGGGAAAAAGTGTCTGTTTCACTAACATTTTAAATTAATCAGTAACTCTTCTCTGGAAGACAGTTAACATTTCCTCTAAGCTATATTCATTTTTTTGTATCTGTATACAAACTTTCAGGTTTTCAACACTGAGTTCGCAGACACAAACTTTAAAGCAACATATTAAAAAAGGTCACTCACTACACTTCTTGCACTTTGCTTTTATCAAGTGTCAGCTTTACAACAGCTACAACCTGACCACATCCCTCTGACTGCAGTCAGGCAAACAAAATGGTTCAGTCACCAGGCAGTCCTAAGGCTCCTGGAAGAAACATCAGTAAAGGCACCAATTACCTGCATCAGTTTTCTTGAGAGCTCATTAGTGAGAAATTCCTCTTCCTTTTCATAGTTTACTGCAAGTGTTTCTTTTTCTTTCTGCAGAGCTTGGATCTTCTTAAATAGAGTATTACTGATGAATTCCTCTTCCTGTTCTGCCCTTGCTTGCTGCAAAGTAAAGACATAGTTTTAAGCAAAAAAGGAGCAAGTTTCCACATTAAAAGCTGCAATCATTCCATTCCCCTTCAAATGCCTATCATCCCAGAGAACAGTAGGCAGGACCTAAGTGCTGTGACCATCCCCCCTTATAACATTATAGCACCTTTCTTCACTTTCTGTTTTCCATCTTTTAACTTGGGAAACTTTAAAGTGGCCTCCTCCCAAACCAAATGCAAGACCCCAACCTTATAAACTTTATAAAAGCAATAGAGAGTCACAGAGACCTATTTTCACCTACTTTATGTCTAAAAAGGAACTCCTTTCTAAATGTTCTCCATCACAAGGTGAAACACAGCTCAGACTGCTGCATTCAGCACCATGCCTTCTCTTCAGATCCCTCAGACTGAGCCCTACTTCCTGGGGCTCAAATAACTCATTTATTCTTTCACCCAGATATGCCTTGCTGCTGAGCCACAGGCAGCACAGCTTGGCTGAAGGAACTTTTACCCAATCACCAGCATAGGAAAACAGGTATATTACTGCTACTCCACGACATACAGTAACACCAACTTACAAAAATGCCACAGGGCAGCTTTATCCCAAGCTACTCTGGAAATCTTCCCCATGCAAAATAACTAGAGAAGACAATTTCCATTTCAGCTTTCCAGCAGCACCCAGGCATTGCCCCACAGAAACCCAGCTGGGAGCTTGCTTGCTTGCATTCCCTACAGTTTGGACACTTGTATGTTTTTAAATATAAATAATAGAAAGTTGCCCAATGGAACACAGAAGTGATCTTTGGAAAGTCTGCTCTAAAAGACTGTGAAGGGTTATTTCATATGAGCAAATGAAAGATCACAGCTACAAATTGGTAAAGCCAGCTTTTAATTCCACAGTGCAAACAAAGCCTAGAACAACTGAATGACATGACAGAAATACCACATTTAGCAAATGAAGCAAGACAGTGTTGAGGAGCAGTTTCATTCCCTGCAATAAAATCCATGCCTTGAACTGCACATGTGTGATTTGCCCTGATTCTAATAAAATGACAGCAGCTTATAGCTTATGCAAACATTCTCTAAGTTTTATTTCAGTCAAATTTGAGAGAGGAAAATTTAAGAACTGAAACAGAAACATCACTGAAAGCTTAGCTTCCATAATCTTCTGCCCAAAATGTGCCAAAATAACCATCTCTTTAGACTTATTGTGCACTGGAAAATACTTGAAAAATTTCATTATGTCAGTGATCTTTTAACTGGAATGATACATTCCCTAGTGGTCCAAGAGACAATTACTTAGACAGACACCTTCCATGTCTAGAAGGAAAGTTAATTAAAGAACATAACTGTCTTTAGATTTGGTGAAACAACAGGACCATTGCAAATCTTCCTCATGATAACACCAGGATCATAAAATCTAAAGCATTGGTTTGGACACTTCTCAGTTGAATCCTCCTTCCATCAAGTCCTTCTCTTCACATCTTTATCTCTGCCTTCTTATGTCTTCTCCCACCTCTACTGCTTTCTTTTCAAGGCCCTTTCCTACTGTCTACCTGCCACCCACTCCCTTCTCCCTGTCACCAGCAGAGCTGGCCCAAATCCAGAGAACCACGACTCCAACATGTTCAGCATTTGTATGCCACATCAAGAAAATACAGAGTTGGCCAAAAGCTCTGAAGGAATGCTAAATTGTCAGCTCACATCTCAGGATTAAAACTCCAGGAATCTAATTGATCTGAATGACACTATCTATCAGTTTCTAAACGTGGCTTTCCTTAGAGCTACTAACAATCTTATGTCTTCAGAGACATTTTGGAGCAGAGTAAACAAGTCAAATTGCAAGGGTTCATTGTCCTCCTCAAATCGTTAAAATTCATGCATGCTGTTCCAAAATCAACTCCTCCACTGCCTTCACCACACAGGATTTCTACTTGAGTCTGTTTTACAATGGTTCAGACAATAAAAGACACTAACACAGACCAAGCTTACCTAAAATTAATTTAGAAAACACTAGGTTCTAAAAACAAAACCAAAAAACCCCAAAAAAATACAAAAAACAAAACCGGAAGAATGAGGGTGTTTCTGCTTTGATTTCTATTCATCTGTAACTTGCACAGATTTGTTCTGCTCATGCTTTGCACTAATCAAAATCTCTAAAATCACATTATTATGGCACCAAGCCTGCACAGCACTTCATGGCCAGATCCCTGGTGTTGCATTAATGATGGGTGGTAAGGCCAATGTGAAGAGGCTGCCAAGATCCCAGCCCACTCCTGGCCAAAGAGCACTGCCCCTCCTTGGAGCCTGCACGGGTGCTCATGAGGCCAGGCAGAGGGCCAGCACAGGCAGGAGGAGACACCCAAAAATTAATCCCTTCCCTTCCTCCTCCCATTTTTCTTTCTTCATAACCAGGCATACCACACAGGCAGAGGGCTGGCATGCAGAAAATAAGAACCAAGAGCCACAGTTGAGCCCTGTTTAAACTGCCCTGCAACAGCCCCTGTCCCCACACGGAGCAGGAGCCAGGCTGGCAGGTGGCTTCAAGGAAAAGCTGAGTGACTGTACTTGTGTCCATTATACATGAAAGTATTTCTCAACTGAGCAGCAGGAACCCAATTTATCTGAGTATGAACCCTAAGTTCCAGATATCCACACATCATATTTAAAATAATGAATGTCCATTTAAACACCAAACAGCCAGCAATTTCAACACAAGCATTTTGGTTAAAAAACATCATACAGTTATTAAGGCTGGGGAAAAAAGCATGTGATTCATTAACATAGGTCTTCTAAACTCCATTCTGAAGCT
This sequence comes from Xenops minutus, assembly GCA_035221455.1. Classification (NCBI taxonomy): domain Eukaryota; kingdom Metazoa; phylum Chordata; class Aves; order Passeriformes; family Furnariidae; genus Xenops; species Xenops minutus. Next base: position 6,116,991 of record JAWWEE010000159.1, on the reverse strand, counting down.
TGCCCTTCATCTTGTTACTCCTTACTTGGAGACAGTTCAATTATCTCAAGTAATAAAATAATTCACGTTTACCTTAATATTGCCTAAAATCTTGAAATCTGTTACTCATTTAGCCCATAACCAAACAGATTTTTTTGGTTGTGAATACACTGTTTTTCCAAAAGGATAACCTGTCTTTTTATTACATATCTGTATTTGAAAAGAGGCTTGATATGATTAGCAAAAAAAGAGAAACAGAAATCAGAGACCATAGGTCTGTCTCTGTACAGAGTTCTTGTTTTTTCTCTATTATCCATATCACATTCAACATCCAAAAATACTAACAGCAATTTACTCTTTTCTGTGTACCATATTACAAAATAAATTGCTAAGGCACTGAGTGATACAAAATGATAACACCTGTTATCATTGATCAGTCAGTCTCTGGAAACCTGAAGCAAGCAATCTACTTCCACGACAGATTTTCTGCATAACAGCCACATCCACCTGTCTCTGTCTCAAAACTCCACGTATAGTGAACCCAGAGCATTTCATGAACCCATCCACTAAGGAAAATCAGTAATTCTTGTGGTCAAGACCATAAATGCCTAGGACTATAGTGTTACTTTGAAATTGCAAATGGAGAGGGAGGAAAAAAGCACCTCATGTACATAAAACCTCTTACATTTCTTAGGAAGGAAAGTCCTACTATTCCTATTGCAGCAGCATGTGAAATCCTGATCACTAGCAGAGGTGATGCATAAAGCATTGTAAAAACCTACCTTTGTGAGCTTAAAGTCCAATTAGCTAATTTTAAAAGAACTAGGAAACACTTTCCCTGAACCTTAGATAGTAATTTTCTGTATCACTGCACCTTATCCAAACTACACTGCTCTACTGGCCCTACTTTACAAAGTGGCAAAATCCAGGACTTCCAAGGAGGCACCACTTTGTACACAGTCAAATAAAAAAAGTGAAATTTATTTTAAAATTCCAGCTCTCTTCTCCTCCCTGGTTAGTTCTTCTGAAAGCCTCACAAACATTCCTGATACTGCACATTAAGCAAACAAGTTCAACAATCCAATTAATACCTACTTCTTAGTCAGTATCAGCACATATGAGTGACCTGACATGAACACGTTCTTGCATTTCAGTTTCCAGACTCATTTCAGACACAACTTCAGTAAAAAGTGTTTCACAAACTGCTCCAGGCACCTACACTCCAGCACCCCAGAGCCAGATGCCAAGCACACCCAGTGCTGACAAAGCATAACCTGGCTCCAGTAGTGGCCAGGGCAGAGGTGACACAAGATTTCAGAGGATCTTGCTGGGAACAGCCTACCAAGCACTGTTTTGATCTAATCCACTCTGGAAGGTCCTTCACGTTTAAGGCAAGAGCCACCATGGCCTCTTTACCATTCACCCATCTCTTTACAGAGCAGGCCCTGTTGGCAGGATCCTGTGGACGGTGTAACCCTGTAGATGGAGCTGAAGAGCAGTTTAACGTGACACAAGAAACTCAATCTTTGCTACTGAATATAGACTGAAGGGCTGGGGCAGATCGGGCAGAGATGATCTCAGTGGCTGCATGGGATACACTGAACTAAAGCTGCCACTTCAGAAAGCAGCCTTCCCTAAACTCCTGCCAAATATCATGAGGTAAAAAGGATGAGACGAGCAGATATAGTGACAAGATTTTAGAATACGCAGTTCTTGCATAAAATAAAATCTAAGCTTCCCAATTGTCCTGCAGTACACACTCCTCTTCTAGCAGTACTAACTCAAGTAATTGCTCCGGCCTTACTTTCTGACACCAAGTTAAAACCATATGGAAAACTACGGATCTACAAGTGCAATGAACATTCCAGTGAGCTGATACTGTTCCCTTACAGGAGCAGCTTTTACAGTGCAGCTGTTTTTTCCTACCGACCTTCCAGCTACATCTGAAATGACCACAATGCATGCAATGTGCATTTTGCAGTTAAAGGGGTGAGCTGGAATTCAAATTCTGGGGTCAATTTGTAGTGTGATTTCCTCCTTAACCTACGGCAAACCCCCAGGGTCACTTGCTCAGTTCTGACATAAAAGTACTTCTTTTTCTTTTTTCCCTTTTCCCTTCTATAAGATGGGTTTTCAGGACTAAGAGAGCAACAGAAATAACAGAACTGTCAATTATCATCTTTGGGCACATAGTATCTCCTAGAAGTCCAAAAAAGCAGTAATACCTTGAAATGCTTCCTTCAGAACCCCAAGCTTCTGGACTGCTTTTTTATTTTTTATTATTATTATTATTATTTTGTGTTTGTTTTTTTCCTTAACACAAACCTGGTAGATGAGGAGGAAAGGGTTTTTTTGGTTGGTTGGCTTTAAAAAAAAAAACCATTTAACAAACAACCCCTCAAAAAAACCCCACACCACACTTACAGGTGTACCAAAAGTTATTTTCAAAACACACTAAGGTAGAAAGAAATTCATTACTGAACCTCATCCTAGTAGTTGCTAACTTCAACTACTCTAAATGTTACCTATCATGTAACATTAAAGCCACATGCAGAATTGCTTCAAAACACAAGTCCTACTACATTTCAACTCTTCAGTAGATAAGTTCTGCTGCAAGAGGGGAAAAGAAAGGTATCTGGTTTTTACTATAATAATAAAGGAATAACTTCATGATAAGCCACCATTTAAAGTGTTTAAATACAGTTCCTTTTAATTTCCATTTATAGTTGGAAATTCTCTCTCCCCTTCATCCCTCCACCTCTCTCCTTTCAAAAGGTCAATTAGGTTTTGGTGAGACATGCCCCACCACTCGTCCCAGTAACTCCAGTCACAGAGGTTTTTCCCTGGATGCCTCCCAGCCAAGGCATCCAGCATATTGCCCTACGGATCTGCAATGGATGCAGACTGATGAGAGAAATGAGCTGACTCAAACAACACAAGACAGACATTTTCCTCCCAGGTCAGTTTTAACCCCAGTCCAATGTTTTCAGCTCAACATCACTCGTGCAGCCTTATGAGACTTTTTCTCAAAAACTCAGTAACCTCCACATCTTTTGCACACACCTTTTGGTTTGGGGACAGCACTTTAAAAAAGCCCTCAGAACTGACCAGCTTCCTAAACAGAAATGTCAGTAGTATTCATATATGCTAAATAACCTCTCTGCATCAACAATGAAGTAAATTTTTTTGATGGAATGCAATTCCATTACACTCCAGATTTGTACACATTTCAAATAGCTTCTCTCTGCATTTTGATGTTGGCCTGAGTCCTGCACAACAGAATCACACAGGTAGTGGAAATGAAACAATCAAGTTATGAAAACAGGCTCATTTGACAAACATAAATATTTATAAAACTAATGCATTTTGGTTCATTACAAAGTGTAACAAGGTATATGAAATTCATAATAAAATCAATTTCTGAATTTACTTACATAATTTAAAAACCATTTCAACAGCTTTCTTCAAAACAGAAAAAAAAAAGTGTACTCTCTTCAAGGGTTTTTATTATATCAGAATACTGGCATTAAGTGGTTAATATAAATCCAGTATGTGAAAAAGCCACATTTTCTGTGGCAAAGAAAAATGTCAAGATAGGCTCTAGAAAAATACATGAAACCTCAAATAACTTTTACTTAGCAGTTTAACCACAACCACACATTGCTATGCAAGTCTTAACGTAAGGAAAGGCTATACAGTAATAAAGCACCAGAAAGGTTGTATGGGCACACATTAAACATTTTCTATTTCAAAATCTTAACGTGACAACCTGAAGAATCTGACTATTCATTAGACACATGCTTTATAGCACTTATTTTTCATTCACTTAAACATCATCATGTCAAACAAGCTCCCAGACGGTTATCAGTGCTGGAGTCTCTGCTTCCAGCACACAAGAGCTGTAACCTGAGCCAACAGAAGTTACAGGCCAAGGCAGGAATGACCCAGCAGGAAAATTAAATCTAGCCCACAGACCTTTCCAAATGGCTCTGTTTCATGAGGCCATTTCTGTGTCTCATTGCTGCACATGCAGTATACATTTCGTACACTTGCTGTACTTTCAGCAGCAGTGGATTTCCAATGCGTGTGTAAAATGAGGATAGTGCACACAAAGCAACCAGCCCATCGCCCCCAAGTCCTCAAATTCACTGCATACAAGCAAAAATATTGCTTCAAAATACACACTAAATGTTCCTCAGAAGGACTGTAATGACTGCACATGCAAACACGGCCAGGAAGGCACTAAGAATGGGGGCCCTGTTACAGCTCCCCTCCCAGCACAGAGGTTTGGCAACACCTCTCCTGCAGAAGATACACAACCTGCTTTGCCAGAGTCTTCCCCATTTTTGTGAATTTGTACCCAGCCAAAGGTTTACATGGACAAAAGCAGACAATATAGAAAACATAGCTACACTTCATATCAAACTCTGAACCAGACTTTGAAATACCTCTCTCTATTTATCCTTTACTGATGACTACTTGAAAGAAGTTTTTGCTTTACTCTTTGACTTTTTGACACTGATACTTTACTGCTGAATCTTTCTGTACTGGATATAGTTTGCAAGTTAATCAATAGCGTAAAATAAATGGAAAACAAAAGCATGAGGAACAGGTTTTGCTTTTGTTCAGCCTCAATATAAAAGCTGCTGAAAAACATCATAAGGAGACACATACACACATAACTAGATTTGAATTTTTACATTCAGTTTGTCTGAATTTTCAAATGTGCAGGTTTCTGGACACAAAAGAAAAAAGATCATAGTACTTATAGATCTCACTTACAGCTACTGTTGTAGCATATATGGTTTTGTTGGAAGGGGAATTAATAGTTTTCCATACCCTGCATAATGATTAGAATAACCATTCTTTTAAAATGCTGTGGTTTCGCTTGACCAGTATCTACAATACTCAATTTTAACATAATCTGGTTGTGTTATGCTACTTAGAAGCTAATAATCAACAATAGCTTAAATCTCAGCAACACCACCATTCAGTACTAGAAACTATAAGAAGTGTAGTCCTGAAGTCCAAATTATTCTGTGATATGAGATGTCTAATGCATAACCACTTCTTAAATTAGCATATTTAAAATCACTTTGAGTCTGTTTTCTGCCCAGTGATAAATCAAAATTTATCTTCAGTGCAACCACACATTAACTAGTCCACTTTGCTGGACTGACCAATTAGCAAACTCAAAACTGCACACTCCCAAAGTTTCAGAGCAGGAAAAGCAAAAGATTCAGCAGAAGAGTAGACTATTAGGTGACTAATTTAACACACAATTTCTGCTCACAGGTATGTATGTTGATGCCAACAGGCACCGAGTTGTGTTCTAAAATAACAAATCTCTGCTAAAAACGAAACCACAGCAAACTATTGTTACAAGTAGCTTTGCTGCCACAACTGTTTCTCTATTCAAATACAAAAGAGCACAAACAAAAGCAGTGAACCGAGACTTAACAGTCACCCCTCCCCAAATAATCTTCATGAAAATACTATTTCACTCTATGCAGCCCAGGTAAATCACTGCAAGTATGCAAATATGAAACACATGTTTTTCTTCACCAGAGCAAGTAAGAGTCAAAGTATAATTCTGTTATACCCTGTTTTTCCTGGCAGAAGATGCCAGAGCACTGCTGCATGGCATGTCCCACTAGGGGCAAGGACTACCAGACCAAAACCCAGTTATGGCCTTTCCAAACTCTAGATGCTCACCAACTTTAACTTTTTTCTTTTTTTTTTTTTTTTGAGGGGGCAGGAGGGGGGAACGAGGGTGGGAAGGGAAGGGAAGGGAATGAGGTTGTTGTCAGGTTTTGTTTGTTTGTTTTATATGACTAATTTAAATACAACTTAGGCCATCATTAGGGATAGCAATGTTTTTCCCACTAGCAAGGTGTCTGCAGTCACTCAACATAAATAACCTCTTAAGAGGGTTAAAATCTCCTCCAATTTCCACTGACACATATTGAATTTCCAGAGGAACACTCTCACAGTGGTCCACAAGTGCTGGAGATGAAGTTTGCTACTAATTAGAATCATGCCTTGTCCTAAACCAAACCAACATATTCACAAAGTGAACACAACACTGTCCATCCCACTGTTACAACACATTAGCTGGAACTCCTTTACAGTAAACAAATGTTTCCACTGACCCCTCCTAGGACTCAGTGAGTAGAGTAATACTTTGTTTTTCCTTCTCTATAGTTTGCACATCTTACAGTACATACCACAGTACTCCAAAGAACAACCTCTTTTCAGGCTTTCAAGACAAGAAACAAGTCTATCAATTTAGTGTATGAAAATATGATGAGGAATATGAAAATACACAACCTTTGCTTTGTGTTCTCTGTCTCTGACCCCTACAAACAGGTTTACAGAATACAATCATCCCTCAATATTCACCCCATACAGGACTGGAGAAGTAGGTCCAACACAGAGAAATTTTTAGGAAATGCCTACCCACCTTTCCACCCACAGAGCAAGGACCTTCCAGTTATGTCTCAATATTCAGAGAAAAGGGATTTTTTGCAGATCTACACCTCAGGTTAAATTTACTCTCTGAAAAGGACTTTGGAGGTGGCCCTCCTCTTGGCCCATCCAGGATTTCAGGGTCTGTCAGGACAGGGGTTTTGCCTAATGAATCAATTCCTGTCAATACTAACCAGTCAAAATTTCTTTTTAAGAGATGTGAGAAACACATATTCTTTAAAGCTCTTGCAAAAATAGTGATTAAACCCCCACACTTTGCAAAATTCATAATAGCGGCCTTTGCTGTTTATTTGAAAGTGAAGTGAAACAAAGTGGAAATTCCACCACCTCTGCTGAAAGTAGAAATTAAACTGGAAGGCACAGAAAGAAGCTCTCACTACGGCTCACTAAACATTGTTGGGTTTTATCATGTCTGACTTGTTGGAAACATTTACACTTTCACTCAGGACTGAAGAGTATCATTGTGGGAATTACTTACATATGTGGCAGGAGTTTTAATATGATTAGCACCAACAACAAAGGAACTAAACAGACTTCAGCTTTACAATAATAAGCAGAAAGGTCACACTTTTAGGCAGTTTAAAGAATTAAAGCATCTGAGAAAACTTGACAGGTAGCTGAAACACTGCTAGGCTGTCTCAATCTACAGCAGGGCTGAAGAGATGCTCATCTACCTCACTAAGTTCATTCCAAACTGAAACCAGATTGTGGTATCAATGTGCAGAAAATGAAATTTCAAAGCCACACTCAGAGTTAGGAGAGGAAGAAAAGGCTTTATCTGAGGAGTTCCTCCATCAATTAGAGTATCAGTAGATGAGCTGAGGGAATACCTACTTTTCCAGGAAAAAAACTTGCTGCAATGGAATGTACGAAGGGATAGAGGACTCTGAGGAGCTGAAAGGATAGTCCCCATAGGCAATAATTAGCCGACAATCCCTGTATTTTAACTGAAAAGTTGAAATAATTACAACTCAAGTGCCAGGATTAAAAATCGCTTTGCTTCAGCTTTCATCAAGTAACCCTTGCACCCCACAGAGAGATGTGAAACCTGCACATATGTAAGTTGTGCTTTGCATTTTTACTGTGCAATACTTCACCTCAAAAATCTTGCCTTCATTTTCACTTTGTTCTCCATCCCATACATTGAAATGGGACAAGAACAGTCCATCTTATTAAGGCTAAGACGCCTCTTCACTCAGACAGAAAGGCTTCACTGAAGAGGAGGAACAGGAGATGCACCCTTCTAGGTATCCCCAGGGTTCTGTGTTGGAAGCAAGACACTAGAGAAATGTTTTCTGTTACAGATCCATGGGAGTTTGCTTTATACTGTATTGTTGGCCTCTCTTCTAGAGCATGTTTTTGCCTCTTTTACATTCATTCTGTTTAGATTCCAAATTCTGTGCATAATTCAATTTGTACATTTTGTCCCTATTCTACTCCTTTATTTTCTGGTTTGTTTGAGTTTAGTTTTTTTCTTTAAAAGAAAGTCAGAAAGGACTCACCTCTTGATCTCCTGCTAAATTCAGCAACTTCCTCCTACCCCTGGCCCAAAAAAGAGCAGCAAAGCAACTGTTTCTCTCACCGCTTTTACCAGGCTATGTTGAAACACATCAGATACCTACTGCTGACAATTTTCATTCCTGGGAAGGAGAGCACTGTCTTGTTCTTCATTTCAATCACAATTCAAGGTCTGTTTGTGAGAAAGTGGCATTCCATTCTCCTGCATCACCCCAGAAGTCCAGCTGCCTGATCATTCTCATCTGCAGCTGCTGGGGAGTCACCATGGCAATGGCTTCCTATTTTTCCAGTCCCCACCTGGAATCCTACCCAAGCACACCTTAGGACTTGCAACGTGAAAACAAAGCTTTTGTTGAAGTCTCTAGCAGATGCAGAAGCTTGCTCATCACAGTAATCAGTATTATTTGCTCAACTACTAAAAGGAGCTTTAGCACTGACAGTCTATAGCTGAAAATACACTCAGCACTTAAAACTAAGAACTTGGAAAATGACAGCTTCAATATTAAGTAAAGTCAGTTTCAGCAACAGGAAGAAACAAATAAACAGAATTAACAAGTGCAAGATGACCACGCACCTACTCTGGAAATAAAATGTTTCAAGAAGTAAAACAATTTTTCTTCATCCTTTGAAATCAGCATTAAAATTCGAACTCCATTAAATTCAAAATCACAAATAAAATGAAGTACAGAACTTTTAGGGTTTGATAATTATTCTAGATCTTGTCTACACTAGCTTTCCAATGCTGGGATTAGCAACAGCACTATAATCTCTAAAAACCCCAATGTTTTATTCTACCACCTAAACCAGGAGAAGTGAATTATGCAAAACTGTTGGTATTGGGAACAGTCATTTGGGCAAGTGACTAAAAAGAATGTTAAAAATGTCTGGCAGATGCACATCAGGAGCATACATAAGTATTTTTTCCTTCAGTGAAAGCAAATTTGTTGTTAGGTGTACAATGCAGTAAAACCTAAAACAACTCTCTCCTTCAAAACACTTTTATGTCACTAGAGATACACTAAGAAAGAACGGCTATTAGTCTCAGTAAATATTCAAACTCACCAATAAAAAGCATTCTTAAAATAAAAGCTGACTACAAACCAGTTCTGACATAGAATTCTAGATAGAACTTCAATGAGAAAGTTCACTTAAGAGAAAAGCAAAATTACTTTCTATGCAGAATAGCAAGCCCACAGAAATGCCAAGAACTTTGCATTATTAAAAATTCCCAGATGTACTGTCTACAGTCTCAGTTCTTATTTCACTCCCATCCCCAAAGTAATTCAGAGCAATATACAAGTATTCCTACTGACTGAAGGCATACCACCATTATTAAATATAGGAACATCAATAAAGTAACTGATAAAAAAAGCAGAGCTGTTGTATAATATTTACAGGCAAGCAAGACAGAGGTGGTTATCACAGTTTGGTATCAACCCAAATGCAATACTGCAAACAAACTAATTTACTGGATAAAGGACAGAAACATAAAACAGGTCATTCAGCCTGGTTTTATAGAGAACAAGTCATGGCAGATAAGCAAAGATTCATCTTTCAGCCAATGACTATTTGTAATAAAGATAACCACAAAGTGTAGGATGTGCATAAGGCACCTACGTGATTTTTTGATTTAGTAATACAAGACAAACACTATTTTAAAATGGTTATAAAATAAAGTATACATGAGGATTTCCAAAGTCACTCACTGATCTCAAAAATACTCACTGGTGGGAAATTTCATTTCACCAACATGTACTAAGCAGGAAGTTGCTCCAAATATTCCCTGCACAATTATTAGCACCCAATGAAGCGCTACTGGATGACCCAGCAGTACAAATCAGACCTGAAAGAGGCAGAGGTGTGCCACTGTATTTCTGCCAAATTAGCCAGAGCACACAACAATAAACTCATTGAAGACAACTGACAGTACTGAATGAAAAAAAGTTCCATATTAAGCTATCAGAAAAATTTGTGCAAATTTGAAGCAGGACAGGGCGTTTAGACCACACCAGTGCAACACATTAATCCAGCACATTAGATTTTTTCCAGCACCTCAGAGCCTGAGAGCTCAGGTTAGTTTGTCAAAATAAACTAAAAGATGCCTATTACAGACCGTATCTTCATGAGGAGAAAGCAGAGGATACAGAAGATTCATTAACCTCACCAAAAGGCACAGCAGCAACCAACAGCTCAGCCTTGATGAAGCTGATGGGAAGAACAGGAGGCAGGACACAAAGCTTTTCCAAGCACAGGGGTTATCCACCTCTGTGACTCTTCAAATTAGAAGTGGATACCTTTCCCAAAGACACATTATAAGGTTAGTTACGAGGTTCAATTCAGGGACAACTCAGAAAAACATGAAGATGTGACACAAATCAAAGCAGATGATTAAGTAAACCTCTGAAGTCTCAAGCTCCCTGAAAGTACAAGCATTCCTGTTAATTAACTATTTGAGTAAAGTTCAGAAACACTCACTTTTTCTGTTTTTTGCTTGTTTGGTTTTTAACCACCATTGAAGAAGGTCTACAACAAACACACAGTGCTGTTAACCCCACATGGACAAGGTTTTTCCCTGGAAACTTGCTATGCCAGTGCCTGTGTGTACCTACAAACAGAAGCAGATGATAGCACACCTTCTACTATCAGCTACTCAGCCATGCAGCACTGCTTGGGCCATGCTAACCTACAGGCCAAGACAGCTAACACTGAAGGGTATCACTAAGCTTCCTTTTGCCTTTACATGTGTTCTGTAGAAGTTCAGTAGCAACTTCTTAAGAATTTGAGGTAAATGTAAAACTGAAATACAAGGCAGTCATTTCCTACATGCCTGTTCCTGGAAAAATGTGCCTGCAGCATTTCAGACAGACTTTCATGGTGTACGAATTTGCCAATCTTAGCAACAATGTTGTCTTTACTCTAAAAAGCAGGTGAGCAAAGCATTTCTAAAATAAGTTATTTCTGAGTAAGACTTTTATTTTAGTCCATCTATAAACTGGAGTTAGAAATGCTGCAGCTGGATACAAAAGTTCCAGGCAGGTTTCTTGTGCCTACAGAAGACATCACAGAACTGCCAGTGAGTATCTTCCACACAAGCAAGACCTACTTCAAAATAAAGAGCAAGTAACAGATTGACAGATATATTTTTTTAAAGTATTAATCTTTTTTGCTTTCTTGGTTTGCTTTTTACCTTTATCTGCTACTAATTGATTTCTTTCATTCATTCCTGTGCCCTTAGCAAGCACCTTTTTAAAGGTCTGTATTTCAATTCAGATAGCCTATCCTGCCCTTTTGTCTACTATTAATAGACATATTCTGTACTGAATCTGGTGTTTTGCTTTGAAATTCTGGTGCAAAAAGAAAAAAGCAATTCTGCAGGAGATTTTTGACAATACAGTACACCCATTCACTTCCCCAAACTATCTATCCAGGCTGACATTTTCCATGAAGACACACAACAGCAGATCTTATGCATACGCACACACACATCCCTCTGCACACTTCACTGAGAACAAAATGCTAAAATCATACTGATTACCAACATCTAAGTCTGGATGCTATTGAGAAAATTGTAACAAGTCTATGATACTACACAGGATTTTTCCAATCTGCAAGTTCCAGAAAGCCAGCTTGTTTCCAGGAGATGGCTGTTATTGAAAGCAAGGACTTTCTTCAGGATTTAAGTAGGGGGTGAGGAAACAGGAGCCGAGTAAGGCTTTTTCTTCTATTGTTCCTCCCAACAGGTGGGAGGCTGTTCACACTGCTCTGCAGAAACGCAGAGGAGACTGTGAAGCCAGGAAATGCCACTGCCCTCTGCTAGAGCTCAGGGAATAAGAAAAGTTAAGCTGAGAGCCAAGGTGCAGAGGTGCAGGTTTAGCTACAGAAACAAGTGTAGCAGAGGTCTCACAGTAAAATACTGCCACTCACAACCCCCAGCAGTCCCACATGCCAGTGCTTCTCCCCAGCAAGTGCTGCAGCAGTCGCTACCAGACAGTGATAACTCATGGCAAGCTCACAAAAGCCAGCATATGCCATTAGTGTTTCAGATCAGACTGTCTCATCCACATTGATGATGCTGGTGGGGATGCACACACTACCACAAACTGGGATTTCTAGGATAATTCCCCTCCCTACAAAGCAAAATGGGGGGAAATTAAAAGAGAAGATACTCATGTAAAATGTTATAATGCATCAAAACTGCTACATCAAATATTTTGGAGCAGGAATATTTTTAAATTCAGTTGTCTGAAATACACTATCTTCACCTCTGTTAAAAAACTAAGTAACACAATACGACGTCATATTTTAATTTTCTAATTCCACAGAAAATAGACATCTGAGTATAGTAGGTCAATTTACACAAGTTACATTACCAATTTAACATCGTTGAGTAAGCATGTAGCAATCAGGAACTAAAATTCTCTTTGTTATTAAAAGCACTCCTTTTGCATGAGGCCTGTCAGTTCAAAACAATAACAAAAAAAACAAAATGCTTTCAGCAGCAGCTAAAGGTTACATGGCTTTCAATTTAACACCACAACTTAGTTACATTAAACACTGAAGAGTAGAAAAAAAAGAGGTTACAAATCCAAATTCTATCGACTTCAAAGGAAACTTCCTGACCAAGACATACCTACACCCAACTGAAGCATGTCAGCTTTTGTCACATGTCACGACTCAATCTTTTGAAAAGCAGTCAGCCCACCACTCAGTTCTGAAGGTTCTCTTATTTAAGTGGAGAAGCTGTGCCATCCCTGGCTTGGTCCATTAAATATGACATCTCCTTGGTAGACCTTTTTAACTAAAAAAATAAAGGAAGTTCACACAGGAAATCCACTTCTGGTAGTGCAGCTATAACCAAAACTCACTGCTTCACATCTGAAATACACAGCATCTCAGATCTTCAGGCATGTGTTTTTTTCCCAACCTAGGCACCATCCGTTCCATTTCCTAAAAAAGACCTTGCAGAAACACACTATAAGATCATACAATAAGGATTGCTAAATACATATATGTGAACTTTCTGCAAATGGTTCAAGTGATCTTAGTCATTTCTTCTCAGTATCTGACCTGGAACTTTGCATCCTCTGATGTAATGCTCATGCACTGCCAGAGAACACTTGAAATATCCCCAGCTTTCCCCTTGCTTTGCTCCCTCCCTCACAGTTCGTCACCAATAATAGCAGGTGAGATAAAGTTATCACACATATTTACTTCATTTCACAATCTTGCACATGAACAGCAGCATAATTTCATTTGCATTTCAGGCTAATGGAAGCAGTAGAGTTTGCATGTCTTTTTGGGTGTATGCTTAGTCCAAGCTGGTTTTACCAATTTCAGCATGAAACCAGCATCTGTTCTTACGGGTTCTAGATGAGAATCCTTACAAAGTTAGTGAGCACACAAGCCTATGAGCCGACACGCTTTCTCAGCAACTACTGAACACAGATCTCCTACTCTTAATTCTTTTCAACCCTACAACACATGGGGTTAACTATAAAAGAGAACTAATAGGATCCTATGTGGCAAGCAATTTAGGTAATTCCTAAACTGTATGCATCCACGCTGACATCAACAATACTGCAAAGAGATGCCATAATAACACGTACACCAGCACAGACACGAGAGGAAGGAGGAAGACCACCACCTTCTAACTGGCAAACCTTAACTGGAAAATATTCAAAATCATTAGACAATGGTGGGAGCTACAGAAGGTGAAGAGTTTCTGTGGCCTTTGCACAAGGAAGCTCAAACAACAGGATCAGTGAAAGGCTCGCAGGGGAAGAGCCAGGTGGCTCGAGGAGTCACCTTCACCTACAGCACACAGGTTTAGTCATTCATCTGCTATTTTGGCTACCTGTCAGTTTTATCTGCGCTTCACAGCTCGTCCTCAACACTTGATAAAAATCAAAGTTGATTTGTGTCATTACAGTGACCACAACAGGAAACATACACAGCACCCGTCTGTCAGCACAGCTACACTGTGAGGAGCTGGCAGGTAGAGGAGCAAACTGATGAAGGTTTAGAATCACAGTGGAGAAAATCAGAAAATTTTCTATTCATTTACATGCAAGTGGCACATATTTCAACATTCCAGTAAAGTTCATCTCCAGTCACTTGCATATGAGTGTCACACAACAAAGTATTCTGACTGCAAATGTGTTTACATTATGGACTGTGTAAACCACAGCACAAGATCTCAGTGGCCTGAAAAAAAGTTATGTTTTGCATTCATTATTTCACTGCTTGCTGAATTAGAAGTGGTTTACTCAGTTGTGCACACAGTTTAGCATACCAAAGCCAGAGCATCAGCTAAAGATGTAGGTTTTCCAGACAGCCTACAGGTTGCTATAAAACTCTAACACCTTTCCTCTCTTTATTCAAGATGTCAAAAATACACAGACTGAGTTTCAGATTTAAGAAAAGTAACTCCTTTTAGTAAGTTAATATCTGATGAAAATATAAGATGATAAGTCCCTAGAGGCAGTGCCTAAAGAACTTCAATGCACATAAGCGTTTTATTCCAGGTTGTTTACAAACAATACACCTACCAGGGGTTCAGAAAGATGCTCTGCCTTTCTAACAGGCAGAGAAAATGTCTGACTGACAAGATGCCTTAGCCCCTTTCAACATTAAAAGGCATTCCGCTGCTACCTAATTAAGACACATTCTCTTCTCGTAAAGTATTAACAAAGCACACATTTCCCCGACTACCACTGTATTTGTCATCCTTGAATAAATTACTTCTGTATTGTATTTCATGCACTCTTCCGGCCCACATCCTGCTAGACACTGAATGCTTACTACTGGGAGCAGATGAGAGGTTTGCCTAGGCAAGCTCCATTTCTTTGCTTGATATATCGACAATGGAAAAACTGATTATCGATGAAACAGACATTGTGTTCATAACAAAGTACCCCCTGTGAAAAACCAAATGAGAGTGAGCACCCGCAGGTGGGATCGCTCTCTCTCAAGGCATCTCCACCTGCACTGGCAAGGATGTACAGGGCAGTGCACACGAGTGTAAAGGTTACCTTCAATCGGTCTTTACCAAGTTCCCTACTTTGTGTGCAGGCCGTAACCCCTGCACCACCTGAACAATCCCTCTAACCACTGAATTGGCAAAAATCCCCCTAATTAAACCACTGACTCCCAACTCACAGAGAAGGAAACACCACCATTTTCGCAGTGTTTTCACAGGCACTGTCCTGAGGATTGATGCCGACCAGCACCACATAAAATGGTGTTGAACTCCAAGTTATCCTCACAGTGCTCATAAACCAGGAGCTCAGCTCTTGCCGGGACAGAGTGCTGTGTGTGCTACTCGCACTATTTTTAAGGGTCTTTTCAAACGAGTTTTCCAACACCCTCTTGCAATGCCACAGCCAACAAAACCTTTCAAACCAACCAAACCCTTCCTCACCACCAAGGCGCAGCTCGCCGCGGTGAGAAGAGGTGACGGCTACAGCGAGATAATCCGTAATCTCCGCAGATTACTTAAAACTCGGAGGAAATCTCTACTTTGAGCAACTTCTGGGGAGCACTCCTCACCCCCCCGCCGGGTCTGAGGGCAGGGCCGCGCCCGGGGGACCCGCGGGTCGGGCCGGGCCGGGCGGGGCGGGGCGGGGGGCTCGGCCTGTGCTCTGCGGCGGTGCCCTGAGGGCGCAGGGTGCCCCGGCCCTGTGTGCCCCGCACACTGCGGGGGTTCGGGGCCGCGGGGAGGCCGGGCCGGGCCCGCCCTGCGCGGACACCCCTCGGCGGGGACACCCCCGCCCCGCTCCCGCCCGCCCGCACTCACGATGGTGACGCTGGCCTTGCGCAGGTCGCGGTTCTCCTCCTGCAGCGCTTTGCACTTGAGCTTGTAGGTCTCCAGCTCGATCTTCAGCACCTTGTTCTCCTGCTGCAGCGAGGCCAGGCGGTTCGTCAGCTCCTCCAGCCGGAACGGCGAGATCACGATCCCGCCCGCCTTGCCGCCCCCCGACGAGGAGCCGGAGCCGCCGGAGCCCGCCGCCCCGCAGCCGGGCCCGGCGCCGGGGCCGCCCCCGGACAGCGGCCCCGCGGAGGAGCCGCCGCTGCCGCCGCCGCCGTCCGTGTCGCTCTCGCTGGCGCTGTCCGCCATCGCC